>CM024753.1:12672506-12895324 GCA_014218235.1 Colocasia esculenta | reverse complement strand
GCTACACAGAACTTGCTCTGATGGTTCTTTTTTGATAACATGACTGCCCACGCACATCAAAGTGTTTTAAAATATGAAAATTCGTCGAGTACAATTCGTCAAGTACAAATGCCCCCCCTCCCCCCCCCGGCCAGCACCCTCTTCCCATCTGGCGCCCCCTTCCCTACAAGTTCCTTCTCCTAATTGCTTATATTCAAAGCTTTTGGTAAATTAAGTTATTTTATTTATCTTGCTCGTTGTTATTTTTTTACGCTTGACATGAAAATAAACAATGCAATGACTTTCTTTGTTAAACATATTGTTTACTTCACAAATTTCACACTGCAAGTTAATCATTCAACATTCGTATGTTTATTTGTAGCCATTTGAGAGATTTTTCATATTTACCATATTATGATTTAATTTCATATTTTAAATTACTCATGAATAAAATGTTATAAATTTTTTTTGTAATTAGTGATGAGAGTTCGCGATGGAAATTAGACTCAAAGAAGAACAAATGTCCAACGTATCAAAGTACTTGTTTGTTTGAACGTAAAATATTCCGCTCGATATTCGAAGATTGCATGATGGTTTACTTTTGGTGAAAGAGAAGATGACGAAAATCATAAAGATTATTTGAAAGAAGAAAGACAAAGTTTAGAAAATAAAAGTGGATTATCTGTTATTATTCAAGATGAAAAAGGAGTGCGATATTCTAATCTTACGACGCAGTTGGTGTGGGTATGTACATGTTTATTGGAAAAGACTGGTGTAAATTTGTGAAAAATAATTGTGTCAAAGAACTTGACATTCTCAAAGTTATGTCTTCCCATTATGTACGAAGAGATGTATTTGGCAAACTATATTTAGGGATATCAGTGGTTAGTTCACTCCCTAGGAAATCTACTGAGAAGCTGGTGAATAAAGAGCCGATCAAGTGGTGGTGGCCTAATATGAAGACATCACAATTGTGTTGTTTTAATGTTCAATACCATTAAGTATTATATAGTGCTCAAATTTATTTGATATTCATGTATGTTTACTCTTCATTATCTTTACGTCAACGCTTTATTTCACCCATTAGCTCTGGGACTCTCCATATAACGTATGTATGGTACTTGAATGATGTGAGGGTGTGTTGGATTTTAACTCGGGACATGACATTTAATCTGTAGGAAAAAATGTCGGAGAATCGGTCATGGATGTACCGTGTGGAATAGTGAATGGAGTTGTGACGAGGAGTTTAAAGACGGAGTTGACAGTTTATTGTGTTTGCATTGAGTAATACATCAGTAGCAGTTGATCCGATGGGTAACATCCGATGTCCGTGTTCGGCTTGTAAGAACAGAAAGTGGATATCGACATGGGATGTGCAGCATCATCTGTATACGAGAGGATTTGTTGGCCATTATGAGTTATGGTCGTGTCATGGTGAGTTGAATATTCAGTCGTCTGCACCAGCTAATTACTTTCCTCCACAAGTACGTACGTAGACATGGTTGTCGATGCTGCTGGTCCGGAGTTCAATATTCATGAAGATCAAACAAATGAAGAAGTGCCGAATGATACAGCTCAGAGATTTATCAGTTACTTCGAGATGCTGATGAGCCATTATGGGATGGTTGTGAGAAGCATACACGGTTGTCTGCAGTGTCGCAGCTATTGACTTTGAAATCTGAATTTCATATGAGCGAGAGTTGTTTTGACCGGCTTCTCTTACTGGTCAAGAGCATGCTTCCTCAATCAGAGAGGTTACCTGCTGACTTTTACCGTGCGAAGAAGATGGTGAATGATTTGGGGCTTGGTTTTATGAAAATTGATGCATGTCCGAATCACTGTATGCTGTACTACAAAGAGGATGCAGATAAGACATCATGCTGTATTTGTAAGCATGATAGGTTCAAGCCCAAGAGAGGGGACAAGTCAAAGCAGAAGGATGTTTCGTATAAGTCATTGCGGTACTTTCCTATCACACCCAGATTGCAGCGATTGTTCATGTCCTCGAGGACAGCTGGACATATGACATGGCATGCGGAAAGAGTCCGTCGCGACGAAGGTGAAATGAGTCATCCTGCCGATGGTGAAGCTTGGGCTCATTTTAGCCGTACTCATCCTTACTCTCGATCCACGCAACGTACGGCTTGGTTATGCACATATGGTTTCAATCCTTTCGGAGGCTCGGTGGCATCTTACTCATGTTGGCCAGTATTCTTAACACCGTATAACCTTCCGCCAGGCATGTGCATGAAGCGTGAGAATCTGTTCCTTTCATTGCTGATTCCGGGTCCAAAAAGTCCAGGAAAGAATATAGACATATATCTCAGACCGTGATTGATGAGATGAAAATTGTTATGGTCAGATGGTGTGCAGTCTTATGATGCATCCAGAAAACAGAATTTCAATCTGAAGGCTGCATTAATGTGGACAATAAGTGACTTTCCAGCCTACGACATGTTATCTGGCTGGAGCACACATGGGAGGTTGGCATGTCCTTATTGCATGGAGGATTCTAAATCATTTGTGTTGAAATCTGGGGGAAAATCTTGTTGGTTCGATTGTCATCGGCGGTTTCTACCCAGTGACCATTCTTTCCGAAAGCAAAAGGATTCTTTTATTAAAAATACAACTGTGATGGAGGAGGTAGATATGGAACGGGTGTCTGGTGAAACATGGCGAGGCGGGTCCAGAACTTACCGACTGTAACACAACTGGCTGGTAGTACCCGACAAATCCCTGGCTTTGGGAAGGATCACAATGGGTGAAGCAAAGCATTTTTGGGAATTGCCTTATTGGTCAACACTTTTGATACGTCATAACCTAGACGTCATGCATATAGAGAAGAATGTTTTTGATAATGTGTTCAACACAGTTATGGACGTCAAAGGTAAAAGAAGGATAACGTCAAGGCACGTTTCGATTTGAAAGTACTTTGCAAACGTCCAGAACTAGAGCTACAGCATGTTCAAGGAAAAGTGGTGCAACCTAAAGTGCATATGTGCTTGGGGCCAGACAGATTAAGGAAGTGTTGCAATGGTTAAAGCAATTGAGATTTCCGGATGGATATGTCTCGAATATTGCGCGTTGTGTAAATGTCAACGAGGGAAAAATATACGGAATGAAGAGTCATGACTGCCATGTTTTCATGCAAAGACTGATGCCTCTTGCTTTTCGTGAGTTGTTGCCGAAACAAATATGGGGAGCAATGACTGAGCTGAGTCAATTCTTCAGGATTTTATCTGCATCAGAACTCAAAATTCATGACTTGCAAAAATAGAGCAAAATATAATTCAGACAGTCTGCAAATTAGAGAAGATATTTCCTCCAGCATTCTTTGATTCAATGGAGCACCTGATCATCCATTTACCATATGAGGCAAGGGTCGGAGGACCAGTACAATTTCGATGGATGTATCCGTTTGAGAGGTATATTTCTACATCTCAATTTATTGCCATTACGACGATCTTTTATATTACTTATGTATGCATTTGATTATTGTCGTAGGTGCATGCACGATCTTAAGATGAAAGTCCGTAACAAAGCACAAGTTGAGGGCTCCATTACTCAGGCGTACCTCATTGAGGAGATATCGAACTTCTGTTCGATGTACTTTGACACGGAAATACGAACCCGACGCACTCAACCTCCACGTAATGATGATGGTGGAGATTTCGAGGTGTCAGACCGACTCTCTGTATTCAAGTGTCCCGGACGGGCGTTCGGATCTTCTTCTACTCGCACACTCCAAGACAGAGAGTTGGTAGCTGCGGAGATCTACGTGTTCATGAATTGCGAAGAACTAGACCCTTACATTCAGTAAGCTCTCCACGCTTATTCGTCATCATTTGCGTGCATTGCTGCAGAACCTAACGGTTGTGTGACATTTACATTGCAGAGAGTTTGACTCGGTCATATTCGACGGAATCCACGTCTAACTGACGTGCAAGTTGAAAAGGAACGGGAGAAGTCTTTTCCTACTTGGTTAAGATCTCGAGTATGTGTCTAATTATTTGAAACATAAGTGTTATGTTTTATGCAGACTGAGTTGAAGTCATTTATTCAATGTTTGTCTATTGTCTTTATCTCTAATAGGTTGAACAAGGCTTCATTCCCGATTCAAGAGTACAACAGATCAGTTTTGGCCCCTCGAAGATTGTACGTGTCTATCCAGGCTACATTGTGAATGGATACAGATTTCACACGAGAGATTATGGACGGAATAAGTCTACGATGAACAGCGGCGTATGTGTGAAGGGAAGTGCCTACAATGAAAATGAAATTGACTATTATGGCATTCTCGAAGAAGTCATTGAACTGCAATTTTTGGGACAAGACAACAATGTATTTCTGTTCAAGTGTCATTGGTTTGATCCGACATCTATTCGTCATGACACAACATATGGATTAATCGATGTGAAGCATAAGTCCAAATTGAGTACATATGAGCCATTCATCCTGGCGGCACAAGCCCAACAAGTTTATTATTCAAATTATACATCCCTCAAATTAAGAGATTGGTGGGCTGCATGTAGAGTGAAATCAAGACTATTCCCTGAGTATGAGCTTCTCCCGACTGATGATGAGCTCGAAGGTGTTAATGACAACTTTTTCCAATCAGATCGGAGTGACGCACGAGAGTTGGCAGCTTCTACGCAGTACAATGTTCATGATATAAATGAAACAATTGCTTACATAAGGATAACGAACAAGAAGAAGTTGACCCAAATGTCGCTGAGCGGGAGGTGGAGTCTGATGTGGAGGAAGACTCCCAAGATGATGAGGATGAATTCCAGGATGATGATGAAGATGATGCTGAATTAAACATGTCTTCAGCATCTGATGATGAATATAGATAATATACTGCATATTTTGTAAGAAATTGGTGTTGTTGTTAATTACATGTTCATAATAAATTGCTACTTCAAATTGAGTGCTGATGACTTGCTATATCTTTATTTGTATCAATAGAGATATGGTACGTGGAGGACGCAGTCGGACGGTTGCCACGTCCGTTGGCAGAGGGACTGCCTCCCGTCCACGTCTGCCTCCAGGTCCGCGACAGGTATATGCATATGTACACAAAAAACCATATGGGTATTATTGTTTATATTGATTTCATGAGAACTAACGTACATACAATTTTACAGGGACTGCCTCCCCGTCCACGCCCGTCTTCCCAGCGACAAGTAAATTTCTATATTCTTGTTTATTTGAAATTCATAATTTCTAATGTGTATGAAATTTGCAGGGACTGCCTCCCCGTCCACGCCCGTCGTCCCAGCGACAGGTAATTTTCTACATTGTTGTTTTTGAAATCATAATTTCTAATGTGTATGAAATTTTGCAGAGACTCTCGTCACGCCGTCGTCCCAGCGACAGGTAAATTTCTAATGTGGTTTATTGAAATTCATATTCATGTGTATGAAATTTGCAGGGACGCCTCTCCGTCCACGTCCGTCGTCCCAGCGACAGGTAAATTTCTATATGTTGTTTATTTGAAATTCATAATTTCTAATGTGTATGAAATTTTGCAGGGACTGCCTCTCCGTCCACGCCCGTCGTCCCAGCGACAGGTAAATTCTATATGTGTTATTTGAAATTCATAATTTCTAATGTGTATGAAAATTTGCAGGACTGCCTCTCCGTCCACGCCCGTCGTCCCAGCGACAGGTAAATTTCTATATTGTGTTTATTTGAAATTCATATTTTCTAATGTGTATGAAATTTTGCCTTCCTGTCGACCATCCGAGCAGTGCCATCGTCTTCTTCCTCACCACAAGGTAAACATATGTTTCAATAGATTAGTATGTTTGGTCTCTTGCAATTTATACAATAAAAGTGTACTAAATTGTTTTCAACAGAGGTGGAGAGCCAGCATCCAGCAGCTGAGGAGGGGCCTCAGCTACCAGGACGACAACCATGCTGGATCTCAGGGTAAAGTTCATCATCTCAGTGTTACTGTATTTGTTATTTAGGATATACATTCATGTAGAAAATTAATGTGGAATTGCAGGGGGAAGATAGATCCCAGTCCTGCTTCCCGCTATATTACAACCTGGTCCACGCACATATTCCAGGACCAGTGGATGCATGGAGAGACTTCCGGTGCCAGTCCGGGATTTATTATTTGACATGTTTACGGTATTTTTATTTTTAGAAGAGTTGAAGTCATTTATTCAATTATTATTAATTTGGGTTTATTGCAGAAGTTGATTAATTTTTTTTCTTTACAGCGGAGGTTCGCGTTCACGAGACCCGAGGATCTCCCTCGGGCTCGAGCCGTCTGGGAGATTACGGCCCAGACTAATTTAAGAAAGTCGATGTGGGAGGTACGGGACAAGGCAATGAAGACCACAGGCAACGGGGATCCTATGGCTTGGGTGGATTACGGCCCTGTTTGGCTGCGGAGGGACTATTGGGAGTCCCTTTGCGAGCGTTGGGCTGCTGGACCATGGCAGCAGCGGTCACAGGCGGCAATACGCAACAGAGCAACTCAACCGGAGAAGAATGTGCATACTAGTGGATCCGTATCTTATGCGACCCACAGTAAAAAATTGGTAAGTATTTTATTGTTCGATTCATATATACATATGGATTATTATTGTGAAACTAACTAATTTTGTTGAATTTTAAGCATCACGACCTGGAGCGTGCCCCTACTTTCCGCGAGTTATTTGACCGACTCATAAGCGGAAGGGGACGGATGACTATGTTACCGAGAGTGCCCGCACGATTGCTGTAAGTCAAGCTTTAATTATGAATTCAATTATGATATTAAAGTAATTTGTTTTCAATAATTTAATTTTAAATTATTTTACAGGAGACATACGACAGGACGATGGCGGAGCGCTACACAGAGGGCACTCCCCAGCCAGATTTGGATGCGGACGCTTGGGTCGAGGCAGCGGGAGTGCCGAGGAAGGGTCGAGTGTACGGCTTTGGGGACAGCCTGATACTCATCGAGTGTTTCCTCATATGCCAGTTCGATCGCTCCCCGGCACACGCGAGTTCATCTTCTGCGCCGCCCGTCAGTGGTGTAGAGAACATTAGAGGCATCATTCGGGAGGAGCTACGTACAGAGCTACAGACGCAGTACAATCTTCAGATAGAGACGCAGCGGGTACAGCTACAGACGCAGTTCACAGTGATATGGTTCAGCAGTTCATCTCAATAATGCAGGGAGTACGCCCCACACAGCCAGCAGCTCAGGTCAGTATTAGTATTAATTTCATATACTTAGGATTGGTCGGGCGTTCAATTGACGGATCTAAAAAACACCCAAGTATATATAAAGGGTCAAAACACACAACCCGGGGGTCCAAAATCCAAATAGGGATCGGATCGGCGTGCCGTTTTCTCCGACACGACCGGGTGGGTTAAAGTGACGTGTGGAACTGACGGAATCCAATTTGGATCTCCGGATTGGGTCGGGCATTCAATTGACGGATCTAAAAAAACACCCAAGTATATATAAAGGGTCAAAACACGCAACCCGGGGGTCCAAAATCCCAAATAGGGATCCAATCGACGTGTCGTTTTCTCCGACACGACAGGGTGGTTAAAGTGACGTGTAGAAACTGACGGAATCCAATTTGGATCCCCGGATTGGGTGGGCATTCAAAGGACGGATCTAAAAACACGGTCAACCATATATAATGGTTAAAACACGCAAACCGGGGGTCCAAAATCCCAAATAGGGATCCAATCGACGTGCCGTTTTCTCCGACACGACCGGGTGGGTTAAAGTGACGTGTAGAAACTGACGGAATCCAATTTGGATCTCCGGATTGGGTTGGGCATTCAAAGGACGGATCTAAAAACAGCCAAGTATATATAAAAGGTTAAAACACAAACCCGGGGGTCCAAAATCCCAAATAGAGATCCGATCGACGTGCCGTTTTCTCCGACACGACCGGGTGGGTTAAAGTGACGTGTAGAAACTGACGGAATCTAATTTGGATCTCCGGATTGGGTTGGACATTCAAAGGACGGATCTAAAACACGGTCACCATATATAAATGGTTAAAACACGCAACCCGGGGGTCCAAAATCCCAAATAGGGATCCGATCGACGTGCCGTTTTCTCCGACACGACCGGGGGGTTAAAGTGACGTGTAGAAACTGACAGAATCCAATTTGGATCCCCGGATTGGGTTGGACATTCAAAGGACGGATCTAAAAACAGACAAGTAATATAAAAGGTTAAAACACACAACCCGGGGGTCCAAAATCCCAAATAGGGATCCAATCGACGTGCCGTTTCTCCGACACGACAGGGGGGTTAAAGTGACGTGTAGAAACTGACGAAATCCAATTTGGATCCCCGGATTGGGTTGGGCATTCAAAGGACGGATCTAAAAATACGGTCAACCATATATAAATGGTTAAAACACGCAACCCGGGGGTCCAAAATCCCAAATAGGGATCCAATCGACGTGCCGTTTTCTACGACACGACCGGGTGGGTTAAAGTGACGTGTAGAAACTGACGGAATCCAATTTGGATCCCCGGATTGGGTGGGCATTTAAAGGACGGATCTAAACACACGGTCAACCATATATAAATGGTTAAAACACGCAACCCGGGGGTCCAAAATCCCAAATAGGGATCGGATCGGCGTGCCGTTTTCTCCGACACGACCGGTGGTTAAAGTGACGTGTGGGAACTGACGAAATCCAATTTGGATCTCCGGATTGGTCGGGGTTCAATTGACGGATCTAAAAAAACACCCAGTATTTATAAAGGGTCAAAAGACACAACCGGGGGTCCAAAATCTCAAATAGGGATCGGATCGGCGTGCCGTTTTCTCCGACATGACCGGGTGGGTTAAGTGACGTGTGGGAACTGACGGAATCCAATTTGGATCCCCGGATTGGGTTGGGCATTCAAAGGACGGATCTAAAAACACAGTCAACCATATATAAATGGTTAAAACACGCAACCCGGGGGTCAAAATCCCAAATAGGGATCCAATCGACGTGCCGTTTTCTCCGACACGACGGGGGGTTAAAGTGACGTGTAGAAACTGACGGAATCTAATTTGGATCCCGGATTGGGTTGGGCATTCAAAGGACGGATCTAAAAACACGGTCAAACATATAAAGGTTTTAAAACACGCAACCGGGGGTCCAAAATCCCAATAGGGATCCAATCGACGTGCTGTTTTCTCCGACACGACGGGTGGGTTAAAGTGACGTGTAGAAACTGACGGAATTCAATTTGGATCCCGGATGGGTTGAGCATTCAAAGGACGGATCTAAAAACACGGTCAACCATATATAAATGGTTAAAACACGCAACCCGGGGGTCCAAAATCCCAAATAGGGATCCAATCGACGTGTCGTTTCTACGACACGACCGGGTGGGTTAAAGTGACGTGTAGAAACTGACGGAATCCAATTTGGATCCCCAGATGGGTTGGCATTTAGGACGGATCTAAAAACAGACAAGTATATATAAAAGGTTAAAACACACAACCCGGGGGTCCAAAATCCCAAATAGAGATCCGATCGACGTGCCGTTTTCTCGACACGACCGGGTGGGTTAAGGTGACGTGTGTAGAAACTGACGGAATCTATTTGGATCCCCGGATTGGGTTGGGCATTCAAAGGACGGATCTAAAAAACACGGTCACCATATTAAATGGTTAAAACACGCAACCCGGGGGTCCAAAATCTCAAATAGGGATCCATCGACGTGCTGTTTTCTCCGACACGACGGGTGGGTTAAAGTGACGTGTAGAAACTGACGGAATCCAATTTGGATCCCCGGATTGGGTTGGGCGTTTAAAGGACGGATCTAAAAACACGATCAACATATATAATGGTTAAAACACGCAACCGGGGGTCCAAAATCCCAAATAGGGATCGCATCGGCGTGCCGTTTTCTCCGACACGACGGGTGGGTTAAGTGACGTGTGGGAACTGACGGAATCCAATTTGGATCTCCGGATTGAGTCGGGCGTTCAATTGACGGATCTAAAAAACACCCAAGTATATATATAAAGGGTCAAACACACAAACCGGGGGTCCAAAATCCCAAATAGGGATCGGATCGGCGTGCCGTTTTCTCCGACATGACCGGGGGGGTTAAAGTGATGTGTGGGAACTGACGGAATCTAATTTGGATCTCGGATTGGGTTAGGCATTGAAATGACGGATCTAAAACACGGTCAACCATATATAAATGGTCAAAACACACAGCCGGGGGTCTAAAATCCAAATAGGGATCCGATCGACGTGCCGTTTTCTCCGACACGACCGGGTGGGTTAAAGTGACGTGTAGAAACTAACGGAATCTAATTTGGATCTCCGGATTGGGTTGGGCATCCAAAGGACGGATCTAAAAACACGGTCAAACAGATATAAATGGTTAAAACACGCAACCCGGGGGTCCAAAATCCCAATAGGGATCCGATCGATGTGCCGTTTTCTTCGACACGACCGGGTGGGTTAAAGTGACGTGTAGAAACTGACGGAATCCAATTTGGATCCCGGATTGGGTTGGGCATTCAAAGGACGGATCTAAAAACAGACAAGTATATATAAAAGGTAAAAACACAACCCGGGGGTCCAAAATCCAAATAGAGATCCGATCGACGTGCCATTTTCTCCGACACGACCGGGTGGGTTTAAAGCGACGTGTAGAAACTGACAGAATCCAATTGGATCCCTGGATGGGTTGGACATTCAAAGGACGTATCTAAAAACACGGTCAACCATATATAAATGGTTTAAAACACGCAACCCGGGGGTCCAAAATCCAAATAGGGATCCGATCGACGTGTCGTTTTCCGACACGAGCGGGTGGGTTAAAGTGACGTGTAGAAACTTACAGAATCCAATTTGGATCCCGGATTGGGTTGGACATTCAAAGGACGGATCTAAAACAGACAAGTATAATAAAAGGTTAAAACACACAACCCGGGGGTCCAAAATCCCAAATAGAGATCCGATCGACGTGCCATTTCTCCGACACGACGGGTGGGTTAAAGCGACGTGTAGAAACTGACAGAATCCAATTTGGATCCTGGATTGGGTTGGACATTCAAAGGACGTATCTAAAAACACGGTCAACCATATATAAATGGTTAAAACACGCAACCGGGGGTCCAAAATCCCAAATAGGGATCCAATCGATATGCCGTTTTCTCCGACACAACCGGGGGGTTAAGGTGACGTGTACAAACTGACAGAATCCAATTTGGATCTCCGGATTGGGTTGAGCATTCAAAGGACGGATGTAAAAACGGGCAAGTATATATAAAAGGTTAAAACGCACAACCCGGGGGTCCAAAATCCCAAATAGGGATCCGATCGACGTGCCGTTTTCTCCGACACGACCGGGTGGGTTAAAGTGACGTGTGAGAACTGACGGAATCCAATTTGGATCTCCGGATTGGGTTGGACATTCAAAGGACGGATCTAAAAACACCTAAGAAAATGATGGATCTAAAAATAGTATTGTATTAAGCTTGAGAATAATCACATGTTTTAAATTTCATTTTGAAATATTGTATGTCTTTTATTTATATTAATGTTTCTCATTTTAATTGTTTTAATATAGGATCCAGCTCCAGACGATGACGAGGCAGGGACATCAGACGATCCAGTAGATCTATGTTGATTTTGTATTCATTATTCTATATGATTTATATTTATTGTATTTTATGATTTTATGTTGATTGTTAGTATTTGTTAAATTTATGAATATTGTAGCAGGTTGACATTGTAGTAATGTTGACAAATCATTTTTATTTGTCTATTTTTTTAAAAAATATGTGTATTTTCCGACGGATTTTCCGATGGATAAGTATCCGTCGAACTTATAAATTACCGACAGAAAAATACCGTCGGAAAATACTGACGGATTTACCGACGGATAATAATCCTTCGGAACTTATAAATACCGACGGCAAAACATCGTCTGCAATTCCGTCGGAAAATACTGACGGCTTTACCGACGTATTATATCTGTAGGAGGTTTCGACCGAATTCCAACGGAATTGTAATCCGTCGGAAATTTCTGACCAATTATTTCCGACAGAAAGTTTCCGACGAGCTTTGGACGGAAAGCGGGCGGAAGGAGTCTTTTCGACGGAATACCGACGGATTTCCGACGGATTCAGTCCGTCGAAAATATCGCATTTCTTGTAGTGGTATTTTAAATATTAAGATCACATATATAGATATAGATATAGATTATAGATAAATATATAGATACATAGATATTGTATACAAATATATAGATATAGATAGATACATAGACACTAATAAACAAATATGATATATATTATACATAAATATATAGATACATAGATATTGTAAACCCTAAACGCTAACCTAACATCATATAATATACATAGATACATAGAATATATAGATGTATATATTCTATATAATATATATATATATACACAGAATATAATATACAAGATATATAATATACACAGATATAAAATACATAGATACATAAATTATATAAATATTTATAATAGAATATAGATCTATACATCTATGTGTATAGATCTATAGATATAAATATACATAGAAACATAGAATATATGTGTATATTATATAGATATAATAGATGTATAGATATATTACATATATATCTACATAGACTAGTTAAATATGTATACATAAATATATCTATACATCTATTTATAGGAAAATGCTGGGGTGCGGCCCCGCCGCACCCCAGCTGCAGCCGCTGGATGCACATCCAGCAGCTGCCCTGAACAAAAACAAAACCCCGCCTGCTCGCTGTCGTTGGATGTGCATCCAGCGGCAGCAACAGGGGTACGGCGGGGCCGCCCGCTGTACCCAGCAATCTCCTATATATATATATGTTGTTATATGTAGTATATAGATTCATAATGAGAGTCGTAATAGTCTTCTATTTTTTTGAAGTATTTCTTTAAGGTTCATATATTGGAAATTTACTTCGAAACAGACTATCATGGGTTTTATTGCTGTTATAGGTTCTTTTTTAGTTTTAAATATATCTTTATAATTAAATATAAAATCTGATATTCTATTTAAAGTCAGAGGAGCTAACTTCATTGGGGAAGATGATGATGATACTGTCATACTTTTTAATGTTTTTCAACTGATTGAAGTATTGTATGATTTATTATTTCATAGTCTATTATTGTGTTTTCTTGGTTATAAATATTCTGAAAGTTTTGCTTAACATCGTTTGTTGCATCTTTATTATGAAGAAGATGTTTGTAAATTTCTGTAGAATCTAAAGTACATAAACTATAACTATCTATTTTTTCTACTTCTTTTCCTTTAATTCAACCACCATTTGTCTGGATATTCCCTTCTGCTAGATATTCCCTTACTCTGACTGAGTGAAGAGTGAATGGGTACTACTCAATAGCAACAAAGGTACTACACATCTGACAAATATTTTCTGAATTAAAAAAATTATAAGTAAAAGAAACATATAAATAGAGTCCAGACTTTATACCTTGCAGAGTTTCTTGAACACGGAGATGATCACACTGAGATTATTCAAAAAAGCCTTTTAATTTTCCCAGAAGCTATCCTAGTTATAAAAGAACATTTAGAAAGAAATATAAACCCAAGGTCTTTCATCCTGAAAGAAAATAATTAAAGAAAAAATTTAATAAAAATACAAAATGCTTCAAATGTGGAGAAGAAGAACATTATTGTAGACGCGAGATTTTGGCCCATCCCCGCGTGGTTCTATGGCCCAATAAAGCCCGTTTGACCATTTCTTGACTTGCCTCGGATGCCATGTAGACGGCAGCATCGATTGCCGCTGACTACATGTTGACGGCAAGCCTCCTAGACGTTTATGTTGGCGTCCACATCGGTGGACGCCTGCATGGTATTGGCGACAGGATCTGTTGACGTCAACATGGTTTACCAGGTCTGCGTAACTATCCCGAGAATCTAGCCCACTTGCGCCATTCTCTCGCCCATGCAGCATATGGGACTGTTCCCAATGGGCAAATGGGCCACCTTGGCACCCCTTGACCCAGTAAAAATCCTACTTGGCCTCTCCCCATTGGTGGAGCCTTAATACTTGGATTGCCAAGTGTGCAAGCGTGTTTCTTCACACTTGAGCATCCAAAGCCTCTGAACTCCGACCCCACTGTCTATTTAACTCCTCCTTTGGCCTTCTAAGTGAGGGGGGAGAGGCTGGACGTCCATACTTGGTCACTTAGAGAGAAGAGAGAGAAAATTGCACCCTACCTTCCACCACTCTTCTTCTTCCTTCTCTCATCACTTGGGACGTCTAGGAGGCTTCATCCTGAGCTGGAGGAGCCCCACAAGGAATCAGCAACGCCACAACAACGAGGATCATCTCCCTCCTCTTTCTCTCTTTCCCTTCCTTTCCTTTAGCTTTTGCATGTTACACACACATTCCCACACACTCTAGGTACGTAGGGCACCTTCCTACACACCTAGAAAGGGGTTTGCCAACCAAAAACGGAGGGAAGAAGGGTGGTCATAACATTTGGCCACCCCTCTTCTCAAGTTCGCAACCGGTACGGGACTCGCCTTTGGGCTTTATTTTTTTCGTTTGGGACATTTACTACACTGCATTTGAGTCTAATAGAGCTTCTTTTTGTGGCAGGAATACTCTGAAGAAGATCGCGGAGCTCTCTTTCTTTGGCCGGCCGAAGAAGGAGAAGTTGAGGCCCCATCTCCCTCCGCTACATGAGGCAGCATCACCAACGTGGTCACAACACTTCCTTGGGCATAGGTAAGGCCTTGGCGATCACAACATCTCCCTTTCCCTTGCTGGTTTCTTAGTTTTCTCCCTAGTCAACTCAGTCAACCGAGAAGTCAACGAGGTCAACCGACAACCCTCCACCGCCAACGAGAGTCCAGCGACGTTCGTGAACCACCAGAGGATCCCACAGTCACCGGGGTACGGGGAAACGGATCGTCCACAACTCTTCTCTGGCGATCACGGTGGGACCAGTTTATGCTGCTGCGGTCTGTCTGCATCCAGATAAACGACAAGATATCTTGTCGTTTACCCGGGTAAACGTCCACTGCTCCTGCCATTTACCCGAGTAAACGTCCACTGCTCCTGCCGTTTATTTCTTTTCAATGTCCATATAGGTTGTCGTTTAGCCTTTCTTAGAGTCCATCGATCATGCCGTCAATAGGTTCCTGATGAACTGCGCGTCCATGTGCATGCCGTTTACTTCACAGAAGCCTATTTTTTTACTATTTTGATTTGATTTAGCTTTCTGTTTGCTTCCTGTTTGTTTCTAACAGTCCTCAGTCACGGGGGGTTCCTTCTTCTCATCTGTTCTAGCCTCCCCTCACATTTTAGGACAGCCCTTCTTTGGTTTACAACCTTTTACTCGAGGATTCCCTCTCGGGTAAATCGGGTTGGTTCCAAGGAAAACTCTATAAGTCCCTAAATTCCGTGGATTCCCTCACGGTACGGGGCAGGAGGACCTTTTCCCTCCATGTTTAGTTCACCTATTCACCCAGGCTTGAGTGAGTTTTGAGAGAACCGGCCTTGTCAAGTCAAGTTAACACATAACTTCAATATCTAAAATTTTCGGGACGTTGTTTGACAACATTGATTGGTAGAAACCCAAATTTCTTCTAAAAAAAAATAGTGAAGTTAATCAACTTAACCATTCTAAAATTAGTTGGTTGTGTGCTAATGGATGCTGGTTGAACTCTTTGAATATGACTGACAACCCGGCGTTTGAATATGAGGACAATGTCCATGATGAGTTTGTTGGTATGGTTGACACTAATGTTCAGCCTGAAGAGTCTGTTCAGTCCTCCTCTCCAGCCGATAATGAAGGGAGTGTGAGTCTAAGGGTCAACCCCACGTATGCTCAAGATACTCAGGAAGACCCCGAAATTTCCAAGCTTCTCTCCCGCTATTCGCCCGAGGACATCATATCGATGCTTTCTAAGCATGCTATCCAGGCAGCGGCCTCTCCTTCCCCTCCCTCCCCTTCTCCTTTCTATGCTTCTTCATCTAGACCCACTCCTAGGCCTGTCACCCCTTCCCGGGCTCCTATCTCCCCCATTCCCATCTCCACTCCTTTAGCCACTCCTGTTCCTCCTCTTACTCCTTTACCTCCTTCTACCCTAACTCCTCCTCCTGTCTATCCGTCTTATGTTCAGCCCTCACCTCCCGCTCAATCTGAGTCCATTTCCCGGTCGAAGATGGAGGGTCTTATTAGGAGACTCTTGGCCGAGTCTCTGTCCCTCTCCAAGCCTCATTCTCTCCAGAACTACTGCAAGCTCCCTAATGCTTACTTCCCTCCGGGTTTTAAATCCCCCAAATATCGCAAGTATGACGGGACCACCAACCCTCAATTCCATCTAGCTGGCTTTACCATGGATTCCTATCGGTGGCTGTATGATCGGGTTCTTTTAGTTCACCTCTTCCAACAATCGTTAGAAGGGGAAGCTTTGAGATGGTTCAGCTCCTTACCTGCATCGGACCTCATCAATTTGGACATCGTCTCCGAGAGCTTCATCTCACATTTCTCATACATGGCCACTCAAGTCCCTACACTTCCTGACTTGGTGGCGGAAAAGATGAAGTCGGACAAAGACTTCGTCACCTTTGCAAGCCGATGGAGATCCATGGCTTCAAGAGCCGACATACCCATCCCAGAGTCCCAGGCCATAACCATGTTAGTTACCAACACCACCCCTGTGCTCCGCTCTATTTTGATGCTAAGTGAGTTCCCCTCCTTCGCACATCTTTACAACCGAGATAGGGTGGTCCAAAAGCAAATCAAGGACTCCTCTCTGCCACATTTCTTTGAAGGGAAACCCAAAGGACGTAAAGCTCCCGCGGCACCTACCACCGAGGGGGTGACCGTCAACGAATCTGTCAATGCTTGCAGCCAGCCTTTGAGGCCTCCTAACAAGTCCTCCAATCCTCCTTCCAATCCTTCCAATCCTCACCAGTTCCCGTCACACCCCTCCAAGTCTTATTCCGTTGTTCCTCCTCCTTTGGGCTACACCCGGCCTGGTCCCAAAAGGTCTCACTACCCTCCTCTCCCTGAGACCCTCGAGGATGTATTCTTCGCCCTCATGTCCTGTGACACTATCCGGCTCCCCCCACAAAGGGAAAGCGTCAATCCGAGGGTGGATACCTCAAAATACTGTCCTTACCATAGGGCTCCCGGTCATAATATCAACAATTGCTTCACTTTCTGTGACTGGGTATATGACATGAACGACCAGGGTAGGATTAACTGGGAGGACGTCAAGGTGGCCATAGCCAAGTCTAGGTACACCAAAAAGGATTTGGGTATTGTCCAAAACCCTTTCCCCAACTACCAAAGCAACAATCCCACCTCCTCCAAGTCCCAGGAAATTGTCCACACCATGACACATTCGGAACCCGGGTAGTGAGGAGAAAGCAACAATGGGGGGTAGAAGGTTTTGAGGAGTGGTACCGTGTCCCTCTGTAGAATCCGAGGAACCCTCCACCACTGTAGACGCCATCTTAGAGGAACGCCCTTAGTTCTCATTTGACCCACCCAACAAGAGGCCTACCCTCATATTCCCCCTGTCTATGAGTCGTCTACCCCTAGATCCAGACCTCTCCAGCTCATTCTCCCTAAGTCTCAGGAATACGTTCATGTCACGCTCAGGAACCGGATTGTTCCCCCTCTCCCACGGTCATCTCAAGATGAGGAGGATAGCGGACCTCCACCACCTGCTGGCACCGAATATGATATTCTGTAACACTTAGATAAGACTCCCGCGAGGGTGTCTATTTTGGAATTGATTCGGAGATCGCCGTCTCATCAATCCACTCTCCTCCAATTCCTCCAGAAGATCATGGTCAACGATGACCTTCCTCCCAGTGGGGTCACTAATGCTATCCTCTCCCTTACCCAAGGACTGTCAATCTCCTTCTCGGACAAAGATCTTGCTGCTCCCGAGTGTCGTTCACTTCCTCTCTGTCTTACCATTAACCTCAACGGGGTTTCGGTGGACTCCACCCTCATTGACACCGGGGCATCCATCAACGTATGTCTGATGAAGACCCTCAAGCAACTGGGTTTGGGGGAGGATAATCTGGAGAAAATCTGCTCCACAATTGCTGCCTATGACAACTCCAAAAGGGTTGCCAAAGGCAAGATCGCTCTTCAGCTCGAGATTGGACCCGTCACCATGTCCTCCGAGTTTCTAGTCCTCGACGTCGATCTGGCCTATAAAGCCATTCTTGGTCGTCCTTGGCTAGAACAGACTTTAGGAGTCCCTTCCACCACCCATCAGTGTTTCAAATTTCCTTTCAAAGGGCGGGTCATCAAAATTAAGAGCATTCCTACCTTGAAACTCTCAACTCCATCACTTTGGAGCAGATGCCTCATCTATTCATTCGGACAAGGGGAAGAAGCCAATCATGTCTATCTTTGACTTCCCTTGCCCTGTGATCTAAGCCAATCTCCCAGTCAAGTGAAGAGTTTAAGCATGTCCCATGCCCCAAGGAAAAGGTTGGGAGGTCATGACTAAGATCGGCTACATACATGGCCGAGGTTTGGGTAGGAATGAGCAGGGTCCTGTCCGGAGCATACAGACAAGAAGGTTGTTAGATAGGGCTGGTTTAGGCTTTCATCCGGACCCCATTCATCCAGATCCTTCATCCCTATCAGCCTATTACTTGGACCCTGAGTGACCATTTCGTTCAGGGGCCCCTCCAACCAGGTACTCGGGAACCGATGATAGAGGAGCTGTCCGACTCCGAAAGCGAAGCAGAAGAAGATGCCGAGTTTGAAGAAATCTCTGACGATTTCGGCCTCTCTCACCCTTTGGTTCGGATCTCCCCTCCTCATCTCCCTCATCTCCTTACCTCCTTCACAATCTCCCGCTAGTGAGGTGTGCCCGGCACCTGACTCTTTTCCTCCAACCATTTCCTCTTCTCTTCTTTCTCCCCTTATGTAACGCTCCGGCCCCCTTGGGCCCTTGGCCCCGTCCTCTGGGTCGCGGTAGGGCGACTGTCGCGACGTGGTTCCGATCGCGTGATGTCTGGTTCTGCTTGAGATTTCGACAGGGTGTATGTCGCCTTCTTGAAGGCGACATATCCACTGTCGCCTTCTGTTTTGATGGATGGCGCCATGGGGTATGTCGCCTTCATAAAGGAGACATGGCCTATGTCGCCTTCCCATCGCGTCACCCAGACGCCGTCTGACAGACGTGACGGGCGTCCTTTGTGTTAGTATGGCTTTGGCGGTGTCGGGTGAATGCGACAAGATGGTTGTCGCCTTCACTTTTTCGAATTCCGAGATTTGACCGTTGTCAGTGGGTGGCGACACAAGGTGTGTCGCCTTCTGGTTCCTATAGCGACACGGGGTATGCCGCCTTCTTGAAGGCGACATGACCTATGTCGCGTTCTCAGGCACTGCAGGCTTAAAGCCCGGGCGCCCGAGCCCTTCCCCCTCTCTTGCGCCTCTCCTTTCCCCCTCTTTCTCTCGCCCTCTCGGAGTTTTCTGGCGGTTTTGGGGTGCCTCCCTCATGTTGAGGCGGCCGTGCTGAGGAGGGTGTCGCTCCGTTCGTGCAGGGGTCGTGTTCGTGCCGTGCGGTGCGAGGAGGAGACGTTTCTACCTACGAGAAGGCCCCAACGGGTGCGTTCTTCGCGTGGAGGTAGGGACATCCGACTTCTTCGCCCTAAGCATGATCCCCTCCCCGTCTAGACCGTGGTTCTCGTGTGATTGGGGTTTGGGGAGTGTGAGAACTCCATGCTCGTGTGAGTGAGGTTTTCCTCCGAGCGTAGAATCCATGTTCTTGGGGTGTTCGAGGGTGGTTTGTGTGTTTAATGGCTTCTAGCATGATAAGCATGCTCCCCTCCCCCGTGTGTAGTGTTTCTCCCGTTTGGAGAGGTTCCCAGAAGAGGAGTTTTAAGAAGCCCCGACTGGCCTGAAGGTGACATGCCCTGTGTCGCCTCCTGACTGGTAATGCAACAGGGCCTATGACGCCTTCTTGAAGGCAACAGGGCCTATGTCGCCTTCTCAGTCTAGAGGCAGGTTGTGCTTCCGCCGCTTCCGTTTCCGCTTTTCCTTGCTGTACCCGTGCACCTGTGCTAGTTCCCTAGTACGGTCTCACACTAGTCGTTCGCCCGGTGCGCGGCACTTGAGGGCTTGTCCCGTGCGAGAGGTTGTTACCGTTACCTGAGACCCTCGTCCTCGGGAGCCTGTTGAGGGAGTATCCGGGCTACGAGTGTAACGTTGCACGTTTTCCGGATCCCCGTGGATCCAGGTTTAGCGGGTTTGGTGGCCAATGTGAGGCCCATTAGTGTTGTGTGTTTCTTACTAGATCCTTACCGGGTTTGGTTTGGGTCCGTGTTGGTGTTCAGCTTGCTGGACACAGTGTGTTGGCGTCCAGGTGGGTGACGTCGACTGTGTGTTGGCGGCAGTGGTGTGCCGTTAACATGGTGTTAACGTCCATCGATGAGGACGTCGACTGTTGAACTTGGCGTCAAGCTTTGTGGACGTCTAGTTGTGGCGGTCTGGTTAAACGGCCAAAGGGTTGACGTTAACCTGGCATGCCTGTGTTTTTATGGCAGACCCGAGCTCTGTTCTTTCTCCTCCTTCTCCCTTCCTCTTCCCCCACCTTCACCCTTGAGCTTCTTCGCGAGTTCTGACGGTCGGCGGGAGCTCGTGGGAAGGCCGCGGTACGCGTGGTAGCGGCAGATCGAGCGGGGAATGACGGATTGGAGCGCGGTGTTCGTGGGACGTTTCTCGGGTTTCGGCGTGATTCGAGGTTCTTCGGGAGTTTAATTGTGTTTCTGAGGTAGGGGTCGAGCCCTGTTAGCTTGTTAGAAACATTAAAACACAACGTAATCACTTGAACCCGCATTTTTATTGTATTTTCGGATTAAGTTGTACCATGCGGGGTTAATGGGTGGTTTGATGATTTTATGTAGTAAAGCATGTTGTTTTAGTTTAATTATAATGCATGGGAGTTAGAGGAACTGTTTCCTCTTATTTTCTTAATGATTTCGGGGTCAGGAATGCATGTGGGATCGATTAGGGTTTCTGCAGGGTCTGGGGTTGAAGATCTTGGCGTCAACATCGATGGACGCCAGGTTCATCAGCCAAGAGATAAACGGCTAGATCGCTTGCCGTTTACTTCCTTCAAGCGGCAGTCGATGTTGCCGCCAACCTGTGCATGTGTTCATGCAGTGTTGTTTACGTAGCCTTCTTGGTTATGAATAATGTGTGATTGTGTGTGCATGGCGATGACCGGTGTGAGCCAATGCACTTGGTATGCTTTATACTGCTCATGTAATGGGCATGTTTTACGTAAATAATATGTGATGTACGTCGCTTTCCGTGGTATGTGTGGTGCGTTGGCACCCGTGGCACTCTTGGAGTGCGTTGTCCATGTGTCGGACATGGTTTACGTGGAAGACGTGTGGTACACCATCCAGGGTGTAATATGCATGTATTGTCTACGTGGTTTGAGTGTGTGTGTGCTACACACTTTGTGGTAATATAATTCTGGTGATTTATCGTAGTAACTGGGCAGTGAGGTTCTTGTGTGAGCCTAGCCATGACTTGTGGTGTTTGGGCAGTGAAGGTCCACATTGACCTAGCCCTGGCTTGTTGTTGTCTTTCGAATAGTGTTATATTGATTTATGTGTTAAATGGTCTGTGTTGCCACGAAGGTCATTTCGTGACCAATGATAGGCAAGCTTGTGGTTCAGTTATGTGTTGGTGTGGGATAGCTTTGGGGTCACACGGTGACCGATGTTAAGCTAATCCTAACACTTGTATATTGTGAATTATAAGTAAATGCTATATATGTAATATCGTGGTTTGTGCTAGCCGAGTGTGGTGGTCCGGCGCCTATTCCGGAATGCCTCTCTAGTCGGGTACCCCAGGTTCTTTGTGAGCCAGGCACGGTGTTTGTTGTGCTCGGGGTTTTGTCCCGGTACAGTGTGGTACCGTTGAGGTCTGTGTCGTCTTCCTGGACACCCTCACTCTTGTGCTTGAGTTGTACGTCCGGCTGAGGGAAAGACGGCAGTAGGGCAGCGGCTTGTGTTGTGGGTGTGTAGTCGCTTGTAGCGCGCTCGTAGTTGGGGGTACGGACACCAGTAGTCGACACTGGTCCCCAGCTAGTCCTGTTTTCCAGTGCCTCACTTTAGAGTGCTCCGGCCAGAGACTCTAGAGGTGCCAGGCATGGGCCTGCAGTTGTGTGTCTGCAGGTGTGGTGTTGGTTGGTCTCCACAGTTGTTTGACTTCTTCCTAGTGGAGCGGCAGTTGGACCTTTCGTCCGTGACTGCGAGACTGAGAGGTAGTTCTTGTGTTGTGTTGTCCGGGTTGGATATTGGCCTGATCAGCCAGTAGTCCGTTCCCGTGTGGTGGCGCTGTTCTTTCTGACTCGTGCTTTGCTTACGCTAGTTGTAGCTTGACTCGTGTTTGCTACTTGTCGTAGATCGTGAGTTTGTGACTCGTGGTCGAGGTTTGACCTGTTCGAGGTGCCTTGGTGTTGGCACAGTTGTGACTGAGTTGTGGTTTATGTGACTTGTCAATTAAGGTTTTACCTGTAATATTGTGTCTAACTAAAGGTATAATGTAATTATAGTTCAGTGTGGTGTTTATCACCTACCTGTACCCTTGTTCGGGTGTTTGTGTTGTGGTACCTCAGAGTAGTAGGTACCTATTTTCCTTCGAGGGTTACTTTGTGGTTTTGTGGTGGTACATTGTGTACTAACCTTTCCGGGTACTTGTGTGTTGTGGAGGTCTTGTGGTTTGACCTGCCACTTGTTGTATCCTAATGTTTAAGTAGATCTTTGTTTATATTTTATTGTGGATTAGTTTATGATTATTAATTATGTTACTTTTATGGGTATTTGCCGATGAGGCTTATGGCCTAGGCATATTGTGGTTTAGTTAAGCTATGTTTCGTGGAGGCCGTGTGAGACCTTCCACTTGTTGAGTTTTACTCTCTTCTTGGGTATGATTCCAATTATAGCTTTAGTGTGTTATGGTTTGGCTTCGTGTTAGCCAGTTCTATTACCTTTGAGTAGTTCTGTTGTAAAGTGGTTTGGAGTATAAAGGACCAGCTCTTTATTAGCAGTCCTATTACTCAAGTGTTTGAGGTTCGCCTGTGAAGCTTGTAGCCTGGGCAGTGACTTGCCTGTGTGGCTTATAGTTTAGGCAACCCGTTGTTGTAGCAGTGTGCCAGTGAGACTGTGGTTTAGGCACTTTGGTTGTTGGGTTGACTAATGATATTATGTTAGTCCTGTAGTCCTACTTTTCCTCTGAGGACGTTATGTTTATTATTATAAGCATGTTTAATTGTTATTTATTGTAATGATGTGAGCATGAAATGGTTTGGCTATTATTGTTGCCAGTGAGACCCATTGGGGTCGAGGTGTTTGTGGTTACCGTGTTGTTTTGGGTAGCCCCTGCTGAGCCAGTGACTTGTTGAGGCTCACTCCCCTACAGTTCTTTTCAGGGCTTGCCGTGTGTTTGGCTTGCAGTGGCATTGTGACAGACTTGTACCACCAGCAGTAGTTTAGTAGTTAGTGTTGTGTGAGCTTGTGCTCCCTCGGGGTATGCCCCAGGTAGTTGTACTCTTTTTAATTGGACATGTATTAATGTAATGGGACAGTTGTACAAATTTGTGAACAGATATGAGCACATGTACTTTCTTGTGTCTTATATTCTTGTGGTTTGTCTTTTTTGTACTCTTACTGGACTTGTGTGTGAGATATCCCTTGCGACACTTCGGTGCATTCGCGGGAGGCGGATCTGGATATGGAGCCTTAATGGGCATAAATACCCCGGTCCGTCACAACGAGTGTGCTCGAGTTGGCACCCGCGTAGGCGGACTTTGAAGCTGAGGGGAAAACGGTGGTTAGGACAGTGGTGTGTGAGTCACTTGCAGAGCTCTCGTGGTTGGTCTGGGACGCCGAGGACAGTTTGGAGTTCTACCCGGCGCAGGCCAGTCAGTCCTTCTTCTCACTGCCTCACTCCTTGCGTCCCCGGAACCGCTTGGGGAGGTCAGGCGTGGGACCGTAGTCTGGCCAGACTATCGCAGTTACTGTTGTTGTACTTGTGTCCTACCTCACTCTGACGAGACGCGAGGGTCAGGACCTAGGTCGAGGATAAGACATCTGCGGACGCACCTGACCGTCTGACTAGTGGTGTGTTTCCGTAGCTAGTGTTCCTTGTTCAGGCGGAGTTCCCTCCGTCTGTGTTTTACTAGCCGTGTGGTGGTCACGACGGGCAGTCGTACGGAGTTTCCGACCGAGAGTACTTACCGTACCGTGTTAGCTTTAGCTTCGCTTCAGCACTTCCTTTTGTAGGTAGAAAGATATAAACTGCCGTCTTTCCTTTATTAATAGTTGTATATGTTCATCTGCCTGTTTAGAGCCAGTAGGAGATTGGTAGTCCCTACTGAGCTTCTGTTGTGAAGCTCATCCCTCTGTTTTCCAGGTGAGTCTTCCCAGCAGCGGCAGGGCGCGCGTCGGGCGGAGGAGACGGGGCGGTAGTCTTGGTCCCCGTAGCTAGCAGTGGTTCTCCCTCTCAGTGTACGTCACCCTCGAGGTATGCCCCTAAGGGACTTGCATCTCCCCTTTCCTTACTTGTACTAGCGTGCGTGCGTTGGGACTATACTTAGAGCGGTACGCGCGATCTCGCTTTACTTTTCTGTTTTCGCTTGTACGCTTCTAGCTTAGCAGTTGACGTTTACTTCCGTTACATATCCTGTCAGACGCCTGTTATAGCCCTTTCGGGTCCCCCTGGTCTGTGGGCGGCGACCGCGAAAATCGGGTCCTCGGCGTGGGCCGAGGGTCGGGTTCTCGGGTCGTTACAGTTGGTATCAGAGCTTGGTCTGACAGGACTTGTAGTGGATCTAAACTGCAACAGTAAGTCTCAAAAATAGTACAAGTACACTGCTAGCCGCCCGAGAGGTATTTATAACCTTTGTCAGTTGTGTTGCCGTGTAGGTCATGGCTCCGCGTAGGCGCAGTCAGGCTAGGTAGCTGGTTGAGCAGCAGGATGAGTCCGACATGCCCGCTCAGGGGCAGGTTCAGGAGGAGGTGTCCGTGGAGGAGTCAGTGGCACAGCCTCAGGGTGCACAGGCAGCAGCAGCAGAGGCAGCGGCAGCAGGTGGGCAGCAGCAGCAGGAGTACCACCCTCAGCCTCAGCAGTATGCAGACTGGTTTCCCATGGCCGAGCAGTTCTTCAGAGCTATGTACCAGGGAGCGTGGCAGCCCGGGCAGGCACAGCAGGTGGTCAGTTTCCAGTGCCTCCCCCAGCTGTGCCAGAGCAGCAGGAGGTGGAGCCAGAGGTGGAGCAGCCAATCCGCCAGCAGCGGTCAGGTACTGGGAGTACCCGGTCCGGTCAGCGGAGGGCAGCGGTGTCGGAGGCGAGGACCGCTCTCCTTGAGAGGTTCCTGCGTCTTCGCCCACCAATGTTCCACGGTGAGTATGATCCAGATAAGGCAGAGAGCTGGACCCATGAGTTGGAACGCATCTTCGAGACGATGGAGTGCGCTGAGGAGGACCAGGTTCGCCTGCGGGTGTACCAGCTCAAGGGAGCAGCCCACGAGTGGTGGAGAGTTCAGAGGCAGACGCACTTCCAGAGCAGCGGTTGGAACAGATCACTTGACAGTAGTTTCTGGAGGTCTTCCACGGCGAGTACTTCCCCGACTATGCTCGACGTGAGAGACGGGATCAGTTCCACACGTTGGTTCAGGGCGACCTCACGGTTTCGCAGTACCACCAGAGGTTTGTCCGGTTGTTGAGGCATGTGCCTCATGTCGCAGGCAGCGACCAGGCGTGTGCAGAGAGGTTCATGGCAGGACTGAGACCAGACCTGAGGTGGGGTGTGACATCACACATGTGTACCACCTTGGGAGAGGCCGTGGCGAAGGCCACCGCCTTGGACAGAGAGACCTGGCAGCCTCAGCAGTAGCAGCCGCAGCAGCAGCAGTAGGAGGGGCCTCTTCCAGGTCCTCGCCTTACCAGCGTCTGGCAGGCAGCCGCGGTAGTGCGACTTCCTCTTCCTCCGGCTCGGGCAGTTCTAGTATGCCGGAATTCGCTCGCAGTTTAGGAAGTTGTCTACTCGCGGGGGCGGACGGAGCCGTCAGCAGAGGCGTCAGTCCAGGTTTGCAGAGCAGTCAGTACAGCAGGGTGCTGAGCAGGGCAGTCAGGAGCCAGTGTGCTACACTTGTGGCTTACCGGGCCACTTCAGGAGGGATTGCCCCATGGGACAAGCCCCGCAGCAGCAGCAGCCAGCAGTACGTGCAGCAGCCACCTCATTACCAGTACCCTCCCCAGCAGCAGGCACCGCGCCAGCAGCAGCGGGGGCAGTACCAGCAGCCAGCTCAACAATTCCCGCAGCAGCAGCAGTACCAGTCGTGCCAGCAGCAGCAGCAGCAGGCGCCGCAGCGTGGTCGTGGTCGTGTGATGGAGCTCACCCGGGAGCAGGCAGAGGCGTCAAACTTGGTTATAGGTACTCTACCTATCCTTGGCAGAGCTGCTCGTGTTTTGGTTGATCCCGGTGCTTCCTTGTGTTTTGCTTCCGAGAAGTTTTACGAGTCTCTTGCTTGTCATGCTCCTGAGAGGCAGTGTGACGTGATGGTCGATCTCCCGTCTGGTGACTATATGCGTTCCTTTGGTTACCTGGAGGGTGTGGCAGTTGAGGTTGAGGGTCACCAGTTGCCGGCCAGGTTGTACGCGCTGCAGCTTTGCGACTTCGACGTCATCCTGGGCATGGACTGGTTGGAGGCTCACTCAGTCGTGGTTGATTGTCAGAGGAAGACTGTTCGGTTCGAGATACCTAAAGCACATGTTCTCTACTTTCGAGGTATCCGGTCTACCCGTCGGCCGTTCATTTCTTTCTGTAAGGCTCGTCGTTTGATCCGTGATGGCTGCGTTGCTTACCTTGCTTCGGTTTGTTCCTTGGAGCCTAGCGGGTCTTCAGTTTTTGATGTGCCAGTTGTTTCTGAGTTTTCTGACGTGTTTCCGGAGGATCTACCTAGGTTGCGCCTGAGCGAGAGGTAGAGTTCTCCATCGAGCTTTTGCCTGGTACGATGCCTTTGTCCAAGGCACCTTACCGGATGGCCCCGGTGGAGCTGCGTGAGTTGAAGCGCCAGCTGCAAGAGTTGCTTGAGTTGGGCTTCATTCATCCGAGCCGTTCGCAGTGGGGCGCGCCTGTTTTACTTCGTGAGAAAGAAGCATGGTAGTCTTCGTTTGTGCATCGATTATCGGCAGTTGAACCAGGTCACTGTGAAGAACAAGTACCTGTTTCCGAGGATCGATGATTTGTTTGATCAGTTGCAGTCGGCCGAGTTTTCTCGAAGATCGACTTGAGATCCGGCTACTACCAGCTGCGGATCAGAGAGTCGGATGTTGGTTTGACGGCTTTCCGTTCCAGGTACGGTCACTTTGAGTTCGTCGTGATGCCGTTTGGGCTGACGAACGCACCTGCAACATTCACGGATCTGATGCATAGGGTGTTCAGTGAGTACCTGGACCGCTTTGTTGTTGTTTTGTTGATGATATTCTGGTCTACTCGGCTTCTAAAGAGGAGCACGAGGAGCACCTGAGGATCGTGCTAGAGACCCTGCGGAGTCACCGTCTTTACGCCAAGTTCGACAAGTGCGAATTTTGGCTGAGCGAGGTGCACTTCCTCAGGCACGTGATCTCGGGTTCTGGTGTGGCGGTGGATCTGGCCAAGGTTGAGGCCGTGTTGTCGTGGGAGCAGCCCACATCGGTGTCAGAGGTCCGCAGTTTTCTGGGTCTGGCAGGTTACTACCGGAGGTTCATCCAGGATTTCGCCAAGATTGCAGCACCGTTGACTCGGTTGATGAGGCAGGACACCAGGTTTGTTTGGTCAGAGGACTGTGAGCAGAGTTTCTTGGAGCTGAAGACGAGGTTGACTTCGGCGCCAGTGTTGGTCTTGCCGTCGGGCACCGGTGGGTTCGTGGTTTACACCGATGCGTCGAGGTCAGGTTTGGGTGCCGTACTGATGCAGCATGGTGGGGTTGTTGCCTATGCTTCTCGGCAGCTCAAGAAGCATGAGGAGAACTACCCCACCCACGACTTGGAGCTAGTAGCAGTGATACACGCTCTCAAGTTGTGGAGGCACTACCTGTATGGCGAGGCTTTTCAGATCTTTACCGATCACCAGAGTTTGTAGTACATCTTCACCCAGAGGGATCTGAACTCAAGGCAACACAGGTGGATGGAGTATTTGAAGGACTACGACCTAACCCTCTCCTATCATCCAGGAAAGGCTAACGTTGTAGCCGATGCCTTGAGCAGGCGCGTGCGTTTGAGTTCGCTGATGGTCAGAGAGTGGAGGCTATTTGAGGAGCTGTCCCAGGGAGTGTTCGTTCCGTCGAGGACCAGAGATCGTGCCGTGGCTTCCAGTTTGTCAGTTCGGCCGTCACTGTTCAGGCAGGTGTTGCAGGCGCAGTGAGCATATGTAGAGTTAGCAGACATTTTGCGGATGCCAGCTGTAGAGCTCAGCGAGGACAGCGAGGTCAGATTCAGAGGCCGCTTGTACGTTCCTGAGGAGGCGCGCCAGGCGGTTTTGTCAGAGGCTCACAGATCGAGGTATGCTGTTCATCCTGGTTCCACCAAGATGTACCATTGCTTGAGGAGGTCCTTCTGGTGGCCAGGGATGAAGAGGGGCGTGGCAGAGTTTGTTGCCCGGTGCCTTACTTGTCAACAGGTGAAGGCCGAGCATCAGCGTCCTGGTGGTGAGTTGCAGCCGTTGCCCATTCCTGAGTGGAAGTGGGGCGACATCACCATGGACTTTGTGGTTGGTTTGCCCCGTACCCCGCAGAGGCATGATGGTATTTGGGTGATTGTGGATCGTTTGACCAAGGCAGCGCATTTCCTTCCGATCAGAGTGTCGTGGTCAGTGGATAGGTTAGCCAGGCTGTACGTGGACAGAGTTGTTTTGTTGCACGGGATCCCAGTTTCACTCGTTTTAGACAGAGATCCGAGGTTCACGTCAGGGTTTTGGCGCAGTCTTCAGAGAGCACTGGGTACAGAGTTGAGGTTCAGCACAGCGTACCACCCGCAGACAGACGGTCAGTCAGAGCGGACCATACGGACACTGGTGGATATGCTGAGAGCGTGCTGTTTAGACTGGAGCGGCACTTGGGAGTCTCACCTTCCGATGGTAGAGTTCGCGTATAACAACAGTTATCACTCGAGCATCGGAATGACGCCATACGAGGCCTTGTACGGTCGCCCGTGCAGGACTCCGCTTCACTGGTTCGAGGTTGGTGAGAGGCAGCTTTTGGGGCCAGAGTTAGTGCAGCAGTGTGCAAAGACAGTCAGTTTGGTCAGACAGAGGCTTCGGGTAGCACAGAGCAGGCAGAAGAGTTATGCGGATGTCCGCAGGAGACCGCTAGAGTTCAGTGTTGGTGACCTGGTCTTCCTGCGGGTCTCGCCGACCAAAGGGGTCATGAGGTTTGGTAGGAAGGGAAAGCTCAGTCCCAGATATATTGGGCCCTTCCCCATTTCTGAGAGGGTCGGCGAGGTGGCATACATGCTAAGTCTTCCGGCAGAGCTAGCAGGTGTGCACAGCGTTTTCCATGTTTCGCAGCTCAGGAGGTACGTTACAGACTCTTCACACGTGTTGGACTACTCGCAGCTAGAGGTAGCGCCAGATTTGTCAGTGCCAGAGTACCCAGTTAGTGTTGTCGACCGCAGAGTTAAGCAGTTGCGCAGGAAGCAGATTCCGCTGGTTAAGGTCATTTGGCAGAACCGTGTCGGTGGCAAGGCCACCTGGGAGCGCGAGGATGAGATGCAAGAGCAGTTTCCTTACTTGTTTGATTGATCGGTATGTGGTGATCTCCCTTTTGTCATCTTCCGGGTTGAGACCGAGTTGTTTTCATTTCGAGGACGAAATGTCTTAAGGAGGGAGGGTTGTAACACCCCGGCCCCCTTGGGCCCTTGGCCCCGTCCTCTGGGTCGCGGCAGGGCGATTGTCGTGACGTGGTTCCGATCGCGTTGATGTCTGGTTCTGCTTGAGATTGCGACAGGGTGTATGTCTCCTTCTTGAAGGCGACATATCCACTGTCGCCTTCTGTTTTGATGGATGGCGCCATAGGGTATGTCGCCTTCTTGAAGGCGACATGGCCTATGTCACCTTCCCATCGCGTCGCCCCAGACGCCGTCTGACAGACGTGACGGGCGTCCTTTGTGTCAGTACGGCTCTGGCGGTGTCGGGTGAACGCGACAAGATGGCTGTTGATAACTGCACAATTTTTCGTGTTAAAGTTCATACATACAGTTAACTTTAGACAGTCTTTGTCCATAAATAACGTACGATTTGATTTTAATTTCCATGTCATCCAAAAATAAAAATTTTGAGCACTTTAGTTAAAGTTGGATAGAACACATAGTTAAAATGTTCATTTAATAAAGTCAATGCTTATTTTTAATAGTTTGACTAATAAAGGGTTTTCTTTGTAAATACATTGTACATAAATCTTTGATACTTGTAAGTATCTTTTAATTCCTACAAACATTAATAAATCAACATTTTACATAACCCACCTCACCTTAATAAACAAATAAATTACTCAATCCCATAACGACACATACCCCCTCATAAATCCATTACATATCCTCTTTCCCTCACTTTACCACACATTGCCACATACCCCATTTAACTCCTTTAACCTTTCTTATATTTCCCAGCTGGAAGCTTGGAAGAAGACTCCAGAAGCAGGCGTGAGCTGGCTGTGTAGATGCGGTTGGGCAGAGGTGTGTGATGGAGGGCAAGGCGGCTGGTGCGATGGAGATTGTGTAGCGAAGTGGCTGAGCTAGGCCAAGCGCCTGGTGCTGAAGCTGCTGGGTGTGTGCACGACTAGATCTGAGGAGGGCGCATGGAGCTGTGGCGGAAAATGCAGGCGGCTTATGCGGTGGCAATGGGTTGGTGTGGCATCTGGCTGAGGTGAACGGCTGTGAAGGCGTGAGGTGGCCATGGCGGTTTGGTGATGGATGAGGCTGTGCTGGCCAGTGTGATGGCGCTGCTGTGCATCCGGCGATTTGGCGGGAAGCTGTTGTGTGTGGACCAGGTACACCCTGGTGTGCGATTAGGTGGCCGGATCAGGGCCTTCTGCTGGGCCGATGCTGGGAGGAGGCCGACCTTGCGGATGGCAAAGCAGATGCAGGGATGAGGCGTGCGACGCAGGCAGATTGTCCTGCTGGGCGCTGATGTGGCCGGATCATGCAGAGGCGGGAAATGGATGAAGTGAGCGGCGCTGCTGTGCACGAGAAAGGCTGATGGAGGTCGTTGCTTGGGTGTGCTGAGGTGGCAATCCGCGGCGTGAGGAGAGATGGCGATCCTGGTGCTGCTGCAAGGTTGGTGATCTAGGAGGCAGAAGCAGAGTCCCAGGTACTGATAAGAAGACCCCAAGGCCCTCCTCTCCGAGGGTTGGCAAGTAGGAATTTCTCAGGGTTTTTAGTCTCTATTTTTCTTCTGTATTTTCTTGTTTTAGAAGAGCAGAGAGGGAGTGTTCTTGAGGCTGGTTCGGCCATTAGGAATTTCTGAGGATTTTAATCTCCATTTACCTGTATTTCCTGTTCTTCCAGTTCATAGTAGTGGGGGCTCTCCGGTTCGCAGTTTAGGAAATTTTAGCTTTATTTCTGTATTTCTTCCTCAGTCCAGAGGGTTGACAAATTTTTAGTTCATCTTATGTTCTTCCAGTTCAGAGCAGGAGAGTTCGATCCATTGGCAATTTATTTGAGTTCTTCTAATTTCATTTCCTTTGTGTTTAGAGCAGATCGATCCAGTGCAATTGGTTATTTCATTTCTTCAATCATCAGAGATTCAAATGCTTCTTCTTCCAGTCTTTTATTTGTTGCTGTTCAAGTAGTTTATCTACTGTTCTTATGAGTTGTTCTTCTTTTCCTTTTTAAGTTTGTTCAACACTCCGGGAATTTGTCACTGCGTTTGTTTGTTCTTGTTATGTTCTTCTGCTGTGGGGAAGAGTGATTGGAATTTTGGAATTCTTGCTCTTCTTCTTGTTCGACTGCAGGGGAGGGATTCCTATTTAGTTTTCCATTTCATCTGTAAAGGGTTTGATCATTTGAGCTGGAATTTTGCTACTGTGAGGGATTCAGATCCGGAGTTCAGATCAATTTTTTTTGGAATTGTTGTGCTTTGATTCAGTAGTTTCCTCCTTCTGTGTTCATCCGGAGTGTGAGTGCAATCTTGTTTTGATTTTGTTCTTACATTTCTTTTGAACTGCTCTGTGAGGAATTGGTCTATGCTGTGTGAATCAGTTCAAGTGGAGGTTGTTATTATCTCTTGTTTCAGTGTATTGCAACTGTGGTGAGGAGGACAATTGGCAGCTATTTCTTGTGTTCAACCGAAAAGTGAGTGCAAATTTGTTGTTTCCGTGAATGCTGGAAGGGAAATCGAAGGGATAATTTGATGTTACAATTTAATTATCTTTTATGGTTGTCTTACTGATTCATTAGATTGTGAGAGTATAGAAATCTGAGTGTTTCTTCTTACTGTTTGGAGCTGATTGCATTTTACTTCCCTTTTATTCTTCATCCCTCGAGCTGTGAGGGTACAATGATACAAAGTTTCTTGAATTCAATTCAACTCGTACTTTCATTATGTTTGATCTATCGAGTTGTGAGAAATTTAATTGATGTTGTTTACAGAATTACTTTAATGCAATGTTATTTTTGGTGAAAAGTGTTTTCAAATCAAAGTAGTTTCAGTCAGATTCTATTCGGCCTCTCCGTGGATATGACCTGTGCTCACTACTGTATGAGTTCATCTTTGCAATTTTATTTTTGTGAGACAGTTTAGAGGAAGTGCACATATTGACTTGTGCGAGGAACTCTGGACAACGAAATGCACAGTCAACAATGTCGCGCGTTCAGCTGTCGCCTTCACTTTTTTGAATTCCGAGATTTGACCGTTGTCAGTGGGTGGCGACACAAGGTGTGCGCCTTCTGGTTCCTGTAGCAACACGGGGTATGCCGCCTTCTTGAAGGTGACATGACCTATGTCGCGTTCTCAGGCACCGCGGGCTTAAAGCCCGGGTGCCCGAGCCCTTCCCCCTCTCTCGCGCCTCTCCTTTCCCCTCTCTTTCTCTCACCCTCTCGGAGTTTTCTGGCGGTTTTGGGGTGCCTCCCCCGTGTTGAGGCGGCCGTGCTGAGGAGGGTGTCGCTCCGTTCGTGCAGGGGTCGTGTTTGTGCCGTGCGGTGCGAGGAGGAGACGTTTCTACCTACGAGAAGGCCCCAACGGTGTGCGTTCTTCGCGTGGAGGTAGGGACATCCGACTCCTTCGCCTAAGCATGATCCCCTCCCCGTCTAGACTGTGGTTCTCGTGTGATTGGGGTTTGGGGAGTGTGAGAACTCCATGCTCGTGTGAGTGAGGTTTTCCTCCGAGCGTAGAATCCATGTTCTTGGGGTGTTCGAGGGTGGTTTGTGTGTTTAATGGCTTTCTAGCATGATAAGCATGCTCCCCTCCCACGTGTGTAGTGTTTCTCCGTTTCGGGGAGGTTCCCGGAAGAGGAGTCCCAGAACCCCCGACTGGCCTGAAGGCGACATGCCCTGTGTCGCCTCCTGACTGGTAATGCGACAGGGCCTATGTCGCCTTCTCAGTCCAGAGGCAGGTGTGCTTCCGCCACTTTCGTTTCCGCTTTTCCTTGTTGTACCCGTGGCACCTGTGCTAGTTCCCTAGTACGGTCTCACACTAGTCATTCGCCCGGTGCGCGGCACTTGAGGGCTTGTCCCGTGCGAGAGGTTGTTACCGTTACCTGGGACCCTCGTCCTCGGGAGCCTGTTGAGGGAGTACTCTGGGCTACAAGTGTGCTCGAGTTGGCAGCCGCGTAGGCGGACTTTGGAGCTGAGGGGAAAATGGTGGTTAGGACAGTGGCGTGTGAGTCACTTGCAGAGCTCTCGTGGTTGGTCTGGGACGCCGAGGACAGTTTGGAGTTCTACCCGGCACAGACCAGCCAGTCCTTCTTCTCACTGCCTCGCTCCTTGCGGCCCCGGAACCACTTCGGGAGGTCAGGCGTGGGACCGTAGTCTGGCCAAACTACGGCGGTTACTGTTGTTGTACTTGTGTCCTACCTCACTCTGACGAGACGCGAGGGTCACGACTAGGTCGAGGATAAGAGGCTACCTTGAGTCATCCCTCACCTGGCCAGTCGAGGCTACTTGAGTCAGCAACTCATGGTTCTGGGCCTTGACTCCAAAAAAAAATGCCAATTTTCAAAATTGGAAATGCGAGGTCTCCATTGAGCACCCTTCCTCTGTGGAACCTCTTCCGCTCGGCCAGGGGCCGATGCTTGCCAGCTTAAATCCTCATTCCCACCCTCTAGGGGCACTTCCCCTGTACATAGTTTTGTACATAGCGGTCCTATACATAGTGTCCTAGATCCTAGTTTAGAGTCGGGTTTAGAGTCTAGTCTAGGATTAGAAGAGTCTAGTCCCTCTCAGCCACGTGTTCGCAAGGAGAAGGGTAGGCAAGTTCCTACCCGTTATGTCATGGCCTTGGCTGAGAGGTGTGCCAAGTTAAGTCAAGTTCCAGAATTTCTTGAGGAGCCTGCCCTTGTAAAGGCTGATTTTGAAGAAGGTGACTCTGTAGACGATGGTTTAGGAGTTTATCTGCTAGATTTTGATGAGAAGGGTGAGCCGGGAGATCTTGGGTCAGAAGAAGAGGACCCAGTGAGCTCCTATGTGGATGGCACAAAGAGGTTTGATGAGCCAACCATGGCTGCGAACGAACCCACCAAAGAGGTCAATCTTGGCACTGAAGAATCCCCGAAGGTAGTCTTGGTTAGTGCCAACTTAAGTGTACAAGAAGAAGAAGCCCTTGTAGCTATCCTTAAAGAATTCTCTGACGGTTTTGCTTGGTCATACGAGGACATGCCGGGACTTGACACCTCTTTGGTTGAACACCGGTTGGTCTTAAAAGCTGACGCAAAAGCCGTTAAACAAAAACTAAGGAGGCTACATCCCAAGCTTGCACTCAAGATCAAAGAGGAGATTGACAAATTGCACAAAGCCAAATTCATTCGGGTTGTGCTTTATCCACAATGGGTAGCTAATATCGTCCCTGTGATGAAGAAGGACGATAAGGTTAGGATCTACATAGATTTCTGTGACTTTAATCGTGCTTACCCAAAGGACGATTTCCCTCTTCCACACATAGATGTCCTAGTGGACAACACTGCCGGCTTTGAGATGTTATCTTTCATGGATGGTTTCTCTGAGTATAACCAAATCCATCTGGCAGAGGAAGACCAGGAGAAAACCTCATTCACAATGCCTTGGGGAACCTATTGTTATGTCGTGATGCCCTTCGGGTTGAAGAATGCGGGAGCAACTTATAAAAGGGCAATGATGGCAATTTTTCATGACATGATGCATGTGCACATGGAGGTCTATGTGGACGATGTCTTGGTTAAATCAAAGACTCAACATGGACATGCTGAGGTCCTCCGGGCAGTTCTCCAACGGTCTAGAGAACATAAGCTCAAAATGAACCCCAAGAAGTGTGTTTTTGGAGTCTCTCAGGAAAGTTGCTTGGGTTCATAGTTAGCAAGCGGGGAATTGAGATTGATCCCAATAAGGCCAAAGCAATAATCGACATGCCTCCTCCTAGGAATATCAGAGAAGTTAGAGGGCTAATTGGCATACTGCAGTTCATTAGGAGGTTCATCTCCCAGCATTCAATTCGTTGCAAGCCCTTTTATGAGATGCTTAAAGGAGAGGCAAAATTTGATTGGAACGATAAATGTCAAAAGGCCTTTGATGAATTGAAGAGTTATCTGTTCAATCCCCCTGTTCTCTCTCCTCCGGTCCCGGGTCAACCTTTACTGCTCTATGTGTCAACCATTGAAGATTCAACTGGAGCAGTCTTGGCCCAATATGACGAAGAGAAGAAGGAGAGAGCGGTGTACTATCTATCAAAGTTGTTCAATGAGGCTGAGAAAAAGTACACTGTCGTGGAAAGAACATGTGCGGCCGTCGTCTGGGTTGCCCATAAGTTAAAACACTATTTCCTAGCTCATGAGGTGAAACTTCTGGCGCATATGAACCCAATTCGGTACTTGCTTGAGAAGCCCGTCCTGACTGAGCGGTTGATGAGGTGGCAAAGCTTCCTCAATCAATTTGATATCAGCTACGTCAACCAAAAGTCGATCAAGGGGCACGCTATTGCTGACCATTTGGCCCACCACCCCTTACCTTCGTACTCTCCTGTCGACGAAAGTTTTCCGGATGAAGAGTTAGGAGCCATTATCGATGGTGAACCTTCATGGATACTTTACTTCGATGGGGCCCTCAATTCCAAAGGGTGTGGAATAGGGGCAGTCCTCCTCCCACCGAAAGGGGTAGTCATTCCGCACGCCTACCAGTTAACCTTCCATGCCACAAACAATATGGCCGAGTATGAGGCGCTTCTAGTCGGGCTGAAAATGGCTTTGTTGCTCGGAGTCAAGGAGTTAAGGATAATTGGCGATTGGCAGTTGATACTCTGGTAATCTCTTAGCAAGTACCAGACCCGGGATCCCAAATTGAAACCATACCAAGAATTGGTAGGAAAGGTAGTCCAGCAGTTTAGGAAGCTCACTCTAGTCCATACTCCTAGGGCTCAGAATATTCTAGCAGATTCACTCGCTTCCCTGGCTTCTTCCATTCCCATCCCTTTGGGAAAATCGTCCGAAACTGTCTCTGTTCAAAGGTTAAGAGTCCCTTCCCATGTCAATCCTTAGTTCTCTCAACTCAAGTCTCCCTCCCTTCGGGTCCACGCACTCTCAAAAGAGCCCGAAATTGACCTCGAAGATGGCCATCCTTGGTACTTTGACATCGAGAACTATCTCAAAGATGGATCCTTCCCCGATTATGCCACCTCTGCCGATAGACGGGCCATTCTCCGCGTCTCAGAGCGTTACAAAATCATAGGTGGTGTTCTTTACAAGAAATCTCTCAGTGGGATCTATCTCTGTTGCCTCGATGAAATCGAATCTCAAAGTGTTGTTGAAGCCGCTCACTCTAGTGAATGTGGTGGTCATGTCAATGGTAGAGAAATTGCCCAAAAGTTGCTAAGACACTATTACTGGCCTACCATGGAAGAAGATTGCCGTCACTTTGTCCGTCACTATGCTAAATGCCAATTGCATGGTGACAAAATCCACGCTCCTTCCTCTTCTCTTCACCCTCTCATTGCTCCATGGCCTTTCGCTATGTGGGCATTTGATGTGGTCGGTCCACTCGCAGACAGAACCGGAGAAATCCGTAAGAAGTCCTTCATTTTGACCGCCACGGAGTACTTCACAAAGTGGGCTGAAGCAGAAGCGTTCATAGAGGTCAAAGCTTCAACAGTTGTCAAGTTCATCAAGCGCAACATTCTTGCAAGGTTCGGCGTGCCTCGGGACATCGTCACCGACAATGGACCTCAATTCACTTCACAGGAGCTCCGTGACATGTGTGGTAAATATGGTATTAATTTGCATCATTTATCCCCATATTATCCACAAGGTAATGGACAAGCGGAAGCTACTAATAAAACTCTCATCAAAATTATAAAGAAAACTTGCAAATCTCATAACAATGCTGACTGGCCAGACCGCTTGGTTGAGGCTCTTTGGGCTTATCGCACCTCGGTCCGAACTCCTACAGGCAAACCCCCTATGCTTTAACATACAGATCAGATGCGATACTCCCATATGAGATCTTCGTCCCTTCACTTAGAGTTCAATTGGATTCCGAACTTGACCCGGTCAACGACGGGAAGCCTTGTTGGCACAACTTGAACTCTTATATGAAGGTGAATGATAGCAGTTGACCACGCTCAAGTCTATCGCCAAAGAATTGCACGTTTTTATGCTAAAAGAGTGATTGAGAGAAATTTTGAAGTGGGCGAAATGGTCCTAAAGCGTAAAATCATAAAGGCACCAGGTCCCAGGAGCAAATTGCAAGAAAATTGGGAAGGTCCGTTCGTTGTCAAAGAGGTGTACTCGGGGAATGCTTATAGGTTAGTGGACTCCGAAGGAGTTGAGTTGTCACATCCTTGGAATGCAGTCTACCTCAAAAAGTTCTACTCTTAGCCCGTCAGTAAGTCAGGTCTGTCATTCATCACTTGTTAATGGTGTGGGTTTAAGTCTCTACTTTTCCACTTGGTCATTAGTGAGGTAGGGTTTATTCACACCCCACACGATGTTGAAATACTGTCTTTTAGCTGGAAAATCACAAGTACACTCGGGCGGGTCTAATCTGGTCAATGTGCTTCCCCTATTCTCTTCCCACTCGCTCACATCTGGAAGTGGGGCAAACTACGAGTAGGGGACCATCTACTCCCATCTAAAGGATAAGGTCATCATAAACAGGGGCAATCAAGAAGAAAAAGCAAGGGTAGAATGCTAATCAAGCCTAAAAGGGGAAAAGAAAAGCTGAAAAGGTAAAAAAAAGGGTAGCAAAAAGTACGTACCCAGAAAAAGGCTGGCCAAATCTAGGAGGTAGCAAAAAGTACGTACCTCCACCCCAGAAATCAAATAAAATGAAAAATTCCCCTGGAAATAATTGTTGACCAAGTCCTTTAGTATGAGATGATGGGTTGGAAACAGAAAATGGTTTGAACCAAATCCTTGCATGACTTCCTACTTATTTCTCCCAACTCCTCCCTCTAGGGGCAAATTTGACCTTATGAGACCTTCCATAGTGGAAAATATCAAGAAGGCTAGGGGCAGTTTCCAACGTCAAAGATTTCATGCACGATCCTCTTTATTCATGACCTCCGTGGCTAAGTAGATCATACGGACCCTATGCTTTGACGTGTGATGAATATATGTCTTAGAGTCCAAAAATCCAAAAAAAATGGAAAATGAGATAAATAACAAAAAAGAGTCTCTCGATGTATATATTTTCACCATGTATATATTTTCCTCTTATTTTGAATAAAAAAATCAAAATCCAAAAAAATTAGTGGTACCATGTACATATACTAACATGTTACTTATTTTCCTATTCAAAAAAAAAAATCAATCAAAAAGAGACAAAAGACAAAAAAGATGCATGTCCATATTTCCCTTCAGTTATTTCATTTATGTTCTTATCTTTAATTAGACATTAGCTCCTTGACCAGATCTCAAGAAAGGTACATCTTTTAGGCAAGGGGCTAAAGACAGATCTACACTAACTTTTTTCCTTTAAGTGTTGTGGATGCAGGAATCAAAGAAAAATAGCAAACCATTCAAGCACAGATGATAAAGCCCACAAAAAGTCCACTATGAAGGATAAAAGTTTTGTACATATCATGACAGGGGCATACCCCTGATGGTACAACTCACGCTTCTCTCCTCTCCTCCTCACTAGGCCTCCACCCCAAGAACAGCTCCACCTCCTCTAGCAGCACGCTTGCTTCGAAGGCCTGGAACACGAATGTGTGTGTGTGCGGATGCCACCGCTCAACCAGCGCTCCCAGGGTGTCAAAACCCCACCACATCTCCTTCATGTTCTTCGCCAGCACCACCATGAAACTCAAGTTTTACATCCTGATGAAGCCTCTGATGTCCAGCGTGATGGCGTTCATTAGGCTCACTAGCCAGGAGAAGGCCCGTACCTGGCCTTGGCTCGGGAAGGCAGGCACCTCCTGCATGAAGGAGTGCTGTGAGAAGGAGAGTTTTGGGGCGTTTTCAGCTTAGGAAGAAGCAGAAAAGAGCATTACTTACCTCCCCGTTAGCTAGTCTGGTGCTCAGATGTCCCGGAACCTCGCTCAGGATCCCCGGGTTCATATTTGTGGACTTTCCGGTCGATGAAGAGGCCATGTTTCCTGCTCCAGTTCATCCCCAAGCTCTCTGGTTCGCAGTTGGGAAAGGGAGGGATGAAGGTAGAAGAAAGAAGAATCCTTATGGACTCCCAACACCTATATTTCTGGCTTGAACCGCTGGCCAGTAGACGTCCATATCGTTTGACGCCAGTGCATGGTTAATGGCAGTATCTATTGACGTTAACTGAATATTGGCGGCAATCGGGGTGGACGTTTATGACCCAGAAGTTTTCAAAGTTTGATTATTTAATATGGCCATTATATTTTATCTTGTGCTTAAAGTTGTTTTGCAGATGTCTAAGCATAAGCTGCGCTTTAGATTCGGGACACTCATGCGACCTTGAGTGTTACAGGTATGTCTAACGTAGGACCTCACCAGAGGCGAATAACTTGGCGACCGTGAACCCCGAGTTCCCCTTTACCAAAAACCATGACGGGTTTGCGATCTCTCAATTATTTGTTGGCCTTTAGAATTTTCCTCTGGTTCTAACTTGCATTTTAGATAGGCAACCCACACCAGCATGTATTTAGAACTTCACTACTAACATTCTCTCACTAACTCAAAAAAAAAATGGTGATGTTCCTCGATCACTCTATGGCTCCCCAGTTCAGGTGGCCTACCGGGTCAACACCCTCTTTATATTTGAGCTAATATCGGGCCTTTGCTGTCCCCCCTTCGAGAACTTGTCCCACCGTGCTTATCACAAATAGTCAAGCAGTCTTATTGAGTTCATTCGAACCTTCGCCAGTCATGAGCTTAATTCTAGACTTCAAGCTTTCCAAACATTGATTCCAGTTAGAATCATTTGATAGTCCTTTGAGAGATCAACCAATCCCTTTGTCTCCACGACCCCCTAAGTTTGGACAGACGTCCTAATTAGGCCAGCGAGCCCACGAGCTCCGGTTATGAGACTCTCTTGATTCAACCGTCATATTACAACTCCTTTGACTCAGACACACCAGAAACTAGTCAAAGTCCAACACGGCAACGCCAGAGACCCTACCATTGGGTTGAAGTTGTAGTAATACGGGTAGATCACCCTCTTTCCTATCCTCATTTGTCTCTCAGACGATTCGTCATTTGTTTCTAACCTAAATCTTTCGTGTGGTTTGTTAGAACTCCTATCCTCGGAGATGGCCTTCCATCAAGTCTCCGCATCCTTTGTTTACCGAGACACCAACCTTTCAGTCCGCTTTGCTCCCTTGCAAGACTGGATGTCTCGGAGGGGCATTTGTAGACGCGAGATTTTGGCCCATCCCCGTGTGGTTCTATGGCCCAATAAAGCCCGTTTGCCCATTTGTTGACTTGACTCGGATGCCATGTAGACGGAAGCATCGATTGCTGCTAACTACATGTTGACGGAAAGCCTCCTAGACGTTTACTTATGTTGGCATCCACATCGGTGGACGCCTGCATGGTATTGGCGGCAGGATCTGTTGACGTCAACATGGTTTACCAGGTCTACGCAACTACCCCGAGAATCTAGCCCACTTGCGCCATTCTCTCGCCCATGCAGCGCATGGGACCGTTCCCAACGGGCAAATGGGCCACCTTGGCACCCCCTTGACCCAGTAAAAATCCTACTTGGCCTCTCCCCATTGGTTGGAGCCTTAATACTTGGATTGCCAAGTGTGCAAGTGTGTTTCTTCACACTTGAGCATCCAAAGCCTCTGAACTCCGAACACTGTCTATTTAACTCCCCCTTTGGCCTTCTAAGTGAGGGGGGAGAGGTTGGACGTCCATACTTGGTCACTTAGAGAGAAGAGAGAGAAAAATGCACCCTACCTTCCACCACTCTTCTTCTTCCTTCTCTCATCACTTGGGACGTCTAGGAGGCTTCATCCCAAGCTGGAGGAACCCCACAAGGAATCAACAATGCCATAGCAACAAGGATCATCTCCCTCCTCTTCCTCTCTTTCCCTTCCTTTCCCTTTAGCTTTTGCATGTTACACACACATTCCCACACACTCTAGGCACGTAGGGCACCTTCCTACACACCTAGAAAGGGGTTTCCCAACCAAAAACAGAGGGAAGAAGGGTGGTCATAACATTTGACCACCCCTCTTCTCAAGTCCGCAACTGGTACGGGACTCGCCTTTTGGGGTTTGTTTTTTTCGTTTGGGACATTTACTACACTGCATTTGAGTCTAATAGAGCTTCTTTTTGTGGCAGGAATACTCTGAAGAAGACCACGGAGCTCTCTTTCTTTGGCCGGCCGAAGAAGGAGAAGTTTAGGCCCCATCTCCGTCCGCTACGTGAGGCAGCATCACCAACGTGGTCACAACACTTCCTTGGGCACAGGTAAGGCCCTGGCAATCACAACATCTCCCTTTCCCTTGCTGGTTTCTTGGTTTTCTCCCTAGTCAACTCAGTCAACCGAGGAGTCAACGAGGTCAACCGACAACCCTCCACCGCCAACGAGAGTCCAACGACGTTCGTGAACCACCGGATGATCCCACAGTCACCGGGGTACGGGGAAATGGATCGTCCACAATTATGAAAATAAATATCCACAAAGAAGACAAATTAATACAATAAATATGAATATAATTGAAGAAATTTATGAAATAAATTTTGAAGAAGATTTGTTAGACCCGGAGCATTATGATTATGAGTTAGAAAGTGAAACAGAAGAAATAATTTTTATAGACGAACACATAGAAAATATAGAAGAAGAAGATTACTTTGAAAATGATTATGAAAACCAATCTATTTTAGAAGAATTGGACTCATTCGAACAAAACCATGTACAATATATCTATATGATGACTACAAAAGAAGAATGATCTTCTTCAAGAATTAATATGATAGAAGAAGAGACTGAAGACTCAAATAAGCAAATAATAATTTTTAATGAAGACATTTATGAAAAAAATTCATAATGCACCTTGAGAAATATAAAAAAACAAGGTCAATTAAAATAGAATTTATGGAGAAAATAAAAATTATTAGTAGAATGATTTGAACAGACAATAGATTCTTCCGAAACAAATAAAACCATAACTCATTTATAAATAATAAGTAAAGAAAAAATAAATCAAATGCTACAAATAAGCAAAAGGAAGAATAAAATAAAATATTTACATCTAGGATGGTTTGACATAGTTATAAAAGTCAACTTTAGAAAAAGAATAGATTCTCCTACAACAATAATATTAGCTGATAGAAGATTTACCAAAGACTCACAATCAATAATAGAATGATTCAAAGTAATTTAATCTATCAATATTTAAAATTTAAAAATTTTCCACAATACTCTATAAGTCTAAATGATAAAAGCTTAGATGAAGGTCTTTATATATATCATGAACTAAGAAATGCAGATGAGTAGAAGAACTAGCAAGAATATTGGAATTAGTAGGGCGAGGTCGATAAGCAACATCACGAACATGTAAAGACGATTACAGCTTCACAACAGATATGGCTCTGATACCATATTTACGAAACAGAGGTGGTGGAATAGTTGTGGTGGTGGAAGCGAAGTGACGGAAACAGAAAGTGTTGAGAGTGAGAGAAAAGAAGAACACTTGATATATATATATATATATATATATACATATATACATTATAGATATATTTATATAAATATACATAGATACATAGAATATATAGGTATATAAGTACATAGAATATACATAGATACATAGAATATATAGATATATATATATATATATATATATTATAAATAAACAAAAAGACATACATATATATATATATATAAATATATACATATAGATAGATACATAGACTAACTAATAAACAATATATATATATATATATATATATACATATAGATAGACGTATAGATGTATAGATATATTTATGTATATATATTTAACTAGTCTATGTATATATATACATAAATTATATATAAATACTATTCATATATATATAGATAGATACATAGACTATAAATAATCAAAAAAAGATATATATATATTATATTATAAATAAACAAAAAGACATACATATATATATAGATATTATATAAATATATACATATAGATAGATACATAGACTAACTAATAAACAAAAATAGATATAGATTTGATCTTCCCTATATATTTCTTCTTCAAATTATAAATACATCATCTTCTTCAAATTGTTCTTCCTCATATATTTCTTCAATAACATTTTTAACTTCATATTCTAAGTCTTGTAAATTTGACTCATATATATATATATATATATATTATATCTATATAAATATAGATATATAAATATAAAAATAGAAATATATGTTTATACTCTATATACATACATAGATATGTAGATATAGATATATGTAGGTATATATACTATATATATAAAGGGAGACAATTTTTATCTGACAAAAATTTATTTTAAAAATTAAATTAAAATTATCATAAATGTATCATCATCTAATTAACTTGTGTTTAAAATTTCATCTTAATTGAACATCGTTTAAATATAAAATATTAAAATTTTACAAAAAACTTTAATAAATTAATTTGATTTTCGCAACATATATGTAGACGGTTTTAAAAAATCCATCTACATATGTTTGATATGTAGACGACTTCTTTAAGAAGTCTACAAATCTATCATTTGTAGACGGTTTCTTTGAGCTGTCTACATAACTAAGTTGTCTACAAATCTAACATATGTAGACGACTATTTGAAACCGTCTACATATGTTATGTAGACGATTTACTATAACCGTCTATATATATTGGATATGTAGATGGTTGTAAGTAGCCGTCTATATAGTCAATATATGTAGACGATTTAAATTAGGCGTCTACATATGCCACTTTTATAGACGGCCACGATCTACAACCGTCTACATATACTATCTTTCTTGTAGTGGATGGAGGCCCCCCAGATAATGAGATAAACGAAGGGGAAAGGAAAGGGATGTGATGGGGGGTGGGGGGAGAAGAGGGAGAGTCAGGGCCCCGGGAGGCTCAAGGTGATCCCAGGAATAAAGAGGCTTCTCTCCTGCATTCCTTCACCTAGCTAGAGAGAGAAATAAAGATAAGAGAGAGAAGGGTAGAGAGAGAAGGGTGGAGAGAGAGGAGAAGCATAAGAACGTGGGAAGGAGAGAGGTTCAAGGAGAGGAAATAGAGGTGGGTCGGGCGAAGCGGAGGCTGGAGAAAGAGAATGCCAACAGCTCGCTCATGCCACGACCTCCCCTCTACCCCCTGATGTTTGCTTGTTGTCACGTCCATTTGTTTTCTTAGATAACCTCACCCCATCTCCTTCCATCGCTCACCTCCCCCTCACCTTAACTCCTCTTGGTTCTTGCCAAATGGGCATGCACCTACGACGATGGAGTCCTGGCTACTAATTCACTACATATATAAATTTACGTGTCAGGGTGGATCCCATTATTTTCCCGTCCCCTCACACCTCTTGTGAATAATATGTGCAAGGGCCATCCACGGTTTTGCATATTTTTTCCTTTATGGATTGGAGAATGTTGGCTGGCCGGGTAAATCGGGCAAATGACTTGTCCAACTAGCCCTACAATTGGCAAATCATTTGTCTGGCCAGTCAACTAGCACTTCTCTTATCGATTAGGCCAAGTAGTGTCCAGTATCATTGTGCGACATTTTAGGTCATTGAAAAAAAGAAGGAGGTTGGGAATTCATAACTATTCAATTTTGTCAAATTTTGTCATATAATTATTAATTTCGAGGAATGTTCAAGTGTGAATCGGATTAATTCATAATATTAATATGGATTAAGCTGTAAGTACTCATTGAGAACAGAATAAACAACATGAAATTTGTTTAACTTGCCATTTCAACTTTTGCAATTTGATAGGCCAGTTTACTAATGAGAGATAACAACAGATTAAGCAATTCAGTCTCTCTATCTCAAATTACTTTATTGACCAGTTAAGAGATCTTTCTCGATGATAGGGTTCTGAACCGTCCACTAGTACTCGGCTAAATATGGTCCATTAAGGGCTCAGCAACAACAAGAGCAACACACGTAGCTCCACTTGACCTTCCCCACGTGGGGGAGTAATCTCATATCAGAAGATAGAAATTCTCCTCACCAAGGGGAGGCTTCAAGGGAAGCCCAACAACTACAAGTAAATCTGTAGTGCCCCGGAAAATTCACTAATTTAAAAATATAGATAAATTAAAATTTTATCAATTAATAAATTCAAAATAGTTAAAAAGGTACGCATCATTATTGCATGCGTAAAAATCCATACAAAAATTTTGTAGAAATAGTAGTTATGCTTTAAATAATATTTCTAATGACCCATCAAGAAATTTGAGCATAGAAAAATCATTTGGAACAAGTTTAGGAATTTATGCGACTTATTATCGTAATTAAGGAATAAGTCGGAGAACCCATTATTTTATGAGCTAAAGTGGATTATAAATTAAAATAAACATGTGGATAGACTTTAAATAATATGAGATGATAGCCCATTATGATAATTGGACCAATGGACAAATTTGGCCATGAATATATATCCTCTAATAAAAGGATAATTAAAACTCATTAAGTAAATTAAATATATGGGTTGTACAATTAAGCCCCACATAAGTTATTGGGCTAAAAGCAAAAGCTCAAATGATGAAGGTTAGGACTATTGGGGATAAATAATATTAACTTGAAATAAAATAAGTAAATAAATGTGATAAATTAGAATAAAGGGTGAATAAACTGTAATAAATGAAATTAAACAAAAACCCATTAAGCTAAAATAGGTGATGGGTTATACTAATGGTCCAAGCATGAATAGATGGACCCAATTGTGAAGAGCCCATCTTGGGATGGGAATTAATTAAGCTAAATTCACACTTAAATTAATAATAAATGGTAAAAGAGGTTAAGATAATTATTAATTAACCCATAAGTATCCTAAAAAGGAGTCATCATCCCATCTCAACCCATTAGCCATGAAATTAGATCTCTCCCTAAGCCAATTAGGTGATAAATACTAGAAAGGGGGGGGGGGGGGGGGAGATAAATGTGAAAATTCGGAGTTAATATTTAAATAAATTAAAAAGAGATAAGATAATGACTAAACTAGCTTATAAATATCTCTACAAGAGTCCTAGACCTACCCTAACCCTTTACCCACGAAATTAACTCTCTCCCCAATCCTATTAGGTAGATAAAGGCAAGAAAGGGAGGATAAATATAGAAATTCGGAGTTTTAAAGGAAGGAGGAGTTTTTAGAAGGAAGGACTCTCTAAACACACCAATACACCTCCCAAATCGTACCAACCCAACCCTAGATCATTGTTGGAGCTTTGAAGGATGAAGAGAAGGAGGTCTGGACGTGGAGAGCAAGGGAAGGAAGCTAGGAACCAAGGAGGGATTTCGTTCTTCCTCCTTTCAAGCCCTAGGATCTTAAAAGTGTGAAAGGTAGGCAATCTCTCAAGTACGAACTAATCAAATTTTACCCTAAGTAGACCATGATCCCCTCTTGCAAAGCCCCATGATTGTCCTATTTTTCATTGCTCCACGAAGGAGTATTAAATGTTCTATGTTCTGTCCATACTATGCACCCGAACCTTCATGATTGCCTTCAATCCATGCATGTACATCATCCCGTGCCATGCAAATATTCTCATAAATACTACCTCCTGTTAGCTTTCAAATGCCCCTATTTTCCCCAATTTCCATCTTGTAATCGTTGCTAATTAAATCGTTTACCATGACTGCGCATAATTAGGTCACCGAAAAGTAACCTTCTTAAAGCATGTACAAACCTTGTCCGTTTTCTAATTTCTCATGCCTGTTGATAGATCTATGAGTCTACTTTCATTTAAAGCTAGTTTCATAATTTTTGGATCATTGTGTGATTTTATATCGATTTTAGAAAAGCTATGTGTCATGCATGGGAGGGAAGGACCTAATTCAGAAAGGGCTAAACCCTTTATCTGAGTCGGGCCGCCCCTCTGAAGTCGCGACAGCCCGACCCGTCGCGACCTCAGAGGGGACGCGGTCGGCCGGACCATCACGTTATGAACGCAACAGCCCACGCCGTCTCTTTCTCTCCCTGGACCGCGCCAGCCAGCCGGTTCACCTGTCACGCCTGGGCCGCCCTGTCGTGACTTGAATCGCAACGGGTACCCCCGTCGCGTCTTCAGAATTTCGACCAGAATTTGATATTTTCCCTTACACCCCTATTATTTATGCCATTCAACCCTTGTTTAAGTTAAAACATGCACTGTCAAGATTAGTATTAACCTGAATATTATTATTTGTCAATATTTAAATAATCCTCATTAATTAAAAGTCATGTGCACGATTTATCATACTCTCATGATTTCTTTACGCTTGCACACACTTAACATTAATGTTTGTCATTTGACCCTATTAAATTACTCAATGACATATCTGGTATCTAAGTGTAATTAAGTACTTAATTTCCCTATTATTTTAAATGACACTTGTCTTCGTTTAATTCGCGTGATTTGTACGTCGTTATCGCGTCCCTCTGCCTTCTATGACAATCAATATATCAGTCACTATACTATCGTTCTCTGGATTGACAAGATGCTCGACCAGATGTGTTATCTCTACAAGTGCACTTTTGTGCAACCATATACACTATTTCGTTACATGGTCAATCCGTTATCGTACTAGTTTTGCAATATTCTATTGGAAGTTTTATTGTTCTCATGCTATCACGTGCCATTACTCTCTTGACTATACTTGACTGTTCTCTCTAGTTATCCTGCTTTATAAGACATTAATCACTTAAAGCATGTATGTTTACATGAGATATTAAGTCCTACTGAGCATTATCGCTCACCTTGAGCTATTGTTGTATGTGTTTTTAGGTAAGTCAGATGATGACCCTACACACACCAACGGGAATGGACTGGAGTGATGAGTGACTTGGAGTCATAGAGATGGAATGACCTTAGTATCGTAGATTTTAGTTAGATATTTACTTAGTTATCCCTTCCGATGTAATGATGTTATTGAGCCCTATGTTTGGCTCAGAATTAGTGGTTGTAATAGTTTAGGTGAATTATCAATAAAATGAAGAGTTTATTTCAATTATTGTTCATTAGTGGCTCTGATATTTGTGATTGTATGCGCAATTTACATTACCATACACTTTGCTCACGTCTCCCCGATTTATTCCGCTGCTAAATTGGAGGGGCATGACAAAATCCAAATGGCTCGGTGTCACGCTTAGGCCCTGCTAGCACTATCTCTCTCCACACTCACTTAAACTATCCTTTTCCAACTCAGACACCACCTTCAAATATTCCATTGGTAATGCCTATAGATTATGCTTTTTTTGTTCTTTCGAACTACGAAAGCGCTACAAAGAAAATAATATGAGAAAAATAATAATGGGAAAAAAAAAGAAAGATAGGAAAAGGTGGATCACAACTCCTTGATGTGTTAGTGATCGCCAGGTACGCGTGGGTACCAAAAGAGGTATAATAAATGCAAAAGGAGATTGATCGCGAGAAATACTTTTAAGCGGGGAGATTGCGTGAAACGAGCTTAAAATCTCTTTTCTCATATGAGGAAAGCAAAGAAAATGGGGCTTTGACTCCAGGCATGATGATAAGAAACCCCATGTACCTATGCAATGTAAGATGGGGTATAAATAAGTCAATGTAAACCCTAATGAAATGTGCATCCCAATTCAAATGGGATATGTGCGCTCCATGACATAGCAATGAAAATGGGCCTTTAACCCCAAACAACTCCTATAAACAGAAATCACATATGCTTACATATTGAAACATGAGATGTAAAGAAATCAAATGGAAACACTAATGAGGTATATATCCCAATTCAGGAAAACAAATATTTAGTGCAAACTCTTCCTTCTAGACATTAGATCATTGATTCGAACTTAATTCAATATGACACTAATTTCTTTTAATTATTTATTTTCAGTTTAGTGATTAGTATTGCACTTCTTACTTTAATGTAATTCATTAACATGTATGTGTGAATTTGGTTTAATATTGCACTTGTTCACATGTAATATTTTGTTTTCATTTTTCTTTTATATTTATGTGGTTTTTAAATTTTATCTATGCATGTATAGCAATTTATCACTGCACACACTTCATGAGAGCTTGTTAAGCCCGTGTCAATGAACCTTCCCGTTCAAGACTTTGGGATTGATGTGCACGAGTCTCATTTTCAATGATGAGAATGTGTATATCTAACTCAAAATCTTGAATTGTCCTATTTTGGACAGTCTGTGAATGTTTGATCGCAGTTAGGTAGTTATTTACTATATGTGTTTATACAGTTGTTGAAAATTTTGATTGCGTCTTCTCACTCCTCTCTGGTACATCTTTATTGATTTTGAATATTTTCTTAGCCACTTAGAAATAAGTGTTTAAGAAAATTTCTTAATCAATAAATATTTTTGGTATCTCGGAGAGGTGTGGGGAGATGCTGCCAAAAATTTTAGCAAAATATACAAACATATAGTAAATGACCATCTGAGAGCGATCAAATATTCATGGAGGGTAAGAAATGATAATCTAATTAATATATCCTACCTATTCATTTTGACTTACTCGAACGATGTGAGGATGGGTTGGGTTTTAACTCAACAAATGGCCAACAAAGGATTTTATGGTGAATCTCTTAAGTTGCCATTGTCTGTCCCTTTTTTGTACATAGGTTGAACAAGGCTTTATTACTGATTCAAGAGTACAAGAGATCGGTTATGGGCCCTTGAAGATTGTACTTGTCTATCCAGACTATATTGTGAATGGATACCGATTTCACACAAGAGATTATGGACGGAATAAGTCTACGATGAACATCGGTGTACGTGTGAAGGGAAATGCCTACAATGAATTTGAAGTAGACTATTATGACATTCTCAAAGAAGTCATTGAACTGTAATTTTTGGGACAAGGCAACAATGTATTTCTCTTCAAGTGTCATTGGTTCGATCCGACCTCTATTCGTAATGACACAACATATGAGATCGTCAATGTCAAACATAAGTCCAAGTTGAGTATGTATGAGCCATTCATTCTGGCGGCACAAGCCCAACAAGTTTATTATTCGAACTATTCGTCTCTCAAATTGAGAGATTGGTGGGCTACTTGTAGAGTGAAAACAAGGCTATTCCCTGAGTATGGGCTTCTCCCGGCTGATATAGAACTCAAAGATGTTAATGACAATTTTTTCTAATCAGACCGGAGTGACGTACGAGAGTTGGCTCCTTCTACGTAGTTCAGTGTAGATGATATAAATGAACCAATTTACTTATATAAGGATAACGAAGAGGAAGAAGTTGACCCAAATGCCCTTGACGATCATGTTGTTGAGCGGGAGGTGGAGTCTGATGGGGAGGAAGAGTGGACCGATGATAAGGACGAAGAGGATGACAAAGATGACACTGAATTAGACATATCTTCAGCATCTAATGATGAATATAGATAATATTACAAAATTTTGTAAGAACTGAGTATTGTTGCTAGTTATATGTTATTAAATAACTACTTCAAATTTGAGTGCTGATGACATGTTATATATTTATAGAGATATCGTGCGTGGAGGACGTAGTGGGAGGGGGTCCACCTCGTCTGGTGCACCCTCTACTTCTGTAGGCCGAGGGTCTACGTCGATAGGTATATATGTACTCAACTCAATTCCTTTAGTTTACTGTGTATATTTACTTTATATTTTCTAATGTGCATATAATTTTGCAGGGTCTGCCTCCTCGACTACGTCGGTTGTCCCGACGATAGGTATATATATATATATATATATATATATGTACCCAAACACAAAACTCTATATATTACTGTTCATATTAACTTTATATTTTCTAACGTGCATATAATTTTGTAGGATCCGCATCATGCCCAGTAGCGTCACCTGTCCCATCCCGTTCAGCAGTAGGTACATGCATGTTTCCATACTTTAGTACGTTTCTTGTCTTCCAATTTTTTTTAATAATAGTGCACTTAATTTTTACAACAGAGGTAGAGAGCCATCATCTAGTGGCGGAGGAGGTGGCTCAGCCAGCTGGACGCCAGCCATGCTATATTTCTGGGTAAACTTAATCACTTCAAACTTATTGTATTGTTATTTACATTATATGGTTCATGTACAAACTTAATGTGTAATTGTAGAGGGAAGATAGATCCAGGATCTGCTTTCCGCTATATTACATCATTACTGCACGCACACGTTCCAGGACTAGTGGACTCATTGAAAGAGTTCCCCCTGTCCGTCCGGGATTTGTTATTTGACATGTTCACGATATTATTATTTTTTACTCATTTGAAGTCATTTCTTTAATTACTATCTCTCTCTGTTAGTGCACTAACTTGAGTAATTTAATTTCAAAACAGCGGAGGTACATGTTAATGAGAGAGGAGGATCTCCCTTGAGCACGAGCCGTCTGAGAGTAGATCTACTGCCTAGACTAATTTCAGAAAGTCATTGTGGGAGGCTCAGGACAAGGCGGCAAAGATCGCAGGCAGCCAGGATCCCACGGTTTGGATGGATTACGGCTCGGTGTGGATGAGGAAGGACTATTGGGAGTCCCTTTTGTTGAGCAACTATCCTTAAAAATATTGCTAAACATTTAATCACAATGTTTTAGCTATGACACAATCTTTTAATATCTTCTAAATCAATTTATTGATTTATACCACAATTTATAAAAAAATGAATATGACAATTCATAGGCTCTCATATATAACACTTTACTATATCTTAGCCAAAATTTAAACACACAAAATCTAAGTATCAACACTGACATGAAAACTCCCCAAGTCCACAACGTATACTGTATATCATATTGACTCCGACTTTAGAAAAGTCGAAGTAGTGTATCAATTGATGAACAAACGGGTAGTACTCCGACTTTGGAAAAGTCGAAGTCTGACTTGACTCCGACTCCCTAAAAGTTGAAGTCCTTATATCGATTGCCTATCAACTGAACCTTACTCTAACTCCTTAACAGTCAAAGTCGGACGTTACTCCTACTCCTTGAAAGTCGAAGTATGATATTGATTGTTGAACAAACTTGTTCTACTCCGAGTTCCCAGAAGTCGAAGTCTGATATCTCACTGCGACTTCCATACAGTTGAAGTACCTTACTCTGACTCCTTGAAAGTCGAAGTCTATTTCTTGTTTGCTTTGCACTCAGACTACTTAAAAGTCGAAATATGACATCGATTGATGAACACATTCGTATCACTCCGACTCTCAAAAAGTCAAAGTCTATTATCAATACTACGACTTCTATATAGTTGAAGATTTGTATGCATCTATTCTTTGACTCCGACTTCTTGTAAGTCAAAGTATCATATATCAACTCATGTGTAGTTGTACTTAATAATGCTTGTGTTATCTGTCATTCTCCAGAATCCATTAAAGCATAAATCTTGGTTATTTCATTGTCTTTCATTATCCCTATGGGATCCCTTACAAAATGAATGACACTTATATGTCTTACAGAATAATAATCCTTCTTGCTGTCACCAGTTAAATATTTTGTTAGGCAGGAAAAATTATATTTAAAATAACCATATAAAATATGTTTGTTAAGATTTGAAATAATTATATAATTTGGTCTTTTGTTTGCTGTCAGAAGTTTAGTTCTTTTTATTTGACAGTTGCTATGTAGTAAATGCAATGGTAGGTATAAGCAGCATGGGCTATCTGTCAGAGCTCACCTACCACTGTTAGAACTTCCTTATTTTCAGGATACAATTGTCTGTCTATCTTTAAATACTCTGAACTTCGGTCTGTCTGAACTTCTTCTTGCTTTATATATTTTATCGCACCTACCTCTGAAAGTATGGAGGTATTTGTGTCCTTCTTGTCCTTCTAGGCTTGCTGAGCATTAATGAAGCATGCTTAGATTTCAGTCTTTAGCATGAGGTTTACAGAACATTAATGAAGCTGTCTATCAAGCCATGAAGCTACCTACATGGCCTGAAGATGTTGTGACTAAGAACTGAAAGACTGATGGTCATAACAGAAGTGTCAAGGTGTCAACATCCAAGGATCAACAGTTATCCTTCAACAGCTAATTTCTAACAGATAGTTTCAAATGGGAAGATCAACAGTCTCTGAAGCTCATATATAGAAGCTGAAGTTTGAACAACAACCCACTCGAGCCAGCGACACTGAACTTCAATATGAAATTGCAAGCAGTAAGAGTTGCCACAAGCTTAGCTACTGAAAAGAGAAAGAGAGCTGCTGCTCCTCGACTTCCAAGCTCTCTTGTTTTTTAGAAGTCTTTTCTTGTTGGGTGGTATTCTGTAACTGTAGATCTTTCTTAGTCTACCCACTTAGATTCAGAAAGAGTTAGAGCTCCAATTCTCATTTGTATATCTTTCTGATTCTTTTTGTTTGTTCATTCTTCTAAGCAGACATACAAGGTTTTCATTTCTCTATTAAATAACCCGCAGGAGGTTTGTTTCCTGCAGTGCCCCTCTTGTGAAGGGAAGGCCTACTGGTGTAGGTAGTCTGTGTACCCCTTGGTAAAGGGAAGACTTGCTTGGGTGCAAGTGGGTTTGTATTACCTCTCAGGTTGAGAGAAGGCCAAGTGGTCTTGGTAGTTTAGTGAAATCCCAAGAGGTTACTTGGAGACTGGACGTAGGACTTCCATGTGGGAAGGGCCAAACAAGGATAAAATCTCTTGCGCAATTGTGTGATTGTTTCCGCCAAGTTTTCACTTGTTTCACATACACCACACTAAGTACTAACAACTCTATTTAGTGTTATCCATTTTCAGATAATTTTTAAAAGCGCAAGAAGTCCTATTCACCCCCCCCCCTCTAGGACATCTATAGTGTCATCTTGATCCAACACCTTTGTCATCGTTTGGCTATTGGACTATGGTAGGAGAGGTCACATGCGGCTAAATGCAATCGGGCAGCTCATCCGGAAAAGAATGTGCATACTAGTGGGTCGGTGTCTTATGCGACCCACAGCCAGAAATTGGTAAGTATATTAAGTTTCAATTGCTTAATACATTAATTATTATTGTGAAACTAACTACTTTTGTATAATTGTAAGCGTCACGAGCTCGAGCATGCCCCTACATTTCGTGAGTTATTTGATCGGACTCATATGCGGAAGGGGACGGATGACTATGTCAGCGAGAGTGCTCACATGATTGCCGTAAGTCAAAATATAATTTTGTTATTCAATTTAGAGATTAAATAAATATGTAATAAATAATACATTTTTAATTTGTTCTGTAGGAGACTTATGACAGGATGATGGCGGATCGGTATGCGGAAGGCACTCCCCAACCATACTTGGATCCGGAGGCTTGGGTCGACGCAGTGGGAGGGTCGAGGAAGGGCCGAGTGTATGGCTTTGGGGACAACCTGGATACTAGTCCAGTGTCATCCTCATATGCGAATTCAGTCGCTCCCCCGGCCTATGGGAGTTCCTCTGCTGCGACGCCCGACAGCCGTGGAGATGACATCAGAACCCTCATCCGGGAAGAGCTGTCGCAACAACTGCCGCTGCACCTTGGCGCCATGGTCGAGCGACTGTTGGCTACCATCCGAGGAGCAGGCACCTCACAGCAAGCCCCTCAGGTCAGTATTACATTTAATTTCATATAGTTTGAATGAAATCAAACCATTAATCTAAACTTTTAGAACACTCAAACCACTAATCTAAAAAAAACCCAAATGAAAAGGGTTAGAACACGCAAGTCGGGAATCCAAAATCTGAAATAGGGATCTGCTCGACGTGTCGTTCACTCCGACACGACTGGGTGGGTGAGAGTGACGTCTGGGAACCGACGAAATCCTAATCGGATTCCCAGTTTGGGTTCGGCGCTCAAACCACTAATCTAAAAAAAACCCAAACGAACATGGTTAGAACACGCAAGTAGGGAGTCTAAAATATGAAATAGGGATCAGATCGACATGCCGTTTGCTCCGACATGACCGGGTGGGTAAGAGTGACATGTGGGAACTGGCAGAATCCTAATCAGATTTTCGGTTTGGGTTCGGCGCTCAAACCACTAATCTTAAAAAAATCCAAGTGAAAAGGGTTAAAACAGGCAAGTCGGGGGTCCAAAATCTGAAATAGAGATCTGATAGGCATGTTGTTTGCTCTGACACGACCGGATGGGTAAGAGTGACGTGTGACAACTAACAGAATCCTAATTGGATTCCCGATTTGGGTTCGACGCTCAAACCACTAATCTAAAAAAAACCCAAATGAAAAGGGTTAGAACACACAAGTCGGGGGTCCAAAATCTGAAATATGGATCCGATTGGCATGCCGTTCTCTCCAACACGACCGGGTGGGTGAGAGTGACGTGTGGGAACTGACGGAATCTAATTCGGATTCCCGGTTTAGGTTCGACACGTAAACCACTAATCTTAAAAAAACTCAAATAAAAAGGGTTAGAACACGCAAGTTGGTGGACCAAAATCTAAAATAGGGATCCGATCGACGTGGCGTTCACTCCGACACGACCGGGTGGGTGAGAGTGACGTGTGGGAATTGACGGAATCCTAATCGGATTCCCGGTTTGGGTTTGGTGCTCAAACCACTAATCTAAAAAAAAAACCAAATGAAAAGGGTTAGAACACGCAAGTCGGGGGTCCAAAATCTGAAATAGGGATCTGATCGACATGTCATTCGCTCCGAAACGATAGGATGGGTGAGAGTGACATGTGGAAACTGACGGAATTCTAATCGGATTCCCGGTTTGGGTTCGGCACGCAAACCATTAATCTTCAAAAAATCCAAATGAAAAGGGTTAGAACACACAAGTTGGGATCCAAAAATATGAAATAGGGATCCGATCGACGTGTCATTTGCTCCGACACGATCGGGTGGGTGAGAGTGAGGTGTGGGAACTGACGGAATCCTAATCGGATTCCAGGTTTGGGTTCGGCGTGCAAACCATTAATCTTACAAAAAACCAAATGAAAAGAGTTAGAACACTCAAGTCGGGGGTCCTTAATCTGAAATAGGGATCCGATTGGTGTGATGTTCGCTCCAACACGACCACGTGGGTGAGAGTGACGTGTGGGAACTGACGGAATCCTAATCGGATTCCCGGTTTGGGTTTGGCGCGCAAACCACTAATCTTAAAAAAACCCAAATGAAAAGGGTTAGAACACGCAAGTCGAGGGTCCAAATTCTGAAATAGGGATCCGATCGGCGTGTCGTTCACTCCGACACGACCGGATGGGTGAGAGTGACGTGTGGGAACTGACGGAAGCCTAATCGAATTCCCGGTTTGGGTTCGGCACTCAAACCACTAATCTTAAAAAAATCCAAGTGTAAAGGATCAGAAATATTTTCTAATTACACTTAGTGAATATTATATATTTATAATTTAAATTTTGAAAAATAATATGTGTATATTATTTAGTTATGTTTCTAATGTTTATTTTTATAATATAGGATCCTCCAGCACCTGACGATCATGAGGTGGGGATAAAGGATGATCCAACAGATCTCTCTTTATTTTTTATTTTTTATTATTATGGATGTTCTATATTTGTTGTGATTTATGATTTTATGTTAATTGTTATTTATTGTGGATGTTCCTATGAGTATTGTTTTTAGTAGATTTTTCAAGACATGATTTTTGACAGAAAGTATCTGTCGGCAAAACCGTTGGACTTTCCGATGGATATTTTCCGTCAAAATTTATCATACTTCTGACGCTCTTGTCCATTGGTAATGGTGTCGGAAGTTCTGACGGATATGCTGACCGAATATTTAGTCGGAATTTACCGACGGCTTTTTTTCGTCGGTAAATTGCTCTGAAGATTTATTTTTCGACGTATTTTTCTGACAATTATTTCTATCAGAAATGCCGACGGATTTACCGATAGATTTTGTTTCCGTTGGTACTTTTAACGCTTCTTTTCCGACAGGCTGTCGCCAGAAAGTGGTCGAAAAAGTGCTGTTTCGATAGATTTCCAACGGAAGTTGCCGTCGGAAATCCCTCTTTTTCTTTTTGTGCAAGCTTGCTAAACACCTGAAAGAGTGGTGTAAGGGTGTGAGCCTCACAAAGTCATAGGTTTAGCAGGGAACTCCTCAAATAATAACATTTATAATCCACATGTAACAAATGAAAGCACTAATTAATATCAATCCACCGATCAGCTCACATGTAACACTACAAGAAAATGTAAATTTAGCGACGGATAGAATCTGTCGCTAATCCATCGCTAATATACTTTGCGATGGAATACGTGCAAATTCGCGATGAAATAATTTCGTCCTAAAAAACTGCTCGCCAGTTCGCGGCGGGTGCGGGGCGGCGCTAGTCCGCTGCGATTGAATAGCGACGGAAATTTATCGGTCGCTAATTAGCGAAGGAATTGCATGTCGCCAGTTTTGCGACGGATACATATATAAATCCTCGCAAATTCGTCGCTGATTAGCAACGGATTTTTCTGGACCTACGCGACTTTCAGCAACGGTTTGATGTCGTCGCTAATTGCATGGAAAATTCCTCGCTAATCCGTCGCTACATGATGACAAAGTTGTGATAAAAAAAATTAGCGACAGAAATATCTGTCTCTAATCCGTCGCAAATCTGTCGCACATGAAAAAAATATATATAATTTTAAAAAAAATCATTCTAAGATAAATGGGAAGAATTAATTAGGGGTCCCTGTCAAAGTGTTGACTTAATTGTAGTCCCTGTCAGAAGATCAAAAGTCATAAACTCTTTACTTTTTGTGTTAGTGTAATTTCTAGTCCTGCTTTTCGTTGCTCAGCATTTAATGAGTCTTGGAAGACGAGTCATCCTTTTAACATCAACTTTTTCATATTTTGCCCTTTCTTATTCTGCTTTTTCTCTATTTACCTTCGTTACAGTTGCCTTTGTATCAGTTACAGTAAGCTTTTATGTCAGTTACAATAAGTCTTTATATATGTTACAGTAAGTCTTTTTTTCCTTATGCACTCTTACATTCGTTACAGTTGTCTTTGTATCAGTTACAGTAAGTCTTTATATCTGTTACAGTAAGTCTTTGTAACTGTTACAGACTATAGTTATAAGCTCTTACAAAGAAAAAAAAAACTTTATTTGTTTGCAAGTACTAGAATTCGAACCCAAATCTTCACAAAGAAGACATGAGATACCCTTACCACTAAGCTACAACTACATTTGTGTTACAACAGAACATATAATATATTTAATTAAGTATTGTAGTAAACATAATACTCTATTACAACTTATGTTAAGTCTTGTTACAGTCAATATCATTCCCTGTTATAATATACATTAAGTTCTGTTACAGTAAACATTATCATCTATTATAGTAAACATAATACTCTGTTACAATTTATGTTAAGTCTTGTTACAGTCAATATCATTCCCTGTTACAATATACATTAAGTTCTGTTACAGTAAATATTATCATCGCTATTATATTAAACATTAAGCTCTATTACAATATACATTAACATCTGTTACAGTTAGTGTATATATCGTTTACAGTAAGTATTTATATCTCTTACAGAAAGCATTCGTATCACTTACTGTAAGCCTTTATATTGCTTACAGTAAGTATTTATATCACTTACACTAAGCCTACATATCTCTTAAAAAAATTTTCATATTACTTACAGTAAGTATTTATATCTCTTACAGAAAGTCTCCATACTTATATGTTATTTTATAAAAGACTATATCAAACTTATCATCTGTTATAGCACATTATCATTTGTTACAACAAACATTATCATCTATTACAGCAAACATTAAACTCTGTTACAACAAACATTATCATCTGTTACAACAAACATTAAGTTCTGTTATAGAAAGCTTTTAAGAGCAGTGACCCTCTCTGACTCCATGGATTTGCAAAATTGCATCTGATTTGCAAAGCTTTTAAGTGACAGCAACGACATCATTGAGGAGGAGAAGGGGGAGGATACCGTCACAGGGTCAATCTTTGTAACGACCCAAGAACCCGACCCTCGGCCCACGCCGAGGACCCGATTTTCGCGGTCGCCGCCCACGGACCAGGGAGACCCGGAAGGGCTATAACAGGCATCTGACAGGATATGTAACGGAAGTAAACGTCAACTACTAAGCTAGAAGCGTACAAGCGGAAACAGGAAAGTAAAGCGAGACCGCTGCGTACCGCTCTAAGTACAGTCCCAACGCACGCACGCTAGTACAAGTAAGGGAAGGGGAGAGACAAGTCTTTTAGGGGCATACCCCGAGGGTGACGTACACTGAGAGGGGGAACCACTGCTAGCTACGGGGACCAAGACTACGGCCCCGTCTCCTCCACCCGACGCGCGCCCTGCCGCTGCTGGGAAGACTCACCTGGAAAACAGAGGATGAGCTTCACAACAGAAGCTCAGTAGGGACTACCAATCTCCTACTGGCTCTAAACAGGCAGAGGAACATATACAACTATTAATAAAGGAAAGGCGACAGTTTATAACTTTCTACCTACAAAAGGAAGTGCGGAAGCGAAGCTAAAGCTAGCACGGTATGGGAAGTACTCTCGGTCGGAACTCCGTACAACTGCCCGTCGTGACCACCACACGGCTAGAAAAACACAGACGGAGGGAACTCCGCCTGGACAAGGAACACTAGCTACGGGAACAACACCACTAGTCAGACGGTCAGGTGCGTCCACAGACGTCTTATCCTCGACCCGAGTCCTGACCCTCGCGTCTCGTCAGAGCGAGGTAGGACACAAGTACAACAACAGTAACCCCCGTAGTCTGGCCAGACTACGGTCCCACGCCTGACCTCCCCAAGCGGTTCCGGGGCCGCAAGGAGCGAGGCAGTGAGAAGAAGGACTGGCTGGCCTGCGTCGGGTAGAACTCCAAACTGTCCTCGGCATCCCAGACCAACCACGAGAGCTCTGCAAGCGACTCACACGCCACTGTCCTAACCACCGTTTTCCCCTCAGCTCTAGAGTCCGCCTAAGTGGCTGCCAACTCGAGCACACTCGTAGCCCGGAGTACTCCCTCAACAGGCTCCCGAGGACGGGGGTCCCAGGTAACGGTAACAACCTCTCGCACGGGACAAGCCCTCAAGTGCCGCGCACCGAGCGAACGACTACTGTGAGACCGTACTAGGGAACTAGCACAGGTGCCACAGTACAGTAAAGTGAAAACGGAAGCGGCGGAAGCACAACCTGCCTCTGGACTGAGAAGGCGACATAGGGCCTGTCGCCTTCTCAATGCGACATAGGCCTTGTCGCATCCTGAATGCAACATAGGCCCTGTCGCAACCCTGGTTGCGACACCCAAGGTGTCGCCTTACCAGTCAGGTAGCGACATGGCCTATGTCGCCTTCAGGCCAGACGGGGGTTCCGGAGCACTCTCTCCGGGAACCTCCCGAAACGGGAGAAACACTACACGGCGAGGGAGGGGAGCATGCTTATCATGCTAGAAAGCCATTAAACACACAAACCACCCTCGAACACCCCAAGAACATGGTTTCTACGCTCGGAGGAAAACCTCACTCACACGAGCATGGAGTTCTCACACTCCCAAACCCCAATCACACGAGAACCACGGTCTAGACGGGGGAGGGGATGATGCTTAGGGCAAGGAGTCGGGTGTCCCTACCTCCATGCGAAGAACGCACCCGTTGGGGCCTTCTCGTAGGTAGAAATGTCTCCTCCTCGCACCGCACGGCACAAACACGACCCCTGCACGAACGGAGCGACACCCTCCTCAGCACGGCCGCCTCAACATGGGGGAGGCACCCCAAAACCGCCGGAAAACTCCGAGAGGGCGAGAGAAGAGAGGAGGAGAGGGGGAAGGAGAGGCGCGAGAGAGGGGGAAGGGCCCGGGCACCCGGGTTTTTTAAGCCCGCGGTGCCTGAGAACGTGACGTAGGTCATGTCGCCTTCAAGAAGGCGACATACCCCGTGTCGCTACAGGACCCAGAAGGCGACACACCTTGTGTCGCCACCCACTGACAACGGTCAAATCTCGGAATTCGAAAAAGTGAAGGCGACAGCCATCTTGTCGCGTTCACCTGACACCGCCAGAGCCGTACTGACACAAAGGACGCTCGTCTCGTCTGTCAGACAGCGTCTGGGCGACGCGATGGGAAGGCGACATAGGCCATGTCGCCTTCAAGAAGGCGACATACCCCATGGCGCCATCCATCAAAACAGAAGGCAACAGTGGGTATGTCGCCTTCAAGAAGGCGACATACACCCTGTCGCAATCTCAAGTAGAATCAGACACCAACGCGATCGGAACCACGTCGCGACAGTCGCCCTGCCGCGACCCAGAGGACGGGGCCAAGGGCCCAGGGGGGCCGGGGTGTTACAACCCTCCCTCCTTAAGACATTTCGTCCTCGAAATGAAAACAACTCGGTCTCAACCCGGAAGACGACAAAAGGGGAGATCACCACATACCGATCAATCAAACAAGTAAGGAAACTGCTCTTGCATCTCATCCTCGCGCTCCCAGGTGGCCTCGCCACCGACGCGGTTCTGCCAAACGACCTTAACCAGCGGAATCTGCTTCCTGCGCAACTGCTGAACTCTGCGGTCGACCACACTAACTGGGTACTCAGGCACTGACAATTCTGGCGCTACCTCTAGCTGCGAGTAGTCCAACACGTGCGAAGAGTCTGCAACGTACCTCCTGAGCTGCGAAATGTGGAAAACGCTGTGCACACCTGCTAGCTCTGCCGGAAGACTCAGCCTGTACGCCACCTCGCCGACCCTCTCAGAAACGGGGAAGGGCCCAATATATCTGGGACTGAGCTTTCCCTTCCTGCCAAACCTCATGACCCCTTTGGTCGGCGAGACCCGCAGGAAGACCAGGTCACCGACGCTGAACTCTAGCGGTCTCCTGCGGACATCCGCATAACTCTTCTGCCTGCTCTGTGCTGCCCGAAGCCTCTGCCTGACCAAACTGACTGTCTCTGCACACTGCTGCACTAACTCTGGCCCCAAAAGCTGCCTCTCACCAACCTCGAACCAGTGAAGCGGAGTCCTCACGGGCGACCGTACAAGGCCTCGTATGGCGCCATTCCGATGCTCGAGTGATAACTGTTGTTATACGCGAACTCTACCATCGGAAGGTGAGACTCCCAAGTGCCGCTCCAGTCTAAACAGCACGCTCTCAGCATATCCTCCAGTGTCCGAATGGTCCGCTCTGACTGACCGTCTGTCTGCGGTGGTACGCTGTGCTGAACCTCAACTCTGTACCCAGTGCTCTCTGAAGACTGCGCCAAAACCCTGACGTGAACCTCGGATCTCTGTCTGAAACGACTGAAACTGGGATCCCGTGCAACGAAACAACTCTGTCCACGTACAATCTGGCAACCTGTCCACTGACCACGACATCCTGATCGGAAGGAAATGCGCTGCCTTGGTCAAACGATCCATGATCACCCAAATACCATCATGCCTCTGCGGGGTACGGGGCAAACCAACCACAAAGTCCATGGTGATGTCGTCCCACTTCCACTCCGGAATGGGCAACGGCTGCAACTCACCACCAGGACGCTGATGCTCGGCCTTCACCTGTTGACAGGTAAGGCACCGGGCAACAAACTCTGCCACGCCCCTCTTCATCCCTGGCCACCAGAAGGACCTCCTCAAGCAATGGTACATCTTGGTGGAACCAGGATGAACAGCATACCTCGATCTGTGAGCCTCTGACAACACTGCCTGACGCGCCTCCTCTGGAACGTACAAACGGCCTCTGAATCTGACCTCGCTGTCCTCGCTGAGCTCTACATCTGGCATCCGCAAAATGTCTGCTAACTTGCATCTGCTCGCTGCGCCTGCAACACCTGCCTGAACAGTGACGGCCGAACTGACAAACTGGAAGCCACGGCACGATCTCTGGTCCTCGATGGAACGAACACTCCCTCGGATAGCTCCTCGAACAGCCTCCACTCTCTGACCATCAGCGAACTCAAGCGCACGCGCCTACTCAAAGCATCAGCTACAACGTTAGCCTTCCTGGGTGATAGAAAGGGTTAGGTCGTAGTCCTTCAAATACTCCATCCACCTGCGCTGCCTTGAGTTCAGATCCCTCTGGGTGAAGATGTACTGCAAACTCTGGTGATCGGTGAAGATCTGAAAAGCCTCGCCATACAGGTAGTGCCTCCACAACTTGAGAGCAACACCACTGCTGCCAGCTCCAAGTCGTGGGTGGGGTAGTTCTCCTCATGCTTCTTGAGCTGCCGAGAAGCATAGGCAACGACCCCACCATGCTGCATCAGCACGGCACCCAACCTGACCTCGACGCATCGGTGTAAACCACGAAACCACCGGTGCCCGACGGCAAGACCAACACTGGCGGAAGTCAACCTCGTCTTCAGCTCCACGAAAACTCTGCTCACAGTCCTCTGACCAAACAAACCTGGTGTCCTGCCTCGTCAACCGAGTCAACGGTGCTGCAATCTTGGCGAAATCCTGAATGAACCTCCGGTAGTAACCTGCCAGACCCAGAAAACTGCGGACCTCAAACACCGATGTGGGCTGCTCCCACGACAACACGGCCTCAACCTTGGCCGGATCCACCGCCACACCAGAACCCGAGATCACGTGCCCGAGGAAGTGCACCTCGCTCAGCCAAAATTCGCACTTGTCGAACTTGGCGTAAAGACGGTGACTCCGCAGGGTCTCTAGCACGATCCTCAGGTGCTCCTCGTGCTCCTCTTCAGAAGCCGAGTAGACCAGAATATCATCAACAAAAACAACAACAAAGCGGTCTAGGTACTCACTGAAACCCTATGCATCAGATCCATGAATGCTGCAGGTGCGTTCGTCAGCCCAAACGGCATCACGACGAACTCAAAGTGACCGTACCTGGAACGGAAAGCCGTCAAACCAACATCCGACTCTCTGATCCGCAGCTGGTAGTAGCCGGATCTCAAGTCGATCTTCGAGAAAACTCGGGCCGATTGCAACTGATCAAACAAATCATCAATTCTCGGCAACGGGTACCTGTTCTTCACAGTGACCTGGTTCAACTGCCGATAATCGATGCACAAACGAAGACTACCATCCTTCTTCCTCACGAACAAAACAGGCGCGCCCCACGGCGAACGGCTCGGACGAATGAAGCCCAACTCAAGCAACTCTTGCAGCTGGCGCTTCAACTCACGCAGCTCCGCCGGGGCCATCCGGTAAGGTGCCTTGGACAAAGGCATCGTACCAGGCAAAAGCTCGATGGAGAACTCTACCTCTCGCTCAGGCGGCAACCCAGGTAGATCCTCCGGAAACACGTTAGAAAACTCAGAAACAACTGGCACATCAAAAACTGAAGACCCGCTAGGCTCCAAGGAACAACCGAAGCAAGGTAAGCAACGCAGCCATCACGGATCAAACGACGAGCCTTACAGAAAGAAATGAACGGCCGACGGGTAGACCGGATACCTCGAAAGCAGAGAACAGGTGCTCCAGGTATCTCGAACCGAACGGTCTTCCTCTGACAATCAACCACGGCTGAGTGAGCCTCCAACCAGTCCATGCCCAGGATGACGTCGAAGTCGCAAAGCTGCAGCGCGTACAACCTGGCCGGCAACTGGTGACCCTCAACCTCGACTGCCACACCCTCCAGGTAACCAAAGGAACGCATATAGTCACCAGACGGGAGATCGACCATCACGTCACACTGCCTCTCAGGAGCGTGACAAGCAAGAGACTCGTAAAACTTCTCGGAAGCAAAACACAAGGAAGCACCGGGATCAACCAAAACACGAGCAGCTCTGCCAAGGATAGGTAGAGTACCTATAACCAAGTTTGACGCCTCTGCCTGCTCCCGGGTGAGCGCCATCACACGACCACGACCACGCTGTGACGCCGGCTGCTGCTGCGGCGGCTGCTGGGGGTACTGCTGCTGCTGGTGGTACGGCTGGTACTGCTGCTGTTGCGGGAACTGCTGAACTGGCTGCTGGTACTGCCCCCGCTGCTGCTGACGCAGTGCCTGCTGCTGGGGAGGGTACTGGTACTGAGGTGGCTGCTGCGCGTACTGCACTGGCTGCTGCTGCTGCGGAGCTTGGCCCCATGAGGCAATCCCTCCTGAAATGGCCTGGCAACCCACAAGTGTAGCACACTGGCTCCTGACTGCCCTGCTCAGCACCCTGCTGTACTGACTGCTCTGCAAACTTGGACTGACGCCTCTGCTGACGGCTCCGTCCACCCCTGCGAGTAGACAACTTCCTAAACTACGAGCGAATTCCAGTACTGCCAGAACTGCCCGAGCCAGAGGAAGAGGAAGTCGCACTACCGCGGTTGCCAGCCGAACGCTGGTAAGGCGAGGACCTGGAAGAGGACCCTCCCTGCTGCTACTGCTGCGGCTGCTACTGCTGAGGCTGCCAGGTCTCTCTGTCCAAGGCGGTGGCCTTCGCCACGGCCTCTCCCAAGGTGGTACACATGTGTGATGTCACACCCACCTCAGGTCTGGTCCAGTCCTGCCATGAACCTCTCTGCACAAGCCTGGTCGCTGCCTGCGACATGAGGCACATGCCTCAACAACCGGACAAACCTCTGGTGGTACTGCGAAACCGTGAGGTCGCCCTGACCACTGTGGAACTGGTCCCGTCTCTCACGTCGAGCATAGTCGGGGAAGTACTCGCCGTGGAAGACCTCCAGAAATCGCTGCCAAGAGATCTGGTCCAACCGCTGCTCTGGAAGTGTGTCTGCCTCTGAACTCTCCACCACTCGTGGGCTGCTCCCTTGAGCTGGTATACCCCCAGTCGAACCTGGTCCTCCTCAGCGCACTCCATAGTCTCGAAGATGCGCTCCAACTCATGGGTCCAGCTCTCTGCCTTATCTGGATCATACTCACCGGGAACATTGGTGGGCGAAGAGCAGGAACCTCTCAAGGAGAGCGGTCCTCGCCTCCGACACCGCTGCCCTCCGCTGACCAGCCCGGGTACTCCCAGTACCCGACCGCTGCTGGCGGACTGGCTGCTCCACCTCCTGCTGCTCTGGTATGGTTGGGGGAGCTACTGGAAACTGACCACCTACTGCTGCCTGCCCAGGCTGCCACGCTCCCTGGTACATAGCTCTGAAGAACTGCTCGGCCATGGGAAACCAGTCTGCATACTGCTGAGGCTGAGGGTGGTACTCCTGCTGCTGCTGCCCACCTGCTGCCGCTGCCTCTGCTGCTGCTGCCTGTGCACCCTGAGGCTGTGCCACTGACTCCTCCACGGACACCTCCTCCTAAACCTGCCCCTGAGCGGCATGTCGGACTCATCTTGCTGCTCAACCAGCTGCCTAGCCTGACTGCGCCTACGCGGAGCCATGACCTACACGGCAACACAACTGACAAAGGTTATAAACCTCTCGGGCGGCTAGCAGTGTACTTGTACTATTGTTGGGACTTACTGTTGCAGTTTAGATCCACTACAAGTGCTATCAAACAAGGCTCTGATACCAACTGTAACGACCTGAGAACCCGACCCTCGGCCCACGCCGAGGACCCAATTTTCGCGGTCGCCGCCCACGGACCAGGGGGACCCGGAAGGGCTATAACAGGCGTCTGACAGGATATGTAACGGAAGTAAACGTCAACTGCTAAGCTAGAAGCGTACAAGCGAAAACAGGAAAGTAAAGCGAGACCGCTGCGTACCGCTCTAAGTACAGTCCCAACGCACGCACGCTAGTACAAGTAAGGGAAGGGGAGAGACAAGTCCCTTAGGGGCATACCCCGAGGGTGACGTACACTGAGAGGGGGAACCACTGCTAGCTACGGGGACCAAGACTACCACCCCGTCTCCTCCGCCGCGCGCGCCCTGCCGCTGCTGGGAAGACTCACTGGAAAACAGAGGGATGAGCTTCACAACAGAAGCTCAGTAGGGACTACCAATCTCCTACTGGCTCTAAACAGGCAGAGGAACATATACAACTATTAATAAAGGAAAGACGGTAGTTTATAACTTTCTACCTACAAAAGGAAGTGCGGAAGCGAAGCTAAAGCTAGCACGGTACGGTAAGTACTCTCGGTCGGAACTCCGTACGACTGCCCGTCGTGACCACCACACGGCTAGAAAAACACAGACGGAGGGAACTCCGCTTGGACAAGGAACACTAGCTACGGGAATAACACCACTAGTCAGACGGTCAGGTGCGTCCACAGATGTCTTATCCTCGACCCGAGTCCTGACCCTCGCGTCTCGTCAGAGCGAGGTAGGACACAAGTACAACAACAGTAACCGCCGTAGTCTGGCCAGACTACGGTCCCACGCCTGACCTCCCCAAGTGGTTCCGGGGCCGTAAGGAGTGAGGCATTGAGAAGAAGGACTGGCTGGCCTGCGCCGGGTAGAACTCCAAACTGTCCTCGGCGTCCCAGACCAACCACGAGAGCTCTGCAAGCGACTCACACGCCACTGTCCTAACCACCGTTTTCCCCTCAGCTCCAGAGTCCGCCTAAGTGGCTGCCAACTCGAGCACACTCGTAGCCCGGAGTACTCTCTCAACAGGCTCCCGAGGATGGGGGTCCCAGGTAACGGTAACAACCTCTCGCACAGGACAAGCCCTCAAGTGCCGCGCACCGGGCGAACGACTAGTGTGAGACCGTACTAGGGAACTAGCACAGGTGCCACGGTACAGTAAAGCGAAAACGGAAGCGGCGGAAGCACATCTGCCTCTAGACTGAGAAGGCGACATAGGGCCTGTCGCCTTCTCAATGCGACATAGGCCCTGTCGCATCCTGAATGCGACATAGGCCCTATCGCAACCCTGGTTGCGACACCAAGGTGTCGCCTTACCAGTCAGGTAGCGACATGGCCTATGTCGCCTTCAGGCCAGACGTGGGTTCCGAAGCACTCTCTTTGGGAACCTCCCCGAAACGGGAGAAACACTACACGGCGAGGGAGGGGAGCATGCTTATCATGCTAGAAAGCCATTAAACACACAAACACCCTCGAACACCCAAGAACATGGTTTCTACGCTCGGAGGAAAACCTCACTCACATGAGCATGGAGTTCTCACACTCCCCAAACCCCAATCACGAGAACCACGGTCTAGACGGGGGAGGGGATGATGCTTAGGGCGAAGGAGTCGGGTGTCCCTACCTCCACGCGAAGAACGCACCCATTGGGGCCTTCTCGTAGGTAGAAACGTCTCCTCCTCGCACCACACGGCACAAACACGACCCCTGCACGAACGGAGCGACACCCTCCTCAGCACGGCCGCCTCAACACGGGGGAGGCACCCCAAAACCGTCGGAAAACTCCGAGAGGGCGAGAGAAAGAGAGGGGGAAAGGAGAGGCGCGAGAGAGGGGGAAGGGCTCGGGCGCCCGGTTTTTTGAGCCCGCGGTGCCTGAGACGCGACGTAGGTCATGTCGCCTTCAAGAAGGCGACATACCCCGTGTCGCTACAGGACCCAGAAGGCGACACAACCTTGTGTCGCCACCCACTGACAACGGTCAAATCTTGGGAATTCGAAAAAGTGAAGGCGACAACCATCTTGTCGCGTTCACCCGACACTGCCAAGCCGTACTGACACAGAGGACGCTCGTCACGTCTATCAGACGGCGTCTGGGGCGACGCGATAAGAAGGCGACATAGGCCATGTCGCCTTCAAGAAGGCGACATACCCCATGGCTCCATCCATCAAAACAGAAGGTGACAGTGGGTATGTCTCCTTCCAGAAGGTGACATACACCCTGTCGCCATCTCAAGCAGAATCAGACACCAACGCGATCGGAACCACGTCGCGACAGTCGCCCTGCCGCGACCCAGAGGACAGGGCCAAGAGCCCAGGGGGGCCGGGGTGTTACAATCTTGGTGAGATCAGAAGAGGACGACGAAGACCGGCCCTGCAGATTCATAATATCACGGCCGACAACCAGGGTTCCCGCGGGGTGGACGAAATGTAACAGTATATCTGTTACAGAATTATGTTATATCTGTTATAGTATAACATAACAATATATCTGTTATGTTATTTTATGTTAGATCTACATAATCTGTAACAAATATAACATAATTCTGTAACAGATATAATTCTTTTTTGTAACAGGCCGACCCTATGTCGGGTTCATGGCCATCGGCGCTGTCTCCTCGATGGGTGGATAAAAAGGAGGATGTCAGCTCGTCTGCTCCTCTTTTAATTACAGTCTTTATTTGTTTTCATACTTGTTTTTTAACATATAAAATTAATGAATCAAATAAAATTGTGGGAATACAGTAGAAAGAACTACTTGTCCATGTTTGCCCAAGCCTGATGGAGGTTGAGGATTCTCATGAAGATATATATCATGGGAGTGGAAGGTTCTCACCATACATTGATGCATGAGAACCTCTGCTTTGTGTGTGTGGATGAGAATCTCTGAACACAGCACGCACCAAAAATTCACCCAAAGGATTTCTAAGCACATTTAGTTATGACATAAAGCAGGATTATAAAGGGACACTCCATATCAGAAACCATACTTTCGTTACAGTTAGTGTACATGTCGTTTACAGTAAACTTTTATATCTCTTACAGAAAGCATTCGTATCACTTACAGTAAGTTTTTATATCACTTACATTAAGCTATGTTACATTCGTTACAGTTAGTGTACATGTCCTTTACAGTAAGCTTTTATATCTCTTACAGAAAGCATTCGTATCACTTACAATAAGTCTTTATATCACTTACATTAAGCTATGTTACATTCGTTACAGTTATTGTACATGTCCTTTACAGTAAGCTTTTATATCTCTTACATAAATCATTTGTTTCACTTACAGTAAGTCTTTATATCACTTACATTAAGCTATGTTACATTCGTTACAGTTAGTGTACATGTCCTTTACAGTAAGTTTTATATCTCTTATAAAAAGTATTCGTATCACTTACAGTAAGTCTTTATATCACTTACACTAAACCTACATATGTTTTATGTAACAAGACTTAACATAATGCTTACTGTAGCAGAACTTAATGCATATTGTAACAGAGAATGATACTTACTGTAACAAGATTTAACATAGGTTGTAATAGAGAATTGTAACAGACTACAATACTTAATTAAATATATTATATGTTACATTGTAACACAAGTGTAGTTGTAGCTTAGTGGTAAGGGTATCTCATGTTATCTTTGTGAAGACCTGGGTTCGAATCCTAACACTTGCAAACAAATAAAGTTTTTTTTTCTTTTGTAAGAGCTTATAGTTGTAGTCTGTAACAGTTACAAAGGCTTACTGTAACAGATATAAAGACTTACTGTAACTGATACTAAGGCAACTATAACGAATGTAAGAGTGCATAAGGAAAAAGGCTTACTGTAACAGATATAATGCTTAATGTAACTGATATAAAAGTTTACTGTAACTGATACAAAGGCAACTGTAACGAAGGTAAATAGGGAAAAGCAGAATAAGAAAGGGCAAAATAGGAAAAAGTTGATGTTAAAGGACGACTCGTCTTCCAAGACTCATTAAATGCTGAGCAACAAAAAGCAGGGACTAGAAACAAAAAGCAGGGACTAGAAATTAACTAACACAAAAAGTAAGGACTTTATGACTTCTGATCTTCTGACAGGGACTACAAATTAAGTCTAACTCTCTGACAAGGACCTCTAATTAATTTTCCCTAATAAATGTTCAATAAACCATGCAATAAACTATTTAATCAAATACATTATAAAAAGTCAAATAAATCCTACGCACCCTCATCCTGTCACAATGTGATGCAACATCTTAAATTAACATGTAAAATAAACAACATTAAGTACATGGATACAAAATAAACACTACTAAAAAAATAGGATATATGGACAGTGGGAAGCCGTCTACAAAATTCAAAAAGTCGCCTACAAACCCTTTTGTAAACAATTAAAGAACAATCTATAGAGCAGTCAAGGAAAAGAATGGAAACTTTGCAAGTTGGGATAAAGCTAGGCAAACCTCTCTCAATATTTAATCTATATATGCCATTCTTTTGATTACATTTTGAAAAGAACTTGAAGAACCATCCCTCACATATTAGGTCTTCAATAATCAATAGTCACTTGATAAATGGGATTTATTTCCTATTTAGAAACAAAGAGACACAAGAACACTTCCAAAAGGAGCCTTCAACCTCCCACCAAGGGGGTCTTCAACTCCCCCCAAGGGGGTCTCCTTGACCAACAGGAACCTTCTGCATCTTTACAAATGTAAGCTTCACAGTGACCTTAGAGACGAGATGGGCTTCATTTATACACCTCACCTAACAGGCATTTACCATATTTAACTAGCGTCAAGTGCTTACTATGAACGATGGTGGCCTCAATGAACACCCTACATTTAGCATCACTTTATAAATGACGAATGCTCTTTGAGGAGTCCATCACATTCAGATTTTCACATTGTACTTCATTAAATGCCCAGCACTGAGCATTGTCCAGCACTTCAGCACATTAAATATCATGGTCTGTATTTGTTCTTTTTAATGTCCTCATCCATCAAATACTTGATATATTCACTGCATGAGGACATTTAAACATTCTCCATAAATGAGGGCTTTCTTCACATAGGCGCTTGACAACTTGAATACGTGACATAGATGGGAATTTAAACATCCTTCACAAGTGAAGGCCTTTTCACTTGATAACTTGAACACTTGATATAAATGAAGACATTCTTCATCTTAATAGATTACAAAGAACAATGGACAAATGGGGGTCATATCCCCATTGAGAAACATATATCTCTTTTTATTACATCTTAAACACACTTGAAGAACATCCTCAAGAACACTTGGAAACTTGGAGAACACCTTGAAGCACACTTGGACCCTTGAAGGACTTCTTGCACTTCGAAGGGAGCAACTTTGCCGATGGACTCTTCATTGAGGCTTCAAGAGGCCATCGAGGCCTTTAGGCAAAACTCAAAGCACTTGATAACATGTTATTACTTGACAAATGAGGATTTTCCTCATTGATTGAGTGTCAAGCACCACAAATGGGGTTTATTTCTTCACTTAGAACATTTTCTCTTTGGATTGCATTTTGGGACAATGATAATCACAAGAATAACAACACAAGAACACTACCCTTGAGGAGGCCTTCAAGCTCCCTGCCAAGAGGGCCTTCACTTTTGGCCAGCAGGAACCTCCTCCTGCTTTAAGTCCCATGGGGACTATTTATAGAGGCAAGAGGGGGAGAAGAGGGGTTCTACCTGGAGGGAGGTCCTCTGGGTTGGCCGTACCGTCCCGATGGCAGGCGATGAGGAGGAAGGTGCAGACGAGGTGGAGGAGGGTGCACGAAAAGGAGAGTGGATGCTGGGGGGAAGGGGCCGGAGGGATTTGGAGATTTGGCGCGGCGGAGGGGATTTGGCGCGGGAAGGGGGGAATATTTTGGGGATTTGGCACGGTGGAGGGGAACTGGGATTTGGAGCGGGGTTCGTGAAAAAAAAAATTCAGCGGATCTGATAAGCCATTGATAAATGTTTTTAAATGATTTTTTTTAAATATGTTAACAAGATATATCGGTCGTGGACATCTGCATTAATTACATATTGAATTATATTTATATAATTATTGTATATTAATTATATATATATTGATTAGATTTAACAATATCTATTTACATTTGTATAATATTTATATATTTATCCATATATATACTTGATTATGCCGCCCACTCTCGTCCAGAGCTCCACCATCAACGTCACCCATGTGCCATGTAGCACCTTCCTCGGCGTCGTCCCTGATCTGGAGGGATGAGGGTGCTGGCAGCTCGACATCGAGTAGAGGGAAGATGGCGCAATCGGACGCGGCCTCTGCAACATGAGGAAGGTGTGGCGGTAGTCACGATCGGGTGAGGGAGGGAGGCATCGCAGTCGTCGACGTCGATGTGGACTGCAACAACCTAGAGGTGTCATCGACGTCAGGGCAGGTGGCTCCTGTGTCAGTGTGAGTGGGGTTGGCGTCAGGCGAAGGGTGCAGAACACGTACAAAAGGAGGGTGGGGTGGGGGGAGGATGAGAGAGAGAGAGAGAGAGAGAGAGAGAGAGAGAGAGGAGAGAGAGAGAGAGAGAGAGAGAGAGAGAGAGAGAGAGAGAGAGAGAGAGAGAGAGAGAGAGAGAGAGAGAGAGAGAGAGAGAGAGAGAGAGCGAGGGGGAGACATGGGATTCAGGGATTTGGTGCCCGAGGGAAGAGGAAATTTGGGGATTAGGGTGCGGGGGAGGGGGGAATATTTTGGAGATTTGGCGCCTGAGGATGAGGATTTGGGGCGGGGTTTGTGAAAATATATCCTCAACATTGTAACATTTGTCAGCTATTTTGGTTATTTAACAAATGTTGCTAAATGAAAATTAAATAAATTTAATATGTTAGCAAGATATGTGATATTTTCTCAACTTTTATATAATTTATATATATAATAGTTATTTTAATTATATTATATATTCAATCAGATTTAACTATATATATTTACATTTGTGTAAATATATTTATGGATGACTATGTCTAAATAAATATATATAATTATGTATAATTATTATATATGATTTACATTATATATATTTAGTAAGAGTTAACTATATCTATTTATTATATATATATATAAATGTATTCATATATATGAATATATATACTTAATTATACATGTAAATATTTTTATTACTTGGGAGCGTAGGGAGTCACCAGGTTTATATATATATATATATATATATATATATATATATATATATATATATAGAGAGAGAGAGAGAGAGAGAGAGAGAGAGAGAGATTACTACATTACTATATGGATTATATCAATCTTTGTAGATGGCTACAATCAAGTCGTCTATTGTTAATCTTTGATGTATATCTGATAAAGATCTGACTATTCAAACTATTGTAAATCAAAATTTAACCGTTGAATTTTTATCTTGATCTAAAATCTAATCGTTAGATTCACTCTCGATCTATATACATATGATTAGTTTGATTAAGATGTGACAGTTAGTTTTACTCTTGATCTACATCTGATCAAAATCTTACTGTACAATTTGCTTTGGATCTAAATCACAACGGTTGCATTTAAATTTGATCAAGGTTTGACGATTGGACTTGCTTTCATTCTATATCTGATCAAGATGCAACCGTTCAATCTATTGTCAATCAGAATCTGACCGTTTCATTTCATCCTGATCTAAGATCTAACGGTTGGATTCATTATCAATCTATATACATATGGTCAGTTGGGTTTTATGCCAATATATAATAATCCAATGGTTTGATTTGCTCCTAATCTACATCTAATCAAGATTTGACAATTGAATATATAATTAATTGAAAGTCAACTGTTGACTTTCATCTCGGTCAAAAAATATGACGGTTGGAATTGCTCTTGATGAGTTACATAATATTGAAAAATATATTAATATATTATAATATGAAATATAAATATTGCTATTAATAATTATATATAGTTAATATTTAAAAAATTATCACATGTATATTCACTAAGCAAATACAATACATTTTATAAGTATCCAAATATCCTGTGTATATGTACATAACAAATATTATACACATATATATTGACTAAACAGAAAATTATAACTTACAAAATTATATATATATATATATATATATATTCCTTTTTGTTTATGTCATTTTCATAATAATTAGAAAAAAACATGCATACTATATTAGATATATATGAAATAATATAAATAACTATATCTATAATATAAGTAAACTACTATAATATAAATAATGCAACAAATACTTAGCAATAATTGTTAATTTATTAGTTAAGTAATATATATTTCCTAGATTGAAATTGTAATTTATAATTTTTATATATTATTTCTATTTTCTAAAAATATTATATAAATTATGTATATAATAAATATAAATAATTATATCTTTAATACAACTAAACTACTTATAAATAGTGTAACTAGTCAGCAACAACGATAGGTAAGTAAACGTAAAACAACTGAGAAAAAGGTTTTCCATCGCTGATCAGCGACGGATTAGCGGCGGAAATTATCCACTGCTAATCAGCGACAGATACGTCGATTCGTCGCTGATCAGGGAAGAAAAAATCACCGCTCTTTCGTCGCTAATTAGTCGCTGATCAGGACGAACAAGTCAGGCGCAAAATTTCCATCGCTGAACAACGACAAATCAGCGACAGAAAACTTTCGTCGCAAATTGCTAGCTGATTAGCTACGGAAACTTGCTACGGGAATATTCTGTTGCTAATTGGTCCCTGATTAGAGACAGATCAGCGACGTATTAATTTCTGTCGCGGATCCGTCGTTGATTTGCGATGAAAAGCTTTTGCCACTAATCCGTCGCAGATTTGTGATGGATTTAATTATCGTCGCTAATTTCAATTTTTCTTGTAGTGTAATCAATAAAAGAGAATAACCTAAAACCTAGAATCCTAGGACGCTTTCTAACAAGCATAATTAAATGACTTATTATCCACAAGTAAATACCTAAGTAATCATAAACTCTTACAACTATTAGAAACATTATAATATGACAATTAACTAAAAGCACACCACTAACCAGGAACTACTAAACAAAGCAAACCCAGAGGATAAATTGCTAAAAGGAACATCAAAGAAACTGCACAACCAATTATAGAACCAGGTGGTACTAGACCAACTGTACCACACACACACGCACCATGGAGTAAACCACAAGAACCTCAAGCTGAGTCGGAAGGTAGCGAGGCTATCACACGGGTCACAACTACTGGTTCATGATGCCAGTATCCGACCCAGACATACCAACACGAGAAACACCTCTCAGTCTTGCAACCATAGATGAAAGATGAAACTGCGACTCCACCACAACACTGTGTAAGTCAAAGAACTGTGGAAACCAACCAACACCACTCTGCGGTGACACACACTGCAGACCCATGCCTGACACACTTCTACAAGTTCTGGGACTCACATACTGAGGCTGTGGCAACACAGGACTAGCTAGGGACCAGTACGTCTATTGGTGTCTGTCCCCCAACCACGATTGCTCTACAAGTGACAAAACAGAAACACTTGCACATCACAAATCGGTGCCCCACTATCGTATTTCCCTCAAATGGACGGGTTATTCAAAGAAAACAAGTGAGGGTGTTCAGAAAGACGACACAGATCTCTACAGTACACACAATACCAGAACAACCCTGAGCATAACGTGCTTGGCTCACAGAGAACTTTGGGTACCTGACTGGAGAGGTATTCCGGAGTAAGCGTCGGACCACCAAACTCGGCAAACCACAATAAATCACAATTGAACACATACTCACACTCTAAACCTTTCATTCATAAACCACGACAACCCATAATTACTTAACCTTGGTTAACACATGACGTTCAACTCATATACACACAATCTCTAAACCAAATATTCCTAATCATGCTCCTCTTACTTACATATGATAATGACCATGTTGAACTGTGACGCCCCGACGTGGAATATCAGAGCGGAATTACAGTTAATAAATAGTACAGAGCAAGAAAAATAAATACAAACCATTACATAAATAGAATAATACCTAATAAACTCAAATTTCATTAATAATTCACCAAACTTCATTACAATCACTAATATTTCATCAACTTCACGGACTAACAATTACATCAACGGATTAGAGCCAAAACTAGGGCCCATAGTACATTATTGAAATCCAAACTAATACATAAGTACTAACTGACTCTAACTACACTAGCTAAACTACTAAAGCAGTGGTTGCTGAAAATGGTCACTCCTGAGCATCCTCCTCAGTCCCATCCTCGTGAGTGTGGTCATCATCCGACTCACCTGAACACATGAAATAAACTTGCAGGATGAGCGAATAACACCCAGTAGGACTTAATATCTCATGAGAACAAACATGCTTTAAATAATTAATGTCTTAATGGCAGGGCAACTAAAGAGCATAGTCAGGTAGAGCGAGTAACGATAACAAATGAACGATAGCATCTGGCACAGGAAAAATAGCACAACGAGAACGATAATAGAATGGCCATGTAACGATATAACATGTAAATTGCACAACGGTGCACTAGTAACGATAACGATTGCACTGGTATAGATAGCACTTTGATTGCCATAAATTAATCTTGATAGTATGATGGCGTTGGATGCATGCCGTAACACATCCTTCATCATTTTAACTCCCATGGGCACTAGCACTTTTCAGGCGCTCCTCCCAGGACCTGATCGGGCCATATTGCGCTGGCATTAGTCATTTCTTTTATCTTAGACAATCACAAGAATGGTCAATAGAGTACCAAGAAATAGATGAGAGTAATAGATGAACTAGATGAAAGAGTAGAGAGAATGTGAACAGATGAGAGTAAAGAGACTGTATATGAGATAGGGAAATAACGTAAAACATGATAAACAACGATAGTCACAGTTGCACGGCACCAGGTCGTGTATCGGCAGTCTGGTAGAAAATCATCACCGCCCACTAGTCGTGCTATGAACACAGACTAGATGGTCCGGCATGATCACAAGGTAAGAAGAGAACATACTAAGGCCATGGATCGTACTGATCCCTAAAGTGTAACGGGTTTTGAGGTACAACTAACTCGTTGGCTAAGGACGTGCGTCAAAGCCAAGAAGACTTACAGAGGCCTTGACAAGGAGTCTCTAGCCCAGTCAAGAGTATTCCCGATGGAGAGGTGGTCTAAGTTAAGAGAAAGTGTGTAGAAAACTGGTCCGACATCGTGCCTCGAGTGCTCGAAGGCCGAGGGAAAACGGTAACGGTATTCAAAGCGCGCGTATAAAATGAAGACAAATGTATTTAATTAAATAGAAATTTAGTCATTTATTTTTCTAATTTACCGAATACATTATTCCGTAATTTAATAGGGTCCAATGGCAAGCATGAAGGTATGTATGTGCAAGTGTAAGAAATCAAGAGAACATGTATAATTGTGCATATAGCTTTTAAATTAATAATTTTCATGTAATTGTTGCCCTTTATTAATTAACAAGTTATTTCCTAATGTTTCAGCATTTAAATAGGGTTAAATTGTCATAAGGACAGGGTTATATAAGAAAACTTTATGTTCTGGTCGAAATTCAGAAGTCGCGACGTGCAGGCGGGCCGCATTAAGGCCATTGCGACGCACGGACAGGCCGCGACAGGATGAACCGGCTTTTGGGGTGACCCGGGGGTCAGGTCGCGACCAGTCGACCTGTCGCGTTCAGATCGCGACGGGTCCTGGTGTCGAGACCCCCTCTGAGGTCACGGCGGATCTGGCCGTCGCGATCTCAGGGAGTGGCCCGAGCCCAGAAAAGGGTTTTCCCTTTTTTCCAGGTGGGTCTACACGATACAGGGCTATTCAAAATTTGATATAAACTCATACAGTGTTCTAAAAAATATGAAGCCAATTTTAAACGAGAGTAGACATATAGGTCTATCAACATGTATGATTAATTTGAAAATAGACAGGGTAAAGATATGCTTTGATTAGGTTATATTTTGGTGACCTAAACATGCACAGTCAAGGTTCAACAAATTAATTCATGATGGATACAAGATGAAAATTAGGGAAAATAGGGGCATTTGAAACCTAATATGATGTAGTATTTATGAGAATTTTCTCATGGCATGGGATCATGTATGCACGAGGTTTGAAAGCAAACATGAAGGGTCGGGTACATGGAACTGACATGGATTCAAAGAATTAATTCTCCCTCATGGGAGATCGAAATAGAGCGAAACCAGAGGTCTTTTACACGGGATCATGAAGTCTCCCTAGGGTAACTTTTACACGAATTTGGCTTGAGAGATTGCCTACCTTTTTTTGAAGCAATGAAGAACCCTAGTTGGTGACAAAAAGTGATGAAGAAACACCAAACTCCAGCCCTTCTCCTCCAAGCTTCTCGTCCAAAATCGCCTCCCCTTCCTCTCCCAAGGCTCTAGACACGAACTAGGGTTTGGTAGGGCCGAATTGGAAGAGTTTTAATGTCTAATAGAGTCCTACCATCTTCTAACTCTTCTCTTCTCCTCCAACTCCGAAAATTAATAATTATCCTCCTATTTTCTTTCATTTATCTTCCTAATGGGGTTGGGAAGAGAGCTAAATTCGTGGCCATGGGGTTAGGATAGACTAAGGGCTCTTGTTTTAGATAAATACAAGTTATTTAGTATTTATCCTAGCCTTTTACCATTTACTAATTAATTAATTCTGAATTTGGGACAATTATTTCCCATCCCATGATGGGCTCCTCTTTATTAGGCCCATTATTTTGTGTTTAAGCCAATTACACAACCCATTATTTATTTAATTTAATGGGCTTGGTTTAATTTCCTCTTATTTCTCTTATTTCTCATTTATTCTAACTAAATCTATTTACCTCATTTATTTTAAAATAAAAATTTTATTTTATTTGGATTTCAAAAATCCAGGGTGTTACATCCTCCCCCTCTTAAAAAGAATTTGATCCCCAAATTATATGATCGTGAGAGGAAGAATGACTTACTGAATAACTCTGGGTAATTCCATCGTATTAATGCTTCGGGCTCCCACGTGGCCTCTTCGTCTTCGTGATTTCTCCACAATACCTTTACCACGGGTATAGATTGATTCTGAAGCTGCTGCATCTTCTTGTCCAAGATCTTCACTGGCCTTTCTTTATAGGTCATATCTTTGTTCAAAATGATATCATCATAGCTAATTATGTGTGACGGATCATACACGTACTTCCTCAGCATTGACACATGGAACACATTGTGTACTGTCGAAAACTGGGGAGGTAGAGCCAGCCGATATGCCACCTCGCCAACTCTATCCAACACTTCAAATGGACCTATGAATCGCGGTCTCAATTTGCCTTTCATCCCAAATCTTTGAAATCCTCTGGTTGGGTATACTTTCAGCATCACATGATCTCCGGCTTGAAATTCTAAGTCTCTTCTTCTCTTGTATGCATAGCTCTTTTTCCTGGATTGAGCTACTTTATTCATGCCTCAGATGAACTGTATATCTCTGCTAGTGCTCTGCACCATGTCTGGCCCTAGCCATTGTTGTTCACTTACCTCGCTCCAGCACACAGGTGATCTGCAGCTTCTGCCATACAATGCTTCAAAAGGTGTCATCTTAATGCTCGCTTGATAGCTGTTGTTATAGGAAAATTCAATTAGGGACAGATGTTCATTCCAATATCCTTCAAAATTTATAGTGCATGCACGAAGCATGTCTTCTACTATCTGATTTGTCCTTTCAGTCTGTCCATCCGTCTGGGGTGGAAAGTAGTGCTGAAATTTAACTTGGTTCCCAATGCCGTCTAAAGTCCCTTCCAGAATCTAGATGTGAATCTAGGGTCACGATCTGAGACTATGGATATGGGGACTCCATGCAATCTTACTATCTCCTTTACATAGAGGGCTGCTAACACATCGACACTCCAGGTGCTCTTAATGGCAAGGAAATGTGCGGACTTAGTCAAACGGTCCACAATGACCCAAATAGTATCAAGTCCACCACGAGTTCAGGGTAAGCCCATGATGAAATCCATGCCAATACTTTCCCACTTCCATTCGGGTATGTCCAGGGGTCTAAGTACACCCGCAGGACGACGGTGCTCGGCTTTCACCTGTTGGCATTTGAGGCAGTGTGCAGCATGCTCAGCCACCTCACGCTTCATGTTTGGCCACCAAAATGACCTTTTCATGTCTTGGTACATCTTGGTTGCACCTGGCTGAATGGTATACTTGGTCTTGTGGGCTTCATCCATCAGCTTTCTCTTCAGTTCGTCATTGTCAGGCACACAAGTCCTAGCGTAGAATAATATTCTCCCATCTTCAGCGATGGAGAAATCTGGCTTGTTAGCTATGGTCTCCCTGACTCTGACTAGGAAGGATCATTTGCCTGTTGCTCTCTGATCTCGACAAAAATGTCGGGTTGAGCTCTAAGATTAGCCACTATCATCTTATCACTTCTCTTTTCAATGTTCAGGTCCAGACTGGCAAATTGTTCTAATAATTGCATCTCGCCCATGACTAGACATGATAACGAAGCTACTGGCTTTCTACTTAGTGCATCAGCTACTGCATTACCTTTGTCTGGGTGATATTGAATGTTGAAATCAAAATCCTTCAAGTACTTCAGCCATCTTCGTTGCCGCATATTGAGCTCTTTTTGAGAAAACAAGTACTTCAAGCTCTTGTGGTCGGAGTAGACAATAAATTGTTCCCCATATAGGTAATACCTCTAGATCTTGAGTGCAAATACCACATCAGCTAATTCTAAGTCATGGACAGGATAATTGACTTCATGAGACTTCAACTGCCTTGAAGAATATGCTATCACCTTTTCGTTCTACATTAGTACGTAGCCTAGACCGATTCCAGATGCATCAGTGTAGATTGAAAATTCGGCGTCCTCGACTGGTAACGTGAGGATAGGTGCAGATGTCAGCAATTGCTTCAGTGTCTGGAAGCTCTTATCACACTCCTTGCTCCAAACGTAGGGGTTCTCTTTCCGCGTAAGACGCGTAAGAGGTACAGTTATCTTGGAGAAGTCTTTTATGAACCGTTTGTAATAACCAGCCAGTCCAAGAAAGCTTCTTATCTCTGTGACATTAGTCGGCCTTTCCCAGTTGAGCACGGCTTCTACCTTGGAAGGATCGACATCGATACCATCCTTGGAAATAACATGGCCTAGGAATGACACCTCTTCGAGCCAGAATTCACACTTGCTCAATTTGGCGTAGAGTTGGTTGTCCCGCAAGATTTGCAGAGCGATCCTCAGATGCTCCTCATGCTCTTCCTTAGTCTTGGAGTATATGAGAATATCATCAATAAAAACCACGACGAATTTGTCGAGGTAGGGCCGATATATGCTGTTCATTAGTTGCATAAAAGCTGCAGGAGCATTGGTTAGTCCAAAAGGCATGACTACAAATTCATAATGACCGTACCTGCTCCTGAAAGTTATCTTGTAGATGTCTGCATCTTTTATTCTCATCTGATGATATCCCGATCTAAGGTCAATCTTAGAGAAATATTTTGCTCCTGATATCTGATCAAATAATTCATCGACACGAGGCAGAGGGTACTTGTTCTTGATAGTGAGATTATTCAGCTGCCTGTAGTCGATGCATAACCTCATAGATCCGTCCTTCTTCTTGACGAACAACATTGGTGCTCCCCAAGGAGAAGTACTTGACCTGATTAATCCTTTTTCCAGTAGTTTCATCAATTGCTCCTTCAATTCTTTCAATTCAGCGGAGGACATCTTGTAGGGTTGGCGTGATACCGGTGCAGCTCCAGGTATGAGGTCAATTGAGAAATTCACATCTCTCTCTGGTGGAATGCCTGGCAGCTCATCGGGAAACACGTCGGGATATTATTGCACTATATGAATGTCTGATAACTTGGTTGCTTTCTTTTCTACTACGATTGCCACAAGAAATGCCACACAACACTTTCTTATCATGTTTTGTGCCTTTATAGCAGAGACGAGAGACAAGTGCCTCTTGTGTCTACGTCCCGTGAAGGTCAACTTAGGGAATTCACTAAAGGAAATCTTCCCTCCTTTACAATCCACGATAGCCCCATACGTGGATAGCCAATTGGCTCCCAGAATTACATTGTAGCCCTCCATGGGCATACATATTAAATTAGCTCTAAGATTGAGATCACCAATCTTTACATCAGCTAATGGAAAGTATTTATTCAATTGAGTCTTTTCTCCCAATGGTGTAGTAACAGGTAATTCAAATTCCATAGATGCAGGTTTTTCAGTTAATGTATTAGCAAATGCTTGTGATATGAACAAATGTGTTGCACCAGTGTCAAATAAAACAAATGCTGATTGGGAAAAGACAGGTAGTGTACCTTCCACCACTCCACCTTCCTCGGTGGTCTCAACTTCATGTAGTGCCTGAAGTCTACTTGGCTTCTTTGGTCCCATCGGACGCTTCTCATTTTCTTTCGGTAATGGGCATTCGGGAATCCGATGCTCTCTGCTCCCACAATGAAGGCATGCACCTGCCTTCCTCAAGCACTCTTCTGTCGTGTGACCAAGCTTGTCACAGTGCTTACATCTGGGCTTGTTGTTCGGAGTAGTGGAGGTGGGGACTTTGGGCTTCCGCTCCTGGCTTGGCCCGTCAGTGATGCTTAACGGCCTTTTCTTGCCATTAGTGGGCTTGCTCGGTGCTTCGGATGTTTGTTTCTTTTTGACCATCCTACCTTTGATGCGTTCGGTGAGTTCAGTCGCATCCTCCAAACACTGTGCTCGCTTGACCATCTCCGGATAGGTCTGAATATCAAATGGTGCCAATTGTGTGATAAAAGCGGGTCTGAGCCTGTTGAGGAATCTCTTCGCCTTCATCCTCTCATTGCTCACCAGATGATTGGCATAACGTGCCAATCAGGAAAACTGAGCCTCATACTCAGCAACGGTAAGGCTCCTTTGCTTCAATGCTGCGAACTCAGCGGCTTTCCTCTCTTGGACTCTTTCTGAAAAATATTTGGAGTTGAAATGCTCCTTGAACTCATTCCAGGTAAATTGTGCATCTGCTCTGGTGGCCTCGATGGATTCCCACAACGCACGGGCGTCCCTTTCTAACTGGAAGGTTGCTAACAGTAGCTTGTCACCATCTGCGCATTGCATAACACGGAAGATGCGCTCAGTCTCCTTGAGCCAATTTTCTGCCTCATCAGGATCTGTGGTTCCACTGAATCGGGGTGGATTCAGATTGCGGAATTTTTTGTGTAGTTCTCCAGCTCCTCGGTTATTATTGTTGTTAGCTCCAGCAGCCTGAAGTAAAGCCTGCGTGAGCTGCTGAATAGTCTGCTGCATGTCACAGAGTTGTGCACGCTCCGCTGCCATTGTTGATGTTTAAGTTCCTTCAAAAGAAAATGTTTAATGTAAGTTACTGGGTTTGAACTAAGTTGTGCGTGTGTGACTTCATTTTATCTTAATTACCCTTGGTTCTACCCTTCTCACATAGGTATGGAATTAGACTCTAAGTCAAGGTAGATCAAACCTAGATAATCCTGGACTTAAATATCCTAATAAGGACATCGTAGGCTCTGATACCACAAAACTATAACGCCCCGATGCAGAATATCGGAGCGGAATTATGGTTATTAAATAGTACAGAGCGAGAAAACTAAATACAAACCATTACACAAATGGAATAATACCCAATAAACTCAATTTTGATTAATAATTCACCAAACTTCATTACAATCACTAATATTTCATCAACTTCACGGACTAACAATTACATCAACGTATCAGAGCTAAAACTAGGGCCCAGAATACTTTATTGAAATCCAAACTAATACATAAGTACTAACTGACTCTAACTACACTAGCTAAACTACTAAAGCAGTGGTTGCTGAAAATGGTCACTCTTGAGCATCCTCCTCAGTCCCATCCTCGTGAGTGTGGTCATCATCTGACTCACCTGAACACATGAAATAAACTCGCAGGATGAGCGAATAACGCCCAGTGGGACTTAATATCTCATGAGAACAAGCATGCTTTAAATAATTAATGTCTTAATGGCAGGGCAACTAAAGAGCATAGTCAGGTAGAGCGAGTAACGATAACAAATGAACGATAGCATCTGGCACAGGGAAAATAGGACAACGAGAACGATAATAGAATGGCCATGTAACGATATAACATGTAAATTGCACAACAGTGCACTAGTAACGATAACGATTGCACTGGTATAGATAGCACTTTGATTGTCATAAATTAATCTTGATAGTATGATGGTGCTAGATACATGTCGTAACACATCCTTGATCATTTTAACACCCATGGGCACTAGCACTTTTCGGGTGCTCCTCCCAGGACCTAATCGGGCCCTATTGCGCTGGCATTAGTCATTTATTTATCTTAGACAATCACAAGAATGGCCAATAGAGTACCAAGAAATAGATGAGAGCAATAGATGAACTAGATGAAAGAGTAGAGAGAATGTGAATAGATGAGACTAAAGAGACTGTATATGAGATAGGGAAATAACGTAAAACATGATAAACAACGATAGTCACAGTTGTACGGCACCAGGTCATGTACCGGCAGTCTGGTAGAAAATCATCACCGCCCACTAGTCGTGCTATGAACACAGACTAGATGGTCCGGCATGATCACAAGGTAAGAAGAGAACATACTAAGGCCATGGATCGTACTGATCCCTAAAGTGTAACGGGTTTTGAGGTACAACCAACTCGTTGGCTAAGGACGTGCGTCAAAGCCAAGAAGACTTACAGAGGCCTTGACAAGGAGTCTCTGGCCCAGTCAAGAGTATTCCCGATGGAGAGGTGGTCCAAGTCAAGAGAAAGTGTGTAGAAAACTGGTCCGACGTCGTGCCTCGAGTGCTCGAAGGCCGAGGGAAAACGGTAATGGTATTCAAAACGCATGTATAAAATGAAGACAAATGTATTTAATTAAATAAGAAATTTAGTCATTTATTTTGCTAATTTATCGAATACATTATTGTGTAATTTAATAGGGTCCAATGGCAAGCATGAAGGTTATGTGTGTGCAAGTGTAAGAAATCAAGAGAACATGTATAGTTGTGCATATAGCTTTTAAATTAATAAATTTCATGTAATTATTGCCCTTTATTAATTAACAAGTTATTTCCTAATGTTTCAACATTTAAACAGGGTTAAATTGTCATAAGGATAGGGCTATATAAGCAAACTTTATGTTCTGGTCGAAATTCAGAAGTCGCGACGTCAGCCTCTGTCGCGTTCAAGTCGTGACAGGGCTAACCGGCATGTTCAGTTTTTAGGTCGCGACGGGCTTGAAGGTCACAATCAAGTCGCGACGTATAGGCGGGCCGCGTTAAGGCCATCGCGACACACGGACGGGCCGCGACAAGCTGAACCGGCTTTTGGGGTGACCCGGGGATAAGGTCGCAACTAGTCGACCTGTCGCGTTCAGATCGCGACGGGTCCTGGTGTCGCGGCCCCCTCTAAGGTCGCGGCGGATCGGGCCGTCGCGATCTCATGGAGTGGCCCGAGCCCAGAAAAGGGTTTTGCCCTTTTTTCCAGGTGGGTCTACATGATGCAGGGCTATTCAAAATTCGATATAAACTCATACAGTGTTCCAAAAAGCATGAAACTAATTTTAAATGAGAGTAGACACATAGATCTTTCAACGGGTACGATTAATTTGAAAATAGACAGGGTATAGATATGCTTTGATTAGGTTACATTTCGGTGACCTAAACATGCACAATCAAAGTTCAACGAATTAATTCGCGATGGATACATGATGAAAATTAGGAAAAATAGGGGCATTTGAAACCTAACATGATGTAGTATTTATGAGAATTTCTCAAGGCATGGGATCATGTATGCGCGAGGTTTGAAAGCAAACATGAAGGGTCGGGTACATGGAACTGACATAGATTCAAAGAATTAATTCTCCCTCATGGGAGATTGAAATAGAGCGAAACCAGAGAGCTTTTACACGGGATCATGAAGTCTCCCTAGGGTAATTTTACACGAATTTGGCTTGAGAGATTGCCTACCTTTTGTTGAAGCAATGAAGAACCCTAGTTGGTGACGAAAAGTGATGAAGAAACACCAAACTCCAACCCTTCTCCTCCAAGCTTCTCGTCCAAAATCGTCTCCCCTTCGTCTCCCAAGGCTCTAGACACGAACTAGGGTTGGTATGGCCAAATTGGAAGAGTTTTAATGTCTAATAGAGTCCTACCATCTTCTAACTCTTCTCTTCTCCTCCAACTCCTTAAATTAATAATTATCCTCCTATTTTCTTTCATTTATCTTCCTAATGGGGTTGGGAAGAGAGCTAAATTCGTGGCCATGGGGTTAGGTTAGGCTAAGGGCTCTTGTTTTAAATAAATACAAGTTATTTAGTATTTATCCTAGCCTTTTACCATTTACTAATTAATTAATTCCGAATTTGGGATACTTATTTCCCATCCCATGATGAGCTCCTCTTTATTAGGCCCATTATTTTGTGTTTGAGCCAATTACACAACCCATTATTTATTTAACTTAATGGGTTTGCTTTAAATTTTTTTATTTCTCTTATTTCTCATTTATTCTAACTAAATCTATTTACCTCATTTATTTTAAAATAAAAATTTTATTTTATTTAGATTTCAAAAATCAACGGTGCTACATGAACACTAATCAAATATTAACTACTACTAACCGTAAATTGATCCACTAACACTAATTCATACTTTACTAACATTAACATACTCTAAACATCTTAAATACACATTAACTAATCAAAACCAGGCCCACACTACCAACCATAGCTCAACACTCTTTGGAATGCTGAATGCGACAGGGCCGGCTGTCACATTAAGAACGTGACAGCCTGATAGGTCGCGTTCACAAGAACACGTCAGCCATACTAGCTGCGTTAGCAATGCATCGGCCCGATGCACCGTGTTCACAATGAGAATGCGTCAGGGTCACACATTGCGATAAGAACGTGACTGCCCGACCCATCGAGTTCTCAGACAAAACGCCAAACCCTCGGTTCTCACCCAGAAATCTCATGAAACCTCACTTTCCATTCAATTTGAACTTTTACAAACTAAGTAAAACAGCTAGAAATCACGTCCACATATTGATTCATCATTCACATGCTTAAAACCATTCAAATAACACAACAGAACAGAGAAATCTCCCTACCAATAGGAAGAACAGAAAGAGCGAGGCTCGTTCGATGATTCCCACGCTCTGGGCAATCTCCTTGGGTGAAAACCGCACCAAAATGAACCTCCACCAAGCCGAAATCGCCAAAGCCTTCGACAACAACTCCTTCCTCAGCCGAACAAAGCTCCCTGCTCTATTTGGTCACCAAGAACCACTTAAACCAATCAGAAGCAAGAACGTGACGTAGGTGACCGTCACATTCAGAATGCGGCGCACCCCAAGGCCGTGTTCCTAAAGACCCTGCCACGCGTTTGCTCCACGTGCGCCACACGTCACACATGCAGACAAAGCCCCGGAAAAGGCGGGAATGAGATTGCGACGTAGGGGTCCGTCGTGTTAAGAACGCGTTGCCCACCCCCGTCACGTTCTCAAGCAAAGAACCAGTGGACGTTGTTTGGGCTGGGATTTCCGGCCCACAACATCCACACAATACCCTAAGGTCACAACCAAGACCCAATGGCCACACATTGGCCTAAGGCACGACACTAAAACCATTGAACTCAGATCCTGACGATCATAACGCTACATGTGCTCTCCCATACTCCAAGCCTGCAAGACTAGGTTGGGGCCAATCGCACCATTGACATTTTTTGTGGGAACAACTCTTTTTGTCCACCAAATGGCAAGACAATGACTCAATTAGAAGAGTTTGAACATCTAGAGCCAGAGGGGACCATGAGCATTGTCGATTAGACAACTGTCCAAGTCACCACAGTCTCAGTCGAGTAATTTCAAGCTTTGTAGCAACATGTCAACACTATAGGCAAGATGTTGAGGGGATCACAAGGCTTCCCAAGCTGATGGGGGGCTTATCTCAGTAGTTGGGCTCGTCCTCTAGAGTCGGAGGACGTGCCCTCCCCATAGAAGCCACTTGAGACCCTCCCTATAATGACTAGGGTTTTTGGCTAAGTTTTGACTCCCCTAGCACTGGTTTTGAGATCGCGATGGATTGAGGAGTCACGTTCTTAACGCGACGCCTTTTGGTTGTGAAGGTGATGGTCCCTATGTGTCCTTGTTTGTTGGTGGCTTGTATGCCACGTGTCAAACTACATGCACGAGAAGATGACGTGTCAATCGTCATGTTCTTCTTCGATAGCATGTAGAGTGACATGTGTCCTTGTGGCTGATGAACTGTTAGGAGGGTCTTGTCAAACTTTTGAGAAGGCGATGAGATAGCCGTCATGTTTTGTTGGGAACACGTTCTCAGGTTTGAGTTCTTAAGGCTGGCCGTCGCCTCTTTTCTTCTTCTTTTCCTTCATGTCTCCCTCTCTACAGTGGGAGAGCTCCCCCTTTCCCCCTTTAGTGTGTTTGAGTGTGACTCTAAGGGAAATGTAGGTGCTTGGTGGCAGTGGAGCAGCGTGGAGCGAGGAGGCAGCCATGCTGACGTAAAGAGCCCAATGGGTTGGCTCTTCATTTGGAAATAATGATTGTCGTACTCTCTTTCCAATTAGCATATATGGAGCATCCTAACCTTGATTCTTGTGTGTTCTTGAGTCCTCTCGGGACCCTCCTTGCCATGCCCCCTCTTCTTGTGGTTTGTAGGCAAGGATAAGTAGTGTTGTGTCCTCTTGCAGTTCCATCGAGTGTCCATGTGGTGTGCATCTCTTTCCCCCTTCCTTCATAGTTAAGTGACACAACAATCAAATTATGACCCATTTGCAAATGAACATGTCAGTCGCTAATATTTGGTCGCTATTTTACGACCGATAACAATCGGTCGCTAACTTGGTCTCCTAATTGAGACCGATGTCAAACGGTCGCAAGTCAGTTGCAACTTTTTGCGACCGATAAATTAGTCACAAAATCGATCACTAAAATCTGCGATCGATTACAATAGCAACCGAGTATTCAATCGCTATAACCGTCGCTTTATAGAGACCGATTAGCGACCGATTACACATCGGTCGCTCATCGATCGCCCAAATCATCATTTTTTTTTTATAACTAAACATAAATGACAATAAATCACCTGATAATGACAACAATCATAAACCATAATACACCCATCACACAAATCACTAAAAGTATCTAAACAAATTCATCACATATGCATTACACAAATCACAACATCCATCACACAAACCACAATACACATCCATCACAAAATCACAAATCCTCTTCGTATGTATCGTCCTGGCCGTCATCTCCTCTAATGCCTCGCGATGGATGATCATGTATATCATTTATAAAAAAATAAAATAAAATACTAAATAAATAAATTATTTTTTCTTTAAAATTGAAAGTAAGATATTTTTCACTTAATTTGACAAACGACAGTTTGATCGTTTTGCTCAAACCGAGAGTCCAATTTAGACTCTGTCAGTTTCTACAAGTCACTCTCATCTTCTCGGTTGTGTTAGAATCATTGACAGATTAATCGGACCTAAATTTTCAATGTTGACTCTCTCAAACCCATGTTTATTGACTTTAAACTAAGTTATTCTAAAAAATGTAAATTTGAACATCGAGCTCATCAGTTTCTATGGGTTACTTCCACCACCCAAGTTGTGTTGGAACAATCGATAGACTGATTGGACCTATATTTTAAATTTTAGACTCTCAAGCCCAAGTTCACATATTTTGAACCAAACTAGTAAAGAGAATGAGAAATTGACTGCCCAGTTCAAATTGGAAGTCCAATTTAGAATCCGTCAGTTTCTACAAGTCACTCTCACCTTCCTAATCGTGTTGGAATCATTAATAGATTAATCGGACTTATATTTTCAATTTTGACCCTCTCAAATCCGTGTTTATTGACTTTAAACTAAGTTATTCTAAAAAAATGTAAATTTGAGCATCGAGCTCAAACCTAGAGTTCAATTTGGACTCCATCAATTTCTACGGGTTACTTCCACCGCCCAAGTTGTGTTGAAACAATTAATAGACTGATTGGACCTATATTTTAAATTTTGGACCATCAAACTCAAGTTCACATATTTTGAACCAAACTAGTAAAGAGAATGAGAAATTGAGTGTCCAGTTCAAATCGGAAGTTCAATTTAGAATCCGTCAGTTTCTACAAATCACTCTCACCTTCCTAGTCATATTGGAATCATTAATAGATTAATCTCAACTCTATTTTCAATTTTGACCCTCTCAAGCTCGTGTTTATTGACTTTAAACTAAGTTCTTCTAAATATATATATATATTTTGAACATTGAGCTCAAATAGAGACCGATATAATCGGTCGCAAATGCGGTCGCAAAATCGTCGTTATATCCGCTTATCCTTGTAGTGGTAAAATGACTGCTTAACAGATATTTTGAGACCCATCTACGAAAACCCAATAGAGCAAGGCCTACGAAGTACTACTATGTCCTAGATTGCCACCCACACGTGGAAGAATCCCTAAGTTTGGGAAAAGACTCCACACTAGGGGAACTCGAGTGACTGGATAAGTTAGCAGACTTTCAACAAGAATCTAGCTAAACACAAGGACACAAAGAGATTAAGATAAGAGAGCATGTAGCTATATATTCCCAAGAACCATCCTCTGAAAAAGTGAGTACACCTGACCCCTCAACTGGTGAAAACTGATCCCGCATCTTCTAATCCTCTTTCGTCTCTCTTGCTCTTTACTCTTGTCTATTACTGACTTGTAGTGGTGAGGGCTTGTTTTATATGGCAAGTTGGAAGCATGGAGGGATGGGGAAAATATTAAGCATTAACTGCATCATTAAATGCTATTATATGTTATTGGACATCACCACATCATTTATATATCGTCACTTTGAAAATGATATCCAGAACAATATACTAGCTAGCTAGTATGGTATTTAATTTAAACTGTCCACTATATACAGCTTCGTCACTTTGAACATGATATCCAGAACAATATACTAGCTAGCTAGTATGGTATTTAATTTAATTAACTGTCCACTCTATATACAGCTTCAGTTATCTTCTGTTGAGTTTTCATAGTTCTTCATGCAAAGAAGGAACTCACTTTTGCCAGCTTTGGCGTCATGCTAGTCTACATTTATTTCTAGTGGATCTATGACAACATTGTCCTGATAACAATTACCGTGTAATCGAATTACAAAGATCACATATAGACTTGAGAAAGAGAGGCTTCCGAGGAGCAACTCCAAATATGCTAAGCGGCCACTATATAGATTTCATATGGTTTCAGTTACAAGTGCTTGTGGAGCAAACATTAATTTGAGCTGTGCCAAGTCTATGGTGATCAATTAATGGCAAGTAGGAAGTTTCAGATAAATATTGAAACAAAAAAAATGTCCTCAAGATCGTTGATAACAAGAGGGGGGAAAATGCACGAACATTTTATTTTTTTTTATAAAAAGGCTGATCGGCGACGGGCAAAAAAAACTGAAGCCAACAGGGGGCAGGAGTTGGTGTTTTGAGGTGCCCTCATGTCTTCAAATTGCTCGACCTTTTATAATATCAATGCTTATCTCGCTGGGATCTGTTGCCTGCAACTCGACTTGGATCCCATCGAGCTCCCTCTTGAACCTATCCTTGGTACTTGCATACAACATCTTGTTCCTCACCCTGGATGTATCAGGAGACCTGCCCCAGCATGCCATCAAGATAATAACATATAAATGGCCACATGGATCATATATATAAGTGTATAATTATATATGAGTTAGTAGTGAAAGAGCATGCACTTAAATGAGCAGAAAGATTAAGCAGGGTACTGTTCTAGCTTCTATTGTTGTTGGCCCACGTTGGAATATTCTAAATGGCAAATCTAAACTAATCTCCTGCAATATTTCTGCATCAGAAGCACTTTGGTCTTCAATTGGCATCGGAGTTCATGAACCTATTAACATTTGCAGTGATGCTCTCTCCATCACTACTCAAGCCTTCAATGGGACTACATCCATTTCTTGGGGAAGCAGCTGCTCTATCATTGAAGACACTAGACTTGTTTGCTTGACTCTTCAACTATTAAAGTTATGTTCTTTCCCCATGCTAGTACCTTACCCTCATAAGTTAGCAGAGAGATCGATTAACTGTGCCTACTTGTGTTCTGGGTCAATGGGACCGTGCCCATATCCCTCCCGTACGTTTTGGCTATGTCAGCCTACGTAACCTCTATAGAAAGGAGTCTACTAGCTAGTTTGCTAGACATATGAACAAGCTCAGGATGTGTGCTTATAGCTAGAAGATTCACATTCCAAACTCATGTAACTTTTTTTTAAACCTTTTGGCCCAATCTTATAAGGCCTTATTGGCATCCATTGTCATAAATTCATGATTCTCAGTTAAGATGAATCATGAATTCGCTTAGTTCCCTCTGGATTTTTCTGGAATGGAAGAGGTCATATATATTCAGCAGATAATGGAAATCGACTCTAAATCATCCTCCTTATATCTGAATCAAAACCAAAGGACCTGTGCATATGTTGGCGGATATCAGATTTCCTGAGAAATCTTTTGGAGAAAAGTCAATTAACCATATGAGCAGAATATATAGATAACCTAATAAAATGTTAATTTCTTCAAAGTAAATACATGTGAAACCATGAAATGTGAGATGGTATGGTATAATGTTGTGCTGGCAATAACAAGAGGTTTGAGAAGCTAGCGAAGTATCAATTGAATTCATAGATTACCATGCGATGAAGAAGATCCTGCTCTTATGGCAGTTCTCGTCGGTGACGAAATCAAAGTCGAAGACGGCGTAGCGGCACTCATTGGCGGGCAAGCTGGATGTGAAATCGTCGAAGTTCGATTCCGGCTCGCCGAGCTTATCAATCATCACATTCTGTGTCTTCTCTTCAATCTTGAACACGATGAACCGGTAGTTCCTCTTTGCCTTCAGCTCCATGAACTTGAGCTTACATTCGTCGTTCACTGCCATGCCCGATACCACGTTCGACTACCCAGGCCATTGATGTATAACCAATCAATTATATATGTGAGAGGTAGGAGGTCGACCCATGACCGCAAAGAAGAAGACGAAAACCACTAACTTGAAGTAATATTAAAGTTGTAACTAGACACGTTAGGAAAAGAATATTTAAGGGGCAATATATGGTGATAATTTCTTTTAGCTACAGGGAGGGCTGGCATAAAATAAAACCGAATATTGTCAGATATGTGTAACGAGCAAATGGCATTAAATTAATGACATGTGCAAATAGAAATATAGCCCAAAAGATGGCTCCATTGAAGCGAATTGTCGATATATATATCAAAGCTTTGTGGAGGCAACAGAAGCAGAGGATTTCTCCCACAGAACTGTCCATGCATATCTGGTGTTCCATTGAGGTTACGGTTAAATTAATTAATGTCTATGAAAGAGTGGCCTTTCATAAAATTAACGCCCGAGAGTTAATTGGAAACTTTTTGGGGACCTTCCAAGTTTGGAAATATATATTCATTAAATGAGTTTCATGGTTCATTACCATCAATCAACAGATTGAATGAACTGTCACACACACGCTTATATGTGTGTGTGTGTTCCCTGATGTACTATATTTCTGCAACGACTGTATCCATGTTTTAGCTTTTCTTATAGCACAGTATTGAGAGGATCCCATCAGCACAAGGGGGATTGGAGGTTTACATTTTAACTCATCCTGTGTAAATTTTTTTTCACTTTGCACAAGAATTAAAACCCAAAAATCTAAAATTTTTCCTTCTACTAACCGGGCTCTCTCCTGCGCGGCACTAAGAGAATCCGGATTATTTCTTATATCACCTTTGCTATATATGATGTTTATATCTAAGGTCTACATGGTACGACCGGAAAAGACAGAGAGAGAGAGAGAGATGTTACCATGTTGAACGCCGACGAGGAGCGGCCCCCAGATGAAACGTCGAAGAGGGACGTCGATGAGAGATGGAGTCCCCCCAGCTGATGAGACAAACGAAGGGGAAAGGAAAGGGATGGGGTGGGGGTGGGGGAGAGGGAGAGCCAGGTCCCCAGCAGGCTCAAGGTGATCCCCGGAATAAGGAGGCTTCTCTCCTGCCTTCCTTCTGCCTGCTAGAGAGAGAAAGAGCGGGAAGGGTAGAGAGAGAGAGAGAGAGAAAGAAGAAGAAGAAGCAGAAGAACGTGGGAAGGGGAGAGGTTCAAGGAGAGAAAATAGAGGTGGGTCGGGCGAAGCGGAGGTTGAAGAAAGAGAAGACCAACAGCTCGCTCATGCCACGGCCTCCCCTCCACCCCCTGCTTGCTTGTTGGCACGTCCATTTGTTTGCTTTGATAAGCCCACCTCATCTTCTGCTATCGCTCCTCCCCCAGACCTTAGCTCTTTGTTCCTGTCCTACCAAATGCGCATGCACCCACGTCGATGGAGTCCCAGCTACTAACTATATATATATATTATATATATATATATATATATATATATATTATATAAGTTAAATTAACGTGTTTTGCATGGTGATTATTTGAATTATATATTTTATTGATTTTTTTAATTTTCAAAATAATAGTAATCATTCGTTTTGACTTGCCTTAAAAATGACAATTATATTGTAATTACTTTCTATTAATGATTTTGCATATGATTTGTAGTAATTTTTTTTATTTGGGCAAAGAATTTTATTATAATAATATACCATATTTAGTAGAAATATGAAATATAAAAAAGTATGAACATAACTGAGTTTGTCTTAAAAAAATTTTCACATAATTACTGTATAATTAATAAAATGTGCATACATATATTCAATTAATTTGTGTAAATCAACTTGCATGCATAAAATGGTGACTCTTTGAATTAAAAATACATAATATCTTGTTGAAACTAATTGTGAGACACGAATATAAGTACAATTTCAATTGTAGATGATAACATGAACATTCTAGATAAATTGTAGTAAGTGTGAGAGCTTAAGATACATTGTGGTGCTAGTTTTATCACAAGTGAAATAAAGTAAAAGTTATGATAAGTCTTTTCACATATAAAATATTGTATTTTAAGTAAATTTGTTCAAAAAATACAAAATATCATCTTAATGGATATAAATGATGTTTTTGAGATGGTTTAATTTCTTCTATAAATATTCATGAATATACAAAAAAATTATTTTTCTTAAGATGAAACATACACTTAGATTGTCATAGAAAGAGATAATTTTATAGACAGGAGAATGATAGAGAGAGAGTAGAATTATATAGTACAGAGAATTCAATAGAAAGAGAAAAAGAGTGAGATAGAGAGGACCGAGAGTTTGGTTGGGAGACGGAAGAGAAAAAGTTGAGAGAGAGAGAGGGAGAGAGCCAGTAAGTGAAGGGAAAAAATATTGAGAGAAAGAGAGAGAGAGAGTTTTGATGCTCAAGAGCGAATAATAATCTTTCAAAGTAGTCTTGGTTAGGTCAGTGTCGATGTATATTCGTTAATTACTGAAGGCCTTGGGAATCAGAACAATGTTGGCCAACCAAGTTAGATAGATGACTGTGTGTAACAACTTAGAGTTTTTAAATCTTAAATAAATAGAATAATCAAGAGTAAATCAATGCTTTAAAATAATCAAGCAATGGCTTAGTATTTAATTAAAGGTAAAAGAGTCGACAACAAAAATCTTATTATCATATATGTGAAATTGATATGGAATGAGATAAAATATTATAATTTAGAGATTAAATAATGAACTTCAATAAGAGGTAAAGAGATTGGACTATTAGAACGCGATTGATCTGACGAAACCCTAAACATATAATCTTAAGATGGTAAACTCGATAATATAAGAAACCTCATTATCACATGTGTAAGACCAACTTAAAATCACATGAAATTTTAGGATTTCAATCTAAATAATGAGATAGAATATTGGCAAAGATAATTAGGTCAAAAAAAATGTTTGAGTTAACAAAAACCATAAACTACGACTTGAGGCGGTTAAACCCAATAAATAGAAAATATATTATCACAGATGAAAAATTAAAGTGTCAGGCGAAACTTCATAGGGATAAAACTAAATAATATATCACAACCAATCATAAAGAAATCATAGTTAGCGACACATGTTTGACTTATTCAAACTCTAAAAGCCGAGAAATTCGATAAAGTCAAAATTGTGTTATTGCATGTGTGTGTTACTAGAGTTTTTAGTGGTTAAGTCCAAGTATTCTTGAGGAGATGACGTAGAACACTCGATTGGGTCAAACCTCTTTAAAAAGTGCACTATATCTTTGTGTGATTAATTCTTTTTCTCTTATCTTCTTTCTTGTATTTACAATCTTATGATTTGCTTAAAGTATCTTTAAGAAGTTATTACCAACTTATTCATTCCCCCTCTGGGGTGTGTTTTATAACTCCAGACCTACATGATTATATCACGCGGTAGCATCCTCTGGCCACATTGAAAAAGTAATGTCCCGATTTGATTAAATATGATAAGCGAGGAAGGAGATATGTTTAATTAAACCATTGAAATAAAAGTATAAAGAATTTACGGGACTAGATATATATACATGTATATTCCGGGAGTTGCTCTCATATTTTAACAGAGATAAACGTGCCATCACGAGAGCACCTGTCCTAGCAGCCTGCAAACAGCTCTTGGTCAGGTTGGGTTGCTGAGGAGCATATTTGGCCAAAAGTTGGGATTGGATTTTATTGACTTGAGCCATCGTGGTGACCACAGCTGGTCTGTTGGATATATGTAATCCAAGTACAATCACAGTCCAAGTTAATTTAGGTAGTTTATGTACGATTGGGTCTTTTGGTCTTTGAATCATATTAATATATTTAGTATTAATTAAGAGCATGTTTAGATTATTAGAGTCCTAATTAGTTGTTTCTTATCCTTATTGTTTGTGTTCGAGTGGGTTTATTTTTAGGCTAGTATAAATAGGGTGCTACGCATCCATCGTGTATCGATTCAAGTGCTAGCAAATGAAAGTGTTCTTTTCATACTGTCTCTCCTTTGTTAAATCCAAGTCCAAGTGATTTGTGAGTTAGCTCATTCAAACTTCTAACAGGTGCATGGTATCCGAGCCAACTCCATCCTTCGTCTTTTTCGGCTTCGAATATTTGTTATGGGGTGCAGTGGCGGAGCTAGAAATATTTGGAAGAGGGGTAATTAATAAGATAATGTTTATGAGTACTCAACGCAAGGGGGTAATTAATAAAGTTAAAAAAATCACATGCCCATCAGAAGAAATTTATGTAAAAAAAATTTAATAAGAAAAAAAATTATGCAAAAAAATAGGGGAAGACAATTAATAAAATATTATTCATGAATATTCAACCGTAAGGGGGCAAAACAATAAGGGGGGGGGGGGGGGGGGCAATTGCCCCCCATGGCTCCGCCACTGATGGGGTGGATGGTGTGAACATTCAAGAGGAGGAAGTGTGAGGCCCTCTACCCAACTAAAATTGTTAGTAACTTTAATCTCATATTAGATTTCATAAAGAGTTGGATTGGTTTAAAAGAAAAGGAAGTTCCTATCTCAATACTTAAGTTTTGGAGAAGGACAAATAGTTCTTAACAAATAATGTTGAGTCTAATCTTTGTCGATCTGATGTGGCGTATCAATACACCATTTATCTATTGCGCATGAACGGACGTAACCTTGATCAGCATCTAGCTAGTCGACGAGGGCGTCGGTCTTGTAAAAGGAGTGATATTATTATGAGGTGGATGGTGTGAGCATTCAAGAAGGAGTGTGCACGAAGCCCTCAACCCAACTACAATTGTTAGTGACTTTAGTCCCATATTGAATTTCACAAAGAATTGAACTGTTTTAAAAGAAAAGAAATCTCCTATCTCAATACCTAAGTTTTGGAAAAAGACAAATGGTTCTTAACATTATTTTCCATCGGCAAAGGTTCATCATGGCGACAAACAACATGACCCAACCCCAATTACCGAGCTTCACGGGAAAGAACTTCGAATATTGGAGCACCCAGATAGGGTGCTTATTTGCATCCCAGGACTTTGTGGGATATCGTGGAGCAAGGCTACACGGAGGTTGCCGATCAACATGCATGTGACGCTCTTCCCCAGCCAAGAAAGGACGCACTCAAGGAAAGCCGAAAGAAGGACAAAAAGGCACTTTATTTCATCTACTAAGCAGTAGATGAAATCGTCTTTGAGCGGATCTCAAGAGCAAAAACCGCACAAGAGGCCGCATGGACTATGCTGCGCCTGCAGGAAAGTTACAAGGGAGAAGAAAAGGTCAAAAAAGTACGCCTACAAACTGTCTGTTTGATATGATATGTGATTAAATAAAAGATAAAGTTAAGTTAATTTTATTTCAGATTTGGTGTTTCAAAAAAAAGTGAGGATAAATATGATTTAAATATTTTGAAGTTATTTTAAAAAAGTAGAGATAAATTGAGAATAAGTTATCTCACTTTTTCGATGGGATAGTTTATCTTCGTTTTCCATACCCTTTCAGAGCTGTGTCCATTGTGCGAGACAAAGATCAACGATGACATGTCGAATTTTTTTGATTATCGGTCTTGGACATCGATTGCGCGAAGGAGACTAAGAGACGATCGAAAGTAAAAATAAATGTTCTATCCCCACACTAACACCGTTTCCTACCAAATAAAGAATGACATTATCTTCAAAATCTAACCTTAAAAATATCAAAAAAGATGTGGATTAAGAATGGGATAATATTGTATCCCCAAATTAATTTACCCCCATCCCCATTTTTTTAATCCCATACCAAATAGTCATTTAGAGGAGAGTTTGAGGCTTTAAAGATGAAAGACGGTGAACAAGTTTCTGATTATTTTGGCCGATCGAGTAATTTCTGTCTCCAATCAATCCGTTAGAATGGGGAAGACATAGGTGATACAAAAATTATGGAGAAAATTTTAAGAACATTAATAGTCAAGTTTGACCATGTTGTTTGTGCTATTGAGGACTCAAAAGATATAGATAATTGACAGTGGAAGGCTTGATGGGTTCATTACAAGTTCATGAACATCGTACGTCTACAACAAACACTACAAGAAAATGTGCTATTTCCGACGGACTGAATCCGTCGGAAATCCGTCAGTATTTCGTCGGAAAAGGCGTCTTCCGACCGTTTTCCGTCCAAAGCTCGTCGGAAACTTTCCGTCGGAAATACTTGGTCAGAAATTTTCGACGAATGACAATTCCGTCGGAATTCGGTCGAAACCTCCGACAGATATAATCCGTCGGTAAAGCCGTCAGTATTTTTCGACGGAATTGCCGACGGTGTTTAGCTGTCGGTAATTTATCAGTTCCGACGGATACTTATCCGTCGGCCAATCCGTCAGTATTTTCCGACGGGATTACCGACGGTCTTTTTCCGTCGGTAATTTATAAGTTCCGACGGATACTTATCCGTCGGAAAATACACATATTTTTTTTAAAAAAATAGGCAAATAAAAGTGATTTGCCAACATTGCTACAATGTCAAACCTGCTACAATATTCATAAATTTAACAAATACTAACAATCAACATAAAATCATAAAATACAATAAATATAAAATCATATAGAATAATGAATACAAAAATCAACATAGATCTGCTGGATCGTCTGCTGTCCCTGCCTCGTCATCGTCTGGAGCTGGATCCTATATTAAAACAAATTAAAATAAGAAACATTAATAATAAATAAAAGACATACAGTATTTTCAAAAATGAAATTTAAAACATGTGATTATTTCTCAAGCTTAATACAATACTATTTTTAGATCCATCATTTTCTTGGGTGTTTTTAGATCCGTCCTTTGAATGCCCAACCCAATCCGGAGATCTAAATTAGATTCCGTCAGTTCCCACACGTCATTTTAACCCACCCGGTCGTGTCGGAGAAAACGGCACGTCGATCGGATCCCTATTTGGGATTTTAGACCCTCGGGTTGCGTCTTTTAACCATTTATATATGTTTGCCGTGTTTTTAGATCCGTCCTTTGAATGCCCAACCCAATCTGGGGATCCAAATTGGATTCCGTCAGTTTCTACACGTCACTTTAACCCACCTGGTCGTGTCGGAGAAAACGGCACGTCGATCGGATCCTATTTGGGATTTTGGACCCCGGGTTGTGTGTTTTAATCTTTTATATATACTTGCCCGTTTTTATATCCGTCCTTTGAATGCCCAACCCAATCCGGAGATCCAAATTGGATTCTTTCAGTTTGTACACATCACTTTAACCCACTCGGTCATGTCGGAGAAAACGGCACGTCGATTGGATCCCTATTTGGGATTTTGGACCCCCGGGTTGCTGTTTTAACCATTTATATATGGTTGACCATGTTTTTAGATCCGTCCTTTGAATGTCCAACCCAATCCGAGGATCCAAATTGGATTCCGTCAGTTTCTACACGTCACTTTAACCCACCCGGTCGTGTCGGAGAAAATGACACGTTGATCGGATCTCTATTTGGGATTTTGGACCCCCGGGTTGTGTGTTTTAACCTTTTATATATACTTGCCTGTTTTTAGATCCGTCAATTGAATGCCCAACCCAATTCGGAGATCCAAATTGGATTCCGTCAGTTTCTACACGTCACTTTAAGCCACCCGGTCGTGTCGGAGAAAACGGCACGTCGATCGGATCCCTATTTGGGATTTTGGACTCCCGGGTTGCGTGTTTTAACCATTTATATATGTTGACCGTGTTTTTAGATCGTCCTTTGATGTCCAACCCAATCTGGAGATCCAAATTAGATTCCGTTAGTTTCTACACGTCACTTTAACCCACCCGGTCGTGTCGGAGAAAACGGCACGTCGATCGGATCCCTATTTGGGATTTTAGACCCCCGGGTTGTGTGTTTTGACCTTTATATATACTTGGGTGTTTTTTAGATCCGTCATTTGAATGCCCAACCCAATCCGGAGATCCAAATTGGATTCCGTCAGTTTCCCACACGTCACTTTAACCCACCCGGTCGTGTCGGAGAAAACGGCACGCCGATCCGATCCCTATTTGAGATTTGGGACCCCCGGGTTGTGTGTTGTGACCCTTTATATATACTTGGGTGTTTTTTAGATCCGTCAATTGAACGCCCGACCCAATCCGAAGATCCAAATTGGATTCTGTCAGTTCCCACACGTCACTTTAACCCACCTGGTCGTCGGAGAAAACGGCACACCGATCCGATCCCTATTTGGGATTTTGGACCCCCGGGTTGCGTGTTTTAACCATTTATATAGGTTGACCATGTTTTTAGATCCGTCCTTTGAATGTCCAACCCAATCCGGGATCCAAATTGGATTCCGTCAGTTTCTACACGACTTTAACCCACCCGGTCGTGTCGGAGAAAACGGCACGTCAATCAGATCCCTATTTGGATTTTGGACCCCCGGGTTGCGTGTTTTAACCATTTATATCTGTTTGACCGTGTTTTTAGATCCGTCATTTGAATGCCCAATCCAATCCGGAGATCCAAATTAGATTCTTGTTAGTTTCTACACGCACTTTAACCCACCCGGTCGTGTCGGAGAAAACGGCACGTCGAGGATTCCCTATTGGGATTTTAGACCCCCGGGTTGTGTGTTTTGACCTTTATATATACTTGGGTGTTTTTTAGATCCGTCATTTGAATGCCCAACCCAATCCGGAGATCCAAATTGGATTCCGTCAGTTCCCACACGTCACTTTAACCCACCCAGTTGTGTCGGAGAAAACGGCACGCCGATCCGATTCCCTTTGGGATTTTGGACCCCCGGGTTGTATGTTTTGACCCTTTATATATATACTGGGTGTTTTTAGATCCGTCCATTGAACGCCCGACCCAATCGGAGATCCAAATTGGATTCCGTCAGTTCCCACACGTCACTTTAACCACCTGGTCGTGTCGGAGAAAATGGCACGTCGATCCGATCCCTATTGGGATTTGGACCGCCGGGTTGCGTGTTTGAACCATTTATATATGGTTGATCGTGTTTTTAGATCCGTCCTTTGAATGCCCAACCCAATCCGGGGATCCAAATTGAATTCCGTCAGTTTCTACATGTCACTTTAACCCACCCGGTCGTGTCGGAGAAAACGCACGTCGATTGGATCCCTATTTGGGATTTTGGACCCCCGGGTTGCGTGTTTTAACCATTTATATATGGTTGACCGTGTTTTTAGATCCGTCCTTTGAATGTCCAACCAATCCGGTTCCAAATTGGATTTCGTCAGTTTCTACACGTCACTTTAACCCCCGGTCGGTCGAGGAGAAAATGGCACGCGATCGGATCTCTATTGGAGATTTTAGACCCCCGGGTTGCGTGTTTTAACCCTTTATATGTTTGACCGTGTTTTTAGATCCGTCATTTGAATGCCCAACCCAATCCGGAGATCCAAATTGGATTCCGTCAGTTCCCACACGTCACTTTAACCCACCCGGTCGTGTCGGAGAAAACAGCACGCCGATCCGATCCCTATTTGAGATTTTGACCCCCGGGTGTGTGTGTTTGACGCTTTATATATACTTGGGGTTTTTTTAGATCCGTCAATTGAACGCCCGACCCAATCCTAAGTATATGAAATTAATACTAATACTGACCTGAGCTGCTGGCTATGTGGGGCGTACTCCCTGCATTATTGAGATGAACTGCTGAACCATATCACTGAACTGCGTCTGTAGCTGTACCCGTTGCGTCTCTATCTCTACCCGCTGCGCCTGTAGCTCTACCCGCTGCGTCTGTAGCTCTTCCCGCTGCGTCTGTAGCTCTGTACGTAGCTCCTCCCGAATGATGCCTCTAATGTCCTCTACACCACTGACGGGCGGCGCAGAAGAATGAACTCGCGTGTGCCGGAGAGCGATCGAACTGGCATATGAGGACAACACTCGCTGAGTATCCAGGCTGTCCCCAAAGCTGTACACTCGACCTTCCTCGGCACTCCCGCTGCCTCGACCCAAGCGTCCGCATCCAAATCTGGCTGGGGAGTGCCCTCTGTATAGCGCTCCGCCTCGTCCTGTCGTACGTCTCCTGTAAATAATTTAAAATTAAATTATTGAAAACAAATTACTTTAATATCATAATTGAATTCATAATTTAAAGCTTGACTTACAGCAATCGTGCGGGCACTCTCGGTAACATAGTCATTCGTCCCCTTCCGCTTATGAGTCGGTCAAATAACCTCGCGAAAGTAGGGGCACGCTCCAGGTCGTGATGCTTAAAAATTCAACAAAATTAGTTAGTTTCACATAATAATCCATATGTATATATGAATCGAATAATAAAATACTTACAAATTTTGACTGTTGGTCGCATAAGATACGGATCGACTAGTATGCACATTCTTCCCGGTTGAGTTGCTCTGTTGCGTATTGCCGCCTGTGACCGCTGCTGCCATGGTCCAGCAGCCCAACGCGCACAAAGGACTCCCAATAGTCCCTCCGCAGCCAAACAAGGCCGTAATCCACCCAAGACATAGGATCCCGGTTGCCTGTGTCTTCATTGCCTTGTCCCGTACCTCCACATCGACTTTCTTAAATTAGTTGGGCCGTAATCTCCCCGACGGCTCGAGCCCGAGGGAGATCCTCGGGTCTCGTGAACGCGAACCTCCGCTGTAAAGAAATAAAATTAATCAACGTTATGCATAAAACCAAATAATAATAATTGAATAAATGACTTCAACTCTTCTAAAAAATAAAAATCCGTAAACATGTCAAATAATAAATCCCGGACTGGCACCGGGAAGTCTCTCTATGCATCCACTGGTCCTGGAATATGTGCGTGGCAGCGTCGTAATATAGCGGGAAGCAGGACTGGGATCTATCTTCCCCCTGCAATTCCACATTAATTTTCTACATGAAATGTATATCCTAAATAACAAATACAGTAACACTGAGATGATGAACTTTACCCTGAGATCCAGCATGGTTGTCGTCCTGGTAGCTGAGGCCCTCCTCAGCTGCTGGATGCTGGACTCTCCACCTCTGTTGAAAACAATTAGTACACTTTTATTGTATAAATTGCAAGAGACCAAACATACTAATCTATTGAAACATATGTTTACCTTGTGGTGAGGAAGAAGGCGAAGGTGACACTGCTGGATGGTCGCAGGGGGGCAAAATTTCATACACATTAGAACATATGAATTTCAAATAAACAACAATATAGAAATTACCTGTCGCTGGGACGACGGGCGTGGACGGGGAGGCAGTCCCTGCAAAATTTCATACACATTAGAAATTATGAATTTCAAATAAACAAAAATATAGAAATTTACCTGTCGTGGGAAGACGGGCGTGGACGGGAGGCAGTCCCTGTAAAATTGTATGTACGTTAGTTCTCGTGAATCAATATAAACAATAATACCCATATGGTTTTTTTGTGTACATATGCATATAATGTCGCGGACCTGGAGGCAGACGTGGACGGGAGGCAGTCCCTCTGCCAACGGACGTGGCAACCGTCCGACTGCGCCCTCCACGTACCATATCTCTATTGATACAAATGAAGATATAGCAAGTCATCAGCACTCAATTTGAAGTAGCAATTTATTATGAACATGTAATAACAACAACACCAATTCTTACAAAATATGCAGTATATTATCTATATTCATCATCAGATGCTGAAGACATGTTTAATTCAGCATCATCTTTATCATCATCCCGGAATTCATCCTCATCATCTGGGAGTCTTCCTCCACATCAGACTCCACCTCCCGCTCAGCGACATTTGGGTCAACTTCTTCTTGTTCGTTATCCTTATGTAAGCAAATTGTTTCATTTATATCATGAACATTGTACTGCGTAGAAGCTGCCAACTCTCGTGCGTCACTCCGATCTGATTGGAAAAAGTTGTCATTAACACCTTCGAGCTCATCATCAGTCGGGAGAAGTCTCATACTCAGGGAATAGTCTTGATTTCACTCTACATGCAGCCCACCAATCTCTTAATTTGAGGGATGTATAATTTGAATAATAAACTTGTTGGGCTTGTGCCGCCAGGATGAAGGCTCATATGTACTCATTTGGACTTATGCTTCACATCGATTATCCATATGTTGTGTCATGACGAATAGATGTCGGGTCAAACTAATGACACTTGAACAGAAATACATTGTTGTCTTGTCCCAAAAATTGCAGTTCAATGACTTCTTCGAGAATGCCATAATAGTCAATTTCATTTTCATTGTAGGCACTTCCCTACACACATACGCCGCTGTTCATCGTAGACTTATTCGTCCATAATCTCTCGTGTGAAATCTGTATCCATTCACAATGTAGCCTGGATAGACACGTACAATCTTCGAGGGGCCAAAACTAATCTGTTGTACTCTTGAATCGGGAATGAACCTTGTTCAACCTATTATGAGATAAATAGACAAACATTGAATAAATGACTTCAACTCAGTCTGCATAAAAACATAACACTTATGTTTCAAATAATTAGACACATACTCGAGATCTTAACCAAGTAGGAAAAGACTTCTCCCGTTCCTTTTCAACCTGCACGTCAGTTAGACGTGGATTCCGTCGCAATATGACCGATTCAAACTCTCTGCAATGTAAATATCACACACCGTTAGGTTCTGCAGCAATGCACGCAAATGATGACGAATAAGCGTGGAGAGCTTACTGAATGTAGGGTCTAGTTCTTCGCAATTCATGAACACGTAGATCTCCGCAGCTACCAACTCTCTGTCTTGGAGTGCGCGAGTAGATAAGATCCGAACGCCCGTCCGGGACACTTGAATACAGAGAGTCGGTCTGACACCTCGGAATCTCCACCATCATCATTACGTGGAGGTTGAGTGCGTCGGGTTCGTATTTCCGTGTCAAGTACATCGAACAGAAGTTCGATATCTCCTCAATGAGGTACGCCTGAGTAATGGAGCCCTCAACTTGTGCTTTGTTGCGGACTTTCATCTTAAGATCGTGCATGCACCTACGACAATAATTCAAATGCATACATAAGTAATATAAAAGATCGTCGTAATGGCAATAAATTGAGATGTAGAAATATACCTCTCAAAACGGATACATCCATCGAAATTGTACTGGTCCTCCGACCCTTGCCTCATATGGTAAATGGATGATCAGGTGCTCCATTGAATCAAAGAATGCTGGAGGAAATATCTTCTCTAATTTGCAGACTGTCTGAATTATATTTTGCTCCATATTTGCAAGTCATGAATTTTGAGTTCTGATGCAGATAAAATCCTGAAGAATTGACTCAGCTCAGTCATTGATCCCATATTTGTTTCGGCAACAACTCACGAAAAGCAAGAGGCATCAGTCTTTGCATGAAAATATGGCAGTCATGACTCTTCATTCCGTATATTTTTCCTCGTTCACATTTACACAACGCGCAATATTCGAGGACATATCCATCGGAAATCTCAATTGCTTTAACCATTGCAACACTTCCTTAATCTGTCTGGCCCCAAGCACATATGCAGCTTTAGGTTGCACCACTTTTCCTTGAACATGCTGTAGCTCTAGTTCTGGACGTTTGCAAAGTACTTTCAAATCGAAAGGTGCCTTGACGTTATCCTTCGTTTTGCCTTTGACGTCCATAACTGTGTTGAACACATTATCAAAAACATTCTTCTCTATATGCATGACGTCTAGGTTATGACGTATCAAAAGTGTTGACCAATAAGGCAATTCCCAAAAAATGCTTTGCTTCACCCAATTGTGATCCTTCCCAAAGCCAGGGATTTGTCGGGTATACCAGCCAAGTGTGTTACAGTGTAAGTTCTGGACCCCGCTCGCCATGTTTCCACCAGACACCCGTTCCATATCTACCTCCTCCATCACAGTTGTATTTTTCATAAAAGAATCCTTTTGCTTTCGGAAAGGATGGTCACTGGGTAGAAACGCCGATGACAATCGAACCAACAAGATTTTCCCCAGATTTCAACACAAATGATTTAGAATCCTCCATGCAATAAGGACATGCCAACCTCCCATGTGTGCTCCAGCCAGATAACATGCCGTAGGCTGGAAAGTCACTTATTGTCCACATTAGTGCAGCCTTCAGATTGAAATTCTGTTTCTGGATGCATCATAAGACTGCACACCATCTGACCATAACAATTCATCTCATCAATCAACGGTCTGAGATATATGTCTATATTCTTTCCTGGACTTTTTGGACCGGAATCAGCAATGAAAGGAACAGATTCTCACGCTTCATGCACATGCCTGGCGGAAGGTTATACGGTGTTAGGAATACTGGCCAACATGAGTAAGATGCCACCGAGCCTCCGAAAGGATTGAACCATCTGTGCATAAACCAAGCCGTACGTTGCGTGGATCCTTGAGAAGTAAGGATGAGTACGGCTAAAATGAGCCCAAGCTTCACCATCGGCAGGATGACTCATTTCACCTTCGTCGCGACGGACTCTTTCCGATGCCAAGTCATATGTCCAGCTGTCCTCGAGGACATGAACAATCGCTGCAATCTGGGTGTGATAGGAAAGTACCGCAATGACTTATACGGAACATCCTTCTGCTTTGACTTGTCCCCTCTCTTGGGCTTGAACCTATCATGCTTACAAATACAGCTGATGTCTTATCTGCATCCTCTTTGTAGTACAGCATACAGTGATTCGGACATGCATCAATTTTATAAAACCAAGCCCCAAATCATTCACCATCTTCTTCGCACGGTAAAGTCAGCAGGTAACCTCTCTGATTGAGAAAGCATGCTCTTGACCATAAGAGAAGCCGGTCAAAAAACTCTCGCTCATATGAAATTCAGATTTCAAATTCAATAGCTGCGACACTGCAGACAACGTGTATGCTTCTCACAACCATCCCATAATGGCTCATCAGCATCTCGAAGTAACTGATAAATCTCTGAGCTGTATCATTCGGCACTTCTTCATTTGTTTGATCTTCATGAATATTGAACTCGGACCAGCAGCATCGACAACCATGTCTACGTACGTACTTGTGGAGGCAAGTAATTAGCTGGTGCAGACGACTGAATATTCAACTCACCATGACAAGACCATAACTCATAATGGCCAACAAATCCTCTCGTATACAGATGATGCTGCACATCCCATGTCGATATCCACTTTCTGTTCTTACAAGCCGAACACGGACATCGGATGTTACCCATCGGATCAACTGCTACTGAGGAATTACTCAATGCAAACTGAATAAAACTGTCAACTCCATCTTTAAACTCCTCGGTCACAAATCCATTCACTAATCCACGATACATCCATGACCGATTCTCAAAAGACATTTTCCTACACATATTAAATGCCATGTCACGAGTTAAAATCCAACAGACCCTCACATCGTTCGAGTAGCCAAAATGAATAGGTAGGATATATATTAAGATTATCACTTTTTACCCATCTGTGAATATTTGATCGCACTCAGATGACCATTTATTATGTGTTGTATTATTTGCTGAAAATTTCGGCAGCATCTCCCCACACCTCTCCGATATACCAAAAATATTTATTGATTGAGATATTTCTTAACACTTACTAAAATGGTTAAGAAAATATTCTAAATCAATAAAGGTATATCAGAGAGGAGTGAGTAGAAGCACCCGAAATTTTAAGCAAATAATACAATCACATAATAAATGACCACCTAACTCCACAAAAATTCATAGGACTGTCCAAAAGGGACAATTCAAGACTTGAGTTAGATATACACGTTTTCATCTATTGAAAAAAGACTCGTGCACATCAATCCCAAAGTCTTGAACGGGAATGTTCATTGACACGGGCTGAACACGCTCTCGTGATGTGTGTGCAGTGAAAAATTACTATACATGCATAGATCAAATTTCAAACGCACATGAATATGAAAGAATATGAAACAAAATCATGCATGTGAACAAGTGCAATAATAAACCAAATTCATACCTACATGTACATGAATTACATATAAACAAGTGCAATACTAAACTAATACATTATAATAAGATGTTAATACTAATCATAAGCAGAAAATAAATAATTAAAAGTAAACTAAAACTAATGTGAAGAGGAATATGTGAGGAATGACCATGAAAAATATGTAAAGTTGAATAATGCTTACACAATTTAAGACAACTACGCATGAAACATTTGATAGGATTCACATGCAGGTAATTGAAATTTTTACACGTCTGGGATGGCTTCACAAGTTCGAAATTGACCAAGTGGATGGTGCAGATCAAAAGTAGCCCATTTCACACAGCCCATTTAGATCTCCTTTACCCGATCGATTAGTGTAGCAACTTCTCATTTTGGAAGGAAGTGCCAAAACCGTGTAAGACGGTGAGAAGGTCCTCACATGGTGGAAGGGATGGTGTTAAATCAACTTGCATGTGGAAGATAGGTATGGTTAGGTCCGCAACCACTAACAAGATTCTCAATAGAATTGGGGGAAACGATGTGCATATACTCTAGACATGATTAGGACCTACAGTAGAGTTTAATACCAGAATATCTACCTTTGAGTTTGATTAAAGGAAAATCGATGAAGAACGCTAATCACACAATGATGAATTAGAGAAAAAGATGATGTCCACAGGTTCTCCTTGTTTCCTCTCAACCCAGCCACCTCAGCAACCTTTGAAATGTGCTAGGGTTGGCCAAGATGAGAATTAGATGGTGTATTTAAAGATTGAAAGGGCCAAAATCGATAACTTTCCAAACTGTGCAATGGGTCTACAATTTGGGTTGCTTCTACTGGCGGGATTGCAATCTTTAAATCCCAATTTGAGGGGGTGTATGACAGCAAATTTGTGCTCCCGCTCATATCACGGCACGCATGACTTACTTTTAAGTTGATTTGACCATGTTCTTAAATAAGGGTATTTAGATATTTTGAATTAAAGATTAATTGCTTTTTTTAGGCTTTTCTTTGTACCATAACATCTTTGAGAAATCTTTGTTCGTTACAGGGAGGGGGTCTTCAAAAGTGGAGGGGGGTGGGGGGCCGGGTGTTGGAAGATCAGTAGAATCTTCGCGTGTTGACTGCATGGATGACCGGGACCATCTCCCAGTCGGCCGGTCGGTAAGAACTTATTTTAATGGAGATTGCAGTATAAGTATCAAGCAATCGAGCGTAGTTTATCAATTGTGAAACTTTCAATATTCTAAGATCAATATACTTTGGCTTTAATCATGGCAAGAGAAGTTACAGGGTTATGAAAAGGAGAGATCAGGAGAGAAGAAACCAGTTGGGTACGTAGCAACTTTCCCTTTCCCTGTCACCGATCGATGGATCGATCTTAATTTGTCCTGTGCATATAGTAGGGGGAGGAGGACAAATTTTCAGTAGCAATGGTAGACGTGTTTGTGGGATTATTGCATCTCTGAGATAATTCTGATAGGTTACTGATGCGCGCCATCAGATCAGATCCTTACACTAGACAACGATAGAAATCCAAATGCTATTATCTGAACAGACGGACTCCCTGATCAAGAATGGCCCATAGTTCACAAATTCTCATTAAACAGGAAGCGCCACTTAATTCAATAATTAACTAGCAAATCGGCTAGGCCAAAATTAACTCAATTAGGTTTAGTATTCATGGAGCACAAACCTTGCACAATATTAAGAACTTGAGAGAATTAAAATCTGCTACCAGGGCAGTGTAAGGGCAAGACAAATGCTGTGAAATTATAAGGAAGCCTCCTATTAGATTAACATGTGCAATTCAAGTTCCGTAAGAAAGGTAATTTTGTGCAGGCTTATATTTATAAATTAGATGTTTATGGGATAAGAGTACTCTATGATGATATAACTAGTGGGTGTTTTCCCGAACTATATATTTAGTTGAAAGTACCCCAACAACTTTCAGAATATTTATTAATATCTGATTTAAAACTAATAATTAGGTGCAATAAATAATTAATAGATGTGCTCTTGCCTGTTACAATAAAGTCTTTTGAGGTGGGTTAGGGGAGAGGGTGGGGGGCCGCAGGAGGGGGAAGGGGGCGCATTTAGGGGAGGGGCTGGCACGGGGAGGGGGAAGGAAATGGAGGGGGAGGGGGGCGCGACAGGGAGGTGGAGGGGACGTGGGGAGGGGGACTGGGACTGTGACGGGGAGGGGATGGGACGGGGAGGGGGGAGGGGGACGGGGATGGGGAGGGGAAGGAAATGGAGGGGGAGGGGGGCGCGACAGGGAGGTGGAGGGGACGGGGACTGGGATGGGGGAGATGAGGAGGGGACGGGGGACGGGGGGCGTGACAGGAAAGGGGAGGGGGGCGCTGGGACGTGGAGGAGGGAATGGAGGGGGGCTGGGACGGGGAGAGGTGGAGGGGGAAGGGGAAGGGAGGGGGAGGGGGGGCGATAGGAAAGGGAGGGGGGGCTGGACGGGGAGTGGGAGGGGAAAAGAGGGGGAGGGGGGTGCGACGGGGTACCTGCGCCGGCGGGGGCGGCGGCGGGGCCGGCGTCTCGACGGCGGCGCGAGGGAGCGGCTGTGGTGGGAGATTGAGAGAGAGAGAGAGGTGGGAAAGAGGGGGAGGGGAAGAAGGGGGGTTTCGCGGGATTGTGATAGCGGTATTACCGACGGATATTCCGACGGTATTATTTTCGTCGGAATATCCGTCGGTATTATCTTAGTTCTGACTGATATTTCCGACGGATTAATTTCCGTCGGAATATTCCGACGGATTTTTCGACCGATATGTTTTAGTCGGTAATTCCGACGGACAATAATCCGTCGGAAATATCCGTCGGTAATCCCGCAAATTCTTGTGGTGAAAGGACTTTGTAGTCAGTTGAGCAAGCACTTAAAACTCAATTGACATTAAATGATGGAGGACAAAGAGGTAGAGGAAGAAGATTCAATCATAACCACAGAGGTCGACGTCAAGAAGACAACTCCACTGAGAAGGAACATAAACAAAATTACAATAAGGATAGATGAAAACGTAGAGGCAGAGGAAGAGGAAAACACACCCAGCAGAGGTATGACAAATCTAAAATCCAATGTTTATAATTGCAGTAGATATGGTCATTATCAGTTCGAATGCAGAAATAAATTGGCTGAAGAAGAAAAGAATACTAATTATGTCGAGACTAAAGAGAATGATGTTGACATGCCCATGCTGTTAGAATTTGTGATTCTTCCGAGTCTAATAATGAACACATATATATGGTATCTAGACACAGGTTGCAGTAACCATGTGTGGACAAAAGGATATGTTCGTAGATCTAGACGAGTCAATTGGCACTATGGTTAGATTTGGAATAACAGAAAATTTTCAATATTTTAAAGGAAAAGGTGACATTCTAATCCGTTCACGTAACGATGATCACTTATAAGTTATATCTGATGTGTACTATGTGCCGGGGTTAGAATGTAACCTACTGAGTGCTGGCGAATTACAAGAAAAGGGCTATATATGCTTTACACATGGAAAAGGGAATTTGTGAGTTAAAGGATAACCAAAAGAGGCTAATTGCTAAGGTACCTATAACCAAAACTAGGATGTTTCTTATTGAGATCAGTAGTGATGTTTTACCTTGTTTTAAAACAATTGTTCATGATGAATCTTGGCTTTGGCACTTGAGATTTGGGCATTTGAACTTTGAAAGGTTGACAAACTTAGGGTTCATTTGATTGTATGTAAAACAGTTTAATAGGAAAATATTTTTTCACGGAATAATTTTTACATAAAAATAAAAACGTAATTATCTATTGATTGTCAGGTAAATATAAAATTATATGGAGGGATATGAGATTTTATGATCCACTCAAATGAGATAGAATCATATACTCTTTGTGTACTAACACTATTCATCAAAATTTTTTTATTTTAATATTTAAAAAAAATAAAAAAATTAAATAACGAATGAAAAATAAGTAACTTTGACCAAGACAATTTAAAGTAGGAGAAATAAAATAAAAACATAATTTAAATGAGTAGTATTCTACAGATATTTTAATAAAAAAATAAAAATTAAATTAACTAATAAAAAATAATTAAATTTGAGAAAGACTACTTAAATGAGTGAAAAAAAATAATAATAATACAACTTGCATGAATAGTACCTAAAACGTGTCACTGTAGCAACCAAGTGTCACTGTGGCAGTTGTAGCGGCAACAGCTGAAAAATGGCGTCCTCATTTTTACCGCGGATGCCAAAATTTGAAATTTTTACGATTTAATTTTTCAGATTTTATTTTCAATAGTACCAAATAATTTTTTTAAAAAAAATTCTTAAAAATTATTTCCCAACGCTGATTTTTGGTTCAAACAAATAGACCCTTAGCCAAGCAGAAGATGGTAAGAGGGTTGCCTAACATTAACCACCCAAATCAGATCTGTGAAGGCTGCATTCGTGGAAAACAACAGACTCCCCTTTCCCAAAGGAGAAACAGTTGGAGCAAGAAAACCTCTGCAGTTGATCCACACTGACTTGCGAGAGATGTGATGTACTCTTTCCTTTAGTGATGATCATAGATATTTCATAACCTTCATTAATATTGATTTCAGTAGGAAGACATGCATGGATTTATTTTCTCAAAGAAAAATCAGATGCTTTTAATGTCTTCTGTAAGTTTAAGCCCTTAATTTGTTGAAAAGCAAAGTGGTTATTCCATTAAAGTATTGAGATCAGATGGTGGAGGAAACTATTTTTTCTTCACAGTTAATGAGTTCTGCACAAAAAATGGCATTGAGCATCAGAAGACAAACTTCTAACATGGTCCGGGGTTCCGTTAAGAAGCTTTCCCTGGAGATTAGAGTTCTGAAGTGGGTTCAAAGTTGCAAAATGGGTGGGTTAATCCAGGTATATATTAGGCGAGTATTTGGGGTGGGCTAAAGTTGTTAATCGCATTGACAAACTTGTAACCATACATGCTCGTGTGTTGTTGTCCTCGTTGAGGCTCCATCTTCATCTTCTTCTTTAATTTCCCCTTTCACTTCCTCTCTCTCTCTCTCTCTCTCCAATTTATTAATTATTTTTTAAACTGTACACTGACACATCTTAAGTCTCGAATTTAAGATGCGCACATAAATCTTAACTATTTATATTTTATAAAAAATATATATTTATACATATGATAGATCTAAATGTTAAACTCCTCCCATCTGATGTACACGATACAACACTCAATTAATTGGGCTTGATGATTATGATCGAAGTCTCTTAGACTGTAGTATATATAACCATGGCTTGGGGCTTTGGTTTTGTTGTTTGTTCGATAGAAGTTTTCTGGGAAAACACATAAGTGATGATGAGTTGACGAATATAGTGAGGTTACGGGGATTACATGCTTTAGAAAAATAATTTAGCAACACATTCATTACACATATATTTATACTTTAAAATTTATGTTATATGAGTAATGTCAAATACATATATTATAAAATAGTGTCACTAAACTGTTTTCTCATATTTTATCATCCCACGGAGAAATGCATGCGCTTTCATTAGTGCATTAAAAGTTGTGTCCAGCAACGGCACAGCTTTGGCTGTGAAGAAAAGGAGGGGCATCAGAGGTTGGGCTTTCCTCCCTATGTAACCGTGAGGGTTTGTTTCACGGGGAAAGATTACTACGCAGGTGCCTATCTATTGATAAGGAGAAAGATTTAATATATTTTTATATTACATTTAAGTATAATATGATTAGTTAATAAATTCATGTGACATTTAATAATTAAATTGTTATTTTATCATTTTTTATGTGAAGAATGCCATATAAATTATTATCTAATCATATTACACTTCAAATATAATATATAAATACACTATGTCTTTTCATTGTTGAGATGTTTGGGTCCCACGCCCGTATTGATAACGTGAGGGGGGTGGTGTAAGCACCCCTCCATTCGCTACTTCCGACCTATTTAACAGGTAGAAAACAACACTCTTATTTCGTATGGCAAGTTGGAAACATGAAGGTATGAGAAGAATATTATGCTGTAACCATATCATTATATGCTATTATATATTATTGGACGATCACCACATCATTTATCGTCATTTTGAAAATGATATCCAGAACATTAATATACTAGCTAGTATGATATTTAATTTAAAATGTCCACTATAGCTTCATCTTCTGTTAAGTTTCCATAGTCATTTCTGCAAATAAAGAATTCACTAACGCCAGCTTTGGCATCATGCTAGTTTACATTTATTTCTAGTGGATCTATGGCAGCATTGTCCTGATAACAATTACCGTGTAATCGAATTGCAAAGATCACATATACAGACTTGAGAAAGAGGATTCTGGGGAGCAACTCCAAAGTATATATGCTAAGCCACTATATAGATTTCATATGGTTTCAGTTACAAGTGCTTGTGGAGCAGACATTTTGAGCTGTGCTAGCTCTCTATATATATGATGATCAATGCATGGCAAGTAGGAATGTTCAGATAAATATTGCAACAAAAAAAGGTCCTCAAGATCGTTGATAACAAGAGGGGCCCGGGAAAATGCACATACGGAACATTTTATTCTTTTTTAGAAAAAAGCTGATCAGCGATGGGCAAAAAAGTTGGGTGTTTTGAGGTGCCCTCATGTCTTCAAATTGCTCGACCTTTTATAATATCAATGCTCATCTCGCTAGGATCTGTGCCTGCAACTCGACTTGGATCCATCGAACAGAATATATATATAGATAACCAGCTAGAAGGTTTCTTAAAATTAAGCAAATATATGTGGAACCATGAAATGCGAGATGGTATGGTATAATGTCGTGCTGGTAATCAATAACAAGAGGTTTGAGGAGCTAGCGAAGTATCAATTGAATTCATAGATTACCATGCGATGAAGAAGATCCTCCCTCTTATGGCAGCTCTCGTCGACGGTGACGAAATCAAAGTCGAAGACGGCGTAGCGGCACTCATTGGCGGGCAAGCTGGATGTGAAATCGTCGAAGTTCGATTCCGGCTCGCCGAGCTTATCAATCATCACATTCTGTGTCTTCTCTTCAATCTTGAACACGATGAACCGGTAGTTCCTCTTTGCCTTCAGCTCCATGAACTTGAGCTTACATTCGTCGTTCACTGCCATGCCCGATATATACCACGTTCGACTACCCAGGCCATTGATGTATAACCAATCAATTATATATGTGAGAGGTAGGAGGTCGACCCATGACCGCAAAGAAGAAGACGAAAACCACCAACTTGAAGTAATATTAAAGTTGTAGCTAGACACGTTAGGAAAAGAATATTTAAGGGGCAATATATGGTGATAATTTCTTTTAGCTATACAAGGAGAGCTGGCTTGAAATAAAACCGTATATATATTGTCCGATATGTGTAATAAGCAAATGGCATTAAATTAATGACAAGTGCAAATAGAAAGATATATAGCCGAAAAGATGGCTCCATTACTCAAGTACTGAATGAACATAAAGCGAATTGTCGATATATATATCAAAGCTTTGTGGAGGCAACAGAAGCAGCAGAGGATTTCTCCCATAGAACTGCATGTCCATCTGGTGCTCCAGCGAGGTTGCGGTTAAATTAATGTCACTTCTTAGAGAAGAGTGGCCTTTCATAAAACGCCCAAGGGTCGGAAACTTTGCCGGAATCTTCCAAGTTTTGAAATATAGATTCATTAAATAAGTTTCATGGTTCTTTACGGCCCATCAATCAGCAGATTGAATGAATTGTCACGCATGCGCACGCACACACGCACACGCGCGTGCGTGCACGCGCATGTTTAGAGCTGACTTTGACTTTCTTCATCTGAGTCTTGTCTTTTTTACTTTATTCAGGGACCTGGTTTCAACATCTTTCTTCCGAGGTTTGCTTTTCTGACTTTGCTCGAAGACTTGATTTGGTTGGAGATTTGACCGATGAGGTTTGTCTTTCTGATTTTGCTCAACGACTTAATTTGATATTTTCTCCTGAGACTTGTATATGTGACTTTGCTCAAGGTTAGGTTGGAGCCCGACTACTGAGCCTTGTTTTTCTGGCTTCGCTCAATGACTTATAATTTGGTCGATAAAGTTTACTTTTTCTGACTTTGCTCTTCAACTGATCTCATATCTTCCTCCCGAGACTTGCCTTCCTGCCTTTTCTCGGGACTCGACTTGACATCTTCCTCCTGAATTTTGCCTTTCTGGCTTTCTTCAAGATTCGATGGGAGATTCTGCTGCTGAGGCGGACCTTCTTGGTTAGTGTTTTGATCTATTTCTGATTTTGGACTCCCGGGTTACGTGTTTTGATCCTTTACACTTGGGTTTTTTTAGGTTAGTGATTTGAGCACCGAACGCAAACCGGGAATCCGATTAAGATTCCGTCAGTTCTCACATGTCACTCTCACCCACTCGATCTTGTCGGAGCAAACGACACGTCGATCGAATCTTTATTTTTGATTTTGGACCCCAGGTTGAGTGTTATGATCCTTTTCATTTGATTTTTTTTAGGTTATTAATTTGAGTGCCGAACCCAAACTGGAAATCCGATTAGGATTCCGTCAGTTCCCACACGTCACTCTCACCCACCCGGTCGTGTCGGAGCAAACAGCACACAGATCGGATCTATATTTCTAATTTTGGACCATCGGGTTGCGTGTTCTGATTCTTTTCGTTTTAGTTTTTTTAGGTTAGTGATTTGAGTGCCGAACCCAAACCGGGAATCCGATTATGATTCTGTCAGTTCCCACACATCACTCTCACCCACTTGATTGTGTCGGAACAAACGGCACGCCGATCGGATCTCTATTTTCTGATTTTGGACCTCTGGGTTGTGTGTTTTAATCTTTTATACTCAAGTTTTTTTTAGGTTAGTGATTGAGCACCGAAGCCAAACCGGGAATCCGATTAGGATTCCGTCAGTTCCCACACATCACTGTCACCGACCCGGTCGTGTCGGAGTGAACGACACGTCGATCGAATATCTATTTCTGATTTTGAACCCCCAGGTTGCGTATTTTGATCCTTTACACTTAGGTTTTTGTTTATAGATTTTTTTTTATACATATCAGGTGGCTTTTATCCTTTCATAAGTTGATTGTATAAAGAGACATTCTTTTTATGCTTCGTAATTTGGATTTCTCTTTTCCCTTTTGAGCTCTTTGGACATCGACTCATAAATTGAGTTGGGTGGCCTCCAATTGTATGTGAGGATATATATCAGACTCTTCAATGAGTTTTAAGCTATGGGAAGATGGAAAAGTCTTATTATCTGCCGCAGCTTTAGAGAAGTAGGGTGAAAAGTGAAAAATAGATTTCAATAATTGAAATATTATTACTTTTCACTCTACTTCTTAAACAAAAAATAATAATATTTTTCACTCTACTTCTTAAACAATAATTGGGTTTTTTTTAAGATTAGTGGTTTGCGTGTTTTAACAGTTTAGATTAGTGGTTTCATTTCATTCAAACTATATGAAATTAATAGTAATACTGACCTGAGGGGCTTGCTGTGAGGGGCCTGCTCCTCGGATGGCAGCGACCAGCTGCTCGACCATGGCGCCAAGGTGCAGCGGCAGCTGTTGCGACAGCTCTTCCTGGATGAGGGTTCTAATGTCCTCTCCACCACTGTCGGGCGTCACAGCAGATGAACTCACGTAGGCCGGAGGAGCGACCAAACTCGCATATGACAACACTGGAGTAGTATTTAGGCTGTCTCCAAAGCCGTACACTCGACCCTTCCTCGGCCCTCTCGTTGCGTCGACCTAGGCCTCCGGATCCAAGTCTGGCTTGGGAGTGCCCTCTACATAGCGATCCACCATCGTCCTGTCATAGGTCTCCTGCAGAACAAACTAAAAATATATTATTCAAATCATATTTTTTAATATTTAAATTGAATTCAAAAATTATATTTTGACTTACGGAAATTGTGCGAGCACTCTCGCTGACATAGTCACCCGTCCCCTTTCGCTTATGAGTCCGATCAAATAACTAGCGAAAAGTAGGGACACGCTCGAGCTCGTGACGCTTACAATTCAACAAAAGTAGTTAGTTTCACAATAATAATTAATTTATTAAGTAATTGAACAATAATATGCTTACCAATTTCTGGTTGTGGGTCGCATAAGATACTAACCCACTAGTATGCACATTCTTCTCCAGATGAGCTACCCGATTGCGTTTAGCCACCTATGACCTCTCCTGCCATGGTCCAGTAGCCCAACGATGACAAAGGGACTCCCAATAGTCTCTCCTCAGTCACACTGGGCCGTAATCCATCCAAGTCGTAGGACCTTGACTGTCTGTGGTCTTCGCTGCCTTGTCCAGGGTCACAATAAACCATTTTATGTTGTGAGCATGAAATGGTTTGGCTTGCCAATGAGACCCTTTGAGGTTGAGGTCTCTTCAGTTTAGTTGTCTCTTTCTGGTTTGTGTGTTGTTTTGGGTAGCCCCTACTGAGTCAGTGACTTGTTGAGGCTCACTCCCCTACAGTTCTTTTTAGGGACTACCATGTGTTTGGCTTGCAGCGGTGTTGTGACAGACTTGTACCACCAGCAGTTGTGTAGTAGTAGTGTTGTGTGAGCTTGTGCTTCCTCGGGGTATGCCCATGTAGTTGTACTTTTTAATTGGACATGTATTAATGTAATGGGACAATTGTACAAATTTGTGAACAGATATGAGCACATGTACTTTCTTGTGTCTTATATTCTTGTGGTTTGTCTTTTATACTCTTCCTGGACACGTGTGTGAGATATCCCTTGCGAGACTTTGGTCCGTTCGCGAGAGGCGGATCTGGATATGGAGTCATATCAGGCATAAGTACCCCGGTCCGTCATAGTTGGTATCAGAGCAATGTCCAGTTAGAATATGAAAAGACATTGAAAGTACATTGTCCCAATACATGGATTAATGTCCACTGCTGGTAGTAAGTCAGCGATTTGTGTTGTTTAAAGTGGTATTTGTTTAAGTTTTTGTTCTGTAGAATATGTTTATGTGTTGAGAATTTCGTAGTTGTTAGCAGTTGTTGAAAGTTGATGTGATTAGAAGTGGTATAATCTATGTGATTATACCAGTGTGTTGGTTTGTGATAGATCAGTTTGGTTGTTAAAGATTCCCAGTTAAAGGAATTGAGGAGATTAACAAGTTTGGATATGGAATTCAGTAAGTAAGATATAATGAGATACAGAGTTAGCAGAGACTGGTATATGGTAACAAGGTGATGAGGATCAGGTCAGTGTGTGTGTCAGAAATGATTAAATGTGCAAAATATAGTTGAGAACCACAGCAGAGGTATTGTGGCATTAGAGATCTAAGTCAAATGATATTAAGAAACAGTGTGGATGAGAATGTGATTAGTATTATGAAAAGTTTGATATGATTAAGTAAGGCAGATCAGCTTTAAAAGAGGTATTAGTACATAAAAGAGCAGTAATTTATGGCAGATAGATTAAATATGCTTGAGATCAAAATTTGAGGAAAATGTTGTTATGAATAATGATAGTAACAGGAAGTGTGATATGAAGATTTGTATAAATATGTATAGAAAGGATTAGTTGAGTAAAGAAAGGGAGAAAAGAAGGATTAGTGTGCAATAAGAATTTGTGAAAATTGCACAAGAGAAATATTTAGTTGATGAATGGCAGATTATGAGAAGTTTTTTAGAAAGAATATTTAATGAAAAAGAGAAGTATTTTTCAGAAAAGATATGGATTATAGAAAAGAAGAATTAGCAAATTCTGAAGTGAATAAGATCAGATGAGTCAGAAAATGTCAGTTAGAGTTTGCATATTGGTGCAAAGAATTGATTTAATTGAGCAGAAAAGAATTATTTTAAGATATTCCAGAGTTTCATGCAGGAGCAGAAACAGATTAATTAAAGAATATTCGGAAAGGTTATGTAATAAAAATTATGAGATTAGCTAGAGAATGTCAGTAAAGCAGGAGAGATATATGAAGAGTATAATATGTCGATAGTGGTTTGTAAATCAGAAATTGTGGAATATTTTGCAAAAGTGTTCAGTGTGATCAGAACAGTGCAGCAGAATAAAAGAACATAGTTTATTATGGTTTCTAATCAGAGATTGATTTAAAGCAGTATGAGCAGAATATTATGAAATGGCAGAAAATTCAAAGATGATGATTAGTTTTCTTTGAAAAGGTGACAGTTGCGAATGTAAATGCAGATGAGGCAGGATAATAGTTGGCTGTGATAAATAGAAAAAGGAAATGGCACCGAAAAGTTTAATAATTCAGAAGGATTATGACATGAAAGAATATTACAATGTAAGACATTTGAGAAAGATAAAGTGGTCCCGAAAGAAATGTTGCAAACACAGTCGGGAAATTGTGGAAGTAGGTTCAGTCCAAGGAGATAAAGCGCCATTGGCAAGGTAGGATCGCCTACGGTTGAAAGGTAAAGAAAGGTAATGGAATCGACAGAACAGAGTAACTGTGAAATGAATTGAAAGAAAAGAAAGGAGCAAAGCAGAGATGGAAATGGACAGATAAATTGAAAGGCTGATGCAGAGAAAGAGTATCCTTCTTGTTCTGTATACGATTTTATTTCTTTTTAGGTGATAATCCGGTTGTTGTGATTTGTTTTGAATATCGAGGACGATATTTATTTTTAGGAGATAATAATGTAACGTCGCGCGTTTTCCGGATCCCTGTGGATCTAGGTTTAGCGGGTTTGGTGGCCAGTGTGTGGCCCATTAGTGTGTGTTTCAGGTGTGCGCGCGTTATGAGGCTTGGTGGGCCGGCCATTGGCCCAAAGCGCTTACAGGTTTTCTGCCTGTGAATGCGACAGGTCATGTGTCGCGTTATGGTCACGACAGACCTGGGGGTCGGGTTCACATTGCCGCTGGTTGGCGATCTTCATCTGCATGGCTGCCGCGTGTCACTCGCCGGGCGGTCGGCTGACGTCAATTTTGGGAAGGCGATAGTCGCCTGTGTCGCGTTCAGGTAGCGACATCTGACTGTGTCGCGATCCCAACCGCTGTTCTATTTTTAAGAACCCCAGCCGGACAGAGCAGGGGAAGCTCTGCACGGCCAGGGAGGGGAATTGCTATGGGATTTCCGGACGATTCGAGCTTCTAGAGGTGCGTGGGGCGTGATCTCACCGCATGGATATCGCGTGGAGCGGGGGAAACGCCGAGGGAACTCCGGTCTTCGCATTCTTCTCGAAGGTTGGGTGTTTCTACCTCGTTTGATTGTGTGGATTGCTCGTGGTGTGGATTTGATTCGTTTAAAGTTTAAATAACAGTAGATACCATGCTAGGGTATCCATTAAAGCATGTAAATTGAGAATTAAACGTGGTTTGAATGGTCGGAAATGGTAATCCATGGAGTTTTTCCTGGATTGGGGTTTTCGTCTGCGAAGGCGACGGCCCTTGGTGTCGCGACCACGTTGCGACAACCCGACCTGTCACAATAAAGTTTCCATTGCGACATGTTGTTGGGTCGCGATCTGATGGCGGCCCAGGTTCGTACCGCGGTCTATCATAGTGTCGTGTTAAGGTTATTGCGGCCTGATGGGATGTTGCGTTGAGGTTTCTGATCACGGTCCTTCTTGGTGTCGCGATCAGGTAGTGACAGTACCGTCTGTCGCAACAAGACTTCTCGTTGTGCCATGTCGTGATGTCGCGATCTGAAGGCGGCTCTAGCCTCTATCGCGATTGCAGCCGAGGATGTTATTTTGTATACTTTTGGTAATTTGAAATATCTGGTTGGTGATATTTGTTGTGCATGGCAATGACAAGTGGAGTCAGTGCACTTTTTATACTCATGGAGCGTATTGCTCACGAGGTGGGCATGTTTTATATGGTTAATGTGTTGTGTACGTAACCGGCTTGGTGTTTACGTAGTATTTATGGTGTGTTGACACCTGTAGCGCTCCAGGAAGCGTGTTGTCCATGTGTTGGACATGTTGTTTACGTGAATGATGTATGGTGTACCTGGTTGGTGTATTGTACACATGCTGTTTACGTGGTTTGGGTGTGTGCATGGCACACACATTGTCATAATGTAATTCTTATGATTTGTCGTAGTAATTGGGCAGTGAGGTTTCTGTGTGAGCCTAGCCATGACTTTGTGGTGTGTGGGCAGTGAAGGTCGTGTGTGGACCTATCACTGGTCTGTTGTTATCCTTTAAAGATTATTATGTTGATTTATGTGTTAAGTGGTATGTGTGTAGCCACGGAGGTCATGAGTTGATCAATGATAGGTAAGTTTTTGGTTCAGGTATGTGTTATGGTGTAGGTTAGCTTGTGAGTCACATGTGACCAGAACAAGCTCTTCCTCTGATATGTACCGTGGTTTGTAATAAAGATGGAACATGTAAGTATCGTGGTTTGTGCTAGCCGAGTGTGGTGGTCCGGTGCCTATTCCGGAATGCCTCTCTAGTCGGGTACCCCAGGTTCTTTGTGAGCCAGGCACGTGTGTTTCTTGTGCTCGGGGTTTTGTCCCGGTACTTGTGTGGTACCGTTGAGGTTTGTGTCGTCTTCCTGGACACCCTCACTTCTTTGCTTGAGTTGTACGTCCGGCTCAGGGAAAGATGACAGTGGGACAGTGACTTTTGTACTTGTCTTTTAGTCGCTTGTAGCGCGCTCGTAGTTGGGGGTACGGACACCAGTTGTCGACACTGGTCCCCAGCTAGTCCTGTTTTCCAGTGCCTCACTTTAGGGTGCTGCGGCCAGAGACCCTAGAGGTGCCAGGCATGGACCTGCAGCTGTGTGTCTGCAGGTGTGGTGTTGGTTGGTCTCCACAGTTGTTTGGCTTTACCTTGTGGAGCGGCAGTTGGACCTTTCGTCCGTGACTGTGAGACTGAGAGGTAGTTCTTGTGCTGTGTTGTCCGGGTTGGATACTGGCATCATGAACCAGTAGTCCGTTCCCGTGTGGTGGCGTCGTCCTTTCCGACTCGTGCTTTGCTACTGACTGTGGCTTGACTCGTGCTTTGCCACTGGCTGTGGTTCGTGAGTTTGTGACTCGTGGTCGAGGTTTGACCGGCTCGAGGTGTGCCCTGGTGTTGGCACAGTTGTGACTAAGTTGTGGTTTGTGTGACTTACCAGTTGAGGTTTCACCTGTAATGTTGTGCCTAAGTGAGAGCACAATATAGTTGAGATTCAGTGTGGTGTTTACCACCTTCTTGTACCCTTCGTACGGGTGTTTGTGTTGTGGTACCACAGAGTAGCAGGTACCTATACCCTTCGTGGGTTACTTTGTAGTTTTGTGATGGTACATTGTGTACCAACCTTTCCGGGTACTTGTGTGTTGTGGAGGTCTTGTGGTTTGACCTGCCATTTGTTGTATCCTATTCGTTTTAAGTAAGTATTTGTTTATAATTTAATGTGGATTAGTTTGTGGTTGCCAATCATATTACCTTTGTGGGTAATTTGCCGATGAGGCTTCTGGCCAAGGCATATTGTGGTTTAGTAGAGCTGTGCTTTGTGGAGGTTGTGTGAGACCTTCCACTTGTTGAGTTTTACCCTTCTTGAGTAAGGTTTCGATTATGGTTTTAGTAGTGATGGACTAGCTAGCTGTAGTCAGTTCTACCACTTATGTGTGACTCTCGATGTAGTGGGGTTCGGAGTATAAAGGACCAGCTCTTTGTTAGCAGTCTTGTTACTCAAGTGTTTGAGGTTCGCTTGTCAAGCTTGTAGCCTGGGCAATGATTTGCCTGTGTGGCTTATAGCTTAGGCAGTGAGTTGTTGTAGCAGTGTGCCGGTGAGACTGTGGTTTAGGCACTTCAGTTGTTGGGCAGACTAGTAGTGTTATATTAGTCCTGTAGTCCCACATTCCTTCCGAGGACTTTATGTTAATTATCATGATTATGTTTAGTTGTTATTTATTATTATGTTGTGAGCATGAAATGGTTTGGCTTGCCAATGATACCCTTTGAGGTTGAGGTCTCTTCAGTTTAGTTGTCTCTTTCTGGTTTGTGTGTTGTTTTGGGTAGCCCCTACTGAGCCAGTGACTTGTTGAGGCTCACTCCCCTACAGTTCTTTTCAGGGACTACCGTGTGTTTTGCTTGCAGCGGTGTTGTGACAGACTTGTACCACCAGCAGTTGTGTAGTAGTAGTGTTGTGTGAGCTTGTGCTCCCTCGGGGTATGCCCCAGATAGTTGTACTTTTTAATTGGACATGTATTAATGTAATGGGACAATTGTACAAATTTGTGAATAGATATGAACACATGTACTTTCTTGTGTCTTATATTCTTGTGGTTTGTCTTTTATACTCTTCCTGGACACGTGTGTGAGATATCCCTTGCGAGACTTCGGTCCGTTCGCGGGAGGCGGATCTGGATATGGAGCCTTATCAGGCATAAGTACCTCAGTCCGTCACAGTTGGTATCAGAGCAATGTCCAGTTAGAATATGAAAAGACATTGAAAGTACATTGTCCCAATACATGGATTAATGTCCACTGCTGGTAGTAAGTCTGCGGTTTTGTGTTGTTTAAAGTGGTATTTGTTTAAGTTTTTGTTCTGTAGAATGTGTTTATGTGTTGAGAATTTCGTAGCTGTTAGCAGTTGTTGAAAGTTGATGTGATTAGAAGTGGTATAATCTATGTGATTATACCAGTGTGTTGGTTTATGATAGATCAGTTTGGTTGTTAAAGATTCCCAGTTAAAGGAATTGAGGAGATTAACAAGTTTGGATATGGAATTCAGTAAGTAAGATATAATGAGATACAGAGTTAGCAGAGACTGGTATATGGTAACAAGGTGATGAGGATCAGGTCAGTGTGTGTGTCAGAAATGATTAAATGTGCAAAATATAGTTGAGAACCTCAGCAGAGGTATTGTGGCATTAGAGATCTAAGTCAAATGATATTAAGAAACAGTGTGGATGAGAATGTGATTAGTATTATAAAAAGTTTGATATGATTAAGTAAGGCAGATCAGCTTTAAAAAAGGTATTAGTACATAAAAGAGCAGTAATTTATGGCAGATAGATTAAATATTCCTGAGATCAGAAATTTGAGAAAAATGTTGTTAAGAATAATGATAGTAACAGGAAGTGTGATATGAAGATTTGTATAAATATGTATAGAAAGGATTAGTTGAGTAAAGAAAGGGAGAAAAGAAGGATTAGTGTGCAATAAGAATTTGTGAAAATTGCACAAGAGAAATATTTAGTTGATGAATGGCAGATTATGAGAAGTTTTTCAGAAAAAATATTTAATGAAAAAAGAGAAATATTTTGCAGAAAAGATATGGATTATAGAAAGGAAGAATTTAGAAAATGATGAAGTGAATAAGATCAGATGAGTCAGAAAATGTCAGTTAAAGTTTGCATATTGGTGCAAAGAATTGATTCAATTGAGCAGAAAAGAATTGTTATTAAGATATTCCAGAGTTTCATGCAGGAGCAGGAACAGATTAATTAAAGAATATTTGGAAAGGTTATGTAATAAAAATTATGAGATTAGCCAGAGAACGTCAGTAAAGCAGGAGAGATATATGAAGAGTATAATATGTCAATAGTGGTTTGGTAAATCAGAAATTGTGGAATATTTTGCAAAAGTGTTCAATGTGATCAGAACAGTGCAGCGGAATAAAAGAACATAGTTTATTATGGTTTCTAATCAGAGATTGATTTAAAGCGGTATGAGCAGAATAATATGAAAGGGCAGAAAATTCAAAGATGATTATTAGTTTTCTTTGAAGAGGTGACAGTTGCGAATGTAAATGCAGATGAGGCAGGATAATAGTTGGCAGTGATAAATAGAAAAAGGAAATGGCACCGAAAAGTTTAATAATTTGGAAGGATTATGACGTGAAAGAATATTACAATGTAAGACATTTGAGAAAGATAAAGCGGTCCCGAAAGAAATGTTGCAAACACAGCTGGGAAATTGTGGAAGTAGGTTCAGTCCAAGGAGATAAAGCGCCATTGGCATGGTAGGATCGCCTACGGTTGAAAGGTAAAGAAAGGTAATGGAATCGACAGAACAGAGTAACTGTGAAATGAATTGAAAGAAAAGAAAGGAGCAAAGCAAAGACGGAAATGGACTGATAAATTGAAAGGCTGATGCGGAGAAAGAGTATCCTTCTTGTTCTGTATACGATTTTATTTCTTTTTAGGTGATAATCCGGTAGTTGTGATTTGTTTTGAATATCGAGGACAATATTTATTTTTAGGTGATAATAATATAACGTCGCGCGTTTTTCGGATCCCTGTGGATCCAGGTTTAGCGGGTTTAGTGGCTAGTGTGTGGCCCATTAGTGTGTGTTTTAGGTGTGCGCGCGTAGTGAGGCTTGGTGGGCCGGCCATTGGGCCCAAAGCGCTTACAAGTTTTCTGCCTGTGAATGCGACAGGGTCATGTGTCGCGTTATGGTCGCAATAGACCTGGGGGTCGCGTTCACGTTGCCGCTGGTTGGCGGTCTTCATCTGCATGGCTGCCGCGTGTCGCTCGCCAAGCGGTCGGCTGACGTCAGTTTTGGGAAGGCGACAGTCGCCTGCGTCGCGTTCAGGTAGCGACATCTGACTGTGTCGCGATCCCAACCGTTGTTCTATTTTTATGAACCCCAGCCGGACAGAGCAGGGGAAGCTCTGCACGGCCAGGGAGGGGATTTGCTGCGGGATTTTCAGACGATTCGAGCTTCTGGAGGTGCGTGGGGCGTGCTCTCGCCGCCTGGATGTCGCGTGGAGCGGGGGAAATGCCGAGGGAACTCCGGTCTTCACATTCTTTGCGAAGGTAGGGTGTTTCTACCTCATTTGGTTGTGTGGATTGCTCGTGGTGTGGATTTGATTCGTTTAAAGCTTAAATAATAGTAGATACCATGCTAGGGTATCCATTAAAGCATGTAAATTAAGAATTAAACGTGGTTTGAATGGTCGGAAATGGTAATCCGTGGAGTTTTTCCCAGATTGGGGTTTTCGTCTGCGAAGACGACGGCCCTTGGTGTCGCGACCACATTGCGACAGCCCGACCTGTTGCAATAAAGTTTCCGTTGCGACATGTTGTTGGGTCGCGATCTGATGGCGGCCCAGGTTCTTATCGCGGTCTGTCGTAGTGTCGCGTTAAGGTTATTGCGGCCTGACGGGATGTTGCGTTGAGGTTTCTGATCGCGGTCCTTCTATGTGTCACGATCAGGTAGTGACAGTACCGTCTGTCGCAACAAGACTTCTCGTCGTGCCATGTCGTGATGTCGCGATCTAAAGGCGGCTCTAGCCTCTATCGCGATCGCATCCGAGGATGTTAATTTGTATACTTTTGGTAATTTGAAATATCTGGTTGGTGATATTTGTTGTGCATGGCAATGACAAGTGGAGCCAGTGCACTTTTTACACTCATGGAGCGTATTGCTCACGAGGTGGGCATGTTTTATATGGATAATATGTTGTGTACGTAACCGGCTTGGTGTTTACATAATATTTATGGTGTGTTGACACCTGTAGCGCTCCAGGAAGTGTGCTGTCCATGTGTTTGACATATTCTTTACGTGAATGATGTATGGTGCACCTGGTTGGTGTATTGTACACATGCTGTTTACGTGGTTTGGGTGTGTGCATGGCACACACATTTTCGTAATGTAATTCTTATGATTTTTCGTAGTAATTGGGCAGTGAGGTTTCTGTGTGAGCCTAGCCATGACTTTGTGGTGTGTGGGCGGTGAAGGTCGTGTGTGGACCTAGCCCTGGTCTGTTGTTATCCTTTAAAGATTATTATGCTGATTTATGTGTTAAGTGGTATGTGTGTAGCCACGGAGGTCATGAGTTGATCAATGATAGGTAAGTTTTTGGTTCAGGTATGTGTTATGGTGTAGGTTAGCTTGTGAGTCACATGTGACCAGAACAAGCTCTTCCTCTGATATGTACCGTGGTTTGTAATAAAGATGGAACATGTAAGTATCGTGGTTTGTGCTAGCCGAGTGTGGTGGTCCGGTGCCTATTCCGGAATGCCTCTCTAGTCGGGTACCCCAGGTTCTTTGTGAGCCAGGCACGTGTGTTTCTTGTGCTCAGGGTTTTGTCCCGGTACTTGTGTGGTACCGTTGAGGTTTGTGTCGTCTTCCTGGACACCCTCACTCCTTTGCTTGAGTTGTACGTCCGGCTGAGGGAAAGGCGATAGTGGGACAGTGACTTTTGTACTTGTCTTTTAGTCGCTTGTAGCGCGCTCGTAGTTGGGGGTACGGACACCAGTAGTCAACACTGGTCCCCAGCTAGTCCTGTTTTCCAGTGCCTCACTTTAGGGTGCTGCGGCCAGAGACCCTAGAGGTGCCAGGCATGGACCTGCAGCTGTGTGTCTGCAGGTGTGGTGTTGGTTGGTCTCCACAGTTGTTTGGCTTTACCTTGTGGAGCGGCAGTTGGACCTTTCGTCCGTGACTGCGAGGCTGAGAGGTAGTTCTTGTGTTGTGTTGTCTGGGTTGGATACTGGCGTCGTGGACTAGTAGTCGGTTCCCGTGTGGTGGCGTCGTCCTTTTTGACTCGTGCTTTGCTACTGACTGTGGCTTGACTCCTGCTTTGCCACTGGCTGTGGTTCGTGAGTTTGTGACTCGTGGTCGAGGTTTGACCGGCTCGAGGTGTGCCCTGGTGTTGGCACAGTTGTGACTAAGTTGTGGTTTGTGTGACTTACTAGTTGAGGTTTCACCTGTAATGTTGTGCCTAAGTGAGAGCACAATATAGTTGAGATTCAGTGTGGTGTTTACCACCTTCTTGTACCCTTCGTACGGGTGTTTGTGTTGTGGTACCTCAGAGTAGCAGGTACCTATACCATTCGTGGGTTACTTTGTAGTTTTGTGATGGTACATTGTGTACCAACCTTTCCGAGTACTTGTGTGTTGTGGAGGTCTTGTGGTTTGACCTGCCATTTGTTGTATCCTGTCCGTTTTAAGTAAGTATTTGTTTATAATTTAATGTGGATTAGTTTGTGGTTGCCAATCATATTACCTTTGTGGGTAATTTGCCGATGAGGCTTCTGGCCTAGGCATATTATGGTTTAGTAGAGCTGTGCTTTGTGGAGGCCGTGTGAGACCTTCCACTTGTTGAGTTTTACCCTTCTTGAGTAAGTCTTCGATTATGGTTTTAGTAGTGATGGACTAGCTAGCTGTAGTCAGTTCTACCACTTATGTGTGACTCTCGACGTAGTGTGGTTCAGAGTATAAAGGACCAACTCTTTGTTAGCAGTCCTGTTACTCAAGTGTTTGAGGTTCGCTTGTGAAGCTTGTAACCTGGGCAATGATTTGCCGGTGTGGCTTATAGCTTAGGCAGTGAGTTGTTGTAGCAGTGTGCGGGTGAGACTGTGGTTTAGGCACATCAATTGTTGGGCGCACTAGTAGTGTTATATTAGTCCTGTAGTCCCACATTCTTTCGGAGGACTTTATGTTTATTATCATGATTATGTTTAGTTGTTATTTATTATTATGTTGTGAGCATGAAATGGTTTGGCTTGCCAATGAGACCCTTTGAGGTTGAGGTCTCTTCAGTTTAGTTGTCTCTTTCTGGTTTGTGTGTTGTTTTGGGTAGCCCCTACTGAGCCAGTGACTTGTTGAGGCTCACTCCCCTACAGTTCTTTTCAGGGACTACCGTGTGTTTCGCTTGCAGCGGTGTTGTGACAGACTTGTACCACCAGTAGTTGTGTAGTAGTAGTGTTGTGTGAGCTTGTGCTCCCTCGGGGTATGCCCCAGGTAGTTGTACTTTTTAATTGGACATGTATTAATGTAATGGGAAAATTGTACAAATTTGTGAACAGATATGAGCACATGTACTTTCTTGTGTCTTATATTCTTGTGGTTTGTCTTTTATACTCTTCCTGGACACGTGTGTGAGATATCCCTTGCGAGACTTCGGTCCATTCGCGGGAGGCGGATCTGGATATGGAGCCTTATCAGGCATAAGTACCCCGGTCCGTCACAGTTGGTATCAGAGCAATGTCCAGTTAGAATATGAAAAGACATTGAAAGTACATTGTCCCAATACATGGATTAATGTCCACTGCTGGTAGTAAGTCTGCGGTTTAGTGTTGTTTAAAGTGGTATTTGTTTAAGTTTTTGTTCTATAGAATGTGTTTATGTGTTGAGAATTTGGTAGCTGTTAGCAGTTGTTGAAAGTTGATGTGATTAGAAGTGGTATAATCTATGTGATTATACTAGTGTGTTGGTTTGTGATAGATCAGTTTGGTTGTTAAAGATTCCCAGTTAAAGGAATTGAGGAGATTAACAAGTTTGGATATGGAATTCAGTAAGTAAGATATAATGAGATACAGAGTTAGTAGAGACTGGTATATGGTAACAAGGTGATGAGGATCAGGTCAGTGTGTGTCAGAAATGATTAAATGTCCAAAATATAGTTGAGAACCTCAGCAGAGGTATTGTGGCATTAGAGATCTAAGTCAAATGATATTAAGAAACAGTGTGAATTAGAATTTGATTAGTATTATGAAAAGTTTGATATGATTAAGTAAGGCAGATCAGCTTTAAAAGAGGTATTAGTACATAAAAGAGCAGTAATTTATGGCAGATAGATTAAATATGCCTGAGATCAGAAATTTGAGAAAAATGTTGTTATGAATAATGATAGTAACAGGAAGTGTGATATGAAGATTTGTATAAATATGTATAGAAAGGATTAGTTGAGTAAAGAAAGGGAGAAAAGAAGGATTAGTGTGCAATAAGAATTTGTGAAAATTGCACAAGAGAAATATTTAGTTGATGAATGGCAGATTATGAGAAGTTTTTCAGAAAGAATATTTAATGAAAAAAGAGAAGTATTTTGCAGAAAAGATATGGATTATAGAAAGGAAGAATTTAGCAAATGATGAAGTGAATAAGATCAGATGAGTCAGAAAATGTCAGTTAGAGTTTGCATATTGGTGCAAAGAATTGATTCAATTAAGCAGAAAAGAATTGTTATTAAGATATTCCAGAGTTTCATGCAGGAGCAGGAACAGATTAATTAAAGAATATTTGGAAAGGTTATGTAATAAAAATTATGAGATTAGCCAGAGAATGTCAGTAAAGCAGGAGAGATATATGAAGAGTATAATATGTCAATAGTGGTTTGGTAAATCAGAAATTGTGGAATATTTTGCAAAAGTGTTCAGTGTGATCAGAACAGCGCAGCGGAATAAAACTACAGAGTTTATTATGGTTTCTAATCAGAGATTGATTTAAAGCGGTATGAGCAGAATAATATGAAAGGGCAGAAAATTCAAAGATGATGATTAGTTTTCTTTCAAGAGGTGACAGTTGCGAATGTAAATGCAGATAAGGCAGGATAATAGTTGGCAGTGATAAATAGAAAAAGGAAATGGCACCGGAAAGTTTAATAATTTGGAAGGATTATGACATGAAAGAATATTACAATGTAAGACATTTGAGAAAGATAAAGCGGTCCCGAAAGAAATGTTGCAAACACAGCCGAAAAATTGTGGAAGTAGGTTCAGTCCAAGGAGATAAAGCGCCATTGGCATGGTAGGATCGCCTACGGTTGAAAGGTAAAGAAATGTAATGGAATCGACAGAACAGAGTAACTGTGAAATGAATTGAAAGAAAAGAAAGGAGCAAAGCAAAGATGGAAATGGACAGATAAATTGAAAGGCTGATGCAGAGAAAGAGCATCCTTCTTGTTCTGTATACGATTTTATTTCTTTTTAGGTGATAATCCGGTTGTTGTGATTTGTTTTGAATATCGAGGATGATATTTCTTTTTAGGTGATAATAATGTTACGTCACGCATTTTTCGGATCCCTGTGGATCCAGGTTTAGCGGGTTTGGTGGCCAGTGTGTGGCCCATTAGTGTGTGTTTCAGGTGTGCGTGCGTTGTGAGGCTTGGTGGGCCGGCCATTGGGCCCAAAGCGCTTACAGGTTTTCTACCTGTGAATTCGACAAGGTCATGTGTCGCGTTATGGTTGCGACAGACCTGGGGGTCGCGTTCACGTTGCCGCTGGTTGGCGGTCTTCATCTGCATGGCTGCCGCGTGTCGCTCGCCGGGCGGTCGACTAACGTCAGTTTTTGGAAGGCGACAGTCGCCTGCGTCGCGTTCAGGTAGCGACCTCTGACTGTGTCGCGATCCCAACCGCTGTTCTGTTTTTAAGAACCCCATCCGGACAGAGCAGGGGAAGCTCTGCATGGCCAGGGAGGGGAATTGCTATGGGATTTCCGGACGATTCGAGCTTCTAGAGGTGCGTGGGGCGTGATCTCACCGCATGGATATCGCGTGGAGCGGGGGAAACGCCGAGGGAACTCCGGTCTTCGCATTCTTCTCGAAGGTTGGGTGTTTCTACCTCGTTTGATTGTGTGGATTGCTCGTGGTGTGGATTTGATTCGTTTAATGTTTAAATAACAGTAGATACCATGCTAGGGTATCCATTAAAGCATGTAAATTGAGAATTAAACATGGTTTGAATGGTCGGAAATGGTAATCCGTGGAGTTTTTCCTGGATTAGGGTTTTCGTCTGCGAAGGCGACGGCCCTTGGTGTCGTGACCACATTGCGACAGCCCGGCCTATTGCAATAATGTTTCCGTTGCGACATGTTGTTGGGCCGTGATCTGATGGGGGCCCAGGTTCTTATCGCGGTCTGTCGTAGTGTCGCGTTAAGGTTATTGCGGCCTGACGGGATGTTGCGTTGAGGTTTCTTATCGCGGTCCTTCTTAGTGTCGCGATCAGGTAGTGATAGTACCGTCTGTCGCAACAAGACTTCTCGTCGTGCCATGTCGTGATGTCGCGATCTGAAGGTGGCTCTAGCCTCTGTCGCGATCGCAGCCGAGGATGTTATTTTGTATACTTTTGGTAATTTGAAATATCAGGTTGGTGATATTTGTTGTGCATGGCAATGACAAGTGGAGCCAGTGCACTTTTTATACTCATGGAGCGTATTGCTCACGAGGTGGGCATGTTTTATATGGTTAATGTGTTGTGTACGTAATCGGCTTGGTGTTTACGTAGTATTTATGTTGTGTTGACACCTGTAGCGCTCAAGGAAGCGTGCTGTCCATGTGTTGGACATATTCTTTACGTGAATGATGTATGGTGCACCTGGTTGGTGTATTGTACACATGATGTTTACGTGGTTTGGGTGTGTGCATGGCACACACATTGTCGTAATGTAATTCTTATGATTTGTCGTAGTAATTGGGCAGTGAGGTTTCTGTGTGAGCCTGGCCATGACTTTGTGGTGTGTGGGCAGTGAAGGTCGTGTGTGGACCTAGCCCTGGTCTGTTGTTATCCTTTAAAGATTATTATGCTGATTTATGTGTTAAGTGGTATGTGTGTAGCCACGAAGGTCATGAGTTGATCAATGATAGGTAAGTTTGTGGTTCAGGTATGTGTTATGGTGTAGGTTAGCTTGTGAGTCACATGTGACCAGAACAAGCTCTTCCTCTGATATGTACCGTGGTTTGTAATAAAGATGGAAGATGTAAGTATTGTGGTTTGTGCTAGCCGAGTGTGGTGGTTCGGCGCCTATTCCGGAATGCCTCTCTAGTCGGGTACCCCAGGTTCTTTGTGAGCCAGGCATGTGTGTTTCTTGTGCTCGGGGTTTTGACCCAGTACTTGTGTGGTACCGTTGAGGTTTGTGTTGTCTTCCTGGACATCCTCACTCCTTTGCTTGAGTTGTACGTCCGGCTGAGGGAAAGACGACAGTGGGACAGTGACTTTTGTACTTGTCTTTTAGTCGCTTGTAGCGCGCTCGTAGTTGGGGGTACGGACACCAGTTGTCGACACTGGTCCCCAGCTAGTCCTGTTTTCCAGTTCCTCACTTTAGGGTGCTGCGGCCAGAGACCCTAGAGGTGCCAGACATGGATCTGCAGCTGTGTGTCTATAGGTGTGGTGTTGGTTGGTCTCCACAGTTGTTTGGCTTTACCTTGTGGAGCGGCAGTTGGACCTTTCGTCCGTGACTGCGAGGCTGAGAGGTAGTTCTTGTGTTGTGTTGTCCGGGTTTGATACTGGCGTCATGAACTAGTAGTCCGTTCCCATGTGGTGGCGTCGTCCTTTCCGACTCGTGCTTTGCTACTGATTGTGGCTTGACTCGTGCTTTGCCACTGGCAGTGGTTCGTGAGTTTGTGACTCGTGGTCGAGGTTTGACCCGCTCGAGGTGTGCCCTGGTGTTGGCATAATTGTGACTAAGTTGTGGTTTGTGTGACTTACCGGTTGAGGTTTCACCTGTAATGTTGTGCCTAAGTGAGAGCACAATATAGTTGAGATTCAGTGTGGTGTTTACCACCTTCTTGTACCCTTCGTACGGGTGTTTGTGTTGTGGTACCTCAGAGTAGCAGGTACCTATACCCTTCGTGGGTTACTTTGTAGTTTTGTGATGGTACATTGTGTACCAACCTTTCCGGGTACTTGTGTGTTGTGGAGGTCTTGTGGTTTGACCTGCCATTTGTTGTATCCTATCCGTTTTAAGTAAGTATTTATTTATAAATTAATGTGAATTAGTTTGTGGTTGCCAATCATATTACCATTGTGGGTAATTTGCCGATGAGGCTTCTGACCTAGGCATATTGTGGTTTAGTAGAGCTGTGCTTTGTGGAGGCTGTGTGAGAGCTTCCACTTATTGAGTTTTACCCTTCTTGAGTAAGGTTTCGATTATGGTTTTAGTAGTGATGGACTAGCTAGCTGTAGTCAGTTCTACCACTTATGTGTGACTCTCGACGTAGTGTGGTTTGGAGTATAAAGGACCAGCTCTTTGTTAGCAGTCCTGTTACTCTAGTGTTTGAGGTTCGCTTGTGAAGCTTGTAGCCTGGGCAATGATTTTCCTGTGTGGCTTATAGCTTAGGCAGTGAGTTGTTGTAGCAGTGTGCCGATGAGACTGTGGTTTAGGCACTTCAGTTGTTGGGCGGACTAGTAGTGTTATATTAGTCATGTAGTCCCACATTCCTCCCGAGGACTTTATGTTTATTATCATGATTATGTTTAGTTGTTATTTATTATTATGTTGTGAGCATGAAATGGTTTGGCTTGTCAATGAGACCCTTTGAGGTTGAGGTCTCTTCAGTTTAGTTGTCTCTTTCTGGTTTGTGTGTTGTTTTGGGTAGCCCTTACTGAGCCAGTGACCTTTTGAGGCTCACTCCCCTACAGTTCTTTTCAGGGACTACCGTGTGTTTCGCTTGCAGCGGTGTTGTGACAGACTTGTACCACCAGCAGTTGTGTAGTAGTAGTGTTGTGTGAGCTTGTGCTCCCTCGGGGTATGCCCCAGGTAGTTGTACTTTTTAATTGGACATGTATTAATGTAATGGGACAATTGTACAAATTTGTGAACAGATATGAGCACATGTACTTTCTTGTGTCTTATATTCTTGTGGTTTGTCTTTTATACTCTTCCTGGACACGTGTGTGAGATATCCCTTGCGAGACTTCGGTCCGTTCACGGGAGGCGGATCTGAATATGGAGCCTTATCAGGCATAAGTACCCCGGTCCGTCACATGGACCCTGCAAAATTATATGCACGTTAGAAAATATAAAGTTAATATGTACAGTAATATATAAAGTTTTTTGTTTGGGTACATATATATATACATGTCGCCGAGACAACCGGCGTAGTCGGCCGGAAGGCGGACCCTACAAAATTATATGCACGTTAGAAAAGATAAAGTTAATATACACAATATAATAAAAAAATGAGTTGAGTACATATATACCTATCGGCGTAGACCCTCGGCCTACAGAAGTAGAGGGTGCACGGGACGAGGTGGACCCCCTCCCACTACGTCCTTCTCGTACCATATCTCTATTGAGAACAATTCAAGAATTTGAGTTAGATATACACATTCTCATCATTGAAAATATGACTTATGCACATCAATCACAAAGTCTTAAATGGGAAGGTTCATTGACACGGGTTTAACATGCTCTCGTGAGGTGTGTGCAGTGATAAATTACTATACATGCATAGATCAAATTTAAAAACCACATAAATATGAAAGGAAAATGAAAGCAAAATATTACATGTGAACAAGTGCAATATTAAACCAAATTCACATATACATGTAAATGAATTACATTAAAGTAAGAACTCCAATACTAACTAATCACTAAATTGAAAATAATATTTAAAAGCAATCCTACCTGGCTATGTCAAACATTAATTTTTTTGGTTATGTCAAACATTTCCATAATGTTCTTTCACACTCAATTGGTGCCATCCTACCTCATGAAGTTCAATTATTAGTGAGCATTCCAGCCATTGTTTTGTCTGATCTATTGAATTGATATTTAAAGGAGTCAAGAAATTCCTTGGACTATCATTATATTCAATACGATCAGAGCAATCTGGGTAGGAGATGAGTTGAAAGGTAAGCAGCTTTCCTGATGGAGCAATTGATCCCTTTACATGAAAATAAGAACCATCATGATTCCCCATGCTTAATATAATGCGTATGAATATTGCTCTATATTTGAGTTTCCATGTTACTCATTTCTTATGATGCTCTATGGTTGACAGAGTTCATTTCACTTTTGGGCAGTATTTGACACTTTTAGTAACTGTCTTTTATGCTGTTCTGAATGATCTTAGAAACCATGCTTCTGTATTCTGGAACTAAATTGTTTTTTTTATGATAATTTTGTTAGAAATTTCTTACTATCCATTATTTGGCTTGTTTATTCAAGCAAGTTTCTATGAAGTTTAATGCACTTAGATCATATTTTGTTATTTTTTCCCTACATATCAACTCCCTGAGAGGGTGCAATAATACTCCTGAAGGAGGCATAGAACATTGTTCTCAGCATGTTAGTGGGGTGAGCTAGACCACCTAAACTGCAACCAAGGGAATAGAAATTTGTTTATAGTATCCATTGTTCTTGATGAAAGAAAATCCATTGTTCGTAACTTATTTTTGGAGATCACCATCATTTTTTCCACCCCCTTTAAATTAATCTACTAACTTACTCATTTAAATTAATCTTTGATTAGAGCATTTATCTTCATAGTAAATCTGCTACTTCCAGGAAGATTGATTGTTGCTACTTCTAAGACAGAACTTTCTGTCTTGTTAAACACACAAGATTGGTCTTCCATGTGTTTTCATGACTTTTAACTAAATAGATTTACAGGATATCATAGTAATTGTGAAATTGTTTTGTGATAGATACATGTTAACTTTGCTGATTTATTGTGCATTTTTTTACATATTTGTACAAAATTAATAGGTTCAATATGCAAAATTAGAGAAATTCATTTTTTAAAACTAAAATAAAATATGTGTAGACAGCTTCCTAGCCAAGTGACAAGTCATGACAATGCTAACTTGGGCCGGCAGGGGTGGGGTTGGGCAGTGGGAGGGGGAGGGGGTGGGGGTCGCCGGGAGGGGGAGTGGGGCCAGGAGGGGGTGGGGGTCGCCTGGAGGGGGTCGACAATTGGAGGGGGAGGGGGTGGGGGTTGCCAAGAGTCGGAGGGGGGCTGGTAGAGGTGGGGGTTGGGGAGTGGGAGGGGGGCTGGGAGGGGTGGGCGGTGGCCTGGAGGGGGCCGACGATTGGAGGGGGAGGGGGTTGCCAAGAAGGGGAGGGGGGCTGGCAGGGGTGGGGTTGGGGAGTGGGAGGGGGAGGGGCTCGCCGAGAGGGGGAGGGGGCCGGCATAGGTAGGGTTGGGCAGTGGGAGGGGGAGGGGGCCGGTAGGGGTGGGGGTCACCTGGAGGGGGCCGGCGATTAATTGGAGGGGGAGGGGTGGGGGTTGCCAAGAGGGGAGGGGGGCTGGCAGGGTGGGATTGGGGAGTGGGAGGAAAGGGGGTGGGTCGCCAGGAGGGGGACGGGGCTGGAAGGGATGGGGGGCCGAGGGTGGGGGTTGCCGAGAGGGGGAGGGGGGCTTGCAAGGGTGGGGTCCGGGAGTGGGAGTGGGTGGGGGAGGGGTTGAGGGTCGCGAGGAGGGGGAGGGGGCTATCAGTGGGAGTGGGAGTGGGAGGGGGGGGGTGGGCTTCGCCGAGAGGGGGAGGGGTGGGGGTCCCCGGGAGTAGGAGGGGAGGAGACTCACCAGCAATGGCGCAGGGTCGCGACAGAGGCGGCGGCGCGGGGTCGCGGCGGCAGCACGGCGGCGGTGAGAGAGAGAGAGAGAGAGAGAGAGAGAGAGAGAGAGAGAGAGAGAGAGAGAGAGAGAGAGGGTGGAATTATTTCCGTCAGAAATTCCATCGGCATTACCGACGGAAAGTTTCCGATGGATATATTTCCGTCGGAAATTATATGGACCGAATTTCCGACAGATATGTTCCATCGGAAATTTCGACTGATATTTTGACAGAAATATATCCATCGGAAAGTCAGATGGATTTACCGACAGAAATTTTCTTCGGTAAACCCACTTTCCCTTGTAGTGGGTTGATTACATTAGTGAGAAAGCTCGAGAGGTAGAGGTAAGTTTATACACCAATAGTTTTCATTTAAACTTATGCTCGAGCTCCGTCTCACATGCAACGCTCCATTTACCACACCTGTAGCCCCAAGTGGTTCTTCCAGTGTTGCCCTGACCATGACTCTTACCCAAGTTAGGGAGATCGTCAATGAGACAGTCTCTCAGAACGTCCCACATATCGTCTCTTAGACTGTCTCCCAAATGCTTACACAGTTGGGGTTTCTTGGTGATAGAGCAGCTCCTACACAACTATAGCGACCCTAGATATTTATGTCCAATAAGGCTCCATATCTAAGTCTGCATCTTACGATCGGACCGAAGTCTCGCAAGAGATATCTCACATAAATGTCTAGAAAGAATATAAAAGACAATCACAAGAGCGTAATATGCAAGAAAGTACATGCATTTACACTCATTTACCATAAATTACATTGTCCCAATACATTATTACATATCCAAGAGAAAAGTACAACTACCTGGGGCATACCCCGAGGGAGCAAAGCTCACACCACTACAACAACGACTCAACTGCTAGTGGTACAAGTCTGCCACAACACTGTCGCACACCAAAGTCACGGCTAACACCTGAAAAGAAACTGTAAGGGAGTGAGCATCAACAAGTCACAGGCTCAGCAGGGACCTCCCAAAAACACAACAACAAATCACAACGTAAGAACCGAGACCTCAATCCAAAGGGTCTCCCTGGCACAACTAACAGGAGAACTACTGAAGTAGATCGTGCTAGCAATTATCATAAATAAACTGCATGAAATATGAACACACCAACTAACACAGCTCACATAAACTAAAGGAAACAACAAGATTAGTGCTGAGGTATTAGTCCACCACAGCAACTGAAACCACAATGCCACGAACCGTTTAAGCCAACCACTAACAAGTGGTAACGAGACTCACAACAAGGAGTCAGTCCCCCACAATAAACCATGAGTAAAATTGGAACATCCTCCTTCTCTTGGTTAGCCACCTTCTGATGAAGGTCGCGACGTATCGGGCCATCACCTTCTGAAGGCGAAAAGGTGGTTGTCGCGTTCTTGTTATGAACACGATAGGCACGTTGTCGCGATCAGCCCTCTTGCCAGAGCATGCATTTTTGTCGTCCTACTATCGGGACAGACGGGACAAGGTCAACCACTGGCAAGATGAAAATGACATGTCAGGCGTCGCATTCATGGTTTCAGGTCTGCGAGGATGACACGTGGCAGTTCCGTTGGTCGGATCTAACTAGGACTTTGGGATCGCAATAGGTTGGCCATCACGTTCAATAAGTGATCAACTCCGAGGCTTTTAAGTGCTGAGGCCTCAGAACAGCCTTCTCCTTCCTCTCTTCTGGCGTTTCTTCCTCTCCTCCGACCCTATGTGTGACGGAACACCTCGTCCAAGCCCATTAAACCGGTAACGTACTTGATCCGAGTCCGTCTCCCGCGAACGGGCCGAAGCCTCACAAGGGATACCACACCATAGTCCGTGTAAACACAAAGGAACACACCATTTTATATATATATCACAAGTTTACATAGCCATACCTCCAAGAAAAGAAAAGAAAGTACAAGAGCCTGGGGCATACCCCGAGGTACAACTGAAGGAAGTGGACAAACTAGCTACACTACACTGCTGGAGGTGCTGACCCTGCACCGCTACGACGCGGCTCCGAACTGGATGACGGTCGAGAAACATCCTCCTCGCCCTCACCTGTGGGGGTAGGGGTGAGCCTCGCTAGTCACTGGCTCAGTAGGGAACTCCCCCAACACCAAGAAAACCAAAAACACAGGTACGAAGGCGGTAAACTATGCTAGCAGTTTATAGAACAGCTAAGCAGAATATTAAAGCTGTAAATATACTCACCGTCTGCCGACTATGTAAAGAAACTTTAATAAATAAATGGCAAAACCAAACAGGTATACGAGCTAAAGTAGAATCCGCCACACTCGAGCCACGTGAACTGGTTCATGACACTAGTGACTGACTCGGACAACACACACAAGTCTACCTCTCAGTCTCGCAGCCACGGACGAAAGGTCATGCTGCTGCTCCACGTGAAAAGGTCAAGCAACTGTGGAGACCAACTAAACACCACCACCTGCGGACCACACGGTCGCAGGCCCATGCCTGGCACCTCTAGAGACCCTGGCCTGGGCTCGCTAGAGTGAGGCACTGGAGAAGGACTAGCTGGGGACCAGTGTCACTACTAGTGTCCGTACCCCCAACTAAGAGCGCACTACAAGTGACCAAAAGACAAGCACAACAGCACTATCCCACTGTCATCTTTCCCTCAGCTGGACGTACAACTCAAGCAAAGGAGTGAGGGTGTCCAGGTCAGACGACACAGACCTCAACGGTACAACACAAGTACCGGGACAAAGCCCCGAGCTAACAGCCTGGCTCACAAAGAACCTGGGGCACCCAACTGGAGAGGTAACCACGGTAGACGTCGTACTACTCGCCACGTATACAAAACCACATGCACGTCACACAAACCACGTGAAGACTCACGTAAACCTCGTGCACTAATAGTCCACTACACGTGAACACCACGTAAACACATAAAGAACCAGCTAACTGCGTACCCAGTACACCAGTCTCAGAAACCATGTGCACTAGGTGCACTACAAATACCATTGCATCGCTCGATATCGTTAAATATTCAATATAACAACATTTTAATAAATGCATGCTGGCGGCAGCATCGACTGCCGTCGGTGAAATGTACACGGCAAGGTATCTGGCCATCAATCTCCTAGCTAAAGAAACTGGCGTCAATCGATATTGACTCCAAGATCTTCGGCTATCAACTCTCACAGAAACCCTAGGCCGATACCTCAGGTATTCTCGGCACTAAAATCAATAGAAAAACACGAGGAAACACATCCTCTAACATGCATGCATCTTAATCAAATTAAAACAACATGTTTCACTCGTTAAATTGCTCCAACCACCCATTAACCCCACATGGAGTACCTTTACCCAAAAACATAATTAACATGCAGATTCATGCGTTCCAGATGCATTATCACAACCAGAAGGAACTAAAAGGGATCATTCCCTACCTCATGATGCACTTAAACCTCCTAAATCCTCCCGATTCGTGCCAAACCCTCCGTGAGCTCCTTCGGAGATTACACCTCGCTCCGGCATTTCCTTGCCCGATTCACCACCACCTCACGTTCCACGATCCCCCAACTAGCCTTCTGCAACCATTGGAAGCAGTGGGGAAGCAAGGTATGAAAATAGGGTGACGGAGAGGGAGAACAGAGTGAGGGAACTGCCCTCGGGTAGACCTATATCCTGCAGGTCGCACAGGTTGGCGTCAACCCTGTTGTCGTTTAGGGAACCATCACAATAAACGTCCACAAAGCCCACTGTTAAGTTCATAAAGTTGACGTCACCTTCAATGGACGCCAAACCAGTCAACGACCACACCTGGCCGTCAACCCCTAATCAACTACAGCAGGTCCTATCTTGTTTCAAGACCAAACCTACATGCACCACACATCCAAACCACACTGGCCTCACGATGGCCACCACGACCATTACACACATGATCCATAAGGATCCGAAAAACGCGATGTTACATTACTATCATCTAAAAAGAAATTTCGACCTCAAAATTCATAATACAACTTAAACACAAACTACTTTAATATATACATTTTTACAAATACTATCATCTAAAAAGAAGCATAAAACCTTACTCAAACAAATTGGAATACCCTTTAGCCATCTCCTCGGCTAACTCCCAGGTATCCTCACCACCCAACCTATTTACCCATCGCACTTTAACTAGCTCGATTTCTTTATTTCTCAGCTTCTTTGTTTTTCGATCAGTGATCTGCATCGGATATTCTGACATAGTCATATCCGGCCTCAGGTTACCACCTTGGTAACTGATTATCTGAGCTGGATCTTCAATACACTTTCTTAACATGGAAACATGAAATATCATGGACGTTCGTAAAATCTGCTGGCAAATCCAGTCTATAAGCTGTTTTCCCAATTCTTTCAATCACCTGGAAAGGTCCCACATACCTTGGGCTCAACTTTCCAGTCTTTCCAAACCTCATAATACCTTTACTCGGGGAAATTCTTAAGAAAACAAAATCTCCCACTTCAAACTGAAGTGGTCTCCTCCGGTTATCTGCATAGCTCTTTTGCCTGCTTTGAGCTGCCTACAATTTTTCCTTAATAAGTTTCACTACTTCTGTGGTTTGATGAATCAATTCAAGACCCACTAACTGCCTTTCTCCCACTTCATGCCAGTTCAATGGGGTTCTACATGGCCTTCCATATAAAGCATCATACGGTGCCATCCCAAGACTGGTATGATAACTATTATTATAGGCAAACTAAACCATTCCCAAATGATGCTCCCAATTACCTCCCCAAACTAAACAACAAGCTCGCAACATGTCTTCAATCGTCTGAATAGTCCTCTCTGTTTGACCATCTATCTGGGGATGATAAGTGGAGCTATATCTCAGCTCAGTGCCAATTAGCTTCTGCAGACTTCTCCAAAAACTAGAAGTAAATCTTGGATCTCTGTCAGACACGATAGTCTTCGAAATACCATGTAGTGGAACAATTCTATCAACATAAACTTTTGCTAGTCTATCCACTGTCCAAGACATACTTACTACCGCTAATCTGCACACCTTGGTCAATCTGTCAACAAACACCCATATTCCATTATGTCCCGAAGCTGTTCTTAGTAAGCCTGCCACAAAGTCCATGGCAATATCATCCCATTTCCACTGTGGGATGGGCAACGGTTGCAATAGACCTCCAGGCTTCTGATGTTCTGCTTTAATCTGTTGACAGATAGCACACCATGCAACAAATTTTGCTATTTTCTTTTTCATATGAGGCCACCAGAAATGTTTCTTTAACTCCTGGTACATTTTAGTACTACCCGGATAGATAGTGTACCTGGATTTATCAGCCTCTTCCAACACTCGCTGCTTTACCTCTCTTTCAGCTGGTACAAATAACCTGCCTCTGAGTTTGACCACACAATTATTATCAATAGTAACTCCTTCCATTTTTACAATCTCAGCTAAACTTACATCTGCTCTCTGAGCCTCAACAATCTGCCAATACAAGGATGGCTCTACAGTACTACTGGCTAGTACTGCCCGTCGCTGACTGTTTGGCACGTACAAGGAATTCTCTACTATTTCCTCGTACCACTTCCATTCTTTTATCATCATCTGGCTTAAATATGCCTTTCTGCTCAAAGCATCAGCCACAACATTGGCCTTACCCGATGGTAAGCCAAATTGAAATCATAATCTTTTAAATCCATCCATCTACGTTGACGGAGATTTAAATCTTTTTGCGAGAAGATATACTTCAAGCTTTTATGATCTGTAAAGATCTCAAATATCTCGCCATACAGATAATGTCTCCACATTTTTAAGGCAAACACAACCGCTGCCAATTCCAAATCATGAGTGGGGTAATTCTCCTCTGCCAGCTTCAATTGTCTGGACGCATAAGCTATCACTTTGCCATGCTGCATAAGTACTGCGCCAAGTCCTCTCTTTGAAGCATTTGTATATACCACAAAACCACCACTTCCTACCGGTAATGCCAATATGGGTGCTGATGTAAGCCTCTTCTTCAATTCCATAAAACTTTTCTGACATTCACCGGACCACACAAATGGTACACCTTTTCTGGTCAACTTGGTCATGGGTGCCGCAATCTTGGAAAAATCTTGTATGAAGCGCCTATAATAACCTGCCAATCCCAGAAACTTCTAATCTCAGTAATTGTCTTAGGCACTTCCCATTTCATAACTGCTTCTACTTTGCTCGGGTCCACTGCCACTCCTTTAGCTGAGATTTCTTTCAACCAAATTCACACTTACTGAATTTGGCAAACAACTAGTTATCCCTTAACAGTTTAAAGAGTAAACCTCAAATGAGATGCATGCTCCTTTAGATGCTGAATAAATCAGAATATCATCTATAAAGACCCAATGAATTGGTCCAATACGGATGAAAAATTCTATTCATCTGATCCATAAAACCTGCAGGAGCATTGGTCAGCCCAAATGGCATAACCACAAATTCATAGTGACCATATTTGGTTTTGAAAGCTGTTTTATCTATATCCTCCTCCTTGATCCTCAACTGATGATACCCAGACCTTAAATCAATTTTAGAAAATACTTTTGCTGATTGCAATTGATCAAACAGATCATCTATCCTCGGCAATGGGCATTTATTTTTAATGGTCACATCATTCAACTTCCTATAATCAATACACATACGAAAACTTCCATCTTTCTTTTTCACAAATAACACTAGTGCTCCCCACGGGGAATGACTTGGTATATAACCCTTTCTGTAACAGTTTTTCTAATTACTTTTTTAATTCTTTAAGTTCTGCTGGTGCCATCCGATATGCAGCTTTAAAAATCGCCATAGTACCTGGCAGCAACTCAATGGTAAAGTCTACCTCCCTGTGTGGAGCTAAACCAGGCAAATCTTCAGGAAAAACATCAGCAAATTCCCTAACCACGGAAACTGCTTCCACTGACTGACTAGCTTCTACCAGAGTCATCGAGGCTAAATAAGCCACACATCCAGCATTTATCAACTTTCTAGCTCTAGTTACAGAAATTAGAAACTTAGAGGTATAAAAAGGCATACCTTGATATTCAAATACTGCACCATTAGAATGACAAAACCCGATCCTCTTCTTTCTGTAATCTAGCATTGCTCCATAAGCCTCAAGTCAATCCATACCCAAAATAATATCATAATCTGTCAACTGCAGGGCATATAACCGACCCGGCATCCGATTCCCTTCAATCATAACAAGAGCTTCATCTATATAGCTCGAAGTGAGCATAAACTCACCCGAGAAACCTACACTACCAATTCACAGGACTTTTCTTCTAAAGGATGAACCATATAATCTAGGAACTCTTCGGAAATGAAAGAATGAGAGGCACCCGAATCAAATAAAACTCTTGCTGAATAATCATGAAAGGGTATAGTATCTTCTATCATATTTGATGCCTCCGCCTAGGCTCGGTGATAACCATAACCCAGCCCCTTCCCCGCTGCTACGGTGCTCCTCTGCCACGACCTATGTGACGGAATGCCTCGGCCAAGCCCGTTAAACCAATAACATACTTGATCCGAGTCTGCCTCCCGCGAACGGGCCGAAGCCTCGCAAGGGATACCAAACCACAGTCCGTGTAAATATAAGGAACACACTATTTTATATAAATATTTCACAAGTTTACATAGCCATATTTCCACAGAACTGAAAGAAGGTACAAGAGCCTGGGGCATACCCCAAGGTACAACTAAAGAAAGTAAACAACTAGCTACACTACACTGCTGAAGCTGCTACTACACAGCTGGAGGTACCGACCCTGCACCACTACGCGCGCGGCTCTGAACTGGACGACGGTCATGAAACGTCCTCCTCGCTCTCACCTGTGGGGGTAGGGGTGAGCCTCGCTAGTCACTGGCTCAGTAGGGAACTCCCCCAACACCGAGCAAACCAAAATCACAGGTACGAAAGCAGTAAACAGTACCAACAATTTATAGAACAGCTAAGCAGGATATAAAGCTGTAAAAGTACTCACCGTTTGCCGACTATGAAAACAACTATAATAATTAAACGGAAACCAGTACAGGTGTACAAGCTAAAGTAGAGACAGCCAACACGAGCCACGTGAACTGGTTCGCGACACCAGAAACTGACTCGGACAAGCTAACATAGGTCTACCTCTCAGTCTCGCAGCCACGGACGAAAGGTCCAGCTGCCGCTCCACGTGGAAAAGTCAAGCAACTATGGAGACCAACTAAACACCACCACCTGCGGACCACACGGTCACAAGCTCATGCCTGACACCTCTAGAGATCCTGATCCGGAACTCTCTAGAGTGAGGCACTAGAAAAGGACTAGCTGGGGTCCAGTACGTCTACTGGTGTCTGTACCCCAACTACGAGCGCGTTACAAGTGACTAAAGACAAACACAAGTGTCACTGTCCCACTGTCATCTTTCCCTCAGCCGGACATGCTACTCAATACAGGAGTGAGGGTGTCCAGGTCAGACGACAAAGACCTCGACGGTACAACACAAGTACTGGGACACAGCCCCGAGCTAACAACCTGGCTCACAAAGAACCTGGGGCACCCAACTGGAGAGGTAACCACGGTAGGCGTCGTACTACTCGCCACGTGCACGTCACACACACACCACGTGAAACGTCACGTAAACCTCAAGTAACAACAGTCCACTACACGTGAACTCAACTGAACCCGCGTGAACAACACGCAACCTCGAAGTAAGTAACTAACTGCATATTTCGTATGCTAAACACGGAAACTATGTGCACTCAGTGCACCACAGGTGCCAACGCACTATGCATTATCGATAAATACCTTTAATAGCCATTTCTGCTTAAACACAAGCTGGCGGCAACATCGACTGCCGCTTATGGGAAGTAGACGGCAAAGGATCTAGCCGTTTATATCCCAGCTGATGAACCTGGCGTCAATCGATGTTGACGCCAAGATCTTCAGCTCCCCTTCCTGCAGAAACCCTAAACCGATCCTACAGGTTTTACAACCGTTAAAACAACGGAAAGACATGCAGAAATAGTCTCTCTAACATCCATATACTATAATTAAACCATAACAACATGTTTACTACTTGAATTCACCAAACCACCCATTATCCCCGCATGGTGCAACCTAATCCGAAATGCATTAAATCGGTTGTTTCAAGTGGTTAAATCATATTTTAATGATCCTACGGAGCTAACAGGGTTCGTTCCCTACCTCAGAACACGCTTAAACCTCCTGAATCTCCCGGTTCACACCGAACCCTCCACGAGCTCCCACAGGAATTGCACCACGCCACGACATTTCCTCGCGCGATTCGGCAACGCCACACGTCCCACGTTCCTCCAACCAGTCTCCTGTACCTGTTGGAAGCTTTAGGGACACGGGGGCATGAAGCTGGGGCAAGAGAGAAAGAGAACCAGGTAGAAACCTGCTCTCGGGTGACCCTATAACCTGCAGAATTCTCAAGTTGGCGTCAACCCCTCTACCGCCAATGGAAACTGCCACCATCAACGTCCACATCTTATGCCGCCAAGTTCATGCAGTCAACGGCAACCTATTTGGACGCCAACAGGTCAACGACCACCCCTGCCCGCCAACTCCAACTCAACTGCAGCAGTCCTATTTCATTTCAGGACCAAACCTGCACTTCACCTGAACAAACCACACATCCAACCGCACATTCCACACAACCAACTCACACTGGCCTCACAACGGCCATCACAACCATAACACACACGATCCACATGGATCTGAAAAGCACGCGACGTTACATTACTATCATCTAAAAAGAAAATTTCGACCTCGAATTCATAACACAATTCAAAGTTAAACAACTTATACATGCCACCTTTACAAACACTATCATCTAAAAAGAAATACAAAAGCTTATTCAAACAGATAGGGATACCCTTTAGCCATTTCCTCGGCTAATTCCCAGGTATCCTCACCACCCACCTATTCTCCCATCTTACTTTAACTAGCTCAATTTCTTTATTTCTCAGCTTCTTTATCTTTCGATCTGTGATCTGCACTGGATACTCTGGCATAGTCATATCCGGCCTTAGGTCACCACCTTGATATCTGATTATTTGAGCTGGATCTTCAATACATTTTCTTAACATGGAGACGTGGAAGATATCATGCACATCTGCAAAATCAGCTGGCAAATCCAGTCTATAAGCCGTCTCCCCAATCCTTTCTAACACTTAGAAGGGTCCTACATACTCTCGGACTCAACTTCCCAGTCTTGCCAAATCTCATAATTCCTTTACTCAGAGAAACTCTCAAGAAAACAAAATCTCCCACTTCAAACTAAAGTGGTCTTCTCCGATTATCCGCATAACTCTATTGCCTGCTTTGAGCTGCCTGCAACTTTTCTTTAATAAGCTTTACTACTTCAATGGTTTGCTGAATCAATTCAAGACCCACTAACTGCCTTTCACCCACTTCATGCCAGTTCAATGGGGTTCTACATGGCCTTCCATATAAAACTTCATACGGTGCCATCCCAAGACTGGTATGATAACTATTATTATAGGCAAACTCAACCATTCCCAAATGATGCTCCCAACTACCTCCCCAAACCAAACAACAAGCTCGCAGCATATCTTCAATAGTCTGGATAGTCCTTTCTGTCTGACCATCTGTCTGAGGATGATAAGCGGAGCTATATCTCAGCTCAGTACCAATTACTCTTTGCAGGCTTCTCCAAAAACCAGAAGTAAATCTTGGATCTCTATCAGATACAATAGTCTTCGGATACCATGTAGTGGAACGATCTTTTCAACATAAATATTTGCTAATCTGTCCACTGTCCAAGACATACTTACTGCCACTAATCTGCACACCTTGGTTAATTTGTCAACAAATACCCATATTCCATTATGCCCGGAACTCGATCTTGGTAAACCTGCCACAAAGTCCATAGCAATATCATCCACTTCCACTATGGAATAGGCAATGGTTGCAACAAACCTCCAGGCTTCTGATGCTCTGCTTTGATCTGTTGACAGATAGCACACCTGGCAACAAACTCTGCTATTTCCTTTTTCATATGAGGCCACCAGAAATACTTTCTCAAATCATGGTACATTTTAGTACTACCCGGATGGATAGTGTACCTAGATTTATGAGCCTCTTCCAACACTCGTTGCTTTACCTCTCTCTCTGCTGGAACAAACAACCTGCCTCTAAGCCTGACTACACAATTATCATCAATGGTAACTCCTTCCATTTTCACAATTTCAACTAAATTTACATCTGCTCTCTGAGCTTCAATTATCTGCCAATACAAAGATGACTCTACAGCACTAGCAGCTAGTACTGCCCGTCGCTGACTACTGGGCACATACATGAGTTTTCCACTACTTCTTCATACAACTTCCATTCTTTAATCATCATCAGATTAATATATGCCTTTCTACTCAAGGCATCTGCTACGACATTGGCCTTACCCGGATGATAAGCCAAACTAAAATCATAATCCTTCAAATACTCAATCCATCTGCGCTGGCGAAGGTTTAGATCTTTCTGCGAGAAAATATACTTCAAACTTTTATGATCTGTAAAGATCTCAAATCTCTCGCCATACAGATAATGCCTCCACATTTTCAAGGCAAACACAACTGCTGCCAATTCCAAATCATGAGTAGGGTAATTCTCTTCTACCGGCTTCAATTGCCTGGATGCATAAGCTATCACTTTGCCATGCTGCATAAGCACTGCACCAAGCCCTCTTCTTGAAGCATCATTATACAACACAAAACCACCACTCCCTGCCGGTAATGTCAATATAGGTGCTGATGTAAGTCTCTTCTTCAATTCCATAAAACTTTTCTGACATTCACCGGACCACACAAAAGGCACACCTTTCCTGGTCAATTTAGTCATAGGTGCCGCAATCTTAGAAAAATCTTGAATAAAGCGCCTATAATAACCTGCTAATCCCAGAAAACTTCTAATCTCAATTATTGTCTTAGGCACTTCCCATCTCATCACTGCTTCCACTTTACTCGAGTCTACTGCTACTCCTTTAGCTGAGATTACATGACTCAAAAACTGAATTTCTTTCAACCAAAATTCACACTTATTGAATTTAGCAAACAACTGGTTATCCCTTAACAACTGCAGGGTAAACCTCAATGAGCTGAATGCTCCTCTTCGGATGCTAAATAAATCAGAATATCATCGATAAAGACCACAATGAATTGGTCTAAATATGGATGAAAAATTCTATTCATCAGATCCATAAAACCTGCAGGAGCATTAGTCAACCCAAATGGCATAACCACAAACTCAAAGTGACCATATCTAGTTCTGAAGTTGTTTTATCTATATCTTCTCCTTTAATTCTCAACTGATGGCACCCGACCTCAAATCAATTTTAGAAAACACTTTTGCTGATTGCAACTGATCAAACAGATCATCTATCCTCGGCAACGGGTACTTATTCTTAATGGTCACATCATTCAACTTTCTATAATCAATACACATTCTAAAACTTACATCTTTATTTTCACAAATAACACCGGAGCTCCCCACGGGGAATGACTCGATCTAATAAACCCTTTCTGCAATAGTTCTTCTAACTGCTTTTTCAATTCTTTAAGTTCTGCTGGTGCCATCCGATATGGAGCTTTAGAGATCGGCATGGTACCTGGCAGCAACTCAATGGTAAAGTCCACCTCTCTATGTGGAGCTAAACCAGGCAAATCTTCAGGAAAAACATCAGCAAATTCCCTAACCACGGGAACTGCTTCCACTGGCTGACTAGCTTCTACTAGACTTACTGAGGCTAAATAAGCAACACACCCAGCATTTATCAACTTTCTAGCTTTAATTGCAGAAATTAGAAACTTAAAGGTATAAAAAGCATACCTTGATATTCAAATACACACCATTAGATGACAAAACCTGATCATTTTCTTTCTGCAATCTAACATTGCTCCATACATCTCAAGCCAGTCCATACCCAAAATAATATCATAATCTAACAACTGCAGGGCATACAACCGACCCGGCATTGTTGGGTTCACATTCCAAATCATAAATACAACATGTTTTTGTTGATGATCAATGATGAACAATGTAAACAAGTGAACAATGTGAATTGAGTTTAAATTGCATAAGATCTCACTAACTATGTTTTATTATTTAGGTGAGATGTTGAGCAAGACATGTACAAAGAACAAGGTTCAAATGATGAAGATATACATGAAAAGCAAGTACCTGTCGACAGCAGGAAAGGTCCCTGTCGACAGCCTACTCAAGCCAGAAGGACAATCTTCAGTACAGATGAGCCTGTCGACAGCACCCCAGCCACTTGTCGACAGGAAGAGGTTCCCAGAACCACAATCTTCTGTCTGCCTGTGCCTGTCGACAGCACTCAGTCGCCTGTCGACAGCAACTGCCTTCCAGAAGCCTTGAATGTTCTGCTTGCTTGCGCCTGTCGACAGGAGCACCCAGTGCTGTCGACAGATGGAGAAAGTCTTCAAATACGGAAATTCTTCAAGTTGCCATAGATGGTGTTTCCACATACCACGACTCTCCATATGTAAACACCTCTATTTAAGCATCTTTTTGAAGACAATCACGAACACAAGCAGCCTCCAAGCAAGAACCCTAAAAGCTTCTCAAGAAAAGTCTTGCCCTACTGCTCTGCTTCTACCTGTTGCCCAGATTCAACAAGAGAAGTCTTCCGTGCAGCGGTGAAGTCTGAACGTCGTGGATTCAAGCCTCTCCATCAACTTCTGATCATCAGGACAAAGCTTGAAGTCTACCCAGACATTCATCAGAAGAGTTTTCAATTGGATTTGATCCTCAACTCTCAACTCTTATCTGTTTCATTTTTATTCATACTCGTGTGTGTGGTGTGTTTCAAGCCGTCCTTGTGCTTGATACACGTGTGTGTGTGAGTTGTAGTTCTTGAACTAGCTCATAAGCAGATTGTTCTGCGTGTGTGTGTGGCCCGTGGATGTAGGATACACGAGTTGTGTATTCCGAACCACGTAAATCGTTGTGTCTCGTGGTTTGAACGTTTCTACGTTAGATGTTTCGTAGGCACGGCGCATATGCCACGTCTAATCATCTGTTTGATATCTAATCATTGATTACACACACCCACACTAAGTTTAGTCCTTGCCATAATTTCTAGTGATTTGTATCTTACGAAAAGAAGGCGTCAAGTGTTCTTAATAGACAGTAATCTATTCAACCCCCCTTCTAGATTACCATATAGGGAATTCCGCAACACTTCAATTGGTATCAAGCCCTGTTTCTCTCGTTTACTGTCACAACCATTTGATCTTACGATCAGGAGATACTTCATCTTATGGATTCTAGTAAGGGGTATATGGCCGAAGGACACTCAGTCACTAGGCCACCCTTCTTTGATGGCACTGACTATCCCTATTGGAAAACCGCATACAGGTGTTTCTACGTGTACAAAACTTTGAATTGTGGAAGATAGTCAGAACAGGACCATATGAATTGCCTCAAGACGAGAATACATGGACTAAAGACCAGATTGCCAGAGGGACTCTTAATTGGAGCGCCCTCAACATGATGCAGTGCGCGGTCCATCCAAAGAATACTCGAGGGTCTCCACATGCTCTTCAGCTAAGGAGATGTGGGACAAGCTCGAGTTAATATATGAAGGTACGTCTGAGGTAAGAGAATCTAAGGTAAGCATACTAGTCTCAGAATATGAAGTTTTAAGATGAATCATGATGAGGCAATATCTGACATGTTTGCTAGATTCATGGTTCTGATAAATGGACTAAAAGGTCTTAAAAAGGAATACTCAGAGAGTGATTTGTGAGGAAGATACTTCGGCCTCTTCCATCCTCATAGAACACTAAAGTCACTGTCATTGAAGATTCCAAGAATCTTTCAACCATGAAGGTGGATGAATTGATTGGTTCCCTCATGACCTATGAGTTGAATGTGAAAAGGAAGGAAACTGAAGAGAACCCAGCAAGTCCATTGCTTTGAAAGCTTCCAAGAAAGTTTCTTCAGATTCCAAAAGGAGTACTCAACAGGAAAGTATTGAGTCTGAATCCTCTAGTGCTAGTGAGAATGACGAGATGGCCATGCTCACTAGACAATTTAAGAAGTTCCTCAAATTCAAGAAAAGGTTCAGGAAACTCAAAACCGTTCCAAAGGGTACCAACAGATTTGATTCATCTAACAAAAATCTGATGTGGTTTGTTATGAGTGCAAGAAGCAGGGGCACATGAGAGGAGAATGCCCCGAGCTTAAAAGAAAATTGAAGAAAGACAAATTCACGTTCAAGAAAGCTAAAGCAATGTTGGCTTTATGGAGCGATGAAGATGAGGACAGTCAAGCCACCTGGAAGATGAAGAGATTCAATGTCTCATGGCGAAGAGTGACGATTCAACCGAGGTAAACTCTTCCTTTGAAGTTTTCTATTGATGAATGGGAAGAGGCTTATACTGTACTGTTTGAAAAATTTTGTGAATTTAAGTCTGAAAACAAAGCACTTAAGAAGAAAATGAATTTCCTTGTTCATGAATCTAACAACAATGAAGAAATTGAGTCTCTGAACAAGGTAATGATTTGATGAAATTGATGAACAAACCCACAGTGATGAATTGGATAGCATGAAACTTAAGTATCAAGAAGCTCAAAGGAAAGAGATGATCTAATAAACTCTCTTGAAATCTTAAAGGTGAGCATGCTAATCTGAAAGAGAAACTTGAAAAAGCTGAAACAGAACTGAAAGACAAATCAAAAGATCTAACAAGTTTTGTAAAAAGCAAACAGAACTTGGATGCAATCTTAGGTTCAAATGTTTTTGTTGCAAGACATGGGATTGGATTTCAAAATCCAAAGCCAAAGGTAATTGGCAAAAATCTGATGACTGATTTCATTGATCCAACCCCAAGCTCTAGCAAACCAAACCTTCAAAGAAAAGGAAAAATCAACACAGGGTAAAAAATAGGAACCTAAAGTCACCAAATTTGTTCCTAGTCAAAAGAAGGAACTTGCTACAAGCTCTAAAAAGGGCCGTCCACAAGACAAACAGCAAGTTCCCAAAGCTAGACTCACCAGGGAACAAAAGGGTAAGATGCCTATGGATGCTTCTAAAAATGTCAAACCCAATGTTGTTCCTAAATCATCATCATGCAAAATCTGTAAAAAGATTGGACATAATGAAAAACAATGCTGGAATAAACCAATTCAAAGAAGATCAAGCAAGTTTGGATTCCTAAGCATTTCTTATTTGGCATGAATGATTCAATGGGACCCAAAGTAATTTGGGTACCAAAACCTCTCGTCTGATCCACATGTGCAGGAATGCCTAGAAGCCCACAATCAAAACAAATGGTACCTGGACAGTGGCTGCTCGAGGCATATGACGGGCGACAAAGCTAAATTCAGTTTGCTCGTGGAAAAAGACGGAGGTCAAGTGATCTTTGGAGGTAACAACAAAGGCCAGATCATCGGCTCAGGTAAAGTTGGTAAGGTTGCCTCTAACTCTATAACAATGTGCTTCTGGTTGATGGCCTTCATCACAATTTGCTCAGCATAAGTCAGTTGTGTGATAAAGGTCATAAAATTGTCTTTGAATCCAACTCATGTCACATTCTTGATAAGGAAACAGGAAGCCTAAAATTTTCTGGAAAAGAATGAATAACATCTACATGGTTGACTTAGATGATCCAGAAAATAACAATTTGTGTCTTGTAGCAAACAAACAGGACGAGCTTACATTGTGGCATCGTAGACTCGGTCATGCTAGTTACAATGTATTGCACAAGATCATGAGGCTTAAGTTGGTAAGTGGTCTTCCTGAAATCTCCTTTAACAAGAATGAAAATTTCTGTGATGCATGTGCACAGGGAAAACAAACCTGAAAATCCTTCAAATCAAAGGCACCAGTAAGCACTTCCAAAGCCTATGAACTCTTGCACATGGACTTATTTGGACCTACGAGAACACTCAGTCTCAATGGCAAGCGTTATGGTTTTGTCATTGTGGATGACTTCTCTAGGTTCACTTGGGTGAAATTCCTGGCTCACAAGAATGAAGCATTAAATGTTTTTGAAGAATTCTTCAACAAAGTTGAGCATGGGAATGTCAATAAAATATGCTCCATCCGCACTGATCACGGGGGGAATTTGACAACAACTCCTTTACTGAATTCTGCAGGCTCCATGGGATAGAGCACTTGTTCTCCTCTCCAAGAACTCCGGAACAAAATGGAGTGGTGGAGAGAAAGAACAGAACATTGGTGGAGATGGCTCGCACGCTTCTGGTCGAGAATCAACTAGCAAGAGCCTTCTGGGCAGAAGCGGTAAACACATCTTGTTACATTCTTAATCGAGCCATGGTAAGACCTGTATTCAAGAAAACTCCTTACGAACTTCTGAAAGGTAAGAAACCCACCATTGGGTACTTTAAAGTTTTTGGTTCAAAGGTGTTTATTCATAACAATGATAAAAGTGACTTGGACAAGTTTGAAGCCAAAAGCGATCAAGGTATTTTTCTTGGATATTCTGAACATTCTAGAGCTTATAGAGTGTTTAATCTGAAAACCAGAAAGGTGGAAGAAACTCCACACGTTGTTTTTGATGAATCTCAAATCAAGTCTAACAATTCTACTCCTTACAGGTTTGACGATGAATCTGTTGAAACAACTCTTGGAGATCTACAAAGCAAATCAAATGCACTCCCTAAGTCAGCTCATAAAGCTAAACGTGGATATCTTCGCAGGTGTGATGATGAAGATGACAGTCATCTACCCAAAAATGAAGAAGATACACCTGCACAAGATCCACAACAAGAGGATGAACCACAATATGAAACTCCTCCAGCCACCCCTCCTCCGGAACAACATCCTCAACTGCAAGATCAACCCGGACCTTCAACAATCACGAATGTGAGGTACTCTAAAGCTCATCCACTTGAGAATGTCATAGGTGACATAAATGATTCAGTTCAAACCAGGTCTCAATTAAATCAAATAGTTGAACAGGATCATTTAGCCTTTGTCTCTCAAGTGGAGCCTAAAAATGTTGAAGAAGCATTAAAAGAAAATTCATGGATTGATGCTATGCATGAGGAGTTAGCCAATTTCAAAGAAATAATGTCTGGAGTTTGGTTCCTAAAACCCCTGAAATTTATGTAATAGGCACAAGGTGGGTTTTTAGGAATAAACTCAATGAAGAGGGTAAAGTGGTGAGAAACAAGGCTAGACTGGTTGCAAAGGGTTACAATCAGGAATTTGGTGTGGATTTTAAGAATCTTTTGCACCTGTAGCTAGGCTAGAAGCAGTTAGGATCTTGTTAGCATATGCATGCTCTAACAAGTTCAAACTATATCAAATGGATGTTAAAACTACTTTCTTAAATGGCTACATAAAGAGGAAGTCTACGTTTCTCAACCACCCGGCTTTGAGGATCATGATAAACCAAACATATATTTAAATTGCACAAAGCTCTCTATGGTTTGAAACAGGCACCCTGAGCTTGGTACGATCGTCTCAGCTCATTTCTGTAAGCAAAAACTACTCAAGAGGTAAGGTGGACCAAACTCTTTTTACAAAGAAAGTTCGCAATCACATAATTGTTGTTCAAGTATATGTGGACGATATCATCTTTGGTTCCACTAATCCCACACTGTGTGAAGAATTTTCACAACATATGCACAGTGAATTTGAGATGAGCCTAATGGGGGAGCTTCAATTTTTTCTTGGTTTGCAGGTCAAACAGTTAGAAGATGGATTCTTCATCCCAAGAAAAATATGTCAAAGAACTTCTGAAGAAGTTTCAGTTTGAACAAGCTAAACATGCTTCAACACCAATGAGCACAAGCATAAAGCTGGAAAATGATGAGAAAGGTAAAATGGTAGATGCCAAGCACTTTCGAGGTATGATTGACTCACTCCTTTATCTTACTGCAAGTAGACCGGACATACAATTCAGCGTTTGTCTTTGTGCTAGATATCAATCTAGTCCAAGAGAAAGTCATCTAATTGCAGTTAAGAGAATTTTCAGATATCTCTCAGGTACGCATGATTGGGTCTTTGGTATCCAGCAGGTAGTGGCTTCAACTTGGTTTCATATTCTGATGCTGACTATGCTGGATGTAAAATTGACAGGAAAAGCACTAGTGGCTATTGCCAAATGCTTGGTGGTTGTATGGTTTCGTGGGCATCCAAGAAGCAACACTCGGTTGCACTCTCTACTGCAGAAGCAGAATATGTTGCTACAGGAAGCTGTGCAACACAAGTGTTTTGGATAAAAAGTCAGTTGTGTGACTACAACATTGATCTTGGATGCACACCTATCCTATGTGACAACACTAGTGCCATCAATCTTTCAAAGAACCCCATTCAACACTCTAGGACAAAACACATTGAAATCCGTCACCACTTTTTGAGAGATGAAGTAGCCAACAAAGCATTGAAATTAGCTTCATACCCACTGAAAAATAATTGCTGATATCTTTACCAAACCATTGGCAGAAGATAGGTTCACCACATTGAGAAGAGAGTTGGGTTTGTGCAAATTGCAATGAAACTTCAAATATTCAAGCATATGTTCCTTGTGTTCACTATCTGTGTGGTATATCAAATGGTGATGTGTGGAAGAACAAGTTATGTTTGTTTGGAAACTCTCATTATGCGTGAGAAAACATTCTCCGCCAAGTACCCATGGTCATGTGGCATGCAAGGGACATATACTCTAATATGAGATTTTTCTTTACAATTTTGCTCATTCCCAATTCTCCTTGAAAATTGTCAACTTTTGGTAAAATGTCTCTCTACATGCTGGATGTGCTTCATTGATTGAATAAATGTGTGCAATTTTGTCTTCATGAACTTGAGTATCTTTGTTTCACATGGCACACATTATGGGGAGCAAGTAAGGGTTAGATGAATGCAAATGTGAAGGAAATGTTAACTTTTCTCATCTCAACTCCCTCACACCATTACATATTTCAGCCCTTCATTCTACCCTTAAAACTGCTCTGAACATGTCCCTGTCGACAGGCCACAAGGGCTCTGTCGACAGCTAAGCCTAGACAGAACACAGATTCTTCTGTATGTGTCTTCCTGTCGACAGGCCTTCCTTCCCTGTCGACAGCTATTCAGAATTTTTGTGTTCATGCTCATTTTCTCACCCATTCAGTGAGCATCTTCATGATTAACAACTAAGGTGTCTATAAGGTGTTAATGTATGTCTGACCATACTACTTACAAATGATATTTAAGCTATTCTTTATTCCTCTATGATTTTTACATACTATTCATGTAGGGTTTAGGTTCTATCATTTAGGAAACATTTCATAACACTAAAGGATATCCACCTCACTCTTTTACATTAATCCTTAGTGAGCCAACATAGTCTCAATTTACTTGATAAGTCTTTTGGTCATGGAAGTGCATATCTAAATTGATTGGTAATCATATCACCAACTTGATTTTGGTCTTTACAACAATACTTGGAGAAAAGCTACCTATTTCTAAAAACAAATAAAAAATTAAAATAATGAAAATCACCATGAGTTTGGGATGAATATAGAGCAATGTTGGGTTATGCTAAGTAACCGGGGAGATGGGATCACAAATGTCTGCCCTCGCGCACAAAGGCCAACTCATCATCTCTGTACAACGGTATGATGGAAACTTCTACTAATTAACTGGGGGTATGGGCACGTGTAATGTCTATCCTCACGTCAAAAGGTGTGACGTCTTCTTAAGTACCATTTCCTCCCATTGTACTTCTAATAAAAAAAAAAATGGAAATAGTGTGAAGCCTCCACTGAGTCATAATTTCCAAGGTCATCGGTCTTGTGATTGTCTTGACATATAGATATCAGTTCATGCATCATTTGCCTATCCATAAAATGGGGATTATGTTGTCTTACATTGTATTTATACAACGACGGGTAAGTGTGCAATGTTCTTTAGTTAAGTGGGTGTTTTCTTAATGCTTTAACCTCAAATTCCTTGGGTATTATGTTAAAACCATTGGGAAATTGTTATGGTTTATTATGTTCTTGTATATGGTAGGTTAACATACATGATTCACCTCTTATACACCTTCATTTATAACATGGAAGAAATTGCTCAGAGCTTCAGTTCAAAATCCCCAAAAATCTCAAACTGGCCATTTTCTGAAAGCGCCTGTCGACAGGCACCAGGGGCCCTGTCGACAGCCGGCGGCAGAGATGTTTTTGGAAGTCCAACGGGCTAAATCCGAAAAGGGTTTGGTGGGATCCGACTCTTCACATACCCTCTTACCTTCTATAAGAGGACCCCACACCCCTTTCCATCTGTTTTCACTTCCAAAAACCCTTCTTTCCCTCCCTCTCCTCAAATTCCTTCTCCAGGGCACCAGCAGGGCACTTATGCAACTCTGGTGTTTTCTCTTCTATTCTCCATCTACTTTCCTTCTACCACCAGTCTCGAGCACGAGCAGCAAGATCTCATGGCCCCTACTGCCAAGAAACTGGCTTCTCATAGCCGTCCTCGGTCTTCTCACGCCGGACAGGGCTCCAGGGCCTCCCCTGAACGTCGCACAAAGCACCGGGAGGACCGTCTGCCAGAGCTGCTCATCCGTCCAAATCTCCAGTTCAAAGTCACTCATGCAACCTTCACAAAAGTCACGCAGCCTCGCTACGTTGACTTCATCTCCTTGCAGGATTTCTTTTCAGGTCTTTTGCCTCTCTTTGACACTCATGGTTGGTCACCTTTCTGCTACAGCCACAAAACATACTCCTCCTCTGCTGTCACGGAGTTTTACCACAATCTCCGGGAGTCTACCAAAGGTGATCTTTATACCCGAGTCAAGGGGAACTCCTTTCGCATTTCCCCCAATCTACTTTCAGTATCCCTGCAAATCCCAAACACAGGGGTTGACATCTTCGCACATCACCCTACCCCAGAGGAGTACTATGCCTCATTACTCCAAGCCTTACGACCCTACCGAGTCCTGATGATGATTCTAGAGTCTAGGTGTCCCGTGTCATGTCTTAAGTCTTCTGTTGTTCTCTTACTTTGATGGTCATGTAATGTCTTTCCCTTTCAAGTTATGTTTTACCTAGCACGTTATGTATGGCTCAATGAAAAATCAATGAAAATTCTAGTCTTCTTGCCTACTACATGTGTCTATGGTGCATGCTTTTCGATATTGACAAAAGGGGGAGAACACTCAATTAAGCACTTGTTTAATTGATTAATTTTGTCATCATCAAAAAGGGGGAGAATGTTGGGTTCACATTCCAAATCATAAATACAACATGTTTTTGTTGATGATCAATGATGAACAATGTAAACAAGTGAACAATGTGAATTGAGTTTAAAATTGCATAAGATCTCACTAACTATGTTTATTATTTTAGGTGAGATGTTGAGCAAGACATGTACAAAGAACAGGTTCAAATGATGAAGATATACATGAAAAGCAAGTACCTGTCGACAGCAGGAAAGGTCCTTGTCGACAGCCATACTCAGCCAGAAGGCCAATCTTCAGTACAGATGAGCCTGTCGACAGCACCCAGCCACCTGTCGACAGGACCCCAGCCACCTGTCGACAGGAAGAGGTTCCCAGAACCACCAATCTTCTGTCTGTCTGTGCCTGTCGACAGCACCCAGTCGCCTGTCGACAGCAACTGCCTTCCAGAAGCCTTGAATGTTCTGCTTGCTTGCGCCTGTCGACAGAGCACCCATGCTGTCGACAGACGGAGAAAGTCTTCAAATATGGAAAGTCTTCAAGTTGCCATAGATGGTGTTTCCACATACCACGACTCTCCATATGTAAACACCTCTATTTAAGCATCTTTTTGAAGACAATTACGAACACAAGCAGCCTCCAAGCAAGAACCCTAAAAGCTTCTCAAGAAAAGTCTTGCCCTACTGCTCTGCTTCTACCTGCTGCCCAGATTCAACAAGAGAAGTCTTCCGTGCAGCGGTGAAGTCTGAACGTCGTGGATTCAAGCCTCTCCATCAACTTCTGATCATCAGACAAAGCTTGAAGTCTACCCAGACGTTCATCAGAAGAGTTTTCAATTGGATTGATCCTCAACTCTCAAACTCTTCTCTGTTTCATTTTTATTCATACTCGTATGTGTGGTGTGTTTCAAGCCGTCCTTGTGCTTGATACACGTGTGTGTGTGAGTTGTAGTTCTTGAACTAGCTCATAAGCAGATTGTTCTGCGTGTGTGTGTGGCCCGTGGATGTAGGATACATGAGTTGTGTATTCTGAACCACGTAAATCGTTGTGTCTCGTGGTTTGAATGTTTCTACGTTAGATGTTTGGTAGGCACGGCGCATATGCACACGTCTAATCATCTGTTTGATATCTATCATTGAATTACACACATCCACACTAAGTTTAGTCCTTGCCATAATTTCTAGTGATTTGTATCTTATCGAAAAGAAGGCGTCAAGTGTTCTTAATAGACAGTAATCTATTCAAACCCCCCCTTCTAGATTACCATATAGGGAATTCCGCAACACTTCAGCATCTAGTTCCCTTCAATCATAACAGAGATTTATCTACATAACTCGAAGTGAGTAGGAACTCACCCAAAGGAACCTCCACTACTAACTCACAAGATTTCTCTTCTAAAGGATGAGCCATACAATCCAGAAATTCTTCGGAAATAAAAGAATGAGAGGCACCTGAATCAAATAAGACTCTTGCTGAATATTCATAAAGAGGTAAAGTACCTTCTATCATATTCGATGCCTCCGCCTGGGCTCGGGGATAGCCATAACCCGGCCTCTTCCCTGCTGCTGCGGTGCTCCTCTGCCACGACCTGTCTGTGGCTGCTGAAATTGCTGAGGCTGCTGCTGCTGCTGCTGCTGCACACCTCTTCCATACCCATATTCTCTCGATAGGGACAATTGCGGATCAAATGCCTCAGCTGATTACAATTATTACACTGATACCTTGGTGGAGTAATAGGCTGCCTGGCAGTACTCTGCTGTGACTCCTCCACCTCAGGCCTACCTCGGCCTTGCTGAACTTGCTGACGACCTCCCCATCCTCTTCCTTTACCTTTAAATGCTTGCTTCAATTTCTGGCTCCATTTCCCAAAGCATGATGAAGAAGGTCCTGCTGGTGCTTTACCCTTACTTGCACCCACTGATTGTTGGGGTAGCCGGAAACTACCTGAACCTGACTCGCCCGCCTGACGAGTCCGAATAGACCTCTCCAACGTAGCTGCTCTCTGGGCTGCTTCTTCTACTGTCTTACACATGAGAGGTACTATTGCATCCTGCAATTCCACTCTCAACCCTCTAATGAAATACTCAACCATCATATTATTATCTGATACCACATAAGGTGCATAACGAGTGAGAGCCATAAACCTCATCTGGTACTCTAAAACTGAAGAGTTACCTTGCTGGAGTGTCCGAAACTGCTCTCTTTTCACTTGCTGAACTTGAATCGGAAAGAATGTATCGTTAAATACATCAAGAAATTTCGACCAAGTAATAACCTCTTCTGTCCTGCCTGCAAAGGTGGTCTGCATCTTCAGTCTCCACCATTCTAATGCAAAACCTCGCAACTGATAGGTAGCTAGCACCACTTTATCTATTGCCGGACACCTCATAGTTGCAAAAACTCTTTCAATCTCATGAACTCAGTGTCCGCTGTATCTGGATTCGGCCCTCCTGAATAAGTAGGTGGCTGCAATCTCAGAAACTTCTCAACTTGCATCACTGGTTCTTCTGCTAATAACACTGGTGGTGGTGGCACAGGTGCTACAAAAGGCACCTCCACTCCTGGCAGAACTGGAGCTATAGGTACAACCTCTCCATCCCCAGGTGGCACTGCAACCGGTGGTACCGACGCTTGTTGATCCATCCTTGCCCGAATATCAGTGAGGCTTTCCCAAATCCTCTCTATCATACGCTGAGTACTCTCCTCTGGATCATCTCCTCCACCACCCCAATCTCTTCTATCAGCCATTTCAGAAATTTTTGCTCAAACAAAACACCAAACAAAATCAAAACAACAAATTATCAAAAACCAGGGTCCCTACCAGCAGTGTACAAAGACCGAAATAAGGCTATGTATCTTCTAGTTCCCTTATATTATCACGGACCTTGCTCTGATACCAACTATGACGGAACGCCTCGGCCAAGCCCGTTAAACCGATAACGTACTTGATCCGAGTCCGCCTCCCGCGAACGGGCCGAAGCCTCGCAAGGGATACCAAACCACAGTCCGTGTAAACATAAAGGAACACACCATTTTATATAAATATTTCACAAGTTTACATAGCCATATTTCCACAGAACTGAAAGAAGGTACAAGAGCCTGGGGCATACCCCGAGGTACAACTAAAGAAAGTAAACAAACTAGATACACTACACTGCTGAAGCTGCTACTACACAGCTGGAGGTACCGACCCTGCACTGCTACAGCGCGGCTCTGAACTGGACGACGGTCGTGAAACGTCCACCTCGCTCTCACCTGTGGGGGTAGGGGTGATCCTCGCTAGTCACTGGCTCAGTAGGGAACTCCCCCAACACCGAGCAAACCAAAATCACAGGTACGAAAGCAGTAAACAGTACCAACAATTTATAGAACAGCTAAGCAGGATATAAAAGCTGTAAAAGTACTCACCGTTTGCTGACTATGAAAAACAACTATAATAATTAAACGGCAATCCAGTACAGGTGTACAAGCTAAGGTAGAGACAGCCAACACGAGCCACGTGAACTGGTTCGCGACATCAGAAACTGACTCGGACAAGCTAACACAGGTCTACCTCTCAGTCTCGCAGCCACGGACGAAAGGTCCAGCTGCCGCTCCACGTGAAAAGGTCAAGCAACTGTGGAGACCAACTAAACACCACCACCTGCGGACCACACGGTCACAGGCCCATGCCTGACACCTCTAGAGATCCTGGCCCAGAACTCTCTAGAGTGAGGCACTGGAAAAGGACTAGCTGGGGTCCAGTACGTCTACTGGTGTCCGTACCCCCAACTACGAGCGCGCTACAAGTGACTAAAGACAACACAAGTGTCACTGTCCCACTGTCGTCTTTCCGTCAGCCGGACGTGCTACTCAAACATAGGAGTGAGGGTGTCCAGGTCAGACGACACAGACCTCAACGGCACAACACAAGTACCGGGACAAAGCCCTGAGCTAACAGCCTGGCTCACAAAGAACCTGGGGCACCCAACTGGAGAGGTAACCACGGTAGGCGTTGTACTACTCGCCACGTACACAAAACCACATGCACGTCACACACAAACCACGTGAAACGTCACGTAAACCTCAAGTAACAACAGTCCACTACATGTGAACTCAACTGAACTCGCGTGAACAATGCGCAACCTCGAAGTGAGTAACTAACTACATATTTCGTATGCTAAACATGGAAACTATGTGCACTCAGTGCACCACAGGTGCCAACGCACTATGCATTATCGATAAATACCTTAATAGCCATTTCTGCTTAAACACAAGCTGGCGGCAACATCGACTGCCGCTTATGGGAAGTAGACGGCAAAGGATCTAGCCATTTATATCCCAGCTGATGAACCTGGCGTCAATCGATGTTGACGCCAAGATCTTCAGCTCCCCTTCCTGCAGAAACCCTAAACCGATCCTACAGGTTTACAACCGTTAAAACAACGGAAAGACATGCAGAAACAGTCTCTCTAACATCCATACACTATAATTAAACCATAACAACATGTTTTACTACTTGAATTCACCAAACCACCCATTATCCCCGCATGGTGCAACCTAATCCGAAAATGCATTAAATCGGTTGTTTCAAGTGGTTAAGTCATATTAAATGATCCTACGGAGCTAACAGGATTCGTTCCTACCTCAGAACATGCTTAAACCTCCTAAAATCTCCCGGTTCACACCGAACCCTCCGCGAGCTCCCACGGGAATTGCACCACGCCACGGTGTTTCCTCGCGCGATTTGGCAACGCCACACGTCCCACGATCCTCCAACCAGTCTCCTGTACCTGTTGGAAGCTTTAGGGACACGGGGGCATGAAGCTGGGGTAAGAGAGAAAGAGAACCAGGTAGAAAACCTGCTCTCGGGTGACCCTATAACCTGCAGAATTCTCAGGTTGGTGTCAACCCCTCTGCCGCCAATGGCAACCGCCACCATCAACGTCCACATCTTATGCCGCCAAGTTCATGCAGTCAACGGCAACCTATCTGGACGCCAATAGGTCAACGACCACCCCTGCCCGCCAACTCCAACTCAACTGTAGCAGGTCCTATTTCATTTCAGGACCAAACCTGCACTTCACCTGAACAAACCACACATCCAAACCACACATTCCACACAACCAACTCACACTGGCCTCACAACGGCCATCACAACCATAACACACACGATCCGCATGGATCCAAAAAGTACGCGACGTTACAACCTACCTGTGGCTGCTGAAACTACTGCGGCTGCTGCTACTGCTGCACACCTCTTCCATATCCATACTCTCTCGGATAGGGACAATTGTAGATCAAATGCCCCGGCTGATTGCAGTTATAACATCTATACCCTGGTGGAATAATGGGATGTCTGGCAGTACTCTACTGCGACTCCTCCACCTCTGGCCTACCATGACCTTGCTGAAATTGCTGTCGACCTCCCCATCCTCTTCCTTTACCTTTAAATGTTTGCTTGAATTTCTGGCCCCACTTACCAAAACCTGATGAAGAAGGTCCTACTGGTGCTTTACCCTTACTCACACCATTGACTGTTACGGTAGCCGAGAACTACCTGAATCTGACTCGCCCACCTAACGAGTCCTAATAGACCTCTCCAATATAGCTGCCCTCTGAGTTGCTTCTTCCACTGTTTTACACATGAGTGGCACTATTGCATTCTGCAATTCTACTCTTAACCCTGAATAAAATATTCAGCCATCATATTATTATCTGATACTACATAAGGCGCATATCGGCTGAGTGCCATAAATCGCATCTGATATTCTAAAATTGAAGAGTTACCTTGCTGGAGTGTCCGAAACTGCTCTCTCTTCACTTGCTGCACTTGAATCGGAAAGAATGTATCATCAAATATATCAAGAAATTTCGGCCAAGTGATAGTCTCTTCTGTCTTGCCTGTAAAGGTGGTCTGCATCTTCAATCGCCACCATTCCAGTGCAAAACCTCGCAACTGATAGGTAGCTAGCACGACTCTATCTGTTGCTGGACACCTCATGGTCGTAAAGACCCTCTCAATCTCATGGACCCAGTGTTCCGTTGTATCTGGATTCGGCCCTCCTAAATAAGTAGGCGGCTGCAATCTCAGAAACTTCTCAACTTGCATCACTGGTTCCTCTGCTACTAACACTGGTGGTGGTGGTGGCAAGGGTGCTATAAAAGGCACCTCCGCTCCTGGTGGTGGCGGAACTAGAACTATAGGTATAGTCTCTCCGTCCCAGGGTGGTACGACAACCGATGGTACCAGCGCCTGCTGATCTTCTCCGAATATCGGTGAGGCTCTCCCAGATCCTCTCTATCATATGCTGAGTGTTCTCCTCTGGATCATCTCCTCCACCACCCTAATCTCTTCTATTTGCCATTTCAAACTTCTACATAAACAAGACACCAAACAAAAACAAAACAACAAATTATAAGAAACCAGGGCCCCTAGCAGTAGTGTACAAAGACCGAAATAAGGCTATGTATCTTTCTAGTTTCCCTTATATTAACACGGACCTTGCTCTGATACCAACTGTGACGGAACACCTCGTCCAAGCCCATTAAATCGGTAACGTACTTGATCTGAGTTCGTCTCCCGCGAACGGTCTAAAGCCTCGCAAGGGATACCACCCCATAGTCCGTGTAAACACAAAGGAACACACCATTTCATATATATATATCACAAGTTTACATAGCCATATCTCCAAGAAAAGAAAAGAAAGTACAAGAGCCTAGCGAATACCCTGAGGTACAACTGAAGGAAGTGGACAAACTAGCTACACTACATTGCTGGAGGTGCTGACCCTGCACCGCTACGACGCGGCTCTAAACTGGACGACGGTCGAAAAACATCCTCCTCGCCCTCACCTGTGGGGGTAGGGGTGAGCCTCGCTAGTCACTGGCTCAGTAGGGAACTCCCCCAACACCGAGCAAACTAAAAACACAGGTACGAAGGCGGTAAACTATACTAGTAGTTAATAGAAGAGTTAAGCAGGATATTAAAGCTGTAAATATACTCACCGTCTTCCGACTATGTAAAGCAACTTTAATAAATAAACGGCAAAACTAAATAGGTATACGAGCTAAAGTAGAATCTGCCACACTCGAGCCACGTGAACTGGTTCGCGACACTAGTGACTGACTCGGACAACACACATAGGTCTACCTCTCAGTCTCGCAGCCACGGACGAAAGGTACAGCTTCCGCTCCACGTGAAAAGGTCAAGCAACTGTGGAGACCAACTAAACACCACCACCCGCAGACCACACAGTCGCAGGCCCATGCCTGGCACCTCTAGAGACCTTGGCCTGGGCTCGCTAGAGTGAGGCACTGGAGAAGGACTAGCTGGGGACCAGTGTCGACTACTGGTGTCCGTACCCCCAACTAAGAGCGCGCTACAAGTGACCAAAAGACAAGTACAACAGTCATTATCCCACTGTCATCTTTCCCTCAGCCGGACGTACAACTCAAGCAAAGGAGTGAGGGTGTCCAGGTTAGACGACACAGACCTCAACGGTACAACACAAGTACTGGGACAAAGTCCCGAGCTAATAGCCTGGCTCACAGAGAACCTGGGGCACCCAACTGGATAGGTAACCATGGTAGGCGTCGTACTACTCGCCACGTATACAAAACCACGTTCACGTCACACAAATCACGTGAAGACTCACGTAAACCTTGTGCACTAATAGTCCACTACACGTGAACACCACGTAAACATATAAAGAACTAGCTAACTGCGTACCCAGTACGCCAGTCTCAGAAACCACGTGCACTAGGTGCACTACAAATACCATTGCATCGCTCGATATCGTTAAATATTCAATATAACAACATTTAAATAAATGCATGTTGGCGGCAACATCGACTACCGTCGATGAAATGTACACGACAAGGTATCTGGCCATCAATCTCCTAGTTGAAGAACCTGGCGTCAATCAATATTGACACCAAGATCTTTGGATATCAACTCTCACAGAAACCCTAGGCCGATACCTAAGGTATTCTTGGCACTAAAATCAATAGAAAAACACGAGGAAACACTTCCTCTAACATGCATGCATCTTAATCAAATTGAAACAACATGTTTCACTCGTTAGATTGCTCAAACCACCCATTAACCCCACATGGAGTACCTTTACCCAAAAACATAATTAACATGCAGATTCATGCATTCTAGATGCATTATCACAACCAGAAGGTACTAAAAGGAATCATTCCCTACCTCACGATGCACTTACACCTCCTAAATCCTCCTGATTCGTGCCAAACCCTCCGCGAGCTCCTACGGAGATTACACCTCACTCCGGCGTTTCCTTGCCCGATTCGCCACCACCTCACGTTCCACGATCCCCAACTAGCCTTCTGCAACCATTGGAAGCAGTGGGGAAGCAAGGGTATGAAAATAGGGTGAGGGAGAGGGAGAACGGAGTGAGGGAACTGCCCTCGGGTAGACCTATATCCTGCAGGTCGCACAGGTTGGCGTCAACCCTGTTGTCGTTTAGGGAACCGTCGCAATAAATGTCCACAAAGTCCACCGTTAAGTTCATAAAGTTGACGTCACCTTCAATGGACGCCAAACCAGTCAACGACCACACCTGGCCGTCAACCCCTAATCAACTACAATAGGTCCTATCTTGTTTCAGGACCAAACCTGCACGCACCACACATCCAAACCACACTGGCCTCATGATGGCCACCACAACCATTACACACATGATCCATAAGGATCCGAAAAACATGCGACGTTACACTGTGTGTTGCCTATCCATGGGGAGAGTTTCAGGGAGAGTGTGGGGTGTGTGTTGGTGCTCCTTCTTCCTGGCTTGGTGTTCTTCTCCGGCATCACCTTCTCTCCGTGGTGTGACTCTCCGTCGGCATGTAGGAAGGCATTCATGGCTCGTGGACGGTGTCTCCATGGAGCTTGGAGCGAGGAAGAGGTGGCCATGCACACGCCAACGGGTTGGCTCTTCATTTTGAGGTTGGGACTCTTGTCTTCCTTCTAGTTCTACCATGCTAGGACCTCCAAACCTCTTCTCCAAGCCATTAGAACCATGCTAGGTTGTGCATGTGTGATTGATGCTCTCCTTGTGCTTGAATGGGAGTTTGGGTGATGAGAGTTTCCATGCTTGCATGTGAGGTATTTGAGTGTAGATGCACTTCCTTGGCATGCATAGGTGTTTATGAGGGTGGTTGAGCTAATTTAACATGTTTACATCGTCCTACATACTCCCCTCCCTTGGTGTTTTCCATATTTGTGGTGTATGGCTTGAGGAAGGTACTCTTGGGTGTGTATGTCAATGGTCGCGACACGTTTGGTGTCGCGATCCAGATCGCGACAGCCCGACATGTTGCCTTCTGGTTGGGAAAGCGACGCCTACCCTATCGCATTATGGTCGTGACAGGGTGGTCGTCACCTTCTTACCTATTTTCCCGTGGGTTGTGGGAGGTCTCAGGTGGTCACCTGGACTTCTGTCTGTGGTCGCGACAATGCCCTTGTCGCGACCCAGTTCGCGATAGGTTCCCTGTTGCCTTCAGACCCAGGTCGCGATAGACACGGTGTCACCTTCAGGTGGCGACAGGCCTTGCGTCGCCTTCTCAGATAGAAGAGTGGCTTGGCGACCTGTTCGGAGTTTTCCTTCCGCTGCGACTATGTTTCTTGGCACCTATGTTGTTTTCTAGCACGATCCTACTCTAGTCTTTCGCCCGGTGCTAAGCACTTATGGGCTTGTCTGTTGAGAGGTTGTTACCATTACCTGGACCCCCAGTCCCCGTGCGCCTGTTTGAGGGAGTTCTCCAGGCGCGGGCGAGCTTGAGTCTACGAACTCTAGTAGCAGAGGGGAAAATGGTGGGGACAACGGCGTAGAGTCGTTTATAGAGCTCTCTTAGTTGAGTCTGGGACGCCGATGTGGTTTGGTGTTCTTCCGGCACAGATCAGCTAGTCCTTCTCATTGCCTCACTCTACGTAGTTCTGGTGCCATTTAGAGGGGCCAGGCGTGAGACCGTAGTCCAACCAGACTACGACAGTTGTGGTTACTTTATTTCTGCATCTCACTCTGATAGGAGATGTTAGACATGGACTGGCGGTCGAGGGTAAGGCGCGTGGCGCAACTGACCTGTGACTATAGTGTAGTTGTTCTGTGGCTAGTGTCTCTGTCGAGACAATTGTTTACTGTCTGTGTTTGCAGCCTTGGGTTCTTCTCAATGTCGTGGTTTACACGGGTTTCTGGTCCCAACGTTTAGCTAATTAGATCGATGACCGTGTAGTTACTTTACGCTTCCGCACTTACTCTGTTAGTAGAATAGATTTACTCACTTTATTTAAATTATGCACATCTATATCTTTTCTGCTGTTAGAACCAGTGGGAGAGTGGTAGTCCCTACTGGGCTTCTTCGTGAAGCTCATTCCCTCCTTTACAGGTGAGACTTCACAGCAGTACCCTCCGCAACGGGCTGAGGAGACGGGGCCCTAGTAGACGGCGTCTTCCATGAGCAGTGTTCCCTTGCACTTGTTACGTCACCCTCGGAGTATGCCCCTAAGGTTTCTGTTATCCCCTTTTTAATCTGCACTTGTACTTTGCTACTTTGGGACTGTACTAGATTTGTGCTTGTGTTGGATGCTTTTCCTTCACTTGTTGGTACATCTTTAGTGTTTTTTTTGTTACTTACTCCCGTTTCATATCTTGTTAGACTGGTCCGTAGCCCTTCCGGGTCTTCGGTCCCGTGAGCGGCGGTGCTGATGGTCGGATCCTTGGTGGGAGCCGAGGGTCCGGGCGTCGGGGTTGTTACAAAAACACAGACCAACCCCCAACGAAGGGTAATAAGACTGACCACAAAGAATCAGTCCACCGCAACCCATGACAACAATACACCGGAGGACTACCCATTAAAGGGTAAAAACACCACAAGTGGAGGGTCACACAACACGCCCTCCACGGAGCACAGCTCTACCACACAACCTGAAACACTAGCACACAATGTGCCACAACAACCAGCAACTCGCAAAGGATACAGATACTTGAAACCACAAGATACCACAACAGTTGTAAAGCTCGAGTCAGAAGGAACAATGTTGCCACATGGGAACAGACTACTGGTTCATGATGCCAGTATCCAATCCCGACAACACAACACAAGAACTACTTCTCAGTCTCACAGTCAAGGACGAAAGGTCTAACTACGGCTCCACAACCTCACTTCAAAGGTCAACAAACTATGGAGACCAACCAACACCACACCTGCAGACCACACACAACTGCAGGCTCATGCCTGGCACCTTTAGAGACTCTGGCCGGAGCTCTATAAAATGAGGCACTAGAAACACTGGACTAGTTGGGGACCACTACGTCTACTAGTGTCCATGGCCCCAACCACGAGCGCGCTACAAGCAACCGAGTACTCCCACAACACACAAGTCACTGCCCCTCTGTCGTCTTTCCCTCAGTCAGACGTACAACTCAAACACATGAGTGAGGGTGTCCAGGAAGACGACACAGACCTCTACGGTACACACAGTATCGGCACAAACCCCGAGCACAACAAACCACAACGTGTCTGGCTCACACATACATTCTGGAATAGGTACTGAACCACCACACTCGGCTAACACACAAATCGTGTTGAACACTTAACGTACGCATAAAACCTTTACTCATAAACCACAATATCATATATTCTAAACTTGCTTATCATTAGTGATAATTGCATAATTGTTATAAATAATTGTGTAATTTTATTGACAAATAATTGATAATTTCATAAATTTCTATTATCATTCGATTACAAATGTGATAATTGATTAAATCTCTTTTGTGTTGTGTTTGCAGGATTAATGGGCCGAGAAATGAAGTTTCAAATGGGCCAATGGATTTAATTGGATCAAGAGAAAATAATGAGAGATTCTAGTTTTAAAATCTTCCCTCTCTCTCTTTCTTTTTAATTTTTAAAACTCCCTCTCATTTTTAAAATCTCATCTCCTATTTTCCAAAAAAACCCTCTCCTTTAATCTCTCCTCTTTCCTCTCTTATATCTATCTATTTACAAATATTATCTTCCTCTCTCTCATATCTTTTTACCTCCTCTCTCTCTCATTCCCTTTCCCCAACAGCTCTCTCTCCTTCCTCTTCCTCTCTCTTTTCCCCTTCTCCTGTGAGCAGTCCTCCTCCTTCTCTTCTTCCTCTTCTTCTTCCTCTTTTTTCTTCCCTTCTTCCTCTCTCCCCATCTCTCTGGCCCAGTCTCTCTCTTCAGCAGAAGCAGCAGCAGCAGGCCACCGCGCCAGTCCGCGCGTCGCTTCCGCCTGCGCCCGCACCAGGCCACCCAGGCTTGCGCCGCCCCACGCCCACGTCCCTGCTGCCTGCCTCGGCCGCCCCGTGCGTGTCGCCTGCCTGCCCAGGTCCCTACCGCCATACGCCCCCAGACCCCGCGTGAGCCTCCCTGTCTGCCCGCGCCCTCATGCCACGTTTTAGCCCCGCCTGCCAGCGCCTGTTGCGTGCCCCCTGCACGCCCTGCCTGCCGCGTGTCACCTTCGCACACCCCCGCCTGTGCGAGTGCCGCCGCTGCCCCGCTCCTCGCGCACCGCGCGCATGCCCCCCTTCTCCTCTCTACGTGCATGCATGCACTGTTGGGTTCTCATATTGGAGAATGTTGGGTTACAACAAGTGCTTAAATGTTTTTGATGATGTTATGTTTGTTTTTGTTGATGAACATTTCATGAACAAGACAAAATTGATGTGTTATGAATGTGTGAAACATGATGAGAATGACAATTGGATGCAAATGAAACACATGTTTTATATGTTCATTATATCTCACTAATTATGTTTTTTAATGTAGGTGTGAATGTACACAAGACAAAGCCCAAAATCCAAGTGCAAAAGAACAAGACAAGTTGCTGAAATAGTGCACCTGTCAACAGATGACAGTGCATCTGTCAACAGATGAATAGTGCATCTGTCGCATCTGTCGACAGATGATTTTCGCCTGTCGACAGATACAACATCTGTTGACAGATGATTTTCGCCTGTTGACAGATCTACACAGAAATCTATTTCCAGAAAGCCCAGTCTTCTGGTTTTTGCAAACCTGTCAGCATCTGTCGACAGGAGCAAGTCGGCTGTCAATAGACAGAGTTTTGGGAAGATCTAATGGCCAGGATATGATCTATATTTTGATGTTTCCTTTTAGCACGACTCTCTATGCTTGGACACCATTATATAAGGATCATATGAGGCTATTTTCGCAGCAAGAAGCCACCATACCAAAACCCTAAGCAAAGGTCAAGAAGAAGGCTCTCTTCATGCTGCTCTGCTTCAACTCTCTGCCCAGAACAAAGAAGAACAACCTTCCAAGCGGAGTTGAAGCCGGTTCTTCTTCAAGTCAAGCTTCTCCATCATCACGTCATCTTCAAAGACGTGAAGCTTGAAGTCTTCTAGACGACTACCACGAAGAGTTCTCATATAGATTTGTTCTATATCTCAGAACTCTTCCTCTTCCATACTTTTCACCAATCTGTGTGTGTGTGTATTGATTGGATATCAGTGCGTGGATTTTGTGGAAGTGTGTGGTTTGTGATCTGTACAAGGGTTGTGTATAGATCATAGTGTGTGTGGTAGTGTTTCAAACGTTCTTTGTGCTTGATCCACGTGTGGATTGTTGTTCTGATTGCGTGTTTGCATCAGACAGCGTATGTGTGTGTGGTTGAGCCGGTGTGCTCGTGTGTGTGTTGTACTTAGTTTTTGAGTAGTGTGTCCTCACTGTGTGGGGGGTGGACGTAGGAGTCACATGGTGTGATCTCCGAACCACCTAAAAAATCCCTTGTGCACTGTGGTTTGACTTGTGGTTTGCATTGTGTTGCGCTAGATGCATGCCTAGGGATTTCATTTACACACTACTTGTTAATTAGTTCACATACATTACATCAGATCAAAGGGGTTTTAATTGAGTAGATCTTTTAATCCGAATTAATTTTCAGATTGCTTAAGTTTCCGCTGCAAATCTATTCAACCCCCCCTTCTAGCTTTGCCTTTACCGAGTATCCGATCCTAACAATTGGTATCAGAGCAGGTTTTCTGTTCATCGGTTGTGATTTGGCATATCTGTTTATGTGTGATTAATTGCTCTGATCGGGTTTATAATTGATTCTGAACTGATCTGATTACTTTGGTTGTTGGTTTATTCATCTACAACATACTCATAAATATGTCTGAGTCGTCGAGTATCATAAATAGACCAATGATTATTGAGTTTGATAACCATGTTGATAAAATGCAGGACTCCTTTAAGAAGACAAGCGAGATTGCAAATAAAGCCAAGGACAAATGCTTCATGGCTCTTGGTAGCTCTAGAAGTTCTCCTAGTTCAGACAAATCTGAAAGATCATATCTGTTAGAGAAGTCAAGAAACTCTCAAAGGTCAGGTAAATCCAATTCAGACTCATTTGACGCATCTGTTGAACCACTCTCTATTTGTTCTTGTATTTTGGTGATAATAAAATTTATGATGTAACTTAAATTGAATATTTTGTTTCATCTGTGTCGCATCAATCTCATAGCAAAAGCTAAGTCTTTCATTGATGCAATATTTGGCGCACTAAAATGATAAAATCGATGTTTAATCAATATACATCGATTTCTGTTTAAAGTGCCAAAGTATCAAGCGCCGCAACGATTTGCTAAGAAGTCGATGCCATAACGATTTGATAAGTGGCCATAACGATTTCTTCTTTGAGCGTATTGATTTGATAAGAAGTCGTTCCCATAACGATTCCTTAAGTGACCGAAATGATTTTCTAAGAAGTCGATCTCATAACGATTCTATAAGTGAGCGCAACGACTTGCTCTCACAACGATTTGTTCACATCGATTTCTCTCTCATAACGATTTAATAAGAAATCGATCTCATAACGATTTGATAAGTGAGTGCAACGATTTGCCCTCACATCGATTTGCTTGCATAACGATTTCATAAATGTTCACATCGATTTGTTTTTAAATGAGCAACGACTCTTCACAATAACGATTTCATAAGTCATGCTCATAACGATTTCTTCATGGATTCTGTTGAAACACAGATTGCCTTTATATTTCAAATATGCTTGGCGCTTAAATGAAAAGTCAAATATCTTCTGACAAAAAGCTGCATGCATATTTCAGAGTCTTGTCAAAAAAATTTGACCTACTATTTTCAGTATGTTAGCAGAAGCACAGTACTATGCATCGTGTATCATAAACACTCTTTTATGCTAACACTTTCTTCTATGCGTATAGACTTTAAAGACCATCAGAGTCTGATTAAGACAAATGAAGAGAAAGATCAGCAACGACTAGAAGAGCTCCAACGGATCTCTTCAACGGATCTATTCTAAAGCTGCTCAATATAAAAGATGGAGCATTGCTGAAGAACAGATGAGCCTTTTCTTGAATATCTTTGAAGGAGTGTACATCTGTGAGAAGCACCTTCACGCCACATACACTCAAGGAAAGAGAGAAAGAGCCCGAGCCAAGAAGAAGCAATCAAGCGTCTCAAGCATTCAAGCTTCCGAGCTTTCTGTCTTCTTTTCTCTCTTCTGTTTCTCTCCGAGCTTATTGTACATCTGGAGGAGAGTTTGGGACTGTGAGCTTTACATGAGTGTTCATCTTGTAAGGTCTCTCAGTCTGATCTTTCTAAGAAAGATCTGTGTCCAGCTGTAGGACTGTATACAGTTGATAACCCAGCTAGGGGTTTGTGTCTAGCTGAACCAAACTGGGGTTTGTACCAGTTGATAACCCAGCTAGGGGTTTGTGTCTAGCAGAACCGCACTGGGGTTTGTTCCAGGAGGTTGGCTTCTTGACCTGTAAGAGAAGTGGGCTGCCTCCTTGCCCGGGAAAGAGAAGAAGACCTGGTGGGGGATCCAGGGTGTTGTAAGGTCCATAAGGGGGACTGTACCCTTGGTTAGTGAAATCCCAAGAGTTTGCTTGAGGACTGGACGTAGGACTTCCATGTGGGAAGGGCCGAACCAGGATAAATCTCCTGTGTCCTTGTGTGATTGTTTATTTGCTTCCGCACTGCACTCTCTATCACACTGAACTAACCAAGCTTTCAAGTGTTATTTTCTGTGTTTAAGATTCTATTTCAGATTTCAGAAAAACCTATTCACCCCCCCTCTAGGTTGGCTTGCTGCCGTACCAAAAGGGCCAACAATTGGTATCAGAGCGGGTCTCTGATCATTCGAAGATCCAACGATCTTAGAGCAAAGATCCATGGCAGCTCTAGGATATGCTGAAGGCCAATCAGTCACCAGACCTCCATTCTTTGATGGAGAAGACTATCAATATTGGAAGATGAGAATGGAATGCTTCATTCGAGGCACAGATTTCGATCTGTGGCAGGTAATCGAGGTAGGTGATTATGTTATTGTTCCTATTCCAGGCACTACTGCAATTACAACAATAGATAAAAGTAAATTATCTTTAAACTTTAAGGCTAAAAACTATCTATGTTGTGCTCTATCTAAAAGAGAGTTCAGTAGAGTTTCTGCATGCAAATCTGCTAAAGAAATATGGGATAAATTGCAGATAACCTATGAAGGAACAGATAAAGTAAAACAAACTAGGATAGATATTCTTATCTCTCAATATGAGCAATTCAAAATGCTTCCAAATGAAAACATTACTACTATGTATAACAGATTTTCAAGTATAGTAGTAGGTTTAAATTCTCTTGGAAAAATTCTTCCTAATGAAGAAACCGTTAGAAAAATACTTAGGTCCTTAACTATTTCATGGACACCTAAGGTAACGGCCATAGAAGAAGCCCATGACTTGACCAAATTATCGATTGATAATCTGATAGGTTCTCTCATGGCACATGAAATAAATATGGAGCGATTATCTGAAAGTTCATCTAAAATGAAATGCACTAACGCTCTTAAAGTTGTAGCCGCTCCTTCCATCTCTTCTTCTAGTTCCCAGGATGTAGATTCTGAAGACTGTAATATGGATGAAGTATTGTCCAAGCTTCAGAAAATTCTCAAGAAGAAGAAAAATGGATCAAGAAGGATTCAAAAGAAAGAAAAGAAAGAAAAGGAACCAGTCTGCTATGAATGCAGAAAACCTGGACATCTGAGACCAGATTGTCCAAGGTTAAAGAAGAATGGTCAAACCGAAAAGCTCAAGAAGCAGCACAAGAAATTTAAAAGAAAAGCTATGGCGGCTGCTTGGGAAAATGAAGAGACCACATGCTCAGAATCATCAAGCTCAGATTCCGAAAAGGAGCAGGTAAATCTAGCCCTCATGGTGGGACTAAATGAGGTACTCTCTGAACCTTCTTTTGACTCTTGCACAAATTCAGGGTCAGAGTCTGAAGACTTAGAAGAAGTCTTTAATGAACTATATAATAAGCATAAGGTTGTTGTAAAAGAACTAAAAAATCTCAAGAGCAACCTTACCTGTTTAGAAAACACTAATTCTGATCTTAAATCAGAAATGGAACAACTAGAAGAACAATTAAAAGAATATAAAGATAAAAATTATATTTTAAATGAAGATTTGAAAAGCAAGAACAAAGAGAAGCTAGAGTTAGAAGAAAAATTAAAAACTCTAACTGAAGAAAATCTCTATTTAAAAGAATCAGTTAGTAAATTAACTAAAGGAAAAACATCTCTAGCCCTATGCTTAAAAGGATCAAAATCTGGAAATGACAAACAAGGGCTTGGTTATACACCTCCAGAAAAAGGAAAACAAGTAATAAACTCAGGAAAATATCCGTTACCAAAATTTGTAAAAGAAACCAAAATGCCTCAGAAAAAGGAACCTGAAACAACCAAGCTTTATCAAAAGAAAAAGGTTTCTAAAAATTATGTTCAAATCATGCATCATAAAGGCAATAAGAACTGCAAAACAAATTATATTCATTGCTGCTCTCATTGCAATAAACTAGGACACACTGTGAACACCTGCACAACTAAGCACCTAGTTTGGATACCTAAAGGCTATTTTTATGCATCTAATCATCAAGGACCCAAAAAGATTTGGGTACCTACTTCTGAGTAATGTATTTGCAGGTTAGCCTTGGAGCATCAAAAACCAAGAATGCTCAAGGCAGGAGTGACTGCAGATTCTTCATTCAAATCACATCTGAAGAAAGAGTAGTCACAAAAATGAATTAGTCTTTATTACTAACAATTATTTGCAAGTTTCATTCAGGTGGAGTCTCTCATTCAGGGGGAGCACAGACTAAGGGGGAGTTATTCATTAAATATTATTGTTGAACCCCTCTATGGTAAGAAATTCTCTCAAAAAGGGGGAGAGAAAATCCTGGTAAGATCCATCCTTTTTGGCTAGTGACAAAAAGGGGGAGAGTTTGTATGAATTTTCTGAAACCTCTTTGCTATATATATTTTTATCAGAAAATTCACATAAATTTTGTCATCACCAAAAAGGGGGAGATTGTTGAACCACTCTCTATTTGTTCTTGTATTTTGGTGATAATAAAATTTATGATGTAACTTAAATTAAATATTTTGTTTCATCTGTGTCGCATCAATCTCATAGCAAAAGCTAAGTCTTTCATTGATGCAATATTTGGCGCACTAAAATGATAAAATCGATGTTTAATCAATATACATCGATTTCTGTTTAAAGTGCCAAAGTATCAAGCGCCGCAACGATTTGCTAAGAAGTCGATGCCATAACGATTTGATAAGTGGCCATAACGATTTCTTCTTTGAGCGTATTGATTTGATAAGAAGTCGTTCCCATAACGATTCCTTAAGTGACCGAAATGATTTTCTAAGAAGTCGATCTCATAATGATTCTATAAGTGAGCGCAACGACTTGCTCTCACAACGATTTGTTCACATCGATTTCGCTCTCATAACGATTTAATAAGAAATCGATCTCATAACGATTTGATAAGTGAGTGCAACGATTTGCCCTCACATCGATTTGCTTGCATAACGATTTCATAAATGTTCACATCGATTTGTTTTTAAATGAGCAACGACTCTTCACAATAACGATTTCATAAGTCATGCTCATAACGATTTCTTCATGGATTCTGTTGAAACACAGATTGCCTTTATATTTCAAATATGCTTGGCGCTTAAATGAAAAGTCAAATATCTTCTGACAAAAAGCTGCATGCATATTTCAGAGTCTTGTCAAAAAAATTTGACCTACTATTTTCAGTATGTTAGCAGAAGCACAGTACTATGCATCGTGTATCATAAACACTCTTTTATGCTAACACTTTCTTCTATGCGTATAGACTTCAAAGACCATCAGAGTCTGATTAAGACAAATGAAGAGAAAGATCAGCAATGACTAGAAGAGCTCCAACGGATCTCTTCAACGGATCTATTCTAAAGCTGCTCAATATAAAAGATGGAGCATTGCTGAAGAACAGATGAGCCTTTTCTTGAATATCTTTGAAGGAGTGTACATCTGTGAGAAGCACCTTCACGCCACATACACTCAAGGAAAGAGAGAAAGAGCCCGAGCCAAGAAGAAGCAATCAAGCGTCTCAAGCATTCAAGCTTCCGAGCTTTCTGTCTTCTTTTCTCTCTTCTGTTTCTCTCCGAGCTTATTGTACATCTGGAGGAGAGTTTGGGACTGTGAGCTTTACATGAGTGTTCATCTTGTAAGGTCTCTCAGTCTGATCTTTCTAAGAAAGATCTGTGTCCAGCTGTAGGACTGTATACAGTTGATAACCCAGCTAGGGGTTTGTGTCTAGCTGAACCAAACTGGGGTTTGTACCAGTTGATAACCCAGCTAGGGGTTTGTGTCTAGCAGAACCGCACTGGGGTTTGTTCCAGGAGGTTGGCTTCTTGACCTGTAAGAGAAGTGGGCTGCCTCCTTGCCCGGGAAAGAGAAGAAGACCTGGTGGGGGATCCAGGGTGTTGTAAGGTCCATAAGGGGGACTGTACCCTTGGTTAGTGAAATCCCAAGAGTTTGCTTGGGGACTGGACGTAGGACTTCCATGTGGGAAGGGCCGAACCAGGATAAATCTCCTGTGTCCTTGTGTGATTGTTTATTTGCTTCCGCACTGCACTCTCTATCACACTGAACTAACCAAGCTTTCAAGTGTTATTTTCTGTGTTTAAGATTCTATTTCAGATTTCAGAAAAACCTATTCACCCCCCCTCTAGGTTGGCTTGCTGCCGTACCAAAAGGGCCAACAGCATCAATATCTAATTCTGATTCAGAGGATGACATATCCTATGATGAATTGATATAATGCTATGAGCACTTGTCCAATCAATTTAAGAAGGTAAAATCTCAAAACAAGAAGTTAAAAGAAAAATTGGAGAAGAATGAAATGATAATTGATAATGCTCAAGTATTCTATAAAGAAAATGAAAAATTGAAAATGGAGAATGAAAAATTGGAAAATGAAGTCAAAAGCTATGAAATCAAGTTTTCTAAGTTGAAAGAAGATCATTATCATGTGGAATCTGATGATACTAATTTGAAAAATGAAAATAAAAAATCGATTGATCATAATGAGAATCTCAAATTTGATAATGATCAATTGAACAAACAAATCTCCAACATGGCTCATGATCACCAAATAAAAGAAAAATGCAATCATCTGTTTGAGGAGAATAATCATCTAAAAAAGAAGATTGAAGGCTTGTATCATAACAAACCATTAAATGATGAATGGAACAATGCTAAGAAGAAAATTGCTGACTTGGAAAATCAAATTGTTCAAAGTGAAATTGAAAAGAACAAAATGAGAAATGGTCTGAATGTCATGATAAACCAACTTCAAACTTCTGAAAAAGAAATTGTTGCATTGAAATCTGAAAAGGGAAAATTGACAAATGAACTTGAAGTGATATTTCTGGGAATATGGTATTTCTGGAAATCACAGAAATGGGCTATTTGAGGGATTTTAGGTTTTGAAAGATTTCTAAATATTGTAGAAATGAGGTATTAAACTTTGAAAATTCAGAAAATTGGATTTTTGGGTTCTGAAAATTTCTGATATTTCAGAAAAATGGGTTTTGAGTTCTGAAAATTCAAGAAATTGGGTAATGAGGGTTTTCAGATTTTCTGGAAGTGTGAATATTTCAGGAATTTTGGTTTTCAGAAATTTTGAAAAATTCTGAAATTTCTGATAATTCTTAGAAACTTGATGTCTTCGAGAATTTTGGAATTTCGAGGGCTGTTTTGACCTTTTTGCCCTTATCACATGGCCATGGTTTTATACCATTTTATGTCATAATTAGCAAGTCTGTCTATGTATAATTTATTTATCACCAAAATATTCAAAAAGATTTAATGAATATTTTTGGTGTCAATAGGGGCTAAACTACAACACCGCTCTTCGTGCTGAATCAACCGATTTGGGGCACACAACATGGGTAGGAACAAATATCCACATACGAAGAGACGATCCATTGGTTAAACTTGCTCTGATACCATGTTAAAGGTCCGAACTCTATCCAAACTTAGGTTTTGAGTTGATGAATTCTCCACATATATAGAGGTGAAAACTCACATGGATTTCCAATACGAGACTAAACCAAAACAAACCTGAATAAAATTGGTGATATGAACCACTGCCTTTTTAGAAAGAAAACCTTTCATTGTTTATTATTCTTGTCATGTTGTTTTAGGAATCAAGAGAATAAGGGATTCAGGATACAACTGCTTAGCACGTAGTGACCCCATCTCTCCACTTAATGGCTGTTTTTATATTTTCTGCATATGATTACTCATTAGCATTGGAAGATTATCCTTAGGGCACAGAGTTTTCTGTTTGGACTACATTTCTTAGTGAATTCATTCATGAAATTTTGAAAGGGGCATCAATTTTATTGCTGAAAAGGATACATGTACATGAATAGAGCTTTTTTTATATGCACATACGGATATATAACTAACTTCTTTTGACATAGTTCTAATCTAGCATGGTGCACTCAAGTGGTATTTTGCCTTATGCAGCCAAAACGTGGCTGTTATGTCTTAACCTTTATTTCTATTGCCTTTTGTAGGCCTCTTAGTTGTCTTTGTTTTGCAGATTCATTTTGTGTTTCTTGTCAGCTGACAAGGTAAAGTGAGGCGGGCAAAATGGTTCTCAGCATATTCTCAGAAGGAAATATCCAAGGTATGGTCTGCAGGTTTTGCCTGTCTCCTACTTATTTGATAAGTATTTCTCAGTACGTTCTCCCTACTCTATTATCACTCTCCTTCCCCCTGCTTCCTTATTGTTGTCTCCTGTGTTGCCTAAAGAACTTCTTACGTGCGCATGATTTTATTTCTGGTTTGTATTGCATAGTTGCCAACCTTGATTTTTTGCTATTTGGTTATCTGTAAGCATGAGTATTTAGTAAAGCAACTTTTACTTTCTTTGATAGTTAACACTTTGTCTTTGCCTTAAAGAATGGAACATAAACACTTTTCCTTGCCTGGAGTTTTACTTTTCCCTTGTGCCATGCTTAATATGGAGAAAGAACATGATCCTGCATCCTCTTTCATGAAAATGACTTGCAATCTGTAAGTTTAATGTTTCATATTATATGCTGTGGAAGTATGCTACCAGTCCATGTTCTGCATTGGTATGCTTTTGCCTTTCCGGTGTATTCCAAAGTTTGGAAGCTGCGTTAGGTGTCGTCTGCTGATTGGTTTAACATGTTTTTTTTCAGTTTTCTTTAATGAATTGAGCAAGCTACACTTACTCTCTGGATAGGGTTGACATCTGGCAGGCAACCAATCAGAAAACTTTGACAACTATTTGTATCCTTAATTGGATCTAGGTAACCCCAGATTGATGGGGTAAGGCTTATAACAATGATATTCACAGTGATGATGCCAAAAAACCAACCTATATCTGGTATAGGGAGAATGATGCCATAACTTTTCCTGTGATGTGCAAGGATGGCAGAGTCGGGTCGGCTGGGTGAGTCGGACCCAGCCGACCGGGACCCGGGTCGGGTCGGATCCGTGGATCCGGCCGACTCCAATGGAGTCTGGCCGACCCTGGATCGGCCAGGTTTATAAATGTTAAAAAAATGGAAATTTTTTTAGGAAAATTTTAAAATCATAGAAAATCAGGAAAAATCATAGAAAATTTATTTAAAAACATATAATAATAGAACATTTTGGGTATATCCATAGTCTAGTTGCACATATGTTCATATTACAATACAGAGCAACGGTAACTATGATACCTTATTTACCTGAATATCATTTAAGTAAATGAAACTTTGTATTTTCATTTACATAAGATATTACATGTAAATAAGGAAGTACCTCCCATTTGAATCCAACAAAAATATCAAAAAAATCATATCTCTTACCAATAAAAAGTCAACTCTCCCATCGAAGAAAAAAATCACGATTTCAGTGATTTTAGCGAAATACTAACTTTCTAATCTCTCATAATTTGGCATATCTAAAAATTTGATAATTCAAATAAACCATATGGAACACTAAAAATTTAAAGTCCGGTAAAAAAAGTCAAACGTACATATGACTTCTCTAAGGGAGTCACTCTCCTACTAACAGTACTTAGTCTACTTGAGACCTCTCAAGATTTGGTCAAACATAAACTATCACCACTCAAAGTCATGAGAATTGTCACTTTCTAGTTTCTTTTGAATTAAAAAGTGAAAATGAGTTTAGGTGATGATAGCTTAGGTTTGACCAAATCTTGAGAGGTCTCAAGCAGACTAAGTGTTGTCAGTAGGAGAGTAGCTCCTTGGAGAAGTCATATGCACATTTGACTTTTTTTACCGGACTTTGAATTTTTAGTGTTCCATATGGTTTATTTGAATTATCAAATTTTTAGATAGGCCAAATTATGAGAGATTAAAAAGTTAGCATTTCGTTAAAATTACCGAAATCATGATTTTCTTCTTCGATGGGAGAGTTGACTTTTTATTAGTAAGAGATATATTTTTTTTGATATTTTTATTGAATTCAAATAGGAGGTACTTCCTTATTTACATGTAACATCTTAAGTAAATATAACATTTACTTAAATGATATTCAGGTAAATAAGATAAGTGGAAGGGATCAAACGTACTGAAGCTAACCTGAGGGAATCGGCCTACACGAGATGGTATAAGGTGGAATCGGGGTGGAGTCGGCCCGACTCCACCCGATTTGGGTCGACCCACCCCGATTCCACCTAGCCCCATGGGTGGGTCGTTGTCCCCCCCCCCCCCCCCCAAGTCGGGTCGGCAAGGGCCGACCCGATTCAGAGTCGGCCGACTCCGCTCCAAATACTTTGCCATCCATGGTGATGTGTTCTTTCGACTGCTTTGATACCTGAGTGAACCTGGAGTAGCGTGACTTTACCAAGTTTGGTAACACAAATTGAGTTGTTCTTTGTAGAATGAGCTATTCCTGATTAAACTGGAATAACTAATTTGAGTAAAATGCTAGGATTGGTTATTATAGTGAGAATAGGATTAGTTTTCACCTTTTTTGTCTATTCTTTTTTTAGCTTATTTTACCTAATGTATTTTTCTTATTCTAGGTAGGATAAGTAAAGCAAAAAGCCAGTTTCCTTGGAATATCCTACCTTGGAGTAACTGTCCTGTTTAGTCTCATTTCTCTATGCATTTGCAAGCATGACATATTGGTGTTTCTATGAAGGTGATCCGAGAGCTTAGTGGAGTCATTCCTACACGGGGACCAAAGCTTTGCAATTTTGTTGAATGGAGAGGTTTAAAACTAGTGTATAAAAGGTTAATCTATTCCTATGAACTCTAAGTAATATTATGTTTACTTTTTGGCTTGTGGATCAATGTGTTTGCAAGAAAAAACTCAATCAGCCTCTATAAGAGATTTCCAAAATTGTTATCTAAATTCAATTACAGATATGCTAGCCTTTACTTCTGCATGTGCATTGACCCAGATGATAATGAACTGGATCCTTGAGATCACTCATCATTATGTTGAGATATTGGACTGTTATTTTGGAAGTGTGAGTCCACAAAAGAACTTCTTGGCGTTATCCCCGTTTCCAGGTCCTTCCTGCATCCTCTGGAACCTTCTAGCACTCTCCTGGAGTATTCTTTCTATTGTGACAGCTTGTACCAGATAATATTGTAGCACATGATGGTGTACCCATTTTTTCCCGTGGGACGTCTATAAATATAGCTGGGTAGTCCGAGATGATACCCGTGGATTATGTATTCCTCTCTATTTCTTCATCCCATTTGTCTCGAAAATTTAAATGATTAAAAATTAAAAAATAATAAATAAATAAAAATAGTGAGTAGAATAAAATGAAAGTCATGATTAAACTTTCAATAGGCGAAATCAACTACATAAATTATTTGGGCCAAAACAACTCTAAATGGGTCAAAGATCAAAACCCAATAGCAATAAATCCTAAAATTCGTACCCATAATTATGCAGAAATTAGGAAGGGCAAATTAGAACTAAAATTAGGGTGATTAGCCATGGATGGCAAGCCAATTCGTGCCTAGCCATGCCAGGAACTTTCCTAATGGTATTCCTACTTCCATTAGAAGGAGAATCCCCAAAATATGGAAGCTACCCAAGCAAGAACCGCAACCCCTATTTCCTAAACACATTAGGACTTGAATAAACCCTAGATGTATAAATAATCGTTAAGAGACTCTTAGGGAAGGCTTACCATTGTGTTGGGATCGTGGGAGATCGAGCTAGGGCACCAGAGGAGGAGGAGAACGGCCAGGAACCAGAGTTTCTTCCCCATCCATCCTCTGTTGCGACCTGTACATCGACTTGTCTTAGAGCTACACAAAGGTAGGTGATCTCGGGCCAAACCTAAGCAAAACCTATACCAATGTGTAGTGCATCAAGTCTATTTTCATGTGCATGCGTTTTCCCCAAATTTTATTGAGCATACATCGAGTTTTAAGCGTTTTGCCAAAGTCGTGCATGTTTAGGGATCTTACGTTCGTGTCGTTTTCTCACACATCTCGAGGCCAAATCTCATGAAACCAAAAGCCATAGTTCTCTCCTACTCCCTGTCCCCAACAAGTTTCATGTTTATACTTTCGACCAAAGAGCCCTAGATCATGAGCTATAAGCGTTGCATGTATCGTGGTGCAGTTTTCTGCGTTTTCAAGTCGAACCCTAAATCGCGACCAGTCCAGACGTCGCGTTCTGCATGGCATGAACGCGACGTACCAGACCGTCGCATTTATGGAAAAGGCGACCGAGTGTCCCGTCGCGATTCTGTTGTGAACTTGACCGTACCGACACCTCAAACTGTGCGCTGCATGGTTTTCTGTGTCACGCATGAATGCGACGTAGTAGTACGTCGTGATTCATACTGTTTTCCCGCCCAAGAATTTAGCATGTTTTTATATTCGGAGTTTGGAATCGATTGTTGAACACGACGGGTAGAACTGTCGCGATTCAACATCATCACGATATGTCAACCTGTCGCGTTGTTAACGCGACAGATTAGACCGTCGCGTTCCCTGTTTAGACAATCGATGTGGTAATCGATTCTCGACCAAAAAGGCGACGATCTGTCTCATCGCGATTTGAACGCGAGGGGTAGGTACATCGCGATTTTGTTACTTGTTACAGAATCGAGATTTGACTGTGTACGGTCTCTTGAAGTGCGTCGACTGGTTCCGTCGCGATTTCAAGGCCGACTCGAGACTATTTTAATGAGTTGTCCAGTCTACCATATGCATGTTCTTATGTTACATCATGTCATATAGTTATGCAATGGCCTAAAAGTGTTTAACCTACATAAAAATCTTAAGAATATGAACATCTATTCTAAGTGTAAATGATTGATTGAGTTCATCCATGTGATCATGTGATTGTTACATGCTATGTCTATACTCTGTCTTGTCTATAAATTGGAAAGTGATTACATGCTAAAATGCACTGCAACCATGTGACAGATTAAATTGCACACATGTCATATTGATTATTATGAGCTTTCTGTCTTGTTTTAACCAGTGGATTGTGGATTGAGACACGCTCTACACGGCACATTGCACATTTAGGCAGCCCTCTCTTGGGGATTTAAAAACTCTCGGCCGGTCATTCCGTATCAGCCGACTAGTGACCTTTTCTCTAAGACCTCTGTAATTCTCCGTACTTCATGGATTCCCTCATGAAGATCGAGTTGGTTGTACCAATGAAGTACCCGGAAGATAGAATGCACTTCTATTCTTATCTACTTCTTGTGAGAGTGATTTGATAACATTAAAAAACAAGCCATTAAATGTAAAGATTGAACTAATGAGAATAAGCCGTTATGCCGCCGAAATTAATCTGGATCATGTCCCCTTGCATTGTTCTCTATCATCATCGGCATGATCTTTAGTTCATCATTGTCCATTGTTTGGAAAATCATATTGGCCATAAATGAATGAATGGAATTACCAGAAATTATTGGAACTTCGGTTCACAACTATGCCTATGTAAATAGGGCCCAGTCTAGTCTTGGGAGGAGCACCCGAAATACTTATAAATCTCGAGAGTATATGATCCATTGAGGTGTCTGGAAATCACCTAATTGAATGCAAGATTGATCTGGGTAATTTCCACACTGTTATTGAATGAATGATTGATTGAACTGTTATATGTGAGATGACCAAATCTATTGTACATGTCATCGCTATTGAACCCTATATATCATTGTCCATTGGAATTCTACGAAATTCAACTTGAGATATCCATTGTACATGCTACATGCTATTGAATCTCCTCTACATGTCAAGTGATCGTACTGTCATCATTATCACTGATAATCGTTCCATCCTATATGAGAACTGTCATGAATTGTTCCTGAACCATCATTGTACATGTTATAGCTTGAAACAATTTCCATCGTTATCGTCATGAGTATTGCATGATAGTATTGCCACTGTTAACATGTTAAATATGTAAAGCATGCCCACACCATGAGATGTAAATCTTACTGGGTGCTAGTGCGCTCACACCTGCTTTCCTTAATCTTTTCAGGTAATGATTATGAGGAATTGGAGAATGATGGGACCAGGGACGAGTGATGAGTTGCTCAACTGTACCCGTCTATATAGCTAGTCAGCCTAGAAGATTAGTATTGAAGAGTCTGTAATAGTTAGTTTCCTTTTATTAAGTCTGATGTATTTAAGATACAATATTGGGCCTTGTTATTGGCTCTGATGATGTAAGGTTTTAAAGAAATGAAATAAATGTTATTTGGCTAGCAATCTTATTGTCTCATGTCTTGTGTTATATTTATTTGCTACTCTGAATTATTCGACTGTGATACGCACACTTGTATCGCTCACGCTCTCAACGTTTATTTTCTGCTGCTAAATGTTGAGGCGTGGCACATTTCCTTACTTGGTATCAGAGCAATACTCATGGGGTATTCAGTAGTGGATGGTCAAGTTCCCACGGCTGGCAACGTTTCTTCATCGTCGGCAACCAGTGTGCGCCACCCTTGACACCTCTTCACATGCTAACGAAATGGGGTGCCCTTATTTTCTCCATACTTCTGATAACCCGGGTGTAGTTCTTGTTACAACTCTTCTCACTGGTAACAATTATTCCTCTTGGCAACGAGCTATGACGATGGCTCTCTGTGAGAATATATATTTTTAACACTTTAAAAAAAAATTAAATTTTATCTTTGGATTTGATTTATTTGGTTCTTTTATTTATTTATAAGGACATGGTCTTATTTAGTTCATTTGACCTCCCCCACTAACTGCGGTTAGTGTTAATTATATCAGCACAAAGGTTGAATACCCTTGATTAACCATCAGACAAACCCTTAGAAACAAGAGAATATGACTCACATTTGAATGAAATGAGTTACACATGAAAGAAAACATGGTTGCAAGCATGCAATCTATTTTTTTTTATTTTTTTTTTATATTTATTTCATTTTTATTGATTTTTAAATGTATTTTCCCATTTTTTGGTATTTTAGAATTATTAATTTCATTTATTTAACCATTTTCGTTTTCTATTTATTTAAATTAGAATTACATGAATTAAGTTAATGTTTTCATTTATTTAATTGATTTAAATGTGAATTACTTAAGGTGGATTAAAATTGATGTGAAACATAACTTGTTTGTTAATTTTATGTTATTGAAAATTAAAGAATAATGTTTGGAAAATATTTCATTAATCATTGTTGAAAACTTGGTTGATTTTGGTTAAGAAATTAAGTAGTGCAGTGTTTTAAATAAACGTGACACTATGTGAAATAACTCGCATAACGTATGATTAAATGATTAAAAAATAGCCCATAGGCCCATTAATATTATCACGTGTAAACACCAATGGTCGGCCCAATAAGCAATCTTAGGCCCATTAAATAATACGAACATTAGTCATTTATTAAATCATGGCATAAAAGCTACAAGTTCGGCCCAATAAACAACTTAGGCCCAATAAGGAATTTAGGCCCAATAAGAAACTTAGGCCCAATAAGAAAGCCCAATGGACCTTTTTTAAGACTTGAGAAAATTAAATCGCGCCTTGCACGATATTCTTTAGGGCTGCCTTGCAGACCCCTCTTCCCAGACCGCCTTGTAGTCTTTCTCAGAGCCTTGCTCTGTGTTCAAACCTCAGAAAATCTTCCCTTCTGCCTAGGCGCCCCCTGTGCTTTTATAGGGGGTGGAGAATACACCGTCCCGGTCTATTGAAGTCCCGTCCCGGTCATTTGAAGTCCCGTCCCGGTCATTTGCATTTGGCATTTTTGTGGATTTCCCCTTGTTTCCTTTTTTCTTTTCACCTCTTATCTTTTTCTTTTTTGTGATTATGCCCTTTAGGGCATCGGGAGAGAGGGCGACAGCGCGAGAGGGAGACGGCGCGCGACCTCCTCCTCTTCTCTTCTTCCTCGCTTAGCCGGTAGTGGGAGAGAGAGAGGCCGCAGGGGAGAGGTGTTGCTGCGGCGAAGGAGAGGCCCAGCAGCAGCGGCGGCGGCGAGGGAGAGGCCCAGCAACAACGGCGGCGGCGAGGGAGAAGCCCAGCGGCGGCGGCGGCGAAGGCGGCAAAGGTGAGGCCTGATACGCGCGACATTGTTGACTGTGCATTTTCGTTGTCCAGAGTCCTTGCACAAGTCAGTATGCACACTTCCTCTAAACTGTCTCACAAAATTAAGATAACAAAGATGAACTCATATAGTGGTGAGAACAGGTCATATCCACGGAGAGGCAGAATAAAGTTTGACTTAAAAACTACTTCGATTTGAAATCTCTATCGACGATGCATTAAACGTGAATCACTGTACCCTCTCAACTGAGGGATCAAACAGGTCAACAAAAATCTGAGCTAGAAACTAACAAACCAATTTACCCCTATAGCTCAGGGGATGAACGGTCAACAAAAGGAATTCATCACAAATATCAGAGCAGAATGAGACAGTGAAAGAGAACTCAACCAGAAATTAAAGGTGAAGACAACAGAACCATCTCTCCCAGTCCAACCATTAAACCACAACAGAGGACTAAACAATTGCACTGGCTCAATTCCACTAAGAACAGAAGATAGAAAGAAGAAAATAGAACACTCTGATCTGATCCTTTAAACACATTGCACATAAGAGAGTAAAGAACTATCGAATTTAAGAAAAAATGCATGGAACAAACTAAAGAAAGATGTTGATATCGTAAAATTGCTTAGAAGGAAAGAATTGTCTGCTATTCACACAGAACGAAGAAAACTTAGCTAATTTGAATTAAAGGCTACTGAATTGAATTCTGGAACGTAAATGGAAACCAAAATCAAACACCACACCAGTCGAATCCCCAAATCTCCACAGCTTCCTGAACTCAGAAGAACAGAAAATACAAGTAGAAATAAAAGCTAAACAATACTAACATCCGAACCCAATTCCCTTCTGCACACTCTCACAGAGCAAGAAAGACATGTGACAACTCCACTAGTTCGGATGAGCTAGAAGAGAAGAACTTCCCAATCGAACCAGACAAGTCCCTCCACGCTCTGCTGAATGGAAAGTACACAGAAAATGGCAGAAATCTCAAAACATTGAACTAAGAACAGTTGCTGGAGAAAATATAGAAAGAAATGCCAAATAAACTCCCCCTCCTGCTCTGATCTCCGAAGAACAGAAAAGAACAGGAAATGCAGGAAAATAAACTAACAATTCTTAAAAAAATTCTAACTCGGGAACCTCTGCTCACCATCCACCGATGGAAACCCAACATAAGTACAGAAGAAAAACAAACCAACAATTCTGAACCAAAGAACCTCACATCTCTCACAGCTCTGCTCAAACAAAAGAGTACAGAAGAAAATTGCAGAAGGAAAACCTAAAAATTCCCTCCAGCCGAACCCTCTGCTCCTGCTAAATGCTAAAAAAAAAAAAATACAGGTAATGGAACTTCTGCAGAGCCGAACCAGAGAGCTCTGCACCACTGCTCTACACTAAGAAGAACAAGAAGAACAAAATACAGAAAGAAATAAAACTCCTAAAAATTACCAACCCCTACTGAGGACCTTTGGGGTCCCTTTATAGGCCCCAGAAGCCCTCCAGACGCCGAGCAGCACACGCACGAGCCCTCCACACGAACCAGCAGAACTCTGCACAGTAGCCTCTGCTTCCCGCCTCCATCGGTTGGCCCAGCCCTCATGGCAAGCTCACCAGAGCATGCCCCTGGTCCAGCCCACCATCGGCCCTGCATCGCCTCCACCAGCGCTAGCTGCGCAGCCCTCCTGGACGCACACCAGCCCAACCTGCTTCATACGGGACTCCGCCACACAGCACATCGCGCCCCCTTCCTGCTCAAATCACCATCGCCAGCCATCAGAACCACCCCGCCAGAGCTCTATCCGCCAGATCAGCAGGGGCGCCCAGGCTTCTTTCGTGAAGCTTCCAGATCTGGGCGCCAGCCCAGCCAGCTGGCCTCCGCCTTCATGTCGCCGCTCCCATTGATCCAGGCCGCTTCAGCCGCATCACCAGATCTGGGCGCCAGCCGCCCCATCCACCTTGCACAACCGGCCAGAAGCACCATCTGCCCTGCGCCTCAGGCAGCATCAGCCGGATCCATCGGATGCGCAGGGGATCCGCCATCGCGCCCAGCAGCTCTGCTGCTTACCCGAACGGCCAGCAGACCCATCTGGCTGCTTCAAGAAGCTTCTCCCCTTCTGTGGATGAGGCCACCCTATAAAGGAAAATGGAAATAGGTAAGTGGGAGAAAAATTCATATCGGCAAATTAATTAAAAAATAATGAGATGGGAATGGGGGTTGTGGCATGATGGTAGAATATTTTAATTGATGAGATTGGGTGGAGTATGTGACATGGTTTATTTAAAAATGTGATTTATTTACAACTAATATGTACAAAAAGATATTTATAAAAGTAATGATAAGACTAAAATTATTTATGTACAATGTATTTTACAAAAAGAGAAAACTTTATTAATCAAACTATTCTAAAGGCACTGACTTTATTAGATGAGTATCTAACTAAGTGTTCTACCCAAAAATTTAACTAAATGTTCACAAATTTGTTTCTGAATGAAATGGAAATTAAATCAAATTGCACCATATTTACAAATAAAAGATGTCTAAAATTACTATGTGTATGACATTTAACACAAAAAATTCATGTAGTTATCAAGGCCCGGCGGCGGCGAGAGAGAGATCCCACGACAGCGGCGGGCAGGGGACCCTTCCCCCTGCACGGACATCCTCCTCCTCCTCTCTTCTGCAGCGGCTAAAACAGGGGGCCGGAGGTCTTCTTCCTCCTCCTCTGCACTCTGAACAGGGGACCGAGGGCAGTGGAGGTCTTCTTCCTCCTCTCCTTTGGCTAGCAGCGACGGGGAAGGCCAAGACAAGCCCACAGAGGTGTGGTTTTTTTTTTTTCAACCTTTTTTGTTTATTCTTATTTTTTCTTTGTCTTCTTTTATTCTTCTCTTTTCTTGGACAAAAATCGGCACAACAAATGCCCCCCACGAGACTGGCGTCCGAGAGTGAAGCATAGGGCGACTGTCTCGTGTGAACATTTTCAACTGTATTTTACCACATGTTTCCCTTCAAAGGGTCCACTTCATCTATTCTGCCAATGCATTTCGGCTATTCTGACTTTCTTGAGATATATGGTGAAGTTGTCATATTTTTGAACTTGAGATGTCGCAGCTCATGACATACTTGCAGTAAACTTTCCATTTCTTTTGAACTTGCAGTACCAATGATCACCATCTCATGACAACAATGTCAAAATTTTGCTTTATGTATTGAGAATTGTGATTTTACTACAATATTTCTTTTGATAAGCTACAAAATCTGATCTTCGGTTGTTTTTGACTTGCAGAGTTGGACCAATTTGGAGACCCAGCTGTTGTTTTGCAAGCAGAGGCTGCTATAACTTCTATAAGAATCTTGCAGGCCATGAATTGGCGTAAGATGACGACCTCGCTTATGCCTGACAGAGTTATTCATGCCATTCTTTTGTACATGTCGACCTTCTGAGGACAGGCGACACTGGAGCATAGAGTTGCTTGAGGGATGTTGTTTTTAGCATCAGTACATGCTATCCATTCATTTTGACTTCTTCTTTTTGGGCTATCCCAAGGGCCTGTCTTGGGACCAAGACTTTTATTTGCTATATACATCGTGCTTCTGTATTCCACCATCAGCATGTGATCTTTATTGATAACAGGGGTTTTAAGGCTTCCCCAAAAGCCGTGAGGTATTTCACTTAGAGGATTAGGGCTCCTCTGGGGCCATGACATGCTTGTGTTGAAGAATAAGGCTTCTCTAGGGCCATAATTTTGATGAAAGGATTTAGGCTCCCTCAGGCTCGTAATTTGGGTGAGAGGATTGAGGCTCCCTCGGGCACATGATTTGAATGAGAGGATTGAGGCTCCCTCGGGCACGTATTTTGATTGAGAGGATTGAGGCTCCCTCGGGCACGTGATTTGGGTGAGAGGATTGAGGCTCCCTCGGGCACGTATTTGGGTGAGAGGATTGAGGCTCCCTCGAGCACGTATTTTGGGTGAGAGGATTGAGGCTCCCTCAGGCACATATTTTGACTTTTGGCTGGTCTTGACGACTTGTTAGCCAAAAGATGTAAATTTTGACTTGGCCGGCCATCATGGATATGGAATGTCTATAACAACGTGGCTGACATATTTTGCTTTTCTTCTCCCTTTTTTTTTCTTTCTCCTTTTTTTTTGTTCACATTACCAACCTCAGCGCCCTTTTGGGTTTTCGCCAAGATTGGCCCCCTCTAGCTTTTTCCAACACGCCTTTGCAGGTTTTCGCGTTGAGTGGTTTACCCATTTTTGCCTGAGGCGCCCTTTCGGGTTTTCACCTCAGCCGGGCTTTAGACCTTTTTACCCTTGATCCATCACGATGAAGTGGTAGACCAAGTCCGTCGGGGCACCTCCTTTTAAACCCCTATTTATTTTTTTTCTTTTTTGTAAGGAATTAAAGGCTTCCCTGAGAGCCGTAAGAATTTGAATTTGTGTATGGTAGGGAATTAAAGGCTTCCCTGAGAGCCGTGAGGATTTGGATTTCGATTTTGGCTGAGTTGGCCGACCTTGATGGTGTGTTGGCCAAGGGTTTAGATTTATGTGCCGTAGGGAATTAAAGGCTTCCCTGAAAGCCGTTGGAATTTGAATTTGTTTCTTGGGTTTTAATTGGGTTGGCCGACCTTGACGGTGTGTTGGCCAAAAGCTTGGGCTTATAGTCAGTAGGGAATTAGAGGCTTCCCTGAGAGCCATAGACTGAGAGTTTGGATTTATGTATGGTAGGGAATTAGAGGCTTCCCTGAGAACCGTGGGTTGAGAATTTGAGTTTATGAATGGTAGGGAATTAGAGGCTTCCCTGTGGGCCATGGATTGAGGATCTAGATTTGTATATGGTAGGGAATTAGAGGCTTCCCTGAGAGCCGTGAATTGAGAAGTTAGATTTGTGTATGGTAGGGAATTAGAGGCTTCCCTGAGAGCCGTGAATTGAGAAGTTAGATTTGTGTATGGTAGGGAATTAGAGGCTTCCCTGAGAGCCGTAAATATGTTTAGAGGATTGAGTTTCCTCTAGGGCTCGTGGTTCGACTTTTGACTGGCCTTGACGGCTTGTTAGCCAAAAGACATGGGTTTTGACCTTTGACTGGCCTTGACGGCTTGTAAGCCAAGGGGTCTGGATTTTGAGCCTTTTGACTGGCCCTGACGGCTTGTTAGCCAAAAGACGCCTGGGATTTGACTTTTGGCTGGCCTTGACGGCTTGTTAGCCAAAAGGCATAGATTTTGACCTTTGACTGGCCTTGACGGCTTGTTAGCCAAGAGGTCTGAGTTTTGAGCTTTTCGATTGGCCTTGACGGCCTGTTAGCTAAAGAAGCTTGAGATTTGACTTTTGGCTGGCCTTGACGGCTTGTTAGCCAAAAGACATGGATTTCGACCTTTGACTAGCCTTGGCGGCTTGTTAGCCAAGAGGTCTGGATTTTGAGCTTTTTGACTAGCTTTGACGGCTTGTTAGCCAAAGAAGCTTCAGATTTGACTTTTGGCTGGCCTTGACAGCTTGTTAGCCAAAAGACATGGGTTTCGACCTTTGATTGGCCTTGACGGCTTGTTAGCAAAGAGGTCTGGATTTTGAGCTTTTTGACTGGCCTTGACGGCTTGTTAGCAAAGAGGTCTGGATTTTGAGCTTTTTGACTGGCCTTGACGGCTTGTTAGCCAAAGAAGCTTGAGATTTGACTTTTGGCTGGCCTTGACGGCTTGTTAGTCAAAAGACATGGGTTTCGACCTTTGACTGGCCTTGACGGCTTGTTAGCCAAGAGGTCTGGATTTTGAGTCTTTTGACTAGCCATGCTGGCTTGTTAGCCAAAATACGTGGGATTTGACTTTTGACTGGCCTTGACGGCTTGTTAGCCAAAAGATCTGGATTTTGAGCCTTTTGACTGGCCATGATGGCTTGTTAGCCAAAGAAGCTCGGGATTTGACTTTTGACTGGCCTTGACGGCTTATTAGCCAAAGAAGCATAAGATTTGACTTTTGACTGGCCTTGACGGCTTGTTAGCCAAAAGACACGGGTTTCGACCTCTAACTGGCCTTGACGGCTTGTTAGCCAAAGGTCTGGATCTTGAACTCTTTGACTGGCCATGACGGCTTGTTAGCCAAAGAAGCTCGGGATTCGACTTTCTCTTCTTTTTTTTGGAACGAGGGTCTTTTTTTTTTTTTGGGTTCTCCCTCTCTCTCTTTCTTCGAGCAGAGTTCGAGCTTCCCACATTTCTTATAAGGGCGGAAAGACACAATCATCGTTGTCTTGGTTGTAGCCCCTGGATTTGATTATTCATTTGAATGAATTTATGGGTTGTTTCGTCATTGACAACTCTTGTGTCTTTCCTTTTATAAGGAATGCGGGATAACTCAATCTCGCCTCAAGAAAGTTCGAGAGAGTACCCCCCTTTTTTTATTTTTTTTTTTTGATACACCAAATGTGATGCCCTTTTTTGGGTTTTCACCACAATTAGCCCCTTCTTTCTTTTACCTGCACTCCCTTTTGGGTTTTCATGCAGCAGAGTTTCCCATTTTTGCCTGAAACGCCCTTTCAAGTTTTCACCTCAGCTGGGTTTTAGGCCTTTTTACCCTTGATCCATCTTAAAGAGGGATGAATCAAGTCTGCCGGGCACCTCGTTTTTTAAGCCCATTTTCTTTTCTTCTTTTTTTTTTCTTTTTCTTTTTTACTCATTTGGAAGATCCTGTAGCGAGATCACTTCTACATCTTTAATGTGTACCGAAGCCGGATCCACCTGTTGCATTGTGTAGACGTACTCACACTCAGGAGTATGGTACAGTTTCATATGTCTGCCATTTAAAGGTGGGAACATAACATTTCCCTTTTGGTCGACTACTGTGTAGGCACCACCTTCGAACACTTTGTCGACCACAAATGGGCCGAGCCAATTGGCTATGAATTTACTTTTGGGTCGGGAGGCCATGACATCCTTTTGCTTGACCATGACAAGATCTCCCTTTTTAAAAACTCTTTCTTTCACTAGCTTGTCGAAAGCGCGGGACATCCGTGCTTGATAATTTTGAAGGCGTTGGTATGCAACCAAATGTTTTTCCTCCAGATTTGGCAACTCTTCAAGCCGCCTTTCAATTTCACTCCCTTCGTCAGTAGGGAGCCCATAGTGGAGAGTTACCCTATAGGATGAAAGCTTGATTTCAACAGGGATGACTGCTTCGGTCCCATAGACAAGGGAAAATGGCGAGCATCCTGTAGGAGTTTTGTAGATGGTGCGATAGGCACATAGGGCATCATGCATCTTTTCGTCCCAATCGCGCTTTCGGCCATTTACCAATTTGACCATGAGCTTGCATAAAATTTCGTTGAAGGCTTCGGCTAACCCGTTAGCTTGAGGGTAATAAACCGTTGTTGTCCTCCACTCAATATGGAATTTTGCTGTCAATTTGTGTATTGTTTGATTTTTGAATAGAGTGCCATTATCAAACATGATACGACTTGGAACACCGAATCGATATATGATGTGATGTTGGACAAAGCGAGCCAACGCTTCTCCAGTAGTTTCTTTCAGGGGTATGGCCTCAGCCCATCTTGAGAATAATTTGTGGCAACAAGTATGTATTTGTATTCTTTGGAGTGTGTGGGGAGGGGACCCACTATGTCCATTCCCCCTTCAGCAAATGGCCATGTTGGCATTGTTGGATGGAGTTTACTTGGTGGTTTTCTTGGCATGGGCCCATAGGCCTGGCATTGGGGACAGATTCGAGCAAACCACTCGCAATCTGCAAACATGGTTGGCCAATGGAAGCCTTTGCTTTTTATGTTGAGTTTCATTTTTTTTTAGCCAGATTGGTGGGCTCCACACGATCCTGCATGTACCTCCCGCATGACCATTTTGGCTTCTTTCGGAGATAGGCATCTCAGCAGTAACGACTTCTCCTTTTCAAGTGTAAACTTATATAATGTGTCATTCATCAATTTGTAGGAAGCCACTCTTCGCAGCAATTCCACTCGCTCCCCTCTTTTGTCTGGTAGCCAACCATTTTTTTTTAATATTGATAATGGGAATACGTCAATCATCTTCTTCTTGATTTTCATTTTCTTCCAATTCATTTGCCTCGAAGGTTGTCAAATCATCATAGCAATTTAGGGTGCTTAGAAGCAATCTTCTATTTTTTATGGTAATTCCCAATTCACCTTCCAAAGAAAGTTTAAGGGCAAATGCGAGTTCAGTCAATGCATCAGTATGAGAGTTTTGACTTCTTCTGACATGTTCTATTTTGAATTGGTAGAACTTGTCGCTGAGTCTTGTGGCTGCCTCAAAATAGGCTTTCAATTCTTCTTTTCGGACTTCAAAAATGCCCAACATTTGTCTGACGACTATCAATGAATTGCCAAACATTTCAATGCATCTTATGCCCATTTCCAGAGCGATTTCCAAGCCAACTATGAGGGCTTCATACTCTGCTTCATTATTTGTCAGGGATTCTGTAAGAGCACATGAATAGTGTAATATCCCTTTTCTGGGGTCACGAAGACAATTCCTGCCCCTGCCACATTTGTTGATGTGCCCTTAGCCTTCAGAGAAGCTCGTGCAGCCCCATCAAAATATAATTGTCAATATTCAACTTGAGTTTCTTGTGCTTCATAAGTTTCTTGAGCAGGGAGCACCTCCTCATCAATCAATTCTGCATTCAGAGGGGAGTCTTCTGGCACTGGATGGGTTGTTAAGCACTCCGCCATGCGTTGCCCCCCTTTTTTTTCTCTTATTTTCTTTTTTTTTTCTTTTCTTTCTTCTCACTTTTTCCTCTTTTTTTTTAAGCTAGTAATACCCCCAGTGATGCACACATGGCCGTAATTAAAGGCTTACCCTTGATAGGTGCCCCCAGCGTAGGAGGATTGAGCAAATATTGATTTTGTCAAGGACTTTCTGACATCCGTCGTCCCATATGAATGAGGCTCCTTTCTTTGTCAGTTTATGTGAGGGTTGATACCTTCCATTTTTGCTCTCGAAAGGATAATCATTTTCTTGAATTTTCTTTGGGATTTTGAACAACCCTGATTTCATTTGTGAAGAGATCCTCGTCCATTTGGGCATCATTCTCATCCATCCTTGTTTCAACTATTGGAAGCTTTATGTTGACAATATTTGCAACATTGCAGACTGGGGGACCTTCCCGTGTCTCCCATCTGGGACCTCTTGTGTCGTTGTGGGGAATGGCGGTCGCCCCCTGACATTGGTAGGGGTACCACATTGCTTGATGTAGCTTGGCTTTCGTTCGACTTTGAACTTGAATATTTTGCTTTTGACATATAGCCTTTATTTGCTCTGGCATGTCTTTCAGATCTTCGACCATTTCCATCAACTTAGTGGCATCTTTTAGCCGAGATCATTTGGAGGTTGTTTGGGTACAGGTAGGGGTGTAAACGGAACCCGATAATCCGATATTCCGACCCGATACCGATAAAAATTATCGGTTTCGGAATCGGAAAATGATACCGATAGCTTATCGGAATCGGTATCGGATATTCCGATAAGTTATCGGAATCGGAATCGGAATCGAAAAAATAATCGGAATCGGTATCGGTATCGGTTTTCCGATAAATTATCATAAACTCAAGGTAAAATTATGGTAAACATCTTACTTTATTGAAATTTCGGTTTCGGTAATATTATCGAAATTAACTATTCTTATCGGAATCAGAATCGAAACCATATTTCGGTTATCGGAATCGGTATCGGAATCTGTGTTTCCGATTCCGAAACCGACCCGTTTACAGCCCTAGGTACAGGCTTCCCTTTATAGAACACTATTGGCTGTCCTTCAGCATGGTAGGCCACAAAAGAATTTTAGAGGCTCCAGTATGTGGACCTCCTGTGGATTGTCGTTTGTATATAATTTAATGGCAGTGGTATGTCAACTTCTATTACTTGACTGATGACATTAGTTCCAAGCTTGACAATGGGCCTATGGGGCTATAATGGCCTTCGCTCAGAATCCTCCAACTGCATGCTGAGCTTTAATGTTGTTGTTGTTTCTTTGTTGACGGTGATTTTTCCTTTTCTTTTTGGAGATGCCCCCATTATTTCTTTGCCTTTGTTTGTCTTGTTAAGGGGGCATCATTTTGCTAAACCATTGCATGTCTGTGGTGGAGGGAGGATTGCCGCATTGTCGCCCATTTCCGGCTCTCATTCTTTTTCTAGAGGAAGTTGTTCAGCCCCGAGGGGTACCAACCCTTTTGTCCCCTCCTTAATTGGTGTTTGAGATGGTTTCTCATTTATTGCCACTGAGGGCATTGGCTTATTTATTTCAACAGCAGATTCCTCCTCTTCTCATTCTTCTTTTGATTTTTTTTTTTATTTTTTCTTCTCAAGACTGCCAATTCTTGGAGGATTGCTTCTTTTGCTATTTCCTTAGGTGGGGCGACGCCACCGAGGTATGACTTTCTGGTTCATTCTTTCTTTTAGAGCTTCTTAGGGGCTGACCTCTTGTTTGTATTCACCAGGATCCAGCTAGCTTCTTCTTGCCTAGGTGGAATGTTGCCTGAATAGCACCTTTCACTACCTCCGTCAGGAGTAATATGCAGCAGCTTTGGACAGCTCATCTAGCTATCCTGTCTGCGCCATTCGTGCTTGGCCTTCATTGGGACCTAGCTTGAGCCTTAACATGGATCACGTTGGCCGAGAATGTAATTTTTGGTTGTTGATGTGGCTTTGGTGGATTTACCAAGTGCTCAACCATGTCAATAATTTCTGCTTGAATTAGCTTTTCTGCCCAATTTTTGAACAGATATCAATTTTCTAGAGCGTGACCCAGCATGCGATGATATGGGCAATAATTAGGCTTGTCCACCATTGCTGCTTCTTCTGGGTGCTTGGGCTCTGGGAGTGTTATGAGATTTTCTTGGAGACATATGTCCAACTACTCTCTGGTGTGCTCCCTAGTAAATGAGTAAGGGGTGTTGAGCCTCCCACCTAGGGTGGGGGCTGATCTCCTTTCTTCTTTCTTTGAATTTAAAGAGGCGGGGGTATCTCCCTTGCCCCCAACTTTCTTCAGGGCTACCGAAAAGTCCACGATATTTACTTCTCGTGACCCGGTGTTTTCGTCTTTAGGAGGTTTACCCCTTCCATATGAAGCAGTGAGATTTTCGGAAAAGAAGATTTCTATCTCTGCCACTGTGTTGTTGAGATATTCAAATGTTAGAATATTGGCCCTAGGAGCTTTTCCTTGATCTCTGGCTTTAGACTTCTTTGGCATAGTTTCACCGCATCTTCATGTGCCGGTGGTTGTTCACATTTCATGCTCATGTCACGCCATCTTTTGATGAAGTCTAGAGCAAACTCATTTTTATTTTGTTTTAAGGATATGAGTTCTGCTAAAGTGACTCTTCTTTCTGTCACTCTAAAGCGTTCAAAGAATTTCTTTTGCATATCTTCCCAACCGACTATTGAGTTGGGCTTCAGTCGGGCAAACCATTGAAAGGCTGACCTAGTAAGTGATGTTGAAAAATACCTCAAAAGGTATGACTCTTCAGTTGCCAGTTCTGTCATGCTGCTCATGTAATGAGCTATATGTTCATGAGGTGACCCATCCCCATTGAATTTTGAAAATTTAGGGACCTTTGGGTGTTCTGTTGGGAGCTTTTTGAAGAGATGATGTACAGGGTATGGTACCCTATATAGGTCATAGGTGGCAGGCCCCTCATTCTGCTCAGCTATCTTTGCTTCAATCATTTGTTTAATCATGGCCCTCTGAGAGACTCTTGTTCTTTCAAATGTAGTATTCAATTGCGGCGCATCATGCCTTTGTTTTGCAACATGCACCTCTTGAGTTTCTTCATGGCATGAATTTGGATTCATGAATTCTGCCCTGGGTGTGCTTGGTGGCATGTTCCCAGGCTGGGGTGCCACTGTAGGCAATGTTGGCTGGCTTATTTGTTGAACTTGCTGAGGCTGCAATAGTTGTTGTGCCTGCTGTGGAGACTGTATTGATGGTGATTGTTGTGGTGGCAATGGTGCCGCCATTCCCAATTGTTGCATGAGGCTTTCCAGCATAGCCTTTAGCTTTTGATTTTCTTGCATTACCATTTCTAAATTTGGCAATAAGGGCACCCTGACATTAGGGTTTTCAGCAGATTGACTCTGACCCAGAGGGTAGTTTGATGTGGTAGCCACATCGGTAGCCCCCATGCCTTCTTCATTTTGAGGTGATAAATCCACTTCCCCATTTACCCGGTCAAACCAGGCTCGAGCTTGCTCCCTTCTACGGCTAGATATTGCCGGATGCTGCTCCATATTTGAAGTTTCTGCCTGGTCAGCTGTTACATGCAAATTGATGTTAGAGGCATAACATGTGTATATCCGCATGCCTTCTTTATTGATTTGTACTGTTCTTCTCTTCTTCTGCCTAGGGCGTACAGTGGTACTCTGGCGTTCGAAAATTGATCTTCTGGGGATACCATCATCCCCTTTATGTTCTTCAGACTTGAAGTTTTGCCCTGTCTCCGGGCTTGCTTGTCTTCTTTCTTTATATACCCCTTTTCTTTTAGATCCTCTTTGCAGATCATCAGGTAAAGAAGGGGTGCATTCTTTAGTTCGAGACTCTTAGGAAGACTCCCTTTGTCTTTCTTGGACTTTTCTTCTCCCGAAGGTTTGCCAGTTTGTTGGGTCCTGCTCCATGACCATTCTTACATTCTTTCGCCCTATTAGAGACTCTAGGGCCCTTGTCCTTCTCAGTTCTTGAGCTTTTTCTTTGGTAACCCACACCTGCTCAACACGAGGCGGGCTATATATCTCATCATTTCCAGTATTGGCTTTGTATTTCTTGAAGTCAATGTCGTCAAATTTGTGGTTCTTGATTTCAGCTTTCCTCCATTGTTTCTTCATATCTTTTACTTTTAAACTTGGCTTGTCCTGCCACACTTTAGGCAGTATGCCGAATTTGTTCCTTACCGAAATGGTAGCCACATGCCGCTCCGGTATCATCATGGTTTCATTGCCGTCTAGGCGGATCTGGAGCTCGCCAATGCGGACAGTCTTTCCAGAACTTGAAATGCCACGAGTTGTGGGCTTCTTGCCAGACTTGCGCTTTCTGTTCTTTCTAGTTGTTGGAGTGTTGGTGAAGTTGATAGCATAAGTGGTGAACATCTGCATCAAGTTAGCCTCATGAGCTTGAGGCTCTTCCTTTGTTTTGCTTGTTTCATGGGCCTTAGCAGCAGGTAGCACAGCCGGTATCACGCCCAAGAAGTATGGAGACCCCACCACCGGGGGAAAGGTTCCAAACCTGGTTGGCATAGTGAGGTAGCCGTTCCTTATGTGGTCTTGGACCACAAGCGGGCCGAAGACCACGCCCGGAGTATGAGCGAGGGCCGCCATTGCAGAGTTATGACCTGCACAAAAATTATAATGTGAGTACATCTTATTGTTAGGGTGTTGTCTGATGGAGAGATGAAGGGAAGGGAGGTCCCCAGTGGAGTCGCCATCTTTGTGAGAATATATTTTTTTAACATTTTAAAAAAAATTAAATTTTATCTTTGGATTTGATTTATTTGGTTCTTTTATTTATTTATAAGGACATGGTCTTATTTAGTTCATTTGACCTCCCCCACTAACTGCGGTTAGTGTTAATTATATCAGCACAAAGGCTGAATACCCTTGATTAACCATCAGACAAACCTTTAGAAATAAGAGAATATGACTCACATTTGAATGAAATGAATTACACATGAAAGAAAACATGGTTGCAAGCATGCAATCTATTTTTTTTGGAATTTTTTTATATTTATTTCATTTTATTGATTTTTAAATGTATTTTCCCTTTTTTGGTATTTTAGAATTATTAATTTCATTTATTTAACCATTTTCGTTTTCTATTTATTTAAATTAGAATTACATGAATTAAGTTATTGTTTTCATTTATTTAATTGATTTAAATGTGAATTAACTTAAGGTGGATTAAAATTGATGTGAAACATAACTTGTTTGTTGATTTTATGTTATTGAAAATTAAAGAATAATGTTTGGAAATATTTCGTTAATCAATTGTTGAAAACTTGGTTGATTTTGGTTAAGAAATTAAGTAGTGCAGTGTTTTAAATAAACGTGACACTATGTGAAATAACTCGCATAACGTATGATTAAATGATTAAAAATAGCCCAATATGCCCATTAATATTATCACGTGTAAACACCAATGGCCGGCCCAATAAGCAATCTTAGGCTCATTAAATAATAAGAACATTAGTCATTTATTAAATCATGGCATAAAAGCTACAAGTCCGGCCCAATAAACAACTTAGGCCCAATAAGGAATTTAGGCCCAATAAGAAACTTAGGCCCAATAAGAAAGCCCAATGGACCTTGTTTAAGATTTGAGAAAATTAAATCGCGCCTTGCACGATATTCTTTAGGGCTGCCTTGCAGACCCCTCTTCCCAGACCGCCTTGCAGTCTTTCTCAGAGCCTTGCTCTGTGTTCAAACCTCATAAAATCTTCCCATCTGCCTGGGGCGCCCCCTGTGCTTTTATAGGGGTGGAGAATACACCATCCCGGTCTATTGAAGTCCCGTCCCGGTCATTTGAAGTCCCGTCCCGGTCATTTGCATTGGCATTTTTGCGGATTTCCCCTTGTTTCCTTTTTTCTTTTCACCTCTTATCTTTTTCTTTTTTGCGATTATACCCTTTAGGGCATCGGGAGAGAGGGTGACAGCGCGAGAGGGAGACGGCCGGCAGGGAGGAGGCGCGCGACCTCCTCCTCTTCTCTTCTTCCTCGCTTAGCCGGTAGTGGGAGAGAGAGAGGCCGCGGGGAGAGGTGTGGCTGCGGCGAAGGAGAGGCCCAGCAGCAGCGGCGGCGGCGAGGGAGAGCCCAGCAACAACGGCGGCGGCGAGGGAGAGCCCAGCGGCGGCGGCGGCGAAGGCGGCGAAGGTGATGCCCGGCGGCGGCGAGGGAGAGATCCCACGGCAGCGGCGGGCAGGGGACCCTTCCCCCTGCACGGACGTCCTCCTCCTCCTCTCTTCTGCGACGGCTAAAACAGGGGGCCGGAGGTCTTCTTCCTCCTCTGCACTCCGAACAGGGGACCGGGGGCAGTGGAGGTCTTCTTCCTCCTCTCCTTTGGCTAGCAGCGGCGGGGAAGGCCAAGACAAGCCCACAGAGGTGTGGTTTTTTTTTTTCAACCTTTTTTGTTTATTCTTATTTTTTCTTTTGTCTTCTTTTATTCTTCTCTTTTCTTGGACAAAAATCGGCACAACACTCTCTTAGCCAAGAACAAGCTCGGGTTCGTCAATGGCATCATCCCTGAACCAGTAGTAAATGATGCTTACTACAGTTCCTGGCTGAGAGTTAATAGCATGGTTCTTTCCTGGTGACTCAATTCTATCATCGCGATGTGGTTCCTTCAGTTCTACACAGTGGAACAACAGCAGGAGTATGTTCAGTTCTTAAGGAGTGTTATTTTCCCTTCGATGGTCCTTGCATTTATAATCTGAAACATTTCATCGCCAAGCACCAACAAGGTACTGATTACCTTGCTAAATATTACAGCATCCTTAAAGGACTCTGGGATGAACTTGCTCAACATGAGCCCACCCTGTTCACCCCTTCTTAGCAACAGCATTCTCTTATGCAGTTTCTTATGGGACTTAATGACTCAACCATTTAGAGTCAAATTCCTTCTGTCAGTCAGGTTTATTCGCTGCTACTCCAAGAAGAGTTGCAACGTCTTCTTCAAGTTCCGACTCCTCATGATATTTCCGCCATATTGTTCACCAAATTTGGCACCCTTGGAGACTCACATCACAGCTTCAAAAAGCGAGTTACCAACCGGGAGCGTTGCAGTCATTGTAACATAACTGGTCACACCAAAAAACCTGTTACAAACTCACTGCTCCATGGTGCTCACATTGTTCTTTCTCTAGGCACAGTAAAGATCGGTTTTACTAATTGTGTGGCTGCCCTCCACATTATCAAAATGTTCGGCCCACATCTTCTAGCAACCAGCATGCTGGAGATCAGTCAGTAAATACTACTGATGTTACGGCACCCTCTCTGACTACTGATCAGTGTCCTCTGCTGTTAAAGTTTCTTAGTGCCGATAACACTTCGTTCATTCCCCCACGTCATTCTTCACCCACTTGGTTTCTAGATTCTGGTGCCACTGCACACATTACCTCATCTTCCCATTGCTTGACACCGCTGCCTCATCACCCTGTTTCTTCCGGCATCACTTTTCCTAAGCGTTCTATTCCTGTGCATGGTAATGGTTCCTGTAGGCTAAACAATCATATTCCACTTCTCATTGTGCATCATACTCCATCATTTCATTTTAATCTTTTATCCATCAGTCAATTAGCTCGTGATTCCAATTGTTTGATCACCTTTTATCCTTCAGACTATGTTTTCAATGATCACGTGGTGCCGTGGTGGTATATATGTGATTGAGGCAGCTCCATCCGACACTTGTCTGTCCGCTGGTATACCAGCTTACAAACTGTGCCATCAGTGTTTGGGGCACATCAATTGAGAGGCAACGACAATTCTTCCCTTTTTTGTCTATAACACCTCCACCATCATTTTATTGTGCTACATGTTCTCTTACTAAACAAACCCGGTTGGCATTTCCAAAGAGCATGAATACTACCAATGCACGTTTTGTTCTTTCTGCATTGTGATGTTTGGGGCCCGTACTCGGTTGTTTCACGAACGGGAGCTCATTTTTTTCCCCCTCACTTTTGTTGATGATCATACCAGGTTTATTTGGGTTTACATGTCACCTTCTAAATCAGATGTTTTTTCTTCCTTCTGCTCATTCTCCAACTATGTCCATAACACTTTTCACACTACCATACATCATATACCAACTGATAAATTAGTAACATTTACTAACTTGATTAATTAGTTAATATCTCATATTATCTAATTAATAATCCGAATCAAGTTTATCTAGTCGACTCAGTTGGACCTCTGAACACGTTGGGTGCCAAGCAACACCACATGAATTCAGAAGATATTGGGGTTCTGCAACCCTCACAAGGAACCTTTCCGTCATCAATTACCATGTAGATAAATCTCTCATCTGCACAATACTCTTGGAACAACTTAGAATATGGTATACTGTCAAATCTTAACTTATTGTTCCATTGGAATTCGATGCTTTAGATTAATATCAAAACTCCTTTTTGATATTTTGTCTGCCCTAGCCAGGGACTCCATTACATCGTTTCCTTGAGTATTTTCCCTCTGTGTACCGAGGACAAATGATCCCTTGTTGACCACTCAATCCCCTTCGAAGGTCTTCCGCTGTGTCCGAACATTGACTATTTAGAATCTCTTGGATAGAGATTCTTAGGCCAAGCTCAAAACACAGAAGTCCACCAACAAGGTGTCTTTGGTGTCTCAGGTCTAAAGACCATCTACACAACTGTGACAATCGAATCTTTTTGGTTGACAGTTAGGTACAATTCCATCCAGTGATTCTATCGGATCAGTTCAGTGAACTCTTTCTCTAAAGAGCACCTATTGTTTCTCCTTAGTGTCTCCACACATATGACTATGAGATCAGTCATCCTCATCACATGAGCAGGAGTAAACAATACTATTCTATCTAGATATCTGATGTCCTTCTTAGGTATCCACCGAATAAGAACATTTAGAATATGTGTTTATTAAGTGAGCAGTCTCATTAGTATGATCACACATCATAGTCTACTCACTATTGCACATGTTCATGGACTTTATTATAATATCAACATAGTAAAATAATAAACAAAAGTCATTTTATTAATAACTGAACAAAATGATACAATATCAGATTGGCTTATTGTCCACCTAAGACTAACAGGTTCCTCTCACCTTGACACCAATAAGTTCAATGCTCGCACTCGTCCATGCATATTTCTTGGTTATCCGCCCCATCAAAAGGCCTACCGCTTATTAGATCTTAACACATAAGGTTTTTACCAGCTGAAATGGTTTTCATGAGGACGTCTTTCCCTTTCACTCCATCTCTTCTCCCTCATCCACAACAGATCCCATTCTACCACATCCCATTCCTGGCATGGCTAACATTACTGCCACCACCATGCCTCCTCTCCGCCAATTTACCTTCCTCTCCACCTCATGAACCCATTGAGCATGTTTGTGTCTGTTAACCGATAGCATGATACCATCGGTTGTTGGTTGCCCACGTGGGCATTTGGGAAGGAGACACAACCGTTGTGCGGTTGTCTCCAGGAAGAGGAGGACTCTTCCTCCCTCCCAGGCGCATGCAAAGGGAGATCGCTCTCTCTCTCTCTCTCTCTCTCTCACACACACACACACACTCTTGTACGATACTTCTCTCACGGGACATCACCACCGGATCCCGAGGACGTTTGGAGCGAGAAAAACGAAGAAGACTCTTGTAGACTTCTTCCCGATCCTACGAGATTCTGCAACGTACGAGGTAATCACCTCGCACAAGATCAGACATTGGTATCAGAGCAATCACGCTCCTCCCTCCACAATGTCGTCGGATGATCTCCATGCGCAAGAGCTTGCCGCATTGGAAGAAGATGATTTCGAACCAACGAAGATCTCCACAGATGACGATGGGGATAGCGTGGTTGGCAGCAGCCTGACGCCCACACAGGAGTCCGTGGCGCCAATTAGAGTTCGGCGACTGATGACTGCAAGGGATTATGAAATTTTCGATCTTGTACGAGGGGCCATTTCTTGGTTACGCAAATCCACCTCAGGCTATGTGTTTATGTTAGGTGGAGGGGTCATTTCTTGGTGTAGCAAGAAAAAAATGTGTATCGCTTTATCCACCATGGAATCAGAATATGTGGCTTGTAATGCTGCATGTCAAGAGGCTGTTTGGTTGTAGTGTTTCCTACAGCGATTGGCCATGACATAATTGTCAAGGGAGGCGGTGGTGCTGTATGTTGATAGCACATCGGCCTTGGCCTATGCTAAGGATCCCAAATACCATGGGCGAACCAAACACATTGACATTCGTTATCACTACATTCGGGATTTAGTTGCAAAGGAGTTGGTGGTTCTTCGACACATTTCAATAGGTCATATGTTGGCCGTTCCACTAACCAAACAAATCCCGAGGGAGGCATTTGTAACCCATATTAGAAATATGGGATTGTGTAAATTGTGATGTGCACAATATTCATTGACAATTAAGTTATTATGTTTTTCTTCCTTATGTGTGTCTATGGTTGGAATACTTTACACATCAAGAAAAGTGTCACTAGGCTCTGAATGGACCCCCTCACACGGGTCATTCGCCTTGGCGCTAAGAAAGCGAGCAAGATGAGACAATTTTTATCTATGGCGCTATGAGAGAGAGCAAGATAAAAGTTTATCTATGGCGCTATGAGAGCGAGCAAGATAAAAGTATATCTATGGCGCTATGAGAGCGAGCAAGATATTTCCTTTTTCTTTTTATTGTCGCCTTAAACTGAATTAAGATGAGATCCCTCTGGATCGATCATAGGATATGAGAATCAAATTTGTGAAGCCTTCATTAAGCCGGTTGTGAGTTTTATGATAAGATGTCATGAGACTCGGGTTAGCCACAGTGGGAGTGGCTAGACTAAGAACCGTATGGTGTTTTTATTATGTTGTATGTGACACGACCATAATGATGGAAGAACACCGTAGCATGTGTACATACCACATGTGCGTAAAACGCCGTTGAAGAGAATGATGAATGAGATCTCTATTTCATCATTGTGTGAGCTCTTGGATCAAATTCTTGATCCATCTGTACCCTTAGGACTTGAGATCTATGTCATGAAAAGGAAGCTTGATGTCGCTACTTTAGCATAATCCTTAGGGCTATGGCTGATACAGTCCAGCGGGACATGACTAGAAAAGCGGTCAAGACTAATTGAATTGACATGAGAACTCAAGAAATACATCTAAATATTGCACCATGTTTTGTAGCTCATACCTTGAGGGACTATGTCGACTTAGTGGCGATAAAGTCGTGAGTACAAAACGTTCGAGTTTTGACGTCGCTAGTTTTTAAGAGATCCAGGATGTCAAAGCTGGTGAATATTGAAGATATCTAGGGTACTACGGGATTCCTTTGGAGTATTGTGATCTGTTAGTTTTGGTGATAACTTAATAGATCACTACTCATTTGTTGTGCTGACTCTCGTAAGGTCGCTCACTCCATTCGTCGTATGTATGATTGAGAAGCAAGTGTCGAGAAATGAATTACTCTTAGTGAGCAACTGACATTTTATTGTGCCCTCTGTGGGCAAGTGGGAGATGTTAACCAATGGCATGATACCATCGGTTGTTGGTTGCCCACGTGGGCACCAAACTTTGGGAAGGAGACACAACCGCTGTGCAGTTGTCTCCAGGAAGAGGAGGACTCTTCCTCCCTCCCAGGCGCATGCAAAGGGAGAGCGCTCTCTCTCTCTCTAGGACAGAAACCTGCGCAAGTCTCCCCTCTCTCTCTCTCACACACACTCTTGTACGATACTTCTCTCACGGGACATCACCACCGGATCCCGAGAACGTTTGGAGCGAGAAAATAATGAAGAAGACTCTTGTAGACTTCTTCCCGATCCTACGAGATTTTGCAACACACGAGGTAATCACTTCGCACAAGATCGAACAGTGTCCTCACTTGATATGCCTCCCAAACATGTTTGTAGAGTGTCTAGACACAAACATCCATTGGCATACCTCTCTGATTATCTTACCATGTTTGCAGCCGCTATTAAGTCTTCATCTGGTTCTTCGAAGGTACAGTATCCACTTTGTTCTCCCTTGTCTTCTAAATACCACCTTCACCTCACACATAAAACTTTTCTTATTGTCCTTCATGTTACGACTGATCCTACTACATTTACTGAGGCAAATAAACCGCCACATTGGCTTGCCACCATGGATGAAGAGCTTCGAGCACTTGAGCTTAACAACACCTGAATCTTCACAACACTTCCCCTTGGCAAGCGTGTTGTTGGATGCAAGTGGGTTTACAAGACAATGTTCAGTTTTGATGAGTCAATAGCTCATCACAAGGCACGTTTAATCTGTTAGGAATGCAAAATCTAGGTATTGAGTAAGGGACTTCTTTTCTTATAAGCCAGTCCTACTCTTCGTAGAATCGAATGTGGGATTAAAGCCATTGGCAACTCTAGCTGGTGGTGGGTCTCTCACATCCGCCTCTGCATGCTCACATTACCCACAAATATTGGGCTCACACACTAATTGTTATAAACCATTTGCCCTTCCCCAGAACCTAGAGATTGAGGCAGGGGATTCCTACATTTCAAAAAAAGAGGCAGGGGATTCCTTTCTTATAAGTCGGTCCAACTTTTTGTAAAATCCAATGTGGGACTAAAGCCATGGCAACTCTACCTGGATAATGGCCTCACACTCATCACCTCCGGGTGCTCACACCCACTCACCCATAACAGAGACTACAGAAGATTAACTGTAGCTACAGTCTGATGATTGCATATGTTCTCCTCCTTTTCCAACTCTATGGTTGAACTAATCTTTCAGACCTTCCTTGCAGGTCTGCGAGTTCGACTTGATCAAAGACATTAACATATATCATCAAAGAGATTCTACTCAACAATATCCTCCTGTCCTTTTTCTTTTCTCTTCCCAACATGAAGATTGGATCTATGTGGTGATGGAAGCTGTTGATGCAAACCTGTTTCTCATAGTGGAAGCCCTTGTGAAAAATCTGGACAGACATGCTGATGACGTGGGGACAATGAATGGGATGAATAATGCAAGTATTCACGCGTGTGGCCAGAAGGACGCCTGTGATGCATACTTATCAAGAGCTAGTTTTGGTGGGCCAAGATTGATATTGAGAACTGAGGGCCTTCGTATTATGTTAATTAGGTCATTTTTTAAGAGCTCTGGATATCTTGGTTAATTGTGTCCAAGATACATGTCAATTTGACTCTCGGAGGTGAAGAATGCAAGTTACCTAAAAATTACCATAATTAAAAATTCGTGGACACAAGAGATCACCAAGATCTGTCCATGTTTCAGATAATATCTATTATGGCATCCAGACATATTTTGAGTTACACTTGCTACACAACTGTGATGTGTAATTAGAACTTAGTTATCTTCAGTATAGGGCTTGGGGCACAAGGAAGTCTCCACTAAAAGAGGTGTGCAGACCAAACTCTTTTTTCTTTTCAGAAAATTGCTACGGTGCCTCACTTATTTTGCCACCTGCAAGAGACAAGTGCCACATCACCCTTCCTCTCACATCGGTACTATTTATAAGCCCATTCTTTGGTGGCGAAGGCGAACCATCGTGGTACAAAGTGTTGTGGCACCATAGCCTGCCTCCCTATTCCATTATTTCAATCTTGACCAGGACTTTTATGTGTTGTCCAATTCATTAGGCTACATAACAATGATTGTGGCTTATCACCACATAATGAAATATACTACGAACTTCTTCTCCATATCATTTTTGCATACAAGTTCTTACTAATGGCGTGAGAGACATGAACATTAGAGAAAGACTTATTGCACTTACACATTAAGTGTAATGTGACTAGGCAACAAATCTATGTGGCATCTAATAATTAGATTGTCACTTTATCACTCCTCATGTGAGGAGTGCCACATGGGTTATTGCTTAGTCAAAGTGCAATGTGCAAGTACAATAAACTTTTCTCTGAACATTATCTTATTAATGTGCATGGTCAAAGTAAAATGAGAAGTTCAAGGTCTATGCCAGTCAAATAGAATATTTCATATAAAAGACTTACTGCACCGACACATCCAAATAAGGTACAAATATAATTTTATCAACTCTTTGTTGTAATTTTAATTAGAAATCTTAGTGATGAAGCCAGTTCGGCCAGTAAGAGTGTTTACTGGACCGACCTTTGACTGCCCAAGGTAAGAGCTGGGGCGCAGAAGAAGATTAAGAAACTAGAGGTTGCTTGTTGCCGACATTGGCCCAATCTGCAAAGGTCGCTCTCGAGAATCACATTTCTGGGGCCGATCATTTAACAATCAAATTAGTGAGAGGAGATCCTCTCGGCCCCCCGGAGGAGTAAGAGGATCTCCACTCCAAATTAGTGTTCAATTGAACTCAGTTTGGGGAGTTACCTATGATTATTGGTCTTCTTTTGAAGATAACAGTATGAGAGAAAGCAATGACATTCAATATAGGATTAAATTTCTTGGTGTCATGCCCCGTCAATTTAGCAGCGGAATAAATCGGGGAGGCATGAACAACGTGTATGGTAATGTAAATTGCGCATACATTCGTAAATATCAGAGTAACTAATGAACAATAATTACAATAAACTCTTCATTTTATTGATAATTCATCTAAACTATTACAACCACTAATTCTGAGCTAAGACATCGGGCTCATTAACACCACTACATTTGGAAAAGAAATCTAAAGTAAATATCTAACTAAACTCTTAGATACTAAGGTCATTCCATCGCTATGACTCCATTGCACTAGAGCAACTTCCTTAACTGACTCCAGGTCGCTCATCACTCTGGTCCATTCTCATTGGTGTGTGTAGGGTCATCACTTGACTTACCTGAAACACATACAACAATAGCGCAGGGTGAGCGATAACGCTCAATAGGACTTAATATCTCATGTAAACAAGCAGGCTTTAAGTGTTTATCATTTTATCAAGCAGGATAACTAGCAAGAACGAGCAAGTATGAGAACGATCAGGTATAGTCGTGACAGTAAGATCACAAGACAAGAACACCTTCACAAGTAACAAGTACAATAAAAGTTTTGGCCATATATCAAGATAACAAGTAAATTGCACAGCAATGCACAAGCAAGTAAATCAAGTAACATGTGTTTGGTCGATCATCTTATCAACCACAAGTCAAGTAACGTAAACATTTCATGAGTAGTATGATTGTCATAGATTATATTGCGTGTCATGCGTTTGGTGTATGCCATCACCTGACCATTAGACCCTCGTGAGTTAAAGCCTTTCGGATGCTCCTCCCAAGGACCAGATAGGGCCCTTATAATGTTGCCTAGCATAGTCATGTTTTTATCTTAGACATCACACGATGGCCATAGAGTACCAAGAATAGACGAGAGTAACAGACGAGTAGATGAGAGTCTAGAGAGAGAACATGAATAGATGAGAGTATAGAGACAATAGATGAGACAGAGGTATAATCGTAAAAAAATAACGTTAAACGGGCGATAATAGCAGTTGCACAGCACAGTCGTATGCTGGCAGTCTAGTAGAAATCACTACCATCCATTAGTCGTGCCGAAACACAAACTAGATGTCCGGTGTGATCCCAAGGTAAGAGTGAACACACTAAGGCCATGGATCATGCTGATCCCTAAGAGTGTAACGAGATTTAGGGTACAACCTGCTCGTCGGCAAAGGACGTGCGCCAAAGCCAAGAAGACTTACGGAGGTCTTGACAAGGAGTCCCTAGTACAATTGAGAGTATTCCCGATGGAGAGGTAGTCCAAGCCAAGAAAAGTGTGTAGAAAACTGGTCCGTCGTGCCTCGAGTGCTCGAAGGCCGAGGGAAGCGGTAACGGTGTACGAATCACGCGATTAAAATGAAGACAAGTCCAATAAAACAAATAGGATTTTAAGTAAATAGTTAACTCAATTACCAGATATATTATTAAGCAATTTAACAAGGTTTCGTGGCAATCATTCATGTGCATGTGTAAGATAATCACAAGAGCAAGATTGATCGTGCACACATCTTTTATTTGATTAAAAACAGGTGAATAATACTCAACATTCATTAACAGGTCGTTACTGTTCTTACAGTGCATGATTTAGGTTTAGCAGGGATTAAATGGGGCAATTAGCAAGGTTATACAAGCAAATCAGGGTTTGGGCCGCTTTCTTAAGGTCGCGACGTAGGTTAGGTCACGTTCAGGTCGCGACATAGAGTCAGGTCGTGATCAAGTCAAGTTGCGACAAGGTTTCTTATCGCATTCATTTCGCAGCGCGTGTCCGGTCGCGTTCTGCAGAATCGGGCGCTGGAGTGAACCGGGGGGGGGGGCAGGTCGCGACCAGTCGACCTGTCGCAATCAGATCGTGACGGGTCCTGGTGTCGCGACCCTCTCTGAGGTCGCGGCAGATCGGGCCGTCGCGATCTCAAGGAGTGGCCCGAGCCCAGAAAAGAGGGATTTGCCCTTTTTCTAGGTGGGTCTGCCTGACACATAGTTATTCAAAATTATATAATAAATTGTATAGAGGTCCAAAAGCATGAGATCAGTTATAATCGAAAGTAGACTCATAGATCTACCAACATGTATGGTTAATTTGAAAATAGACAAGGTTTAGGTATGTTTTGATCAAGTTACATTTCAGTGACCTAAACATGCACAGTTAGGATTCAATGAATTAATTAATGATGGATACATGATGAAAAATTTTGAAACCAAGGACATTCGAAAGCTAACATGATGTAGTATTTATGGTATGAAGTCAAGTATGAAGGAGGTTCACAAACAAACATGAAGGGTGGGGTGTATGGATCCGACAGGGATTCAAAGAATTAATTCTCCCTCATGGGAGATCGAAATAGAGCAAAATAGGGGCGTTTGAAAGATAATACGATTTAGTATTAATGAGAATTTTCTCATGGCATGAGAACAAGTACATGCGGGAGTATAGAGCAAACATGAGAGTTCGGGTTCATGGTAACAACAGGGCTTCAAGCAATTAATTCGCACAAATGGATGAGCGAAATACAACGAACAAGAGCGCTTTTGAAGAGGTTCATGAACTCTACCTAGGGTAATTTTACACGAATTTAGCTTGAGAGATTGCCTACCATTTTGCACTGTAAAGATCCTAGGGTTTGGGTTGACGAAATTTCCAAGTTCTTCTTGCTCCAAGCCTCCCTCTTCCTTGCTCTCCTCGTCCTCAACCTCCTCCTTCGTTCTCTAGAGTTCCAGAAACGAAAATGGGCTTGGTAGACACTAATTAGAAGTCTATTAGGTTGCTTAAGAGTCCTAATGACTTAAAACTCTTCTCTTCCCTTCAAACTTCAAATTTTTACATTTATCTCCATATTCTCTTGCATTTATCCACCTAATAAGATAGGGAGAGGTCCAATTTCGTGGGTAATGGGTTAGGATAGGCTTAGAACTCTTTTTAAGATATTTACATCCTATTTTAGTATTTATCTTACCCTTATTTAATTTATTTATTAATTAAATCCGAATTTCTTATTTATCTCCCCCTTTACTATCATTATTCCACCTATTTGACTTGGGGAGAACTTAAATTTCGGGGCTAATGGATTTGGGTATGTCTAGGATTCTTTTTAAGATAAATAGGGGTCATATTGGTGTTTTAATTATCCCTTTTTAATTAAGAGATATTATAATTACGAATTTCCCTATTTATTATAGGTCTTCCATTTTTATCCCTATTGCGTCTTATCTAAATTCCATTTTTAGATTAAGATAGAGTCCTATTGAGTTGGGCTAGGGTTAGGACTCTTTTTAAGATAATTTAGGAGTTAAAATAGTCATTATCTTACCCCCTTTTATTTATTAATATTTTTAGGTACGAATTTAGGCTTAATTAACTCCCATGCAATTTGGGCTCTTCACATTTGGGCCCATCAATCCATGCGTGGACCACTTATACAACCCATACTTATTTGGCTTAATGAGTTAATAATTACTTCGAATTATTCACCCTTTATTCTAATTTAAATCCATTTATCATATTTATTCAATTGATTTCTTATTTTAATTCAATTTAATACTACTTATCCCAATATTGATAACCTTCATCCATCCTTTGGCATCTTTCTTTTGGCCAAGTAACTTATGTATAACTTAATTGTACAACCAATATACTTAATTTACTTAATGGGTTAATTATCCTTTCGTTAGTGAATTTATTCATGGGCCAAGATTGTCCATTGGTTCAACTATTATAATGGGCTATCAACCCATATTATTTAAAGTCTACCCATATGTTTATTTTAATTTTTAATTCACTTTGGCTCATATAATAATGGGTTCTCTGTTTTATTCATTATTTACGATAATAAGTCGCATAAATTCTCAAACTAGGTCCAAATGACTTCTTTATGCCTAAACTTTTTGACGGGTCATTAGAGAATATTATTTAAAGCATGACTATTATTTTTACGTCATTTTTATATGGGTTTATACGTATGTGATAATGATGCGTACATTTTTAACTAGTTGAATTTATTAATAGATAAAATTTTAATTTATCATATATTAAAATTACAGAATTTTTCGGGGTACTACATCCTCCCCCTCTTAAAAGAATTTGGTCCCCAAATTCATATGATATGATACGACTACCAATTTATTCTGAATATTTCATTCCATCATCTCCTCTACTTAGGGCTTTGCTATCAAGAAATAATATGAATTTAACTAAAGGCTTAGTGATGATACCTTGTCCACCTTTATTGGCATGATTTATATCCACAAGGGCTTGTAACTGTTGTTGGCGTGGAGTTTGGTTCTTCTTTATTGGGCAAACGATGACGCGATGTTGTTGGCTTCCACAACGCAAACATCTGCCCAATTTCTTCCAACAATTTTCAATTCGATGCCCTGGCTTTTTACAAAATTTACAAAATTCCTTCTGCTTCACTTCCCCTTTCATTCTCTTATCATCGTTTGGTTGATTCTCTATTGTTATAGAGCTGAGATCCTTGGTGTTAGTGTGTGGTTCCTTTGGAAGAGGGCAGTCTTGTATCCGATGCTCCAAACTGCCACATCACAAACATGCACCTACTTTCCGCCAGCATTCCTTATATAGTCACATGACCTGGCTTGCTACAATGAAGGCAGATGATCTTGCTATGTTTCTTTTGTGTGTTCGCCTTCTTGTCTTGGTTGTGTCTTTTCTTCTCGTTCTTTTTAGCCGCTTTTCCAATCTTTTTGGTCGTCCTCAAGGCTCCTTTCAGCAGTTGGGCGATTTTTTTTGACATGCCCGGACTAACTTTTGAGTTGACCTCATTTCATCTTGCAGGGGCATACGTTCGGCGTCCATTAAGAGTTCCTTCAAGAATAGGGTGGCATTAGGGTGCTAAAGTAATATTTAAGTTGATACATATATATAGATAAATGTATTCAAATCTTAACCATGGTTCTACCCAATCCTCACATAGGTATGGTAGTTGACTTAGACACATGTCATGGCAGTTCACTTAGAACATCCTAGACATATAATATCCTAATAAGGACATCCTAGGCTCTGATACCAACTGTCATGCCCCGCCAATTTAGCAGCGGAATAAATCGGGGAGGCATGAACAATGTGTATGGTAACGTAAATTGCGCATACATTCGTAAATATTAGAGTAACTAATGAACAATAATTTCAATAAACTCTTCATTTTATTGATAATTCATCTAAACTATTACAACCACTAATTCTGAGCTAAGACATAGAGCTCATTAACATCACTACATTTGGAAAAGAAATCTAAAGCAAATATCTAACTAAACTCTTAGATACTAAGGTCATTCCATCGCTATGACTCCATTGTACTAGAGCAACTTCCTTAACTGACTCCAGGTCGCTCATCACTCTGGTCCATTCCCATTGGGGTGTGTAGGGTCATCACCTGACTTACCTGAAACACATACAACAATAGCGCAGGGTGAGCGATAACGCTCAGTAGGACTTAATATCTCATGTAAACAAGTAGGCTTTAAGTGTTTATCATTTTATCAAGCAGGATAACTAGCAAGAACGAGCAAGTATAAGAACGATCAGGTATAGTCGTGACAGTAAGATCACAAGACAAGAACACCTCCACAGGTAACAAGTACAATAAAAGTTTTAGCCATATATCAAGATAACAAGTAAATTGCACAGCAGTGCACAAGCAAGTAAATCAAGTAACATGTGTTTGGTCGATCATCTTATCAACCACAAGTCAAGTAACGTAAATATTTCATGAATAGTATGATTGTCATAGATTAATCTTGCGTATCATGCGTTTGGTGTATGCCATCACCTGACCATTAGACCCTCGCGAGTTAAAGCCTTTCGGGTGCTCCACCCAAGGACCAGATTGGGCCCTTATAATGTTGCCTAGCATAGTCATGTTTTTATCTTAGATAATCACATGATGGCCAATAGAGTACCAAGAATAGACGAGAGTAACAGACGAGTAGATGAGAGTCTAGAGAGAGAACGTGAACAGATGAGAGTATAGAGACAATAGATGAGACAGGGGTATAATCGTAAAAAAATAATGTTAAACGGGCGATAATAGCAGTTGCACAGCACAGTCGTATGCTGGCAGTCTGGTAGAAATCACTACCATCCATTAGTCGTGACGAAACACAAACTAGATGTCCGGTGTGATCCCAAGGTAAGAGTGAACACACTAAGGCCATGGATCATGCTGATCCCTAAGAGTGTAACGGGATTTAGGGTACAACCTGTTCGTCGGCAAAGGATGTGCGCCAAAGCCAAGAAGACTTACGGAGGTCTTGACAAGGAGTCCCCAGTCCAGTCGAGAGTATTCCCGGTGGAGAGGTAGTCCAAGCCAAGAAAAGTGTGTAGAAAACTGGTCCGTCATGCCTCGAGTGCTCGAAGGCCAAGGGAAGCGGTAACGGTGTACGAATTACGCGATTAAAATGAAGACAAGTCCATTAAAACAAATAGGATATTAAGTAAATAGTTAACTCAATTACCAGACATATTATTGAGCAATTTAACAAGGTTTCGTGGCAATCATTCATGTGCATGTGTAAGATAATCACGAGAGCAAGATTGATCGTGCACACATCTTTTATTTGATTAAAATAGGTGAATAATACTCAACATTCATTAACAGGTCGTTACTGTTCTTACAATGCATGATTTGGGTTTAGCAGGGATTAAATGAGGCAATTAGCAAGGTTTATACAAGAAAATCAGGGTTTGGGCCGCTCTGTTAAGGTCGCAATGTAGAGTTAGGTCGCGTTCAGGTTGCGACATAGAGTCGGGTCGCGATCAGGTCAAGTTGCGACAGGGTTTCTTATCGCATTCATTTCGCGGCGCGGTGTCCGGTCGCGTTCTGCTGAACTGGGCGCTGGAGTGAACCGGGGGGCAGGTCGCGACCAGTCGCGATCAGATTGCGACGGGTCCTGGTTTTGCGACCCTCTCTGAGGTCGCGGCGGATCAGGCCGTCGCATTCTCAGGGAGTGGCCCGAGCCCAAAAAAGAGGGATTTGCCCTTTTTCTAGGTGGGTCTGCCTGACACATAGTTATTCAAATTCGATAATAAATCGTATAGAGGTCCAAAAAGCATGAGATCAGTTCTAATCAAAAGTAGACTCATAGATCTACCAACATACGGTTAATTTGAAAATAGACAAGGTGTAGGCATGTTTTGATCAGGTTACATTTCAGTGACCTAAACATGCGTATTTAGGGTTCAACGAATTAATTAACGATGGATATATGATGAAAACTTTCGAAACCAGGGGCGTTCGAAAGGTAACATGATGTAGTATTTATGAGAATTTTTTCATGGTATGAAGTCAAGTATGAACAAGGTTCACAAACAAACATGAAGGGTGGGGTGCGTGGATCTGACAGGGATTCAAAGAATTAATTCTCCCTCATGGGAGATCAAAATAGAGCGAAACCAAGGGCGTTTGAAAGCTAATACAATGTAGTATTAATGAGAATTTTCTCATGGCTTGAGAACAAGTACATGCATGAGTATAGAGCAAACATGAGAGTTCGGGTTCACGGTAACAATAGGGTTTCAAGCAATTAGTTCGCCTAAATGGATGAGCGAAATACAACGAAACGAGAGGGCTTTTGAAGAGGTTCATGAACTCTACCTAGGGTAATTTTTACATGAATTTAGCTTGAGATATTGCCTACCCTTTTGAGCTGTAAAGATCCTAGGGTTTGGGTTGACGAAATTTCCAAGTTCTTCTTGCTCAAGCCTCCCTCTTCCTTGCTCTCCTCGTCCTCAGCCTCCTCCTTCGTTCTCCAGAGTTCTAGGAACGAAA
>CM024753.1:12452809-12672406 GCA_014218235.1 Colocasia esculenta | reverse complement strand
GTGGTCGTCAGAGGCTTTGATCTGCCAAGTGGATGAATAGCCCAGCCCTCAAATGGTGGGATCCACCTGAAGCAGCATCGTGGCCTTGCTGTTCTTGGATCCGGAGATTCTGGGTCATGAGTTCATCCCCTTCAAACAAACTATGTACATGAAGACCAGTTTTTAAAAATGGCATCTAAAGAATATTCCCATCCGGTATTTATCAGAGAATAGTGGAGGTAAGACTTCATGGTGAAGGAGAGCTGGGTGAACGAGGGATTCATGGTATAGAATTGCAAAAAAAAAAAAACCAAAAGAAGCATGCATTCCCCCATTCGACTGCCTTCCCCACCATTCGACGTCCTGTCGGCAAAGTCTGCATTCCCCCATTCGTTCACCTGAACCCTCATTTTGCCCTACCACGGCTCCACCCGCAAGACTCACGCGTCCACATGAATGATCGGCGAAAATAGGACAGACAACATTGATGGGGGGGGAAGAGGAAGAGCGAATGTGGATATAGACAAACCTTAGGTAGAGGGAGTTGGAAGAACTGGAGATGCCGTCGACTGGTCTGGGTTGCTCGTGGAAGCGTCCGTGCAGCGCTCGTCTTCCTCCTTCCTCCGCTTTGCGCTTGGATGCATGAGATCCTGCCTGATCCGAAGAAGGGGAAGTCGTGGATGCGGGCGTCGCCTATTTCCCAGACAGTTCGCCGGTTTCCCAGACACGCCTCTGCCGGAGAAGACAGCCGAGTAGTCCAGTCGATGGAATCGCGCGCAGGTCCAGGTCACGGGATTGTGGGCATAATTGGTATTTCACATGGCTAACCCTGCTTAACCTCGGCTGCCCCACCTCCGCAGGTGGGGTGGACTTGACCTGGGTTATCGGGGTTAACGAGGGGTAACCCCGGGTAAGTCCAACCCGCTTCCCAAATCGAATTTCGTACTTACCCCCGGGTTACCCCTCCTTAACACCGCGTTAACCCCCCTACCAAAGCGGCCCTAATGGTCTATTCTCAAGCGATGATGGTGGGGCCAAAAAATTATTTTGCAGCAGGCAGACAAAAACTTGGCCACGAATTAGATGTCTGGATATTTCCAACTCCCAGGGGGTCCCTAAAGATCATTCTTGTGGATGGGATTTAATTTCAAAACATTAAGCTGTTAGCTTATTAATTTAATTTTATAGGGCATGTAATATGATAGATGTATACGTAAATAATGCAAGAGGGACCAACCAATCCTCTGACACTGCACCAACTCTGCTACTGTTCACAGGCGACATCAGCCTTTGTTCAAAGTTTTTGTCGATGGTTCCCTTTTGCTCCAATGCATGGCCTTTTGAGGACGACCACCTAGCTACAAAGCTATCATGAGCTTTTGTTCCACCGATGGTCCTCACTCTAGTGTGCACCAAGGAATTAAGGGCTGCACACAGGCCACTCGTTAGAACAAGAAGCTAGTTTGACCGAAAACTATAACAGTGCTTGTTTCTTGAGCTTCTCATTGATGCTAGTGAAGGAGTGATGTCTCTTAGACTAGTCTTTCATCTCCTCATGAATGGGAGCACATTATGCTTGAGGGTTACAAAGAGGAGGCTCACCAAAGGGTCTATGCATGGTTAAGTAGTATAATGTGCCACTATGATTAAGTAGTATAATGCCACTTTCCTTTCTTAAGGGTTGTTATATAGGATTTAAACTTCATCTCCCATGACTGTGTGAGAGGAGAGATTTGAAGTCAATCTTGTGAACATTTATGCCTAAGAACTCCTCGCAAGTGGCATGGTCCTTAGAGAACTTATTTATATGGTGGAACCTCCAAAACCTAATTGATTGCCAGCATAAGTGGAATATATAGTTAGAAACAATATTGTCACAAGATCATAAAAACTTTTTAGACGAATACTCAAGAAATTACTGGAAAACTATAAATATCTTAAGAAAAAGAAGAGGAGGTTCCAGTGCATTACATTTCCAGGTAATCAGCTTGTTCCTCTGTCAAGCAATTAAACCAAAGTGATGCATGTATAAAATATCTCATTTCTAGACATGAGGATATGTAGATCAAATCCCTCAAACGACCACCTGAAATGATCACATGATAATGTAGGTGCACTCTCAGACATATAGGATCTTCCTCGTCGACGATGGGTGATATTATTAATGCTTCAATCAGATCAAAGATAACTCAAAAGACCATCAAGTACCATCAGGCGTGTTATATAGCAAAGCTGTCATTTACATGCGGTTCACTAGTGCTATCGCCCAGAACCAACGAATGGATGTACGAATCATGTTATCCTCTCATCAATCGATTGATATTTCAATCAGATCAAGCTTTAGATACGAGGCCATCATGGTAGCATCAATGGTCATCAATTAGTTCAAGAGTGACTACACATGCGTTTCACTACTGCCATCGTTCAAAACTATGCAGATACTTGCAAATGCTATCCATGAACAAATGATATCCTTCTCCGGCAGCCAAATCAAGCTACGTCAAATGTAGAGATGCAAACTTGATTTGGGTTTGTTTGTTAGTGCTCAAGCATCATCTAATGGTGATGGGATATGAAGTCTCTAAGGCAAGAAATTACTCATCTCTTAATTTAGCATAAGTTTTGAAGGTATACGGGTTGATCATTGTTCGATCTTGATCGGAATATGTATTTTATCGTTGCGAAAACTCGTAGGATCGAGAAGAAGACTACAAGAATCTTCTTCGTTGTTTCCTCACTCCAAATGCCTTCAGAATCTGATGGTGATGTCCCGCGAGAAGTCTAATTAACACAAGAGAGAGAGAGAGAGAGTTGCACATGGTTTTCTCCGAGAGAAGATGCCCTCATTTGGTGCATGCGCATGGGAGAAAAGATAGAGTCCAAGGGATTCATGGGTGACAACCGCCCATGCGGTTGTCCCCTTTGGCAACCTTTGGTGCCCACGGTGGGCAACCAACCTCCATCGGTTAACATCTCCCACTTGCCCACAAAGGGCAAAAATAAAATGTCAGTTGCTCACTAAGAGTAATTCATCTCTCTAGACTTACTTCTCAATCTTACATACGGCGAATGGAGTGAGTGACCTTACGAGAGTCAATACAACAGATTAGTAGTGACCTATTAAGTTATCACCAAAACTAACATATCACAATACTCTAAAGAAATCTCGTAGTACCCTAGATATCTTCAATATTCACCAGCTTTGACATCCTGGATCTCTTAAAAACTAGTGACGTCAAAACTCAAATGTTTTGTACTCACGACTTTATCACCACTAAGTCAACATAGTCCCTCGAGATATGAGCCAAAAAACATGGTGTAATATTTAGATGTCTTTCTTGAGTTCTTATGTCAATTCAATTAGTCTTGATCACTTTCCTAGTCATGTCCGTTGGACTGTATTAGTCATAGCCCTAAGGAGCATGCTAAAATAGTGACATCAAGCTTCCTTTTCATGACATAGATCTCAAGTCCTAAGGGTACAGATGGATCAACAAATTATGATCCAAGAGCTCACACAATGATGAAACAGAGATCTCATTCATCATTCTCTTCAACAGTCGTTTTACGCACATGTGGTATGGACACATGCTACGGTGTTCTTCCATCATTATGGACGTGTCACATATAACAGAATAAAAAAAATATCGTACGGTTCTTAGTCTAGCCACTCCCACTGTGGCTAACCCGAGTCTCACGACGTCTTATAATAAAACTCACAACCGGCTTTATAAAGGCTTCATGGATTTGATTCTCATATCATGTGACCGATCCAGAGGGATCTCATCTTAATTCAGTTTAAGGTGACAATAAAAGGAAAATATCTTGCTCGCTCTCATAGCGTCATACATATAAATTTATCTTGCTCGCTCTCATAGAGCCATAGATAATGTAATACCCTCAAATTTTTAATACCATGATTTGCTTAGAAATTCTTGTTTATGCAAACCGATTATGTTTAAATTGTGATATTTATGATTAAGGGTATGTTTAAGACACTTTATCATACCCAGGTACTACTTTCGGTCATGCACACCCCGACAGGGCGACACCGGAAAACTGTAACGAAATAAAAATCCGAGAACACCATAATTTCCAGGAAAATGTGGAGGTCATGAATGTAATTATCTGAATTTTTTGACGTACGGATTTCGAGATTAAGTCGACGCGACCATTTTTCGGATGAATTTTCACCTACTGTAAAATAAAATCTAAAAATTAAACTAAAATTACTACAATTTTTGGCTCAGCTGATTTATGGGCTATTTACGGCAAGGATTTTTTTGGGAATTTCAAATGCTTACGTGTAAGGCTTAGGAAAGGCCAACACACATTAGGATAAGACTTATCCATAAGTTGGGCTATCATTAAGGTTACCTGCGTGTAACCAAGAGGGTGTAAGCATGAGAGACGTGGCTGTGGGTGGAGAAGTGAGGTTTTTACCTCAACATCTGTTCGACTGATGTGCCGGCCTGCATGAAGTCTGGAGGAACTATAAAAACTCCCCTCTTACCCATCGTACAAACCTTTCCTCCTCTTGCTACTACTGTCGTTATTCTAATTGGAGCTACTGAGCTATTGTTGTAGGAGCTGTGGCGGTTGCTAGTCGTGGTTGCTGCTACTGCTTTGCCCGGAGTGGGTCCAGACAACTCCAATTGCCCTGTTGTTGCTGTGTTGATCTCTACGATCAAAAGAAGAAGAATAAGATCTTTTTGTTCTCTTCTAGTCAAGTAGGTTCTCATCTTTCTCTTGAACTTCTAGTCTCTACTCATGTTGAAAGAATTTAGCCTCATACGAGTTGCTTTTGGAGCATGCTAACTAGTCTCGGTTAAGTTCGTATACGAGATTGTAACCTCAGATTCTTTGATTTGGTTTTCCCAACTACCTTTGGAACTATGTAATTACCAAAGAAGAATTTGCACTCTCCTTACAGATCAAGTAGGTTCCCAAGTTCTCCTCCCACCCATGATCCAAGTTTATGTTATAGAGATTTGCTAGAAATTTCGATATTCTATAATATTGTGATTTCTTTCCATTCGAATGTTTGTACCTCAAGCCTTGATTTGGAACATTAAATAACTTGTGTTTTAGTGTTCATCTTGTAATATCTCCCAATAATCCATTGCTATTAAGACCACACTTCCAACAATATACTATGTTTAGTTTTTAGCTAAACAAGTTTGAATTGCAAACCTCTCGATTCATATCGCTTGTTCGGTTTATAAACCACTGTGAGAACTATAATTAGACTCTTCTATTTGATATACATCATGCTTAATTCATAGGTTCCATGGTCAGCATGTTTAGAGTACATTCTAAGTCATTTATGAGTGGGAAACAGGCGGTTGTCGACAGACAGCCCAAATCTGTCGACAGGCGTATGTTTTCCTGAACTCTGGATAACTGGACTATGTGGATCTGTCGACAGATCCCTTGCATCTGTCGACAGATCCCCACAGAGCCAGCAAACCTGAGCTCTGTCTGTGCCATCTGTCGACAACCCCTTCCTGGCTGTCGACAGCTACTGTCCTGCCTTGGATTTCAGCAACTTTTCATGGTAGAACTCTTGCTTAAACTTCATCCTAAAAGCCAAGGAAGTTACCCTCTCAATTACCTTGATATTTACTGTCATATTACTTCAAAGTTCACCCACTTTGGGTACCTTAACTTTCCTTAAATTGTTTCTAAAGTTGTCAATTACGAATAGTACTCCGATTGAGTCTATTCTTCAGTATTCGGTATCTAAGTTTATAAAACTTGACCACTTGAGAGTTCATATGTTTAAATACCTCATGAGATGTGAATAATTTGTGATGACCATTATGGATCTCCATTTTCTTTTGGATTCTTATATGATTCAAATCTTCTGAAGTTATTGGCTTGAGTCATAACCCTGTCTCAACCAATTGTCTTTCTTATATTATTGACCTCCGAACAACTTTGTCACCAAGATATCTGTATTATTCTCAATCAAAACTACCTTTGGATTTCCAATCTTTGTTATGCTCATGAAAAGAAATTTATGATATGAAGACAGTGTTCTCTTCAAAAGAGGGTTTAGGATCACTTGTAGTAGCACCCGCTACTTGTGATCAGCTGAGGGCGACAGTTTGTACGTATGTAAATCCAAGTCAATGGACTGACGATGGTGGGTAATAAAATAATTATACCCCGTTCTTGCGCAATGAACAAGATCCAAGGTGCTGGAATCGCCTAGGCACTAAGGATGTATTTACGTCTATATAGTAACCTCTTGAGAGCAGTGATGCCTGTCAAGTTTGTTCCGAAATCAAGTTATGATATGAATTTTGAAAGACAAATATGACTTTGTTCTGATATTCGTTTGAGCCCGTCATGAAATTAATTTGGGCTATATGTTTATGTTAAGTATGAAATTCATGAGCAATTATGTTTTGATCCACATATGCATTATTTGAATATTCATTCAGTTCTACAAATGAAACTTCTACTCTATGTTCACTTATACCTACTGAGTCCTTTCGACTCATGCCTTTGTTTCCTCCACCCCTTTCAGATTGAAGGTGTGTATAATCTCAGCTACATGTGAATCCTAATTCCACTGCGAACGATGAAGAGATGAAGAAGAATAGTGTAGTTTTAGTAGTTTCTTTTAGTTGATGATGTATTAAGTTAGATAGAGAGAAACTTGTCTTTTGTAAATAATGAGTATTTATACTTTGTTACCTACTGAATTATAATGTGTTCGAAGATACCTTCATGGAATGGTTTGCCTGTTTTGGGCATTGCGTGGATATATCTACCCATAATGAAAGTTTGTCAGCGTAACCCCTCTTCCGATCAAAGGTTACGTATGTGTTTGTGTGAAGTCGGAGGAGGGTGTTACAGAGGTGGTATCAGAGCAAGGTTATGGGTGATAGATATCTCTGTGACCATTTTCACAATGGAAATAAATAGAACATTTGTGTGTATTATAGAATTTCTAAAGATCATTTTGATGTTTAGAACTTAAGTAGTTAGCATGAATTAATTGGATGTGTTTGATGGTGTTCCAGGAAATGGCAGACAAAGGGAAAGCTATCGACACATCCAGTGAGGATAGGCATGAGGAAAGCTCTAGGGAGGAAGTTCACAATGTCCCATTGGCCGGAAATTCTCAAGAAGGAAGTACTGGGACTCCTGATTTTGCTACATTTATGCAGTCATTTCAGGGGTTAGTGCAAACACTAATGAAGAACCAACAGGACATGAATGGAGGAAGGATTACTGGAACATCTTTGTTAGAAAAATTTAAGAAGATGGGACCTCCAGCCTTTAAAGGAAATGGCCAGCCTGAGGTTGTAGAAGGATGGGTTAGAGAAATGGAAAAGATATTTAAGGCCATAAGATGCGAAGAAGAAGACAAAGTCACGTTGGCAACTTACATGCTCCAGGATAGAGCAGATGAATGGTGGCAATCTGCCATGAGAAATGTATTTAGAAATAGAAGGGATAATATTAGTTGGGAAGATTTCTTAAGAGAATTGTATGAGAAATACACTCCACCACATGTCAAGGATAGGAAAGAAGTGGAATTTTTACAGTTGGAGCAAAAGGACATGACTGTGGCAGAGTATGAGACCAAATTCACTGAACTGGAAAAGTATGCACCTCATATTTGTGACAATGAAATCAGAAGGGTAAAGAAGTTTGTGAGAGGATTGAAACCCGGTGTGAGGAGCAAGGTAGCTCCACTAGATCCCCAAAGTATGGCTATGGCACTGAAGACTGCATTTATAGTGGAATCTGAGTTTGAGGAGTATATGAAAAACAAAGAGATCAATGGGGGTAAGAAGAAAAATGTGTATAACAAGGAAACGAAAGGTCAGAAGCGAAAAGTTGATTCAACCAAGCAGCAGGGAGAACAGAAAAAGAGTTGGCCCGTGTGCGCTCAATGTGGAAGAAGACACCCTGGTAATGAATGTTGGAAAGTAGCGGGAAAATGTTATGGATGTGGTCAGAAAGGGCATATGATAAAGACTGTCCAGTTAAAGCAGACCAGTCAAAAGCGCAAAAGCCACAACCTTACTTCCAGCAAGCCCCAAGACAACACCCAAGGACCAGCTAGAGTCTTTGCTCTGACAAAGGAGGAAGCCCAGGACACCCCTACTGTAGCTGAAGGTATTCTCCTAACCGAAAATATATATGCTAGAGTGTTATTTGACCCTGGAGCTACACACTCTTTTATTTCTCAGGTATTTGTTAATTCTATATCTCGAAAACCAGAGAAATTAGTAGGAAGCATGATACTTGACTGTCCTACTGGTCAAATAGCTACACTTACCTCTGTTATCCCTGAAGTAAATTTGAAAATAGGAGAGCATGAACTTACTGCATATGTATATGTATTGGATAACATGCAAGATTTTGACATAATACTGGGAATGGATTGGTTAGCAGAAAATCATGCCGTATTAGATTGCCATAAGAAAGTTTTAATATTTAAAAGGCCGGGATTAGCAGATTTCAGCTATACATGTCCAAAGAATAATGGAAATAAGAAGACTATATCAGCACTTAAAGCTATGAAATGGCTGAAAAATGGTTGTCAAGGTTATTTGGCAAGTGTGATGGTTATACCAAATGAGCATAAACAGGTATCAGTTCAAGATATCGATGTTGTAAAAGAATTTCCAAAGTTTTTCCTGATGATTTATCTGGATTACCTCCAATTAGAGAAATTGACTTTACCATTGAACTTTTACCTGGAACTTTGCCTATATCCATAGCTCCTTATAGAATGGCACCAGCTGAGTTGATAGAATTAAAGAAGCAGTTGCAAGACTTATTAGACAAAGGTTTTATTAGACCAAGTGTATCACCATGGGGAGCTCCGGTATTATTTGGTAGAAAGAAAGATGGATCCCTCAGATTATGCATTGATTATAGGAAGTTGAATCAAGTCACAATCAAGAACAAATATCCATTACCTAGAATTGATGACTTGTTTGATCAACTCCGGTCTGCTACAGTATTCTCTAAGATCGATTTAAGGTCGGGATACCATCAATTGAGAGTTAAAGAAGATGATATTTCTAAGACTGCATTTAGAACCAGATACGGACATTATGAGTTTTTAGTATTCCCCTTTGGATTGACTAATGCACCTGCGGTATTTATGGATTTGATGAACAGGGTATTTCAGCCTTATTTGGATAATTTTGTGGTAGTATTTATAGATGATGTGTTGATATACTCATTTAGTGAAGAAGAACATAAGGAGCATTTGAGAATTGTACTACAAACTTTGAGGAAACATCAATTGTATGCTAAATTAAGTAAATGTGAGTTTTGGCTCAAGGAAGTGAAATTTTTAGGTCATGTGATTTCTGGAAAAGGTGTGGCAGTAGACCCAAGTAAAATTGAAGCAATTCTGAATTGGGAAAGACCCAAGAATCCATCAGAAATCCGAAGTTTCTTGGGATTAGCTGGTTATTATAGGAGATTTATTGAAGGTTTTTCTTCTATAGCTATGCCTTTGACTCAGTTAACCAGAAAAGAGACACATTTTGTGTGGAATGAGAAATGTGAGGCCAGTTTTCAGGATTTAAAAGGGAAGCTTACCACAGCTCCGATTCTTACCTTACCTCAAGGATCGGGAGGATTTACAGTCTATACGGATGCATCTCAAAAAGGAATTGGATGTGTCCTTATGCAACATGGGAAAGTGGTAGCTTATGCCTCTAAACAATTAAAAGAGCATGAAAGCAATTATCCGGGTCATGACTTAGAATTGGCAGCGATCATACATGCTTTGAAGATCTGGCGCCACTATTTATATGGGGAACAATTTGAAGTTTATACTGATCATAAGAGTTTAAAGTACATATTTTCTCAGAAGGAACTGAATCTGAGACAAAGAAGATGGCTAGAATTTTTGAAGGATTGTGATTTTACGGTGAATTACCATCCGGGTAAACCTAATGTGGTTGCCGATGCTTTGAGCAGAAAGAAATCAAGAGCATTACAATTGCACCAACAATGGAAAGAAATGACAAATTTGATCTAATACTCACCAAGGTGTGATGCAGAAAATCTGATATTGGCACAATTGACAGTAAGGTCAGCACTGATAGATAGAATTGGTGAAGCACAGAACCAAGATCAGAAACTAAAAGAGATGGTAAACAAACCAGGATATGTCAAAGATAACCAAGGGATAATCAGATTTCAAAACAGAATATGCATACCAGAAAATGAAGAAATTAAAAGTGAGTTATTGAAGGAAGGACACAAATCTCAGTATTCGATTTATCCTGGAAGCTCTAAAATGTACCAGGATCTGAAAAAGCAGTTTTGGTGGCATGGAATGAAAAAGGACATAGCAAAATTTGTGAGTAAATGTCTGACATGTCAACAAATAAAAGCTTAGCACCAGAAGCCAGCAGGGCTTATGCAACTAATTGAAATTCCAGTATGGAAATGGGAGCAGATAACCATGGACTTTGTAATGGGTTTGCCAAAGACAAGAAAGAAGCATGATGCTATTTGGGTAATTGTGGATAGATTAACTAAATCAGCTCATTTTCTAGCAATTACAAAGACACAATCATTAGAAGATTTGGCTCAATTGTATATAAAGGAAATAGTGAGACTTCATGGAATTCCTTTGTCAATAATTTCAGATAGAGATCCAAGGTTCACTGCTAGATTTTGGAAAAGTCTTCAAGCAACCATGGGTACACAATTAAAATTCAGTTCAGCATATCATCCACAAACCGATGGCCAATCAGAAAGAACTATTCAAACCCTCGAAGATATTCTAAGAGCCTGTAGTTTGGATTGGCGTGGTAGCTGGGATGATTACCTACCCTTAATTGAGTTTGCATACAATAATAGTTATCATACAAGTATTGGAATGACACCATATGGGGCATTATATGGTAGACCCTGTAGATCACCCCTTTGTTGGGCAGAAGTGGGAGAAAAGAGTCTCATTGGGCCAGAATTAATTCAGAACTGCTCAGAGAAAATCAAATTTATCAGGAAAAGATTGCTAATAGCTCAAGACAAACAGAAGAAGTATGCGGATAGAAGAAGAAGGCCATTGGTATTTAACATAGGTGATCATGTATTTCTAAAAATCTCTCCAACCAAAGGTATCATGAGATTTGGAAAGAAAGGAAAACTCAGTCCAAGATATGTAGGGCCTTTTGAAATATTGCAGAGAATAGGGGAAGTAGCATACCAATTAGCTCTTCCGCCCTCTTGGTCACACATTCATAATGTATTCCATATATCTATGTTGAGAAAATACATAATGGACCCCTCTCATGTGATCAGTTATGAAGATGTGGATATACAATCAGATTTAACCGTATAAGAGGAACCAGTGAAAATATTGGACAGGAAAGAACGAGTCCTCAGAAATAAAGCAGTTACTATGGTGAAGATTTAATGGAGAAGCGCGTTCATCGAAGAAGAAACTTGGGAATTGGAGCAAGAGATGAAAGAAAAGTATCCACAGCTATTTGGTAAGTAAATTTTACCAATTTCGAGGACGAAATTTATTTTAACAGGGGGAGAAATGTAATACCCTCAAATTTTTAATACCATGATTTGCTTACAAATTCTTATTTATGCAAACCGATTAGGTTTAAATTATGATATTTAGGATTAATGGTATGTTTAAGACACTTTATCATACCCAGGTACTACTTTCGGTCGTGCGCACCCCGACAGGGCGACACCGAAAAATTGTAACGAAATAAAAATTCGAGAACACCATAATTTCCAGAAAAATATGGAGAAGTCATGAATGTAATTATCTGAATTTTTGACGTACTGATTTCGAGATTAAGTCGACGCGACTATTTTTCGTGTGAATTTTCACCTACTGTAAAATAAAATATAAAAATTAAACTAAAATCACTAAAATTTGTAAAACCATCACATTAGGTTATGGTTGAAATTTGAACTTAAACGGACATCATTAGAACACCTAAACATGAAGATCTTTGGCCCAGCTGATTTATGGGCTATTTACGGCAAGGATTTTTTTGGGAATTTCAAATGCTTACGTGTAAGGCTTAGGAAAGGCCAACACACATTAGGATAAGGCTTATCCATAAGTTGGGCTATCATTAAGGTTACCTGCGTGTAACCAAGAGGGTGTAAGTATGAGAGACGTGGCTGTGGGTGGAGAAGTGAGGTTTTACCTCAACATCTGTTTGGCTGATGTGCTGGCCTGCATGAAGTCTGGAGGAACTATAAAAACTCCCCTCTTACCCATCGTACAAACCTTTCCTCCTCTTTCTACTACTGTCGTTATTCTAATTGGAGCTACTGAGCTATTGTTGTAGGAGCTGTGGCGGTTGCTAGTCGTGGTTGCTGCTACTGCTTTGCCCGGAGTGGGTCCAGACAACTCCAATTGCCCTGTTGTTGCTGTGTTGATCTCTACGATCAAAAGAAGAAGAATAAGATCTTTTGTTCTCTTCTAGTCAAGTAGGTTCTCATCTTTCCCTTGAACTTCTAGTCTCTACTCATGTTGAAAGAATTTAGCCTCATACGAGTTGCTTTTGGAGCATGCTAACCAGTCTCGGTTAAGTTCGTATATGAGATTGTAACCTCATATTCTTTGGTTTGATTTTCCCAACTACCATTGGAACTATGTGATTACCAAAGAAGAATTTTCACTCTCCTTACAGATCAAGTAGGTTCCCAATTTCTCCTCCCACCCATGATCCAAGTTTATGTTATAGAGATTTGCTAGAAATTTCGATATTCTATAATATTGTGATTTATTTCCATTCGAATGTTTGTACCTCAAGCCTTGATTTGGAATATTAAATATCTTGTGTTTTAGTGTTCATCTTGTAAGATCTCCCAATAATCCATTGCTATTAAGACCACACTTCCAACAATATACTATGTCTAGTTTTTAGCTAGACAAGTTTGAATTGCAAACCTCTCGATTCATCTCGCTTGTTCGGTTTATAAACCATTGTGAGAACTATAATTAGACTCTTCTATTTGATATACATCATGCCTTAATTCATAGGTTCCATGGTCAGCATGTTTAGAGTACATTCTAAGTCATTTATGAGTGGGAAACAGGCGGCTGTCGACAGACAGCCCAAATCTGTCGACAGGCGCATGTTTTCCTGAACTCTGGATAACTGGACTGTGTGGATCTGTCGACAGATCCCTTGCATCTGTCGACAGATCCCCATAGAGCTAGCAAACCATAGCTCTGTCTGTACCATCTATCGACAGCCCCTTCCTAGCTGTCGACAGCTACTGTCCTGCCTTGGATTTCAGCAACTTTTCATGGTAGAACTATTGCTTAAACTTCATCCTAAAAGCAAGGAAGTTACCCTCTCAATTACCTTGATATTTACTGTCATATTACTTCAAAGTTCACCCACTTTGGGTACCTTAACTTTCCTTGAATTGTTTCTAAAGTTGTCAATTACGAATAGTACTCTGATTGAGTCTATTCTTCAGTATTCGGTATCTAAGTTTATAAAACTTGACCACTTGAGAGTTCATATGTTTAAATACCTCATGAGATGTGAATAATTTGTGATGACCATTAGGGATCTCCATTTTCTTTTGGATTCTTATATGATTCAAATCTTCTGAAGTTATTGGCTTGAGTCATAACCCTGTCTCAACCAATTGTCTTTCTTATATTATTGACCTCCGAACAACTTTGTCACCAAGATATCTGTATTTATTCTCAATCAAAACTACCTTTGGATTTCCAATCTTTGTTATGCTCATGAAAAGAAATTTATGATATGAAGACAGTGTTCTCTTCAAAAGAGGGTTTAGGATCACTTGTAGTAGCACCCGCTACTTGTGATCAGCTGAGGGCGACAGTTTGTACGTATGTAAATCCAAGTCAATGGACTGACGATGGTGGGTAATAAAATAATTATACCCCGTTCTTGCGCAATGAACAAGATCCAAGGTGCTGGAATCGCCTAGGCACTAAGGATGTATTTACGTCTATATAGTAACCTCTTGAGAGCAGTGATGCCTGTCATGTTTGTTCCGAAATCAAGTTATGATATGAATTTTGAAAGACAAATATGACTTTGTTCTGATATTCGTTTGAGCATGTCATGAAATTAATTTGGGCTATATGTTTATGTTAAGTATGAAATTCATGAGCAATTATGTTTTGATCCACATATGCATTATTTGAATATTCATTCAGTTCTACAAATGAAACTTCTACTCTATGTTCACTTATACCTACTGAGTCCTTTCTACTCATGCCTTTGTTTCCTCCAACCCTTTCAGATTGATGGTGTGTATAATCTCAGCTACATGTGAATCCTAATTCCCCTGCGAACGATGAAGAGATGAAGAAGAATAGTGTAGTTTTAGTAGTTTCTTTTAGTTGATGATGTATTAAGTTAGGGAGAGAGAAACTTGTCTTTTGTAAATAATGAGTATTTATACTTTGTTACCTACTGAATTATAATGTGTGCGAAGATACCTTCGTGGAATGGTTTGCCTGTTTTGAGCATTGCGCGGATATATCTACCCATAACGAAAGTTTGTCAGCGTAACCCCTCTTCCGATCAAAGGTTACGTATGTGTTTGTGTGAAGTCGGAGGAGGGTGTTACATATAAATTGTCTCATCTTGCTCGCTTTCTTAACGCCAAGGCAAATGATCCGTGTGAGGGGGTCCATTCAGAGCCTAGTGACACTTTTCTTATGTGTAAAGTATTCTAACCATATACACACATAAGGAAGGAAAACATAATAAATTAATTGTTAATGAATAATTCTGCACATTACAATTTACACAATACCATATTTCTAATATGTGTTACAAATGCCACCCTCGAGATTTGTTTAGTTAGTGAATCTGCCAACATATGACCTATTGAAATGTGCCGGAGAAACACCAACTTCTTTGCAACTAAATCCTAAATGTAGTGATAACGAATGTCAATGTATTTGGTTCGTCCATGGTATTCCTTAGCATAGGCCAAGGCCGATGTGCTATCAACATACAGCACCACCGCCTCCTTTGATAAATGTGCCATGGCCGATCGCTATAGGAAACTTTACAACCAAACAGGATCTTGACATGCAGCAGAACAAGCCACATATTCTGATTCTATGGTGGATAAAGCGATGCACGTTTGTTTCTTGCTTCACTAAGAAATGGCCCCTCCACCTAACATAAACACATAGCATGAGGTGGATTTGCGCTCATCTTTATCACCGGCCTAATCAGCATCGCTATAACCTCTCAATCTTAAGTCACCTCCTTTGTAACATAAGACAATGTCTGAAGTACCACGGAGATATCGAAAAATTCTCTTGGCTTCTTTCCACTGAACAAGACCGGGATTACTTTGATAACGACTAACAAGACCCACTGCAAAGCTAATGTCTAGCGGTGTACATAACATGGCATACATCAGGCTCCCTATTGCAGCGGCATATGGCACTTTAGACATTTCATTCTTTTCCTTATCAGTTTGTAGACATTGACTGATACTTAAAACACAACTCTTATCAATTGGAGTATCGATGGGTTTGGAATAATGCATCCAGAATCGCTCAAGAATTTTATTTATATAAGTCTTCTGTGACAAACACAGAAGTTTATTCGAGCGATCTCTCGTGATTTTTATTCCTAGCACATAATTTGCTTCACCCATGTCTTTTATCTCAAAGATAGAAGACAACCATTCTCAAGTGGCTTCAATAGATTCCATGTTTCCAGCTAATAAAATGTCATCAACATATAATGACAAAATAAGAATCTTTTCCATCGTACGTTTAACATACACACAGTGGTTTTCTTCAATCATCTCAAAACCAAATGAGATAATAGTTTTATAAAATCTAAAATATCATTGTCTAGATGATTGTTTGAGGCCATAAATGAAACGTTTGAGACGACAAACTTTGCACTCTTGTCCCTTTGCCTCAAACCTTCTGGTTGAACCATATAAATTTCTTTGTCTAATTCTCCATTGAGAAATGTTGTTTTAACGTCCATCTGAAAAAGTTCTAAGTCTAAATGTGCAACAATGGCCAGAATAAGGCGAACCGATGTGAATCTCACCACTGGGGAGAATGTCTCATCGAAATCTATACCCTCCTTTTAAGTATATTCCTTCACCACAAGTCGTGCTTTATATTTGTCGATTGATCCATTTGCCTTGCGTTTGACTTTGAAAATCGATTTATTTTCAATAGCCTTACGCCCTGGAGGGAGGTCAACAAGTTCTCAAACCTGATTCTTACTCATAGAGTCCATCTCATCCTACATTGCTTCCTTACACTCTTTACTAGCAGATGAAGTTAATACTTCTTTAACAGAAGTAGGCTCATTTTCATCAGCAAGCTGACATGCAAGTGCTTCCTCTTCGATCTCAAATCGACGACGAGGCATGTGTCCACGTTTGCTACAGCGTATCTGATTGTCTTGTTCTTCCATAAGTGTGCTCCCACTGGGCACAAAGCTCCCACTGTCATCATTATCATCTCTACTATCTTTGGCGGCTTCCTGGTTAGGAACTGATTCCCTCCCTTCGCTGGAAGATGGTAGAACATCATTAGGGTCATCCAACTCATGGAGATCAAGACTCTTTCCAATGTCGCCGATACTAGGAAATTCCGATTCTAAGAAAACAACATCTCGGACATCGAGACATAACCCTTAGAGCCTTCAGGGTACTAGGAAATTCTCATACTAGGAAATTCTCATTCCTCCATTCAGATGTTGTTCGTACATGACATAACCCTTAGAGCCTTCAAGATATCTTATAAAGATAAACTTTCTAGCTTTAGGGCCAAGTTTTCCAAACTTGTGAAAAATGTCATGGACATATCCTGCTGAACCCCATGGGCGTAGATTATCTAAATTTGGTTTTTCACCACGCCATAACTCATAAGGGGTGGAAGGAACTGACTGTGAAGGTACGCGGTTAAGGATGTAGGCCGCAGTCATTATAGCATCCCCCAAAAGGATATTGGAAGGTTGGCATGTGCTATCATCGACCTAACCATATCTAACAATGTTTTATTCCGTCCCTCAGCAACACCATTTTGTTGTGGTGTATACAGAATAGTTAATTGTCTACGTATTCTTTTCGAAACTCATCTGAAAGATATTCACATCATCGATCTGTCCGAAGAACTTTTATGGTTTTGCCTAATTGATTCTCAACCTCTGCCAAGAAGTGTTTGAAACAATCTAACGCTTCATAGCGGTGAGCGATTAGATAGACATATTCATATCGCGAATAATCATCTATAAATGCAAGGAAATAGGAAGCCCCTTGACGGGTCTTCACACTCATGGGTCTGCAAATGTTAGAGTGGATCAATTATAAGAGTTCAATGGCTCTTTTAGCCTTTCTGAAAGGCTTGCGACATGCCTTATTGGCCAAGCATGATTCACACACAGGAAGATTGACTTTAGCGAGTGAGCCTAGTAAGCCTTCTCGAGCTAACCTTGTCATTCTATCTTGTCCTATGTGTCCCAGCCGAGCATGCCAAATTTTCGAATCAAGGTTATTATCAGTATTTACCACATAAGACACAAATAAATCATGATTATTCAAATCTAATTTAAACAAACCATCCATGAATAAAGCATCACCATATATAACATTGTTCAAACAAATGTCAACTTGGTTGCTAGTAAAAGAAAAAGAGAAGTCTAATGCTAATAATGACGAGACTGATAGTAGATTATGCTGAACTCTAGGCGCATAGAGCACTTCATGGAGAGTTAAGACTCATCCAGTCTTTAACTTGAGTTGATACACACCAACTCCAAGGACTTCCTTGCTGGAACCACTTCCCATATATACTCTTTGTGATCCCGCTGAGATTCGGAGATAATCCAAGAACCCTGCTCGATCCCTTGTTATGTGCTTGGTCGCCACTAAATCCACTATCCATTTAGGATTTGTTCGACCAACTAGAATATGCGAACAAACATGCACAGTTGGAGAGCAAAGAAATTGGAATACCTTTTTCGGCTCAGTGCATTCACGAGCGAAATATCCTAGTTGTCCACAATTATAGCATTTGGCCTTCGTCTTATCTCTCTTTCCGCCGCCCTTGCCTCTTTGGCGCTTCGGTGTTTGCCCCGCCTTAAAAGTGGATGCAACATTCTGCCTCTTCCTCTTGAAGTTCTTTGGACCCTTCTTGCCATGTTGTCTGCCTCCCTGGGCGACAAGGGCAGTGGCGCGCATAGCTTCCTTGTGCTCAGCCTCTAACTCCACATGGTGAGAGATGTCAGAAAAATTCTTAATACTCTCATTGTGAGTGAGGATTTGTTTCATGTGAGTCTAGGAGTCTGGCAAAGATCTTATTACTGTCTGCACCTGCTGTTCATCGGTGAGATCGTGACCTACAGACTTCAAGTCGCGGATCATACTCAACATCACCCTTAGATGCTCAATCATATTCTGACGGGGATCCTTTCGGAGGGTCTCAAATTTTAAAACAAGAGCCCTTAACCTCGTGGTAGAGGTTCCCCCAAAAGTAAACTTCAACTGATCCCACATTTCCTTGGCAGTCTTACACTTATCAAACTCGTCAATCATAACATCTTGCATGCTGCTTAACAAAGTAAAGCGCGTGCTGCGATCTTTGTTGAACCATGACTTGTAGGCCTCTTGATCTCTGCAGTGTTGAGCAGTGTTTCCTTCTTCGAACGGGGTCATGGAGGTAGTAATGTGATCAAGTAACACTTGCTCATTCAAGAGATATTGGATCTTTCGATGCCAAATGTCATAGTTAATGCCATCTAATTTATCCCATTTCGTTAAATCAGCAATAACATTCTTGGTGGCTATCGTTGAATCACTACATTAAAATAATAATGAGAATACTACGTTGACAATTCTACACATCATCCTATTTGATCCAGAAATCTACACTATAATATTAAACATTCTCCATATAATAAGATCGAAAGTAGACTTAGAGTCCTACAATCATCTCCCATTTATATAAGAATATTCAATATTATTAGAGTAATTTCGATCAAATAATTTAGAGGGAGAGGAACTAACATCTCTCAATTAATAAGCATGTATATACTAAACATGAATATTCAAATAAAGAATTAACAACAACTAATCATGTTCAAAAAATATTCTAATAATATTGAACAACAACTAATCATGCATGTTCAAAATTCTCTTTGAATAAAGGATTCAACACATGATTTTAAACGATCAGATCATACATAGATTGCTTGAATATAAAGTGCATGAATAAACTTATAAGATCAAACTAACTAATACAATTTATTGCATGGACTTAAATAAGACAATCTTATAATTATGAAACTCATAATGATCTGAAGGAACAATAAAATCATGTTTAAAATGGCGATAACATCATAATAGCTAAAGATATCTTCTGAAGGCGGGCCGGAGTCATAGCACGGCGCCGGGAAACATGCCGCATGTGACGTCGGACTCGTCGTACCGCCATATAGCCATAATTGTGGCGACAAGAGACTGGGATACCATTCCCTACCGGTCCACGTCCAATAATGCGGCTAAGACGGGCTCGACTACGGAGTCTGCTCGGTAACACCACATTAGTGTGACGTCCTGCAAGGTGGTCAAGATCACGACGTTGACGGGTCGACGCTCGCGCATGTGGGCCTGTTCCACTAGAAAGGTGTGTCTGGGTACACTATGTCGGATACCACGAAGTTGGCCTGCAAGAAGGACGAGCATGGGTGGACCAGTACCCATGCGCCCTTGTCCGCCAGTATCCCTGAGTTCAGCCAAGCCAGTGTGCTTGCGAAGCGCCATGCCTTCACCCTCACGAACCGTCACGCCTACATGCGTAGGATCACCTCTGCACACATCTGTGTGGCCTGCATGGCTGCGAGAACCACCGCGCCCAACAGTGCGGCCTGTAGGGCCACGAGAACCCTCGCGCCCTCGTACGCGGCTTGCATGGCCGTGGACAGCTCCGCGTGCGCCGTTGACCCCATCGCGCCCACGTTTGCAGTCTGCATGGCCGCGGCCGCGGATGCCTCCGCCAGCGCCGCTGACACCATCGCCCGCGTGCGCAGTGTGCATGGCCGCGAACGGCGCACCCACCCGCGTGGACGCGGGCCGCGCGACCTGCATGGCTGCGGCCGCAGTCCGCGCGGCCTCCCGCGAGGCCGGGAACGGCGTTCCCGCCCGCGTGGACGTGGTCCGCGCCTGGCTGCGTGGTCTGCATGGGCGGGACTAACCCCTCGCCCACCTGCACGCCGCGCCCACCCCCGCGCCCGCATGCATGGCTGCGCATCCTACATGGCTGGGAACTACATCGCCTACATGGCCGCGATCCGTCTGCATGCGTGGGTGTGGTGGCGACGGTTCTCCAGTGCAGTGCACTCCAGGTGTTCCGTCGGATCACCCTCCTGGAAAGTGCAAAGAAATATCACTCAGACGTGGCAAAGGAGAGGCGTGCAGTGCTGTCACGTAGTCCCTCGTAGTGATCAGTCGCCGAAATCCAACTGGCGCCACAGATTCTTACGTGGGTGACGGGTCGCTACCAACCACACTGTTTCCATCATCGTCCATGGAGATCTCCATCGGTTCAAAATCGTCTTCGTCCATTGCAGTAAGTTCTTGCGCATGGAGATCATCCGACGACATCGTGGAGAGAGGAACGTTGAGGCTATGATACCAATGTTCGATCTTAATTGGGGTGTGTACCTTGTCGTTGTGGAAACTTATAGGATCGAGAAGAAGGTTACAGAAGTTTTCTTCGTTGTTTCCTCGCTCCAAATACCTTCGGGATCCGATGGTGATGTCTCTCGAGAAGTCTAACACAAGAGAAAGAGAGAGAGAGAGTTGCACAGGGTTTTCTCCAAGAGAAGATGCCCTCATTTGGTGCATGCGCATGGGAGAAAAGATAGAGTCCAAGGGATTCATGGGTGACAAATGCCTTTACGGTTGTCCCCTTCTCAAAGGATGCTTTGGTGCCCAGGGTGGGCAACCAACCTCCATCGGTTAACAATCATAATTGCTATAGAAGAATGTCATTGTTAATTGAATCACTAGTCCACGATCACTTAAACATAATATTTTTTTGCCTGTTGATACCTTAACTACGGGGTCATTCTTAGTTTTGGTGTCTAGGCTCGCGTAAGTGTATGTTTTATAAAGAGCTAAAAATTAGCCTTTTGTTGTTAAGAGATTTACACCCTTCCACCCACCAGTAACCACTTACTAATTCATCCAATCTCCTTCTCTAAAACAAAGTGTTGGGCGAAATGCCCATTGGGCCCTCCTCCACCGCCTTGGGCGGGTGGAGGAGGCGACGCCAACGCGCTGGGCGCGTTGGCGTCACCCGGGCGCGCCAGCGCGCCTGGGGGCCCCGTCTCCACCGCCTCTCGCGTGTGGAGGGGGGCCGGCCACGCCAGCGCCCTGGGCGCTGGCGGGCTGGCCGCTGCTGCTGCTGCCACGAGGCAGCAGCAGCACCAGGCAGCTCTGCCGCCTCTCCAGGCGGCAGAGGCTGCCGCCTTCCTCCCCTCCACCGAGCCATCCCGCCTCCTCTCTCCCTCCTCACACCCTCTCCACCTCCTGCCTATAAATACCCCCATGGGGGTATTGAGGAAGGAAATCCCAAGCACCACTAGTGCATCTCTTAAGGCATCCTTTGAGGATCCCTTGAGCATACAAGTGTATGTTATGTGCAAGTGTGCAGGGATACCATGTGCATGCAAGTGCAATGGTACAAGCGCAGTGTGTGCAGTGCGCTGAGTGTGCTGTGTGCAAGTGTGTGTGTGAGGTGTGCATGTGCACGTGTGTAGTGCACTTGAGTACATATAAGTGTGTCTTGTATGTATGAGAGAGAGAGTGCTTGCGAGTGTGTCTTGCAAGTGTAGTCTTCTCTGTGTGAGAAGGTGATGTCCCAGATGTGGGACATCAGGTGTTCTCTATCCGGTATCGACTGACGGAGGTACGTCATCCCCAGTACTCGGATCTAAGGTGTGGAGCAGTATAGGCGACTCTGGTAGCCGTCTATCTACTTCTGTGGGATCATCTTCTTGTTATTACGTTTCCGCTGCGAGGTATGTCCTCTTACTCATTATCCTACATTGGTATCAGAGCCACATGGTTGGTTCTGATTTTTCTATTTCTCTTGTGAGCTGTATAAATGGTAAGTTCCCCGGACACAGTCGGATCCTGAGTTGACAGATCATTTCGAGGATTGGTTCTCGGTTGTAGATCTGACGTTGGTCAATGTCAACTTTGGTGTCTTGCCGGTAGGCTATGGACAGGCGTTGGTCCTGGACACTGCGACCAATAGGATGGGTGTACCGAGTTCAAATGCACCGGCAATGGCCAGCGGCACAGCTGACTCGGAGTTCCAGGTGGTCCCTTCACTTCTTGGATTAGACACATCGGATAGTCTGAGTGTCTATACACCTCCTTTCACTGTGTCAAATCCTTGGTCCCCATCTGTTTCTGAACAGGCCCCTTGGGAACCATGGTCAGTAGTGTGGAAACTGCATGTGCCAGTTGTGCCCCTCAATGGTGATTGCATAGGGTTATATGCAGCTTTTATAGAGAGATAGAGATATATGGTCATGTACTGCGCTAGTTTTTGAAGCGTAATTTTGTTTTCCATTTTTGCGCGTGAGTATGTTCACGCTTGCATCGGAAATAGTACATGTACTCTTTATATATGTTTATATATAAATATGTTTTATATATAATCCAGCATGTTTAAAGTTAATATGTTTTGTACATATTTTCTTTAATGTTATGCAAATTAGTTTTGCATGTTTAAAGTTAATATATTTTGTACATATTTTCTTTAATGTTATGCCAATTAGTTTTGCATGTTTAAAGTTAATATGTTTTGTACATATTTTCTTTAATGTTATGCAAATTAGTTTTGCATATGAAATATTTGCTCGAAATCATTTTAATTATATTGACTTATCTTATATAAGTGGGAGATGATTGTAATTGCCTAGCTTTACTTTCGATTTTACTATATAAGAAATGTTCAATGTAATTAATTTGGATTTCTAGAAGCAAATATGGACAATGTGTAAATTGATGTCAAAAACTCCTTTTCCTGTTTTGATATGTAGTGGTGAACTATGGCTGCCACAAACGTTATTGCTAATCTTATTAAGGGTGAAAAATTAAATGGCTCAAACTATGATATATGGCATCGTAAAATGCAATATTTGCTGGATGAACAAGATGTGATTGATCATCTTATGATGTCCTTGTCACCGCCCATTGAGGGTAGTAGCAAAACAGACCAAGAAGCTTATGTAGCTTGGTTCAAGAAAGATCGTAGTGCGCGCTTTATTTTGTTAAGCGCTATGGCCAACGATCTTATTGGAGAGTTTAAGAACTGCGCCACTGACATGGATAAATCTTTCAAGCGCCAATGTGGCGGCAAGAAAGACAAAAGCCGCTTGAAATGTTTTAACTGTAAAAAGTGAGGCCATTTCGCTCATGAATGTCCTGAGCCCAAAAATGGTGACTCACTTCCCTAGCTCTCCATGTACGTTTGTCTGTACCCATGTTTTGACTGCTCATCCTAATCCTGTGTGGATCATGGATTCTGGAGCAACAAAATATATAACTATGGATCGAGCGGGTTTTGTAGATTATCATTGGATTCAAGAAGGTAGCAAAGAGTCTTCATGGGCAATGGTGCCAGTGAAGAAGTCCTAGAGTCGATTCATACCAACTCTATTTTGTGAACGGACGTACGTTACTTTTAAGTGATGTACTTTATGCGCCTAGAATCCAATATAATCTTTTGTCAGTTTCAACTTTGTCAGCAATGGGCTTTTGTTTATCCTTTTCTGGCAATCTTGTAACCATTGTCTTTAATAATGTTCTTTGTGGACATGCATTGCTATGTGATGGTTTTTATATCTTAGATTTGATTGACAGCTTTCCTAATTCTTCTTTGGTTATGCCTGCGTTAGCTCAAAAAGATTTAGATTATGTGACATGACATGCAAGATAGAATGACTAGATTAGCTAGAGAAGGCCTTTTAGGGTCGCTCGCTAAAGTCAACTTGCCCATATGTGAGCCCTGCTTGGCAGGAAAAGCATACCGCAAGCCTTTTGGAAAAGCTGTTAGAACCTCCGAACCATTGGAATTAATCCATTCTGACGTCTGTGAACCCATGAGTGTTAGAGCTCGGCATGAATATTACTATTTTCTCACATTTATTGATGATTATTCGCGATACAGATATGTCTTTTTGATTGCTCATCGCTATAAAGTGCTGGATTGCTTCAACCATTTCTTAGCTAGAGTTGAAAATCAAAAGGAGAGGAGTGTCAAAGCTCTTCGGACAGACCGTAGATGCGAATATCTGTCGGATCAGTTCCGAGCATTATGTGAAGAAAAAGGTATACGTCAGCATCTCACTATTCCATATACGCCGCAACAAAATGATGTTGCAGAACGAAGGAATAGAACAATGCTAGACATGGTTAGGTCAATGATGGCGCAGGCAAATTTGCCAATCTCCTTTTGGGAGATGCTCTGTTAACTGCTGCCTACATTCTTAACCAAGTGCCATCTCAATCAGTTCCTTCCACCCCATATGAATTGTGGCATGGCCACAAACCAGACTTAAATTGTTTACGTCTATGGGGATCAATTGGATATGTTCATCACATGACAAGTAAGTTTGGGAAACTTGGCCCTAGAGCTCAAAAGTCTATCTTTTTAAGATATCCTGAGAGCTCTATAGGTTATGTCATATATGGACATCATCCAGATGGAGGAATGATAGAGCGTGAGGTTCGAGATGTTGTCTTCTTAGAGAATGAATTTTCTAGTCTTGGCGACAATGAGAAGAATCATGACCTTTTTGAAATAGATGAACAATTGAACATCCTACCATCTTCCGGCGAAGGGAGGGAATGTGTTCCCATACCAATGTCTGCCGAAAATGATAGGGATGGTCAGTCTAGTGGGAGTGCGTCCAGTGGGAGTGCACCAATAGAAAGTCAAGATTCTTTATGTCATAGCAAGCGTGGGAATGTTCCTCGTCAATTTTTTGAAATTGACAGTGAGGTACTTCTTTGTGAACCCACGGATGATGAAGAGCCTAGATTTGTTCAGGAAGCTCTTGCGTCATCATCTAGGAAAGAATGGAAAATTACCATGCAAGAGGTGATTCTATCCATGTCACAGAATGAAGTCTGGGAGATAGTGTATCTTCCACCTGAGCGTAGGGCGATTGGAAACAAGTGGGTTTTCAAGCTTAAACGCAAGGCTGATGGGACTATTGACAAGTATAAAGCAAGATTTATGGCGAAAGGCTATACCCAAAAAGAGGGTATAGATTATGATGAGACTTTTTCACCGGTGGCGAGATTCTCATCTGTTCGCCTTATTCTAGCCATTGTCGCACATCTCGACTTGGAATTGTTCCAAATGGATGTAAAGACTGCATTTCTCAATGGAGAACTAGACGAGAAAATATGCATGGCTCAACCAGAGGGTTTTGAGACTAAAGGAGAGGAGCAAAAAAAGTTTGCCGCCTCAAGCATTCAATCTATGGATTGAAACAATCGTCTAGACAGTGGTAGATGAAATTTCATAAGGCTATTATCTCATATGGTTTTGAGATGATTAAAGAGGACCACTGTGTGTATGTTAAGCGAGTGGGAGATAGTCTCCTCATTTTATCATTATATGTTGATGATATTTTAATGGCTGGAAATGATATGGAGTTAATCGCTGCCACTAAGAGGTGGTTATCTTCCATCTTTGAGATGAAAGATATGGGTGAAGCGAGTTATGTGCTCGGAGTGAAAATTGTGTGGAATCGCTTGGAAAGGTCACTGAGTTTGTCTCAGGAGACATACATTAATAAGATCCTGAAGCGTTTCTGAATGCACAATTCTAAACCCATTGATACTCCACTTGATAAAGGATGTGTCCTAAGTACTTGTCAATGCCCCAAGGGTAAAGAAGAAATAGAAAGTATGTCTAGAGTGCCATTTGCCTCTGCGATTGAAAGTCTAATGTATGCTATGTTATGTACTCGGCCAGACATTAGCTTCGCAGTGGGTTTGGTAAGTCGTTACCAAAGTGACCCTGGTCTCACGCATTGGAAAGCCGTTAAAAGGATTTTACGGTATTTGCGAGGGACGACAGATTATGCATTACATTACAAAGGGCGGCTATAGTAATGTGGATTGGGCTGGTGACCGAGATAAGCGAAAGTCCACTTCAGGCTTTGTGTTCCTGTTGGCCGGTGGAGCTATCTTGTGGATTAGCAAGAAGTAGTCTTGCATTACCCTATCCACTATGGAGGCCGAATATGTTACTTGTTCTGCCGCTAACCAAGAGGAAATTTGGTTGCAAAGTTTGTTGCAGCGTTTGGTGATTACACCTCATCAGAATGAGGGTGTACTGTTATATGTTGACAGTACCTCGGCATTGGCCTTCGCCAAAGATCCCAAATTTCATGGCAGAACGAAGCATATTGATATTCGTTACCACTACATTAGGGATATGGTGGCAAAAGGGTTAGTGGTGCTTCGTCAGATTAGTTCTGTTAGAATAATAGCAGATCCACTAACGAAACCTTTAGCCAGAGAGAGTTTTGTGACCCATTGTGGATCTATGGGTCTTTGTAAGTTATAGTAATTTACAATGTTTTGACATCATTAAAGTTTTGTTCATCATAAAATGTTATTTATGTGAACAAGTTATTGCTTTATACATTGTTAGAGTGTCACCAGGCTGAGGATCAGCCCTCTCACACGGGTGATCCACCTTTGGCGCTTATTGATAGCGAGCAAAGATGAGGCACTTGATGTTGTGGATCTCTAGATGACTAGAGGTCGAACACAATATCCTGAGTTTTGTTAGAATGCCACCTTGGCAGAGGCCAAGATGAAATCTGAATTAGTTCAGATTGACCATGTGGATTATTGTTATAATCCTATGTAGCCTGTTAGATCCGGATAAGTGAGTCGCAAAAAGGCGCTAAATGAAAGTGACTGGTTTGCGGGACTCTGGTCGATTGTATTTGTTACAATTGGACTTGTATATGTGCGATGTTATATGACACGCCCATATAAATGGAGGAGCATCGCAGTATGTGAATCATACCACATGTGTAATATACAACCGCATATGAGAATGATGAATGGTTCTCTCTTCATCATTGTGTGAGCTCATGAATCACGTTTGTCAGTGATTCCTGATGTACCCCTAGTGACCTGCAGCGCTGTGCCATGACAAGGAAGCTTGATGTCGCTACTTTAGCATGTTACTTAGGGCGATGGTTGATACCGTCCAGCGGGACATGTCTAGGAAAGCGGTTAAGACAAATTGAATTGGCATGAGCAGCATAGGGAAGGTATCTTGTTATTTCACCATGCTTAATTACTCATATCCCGAGAGGCTCGGTTGCCTATGTGGTAATAGAGTCATGAGTGTTATGCTTTTGGATTCGATACTGCCTTCTGAGAGATCTGGAGTATCTGAATCAGGTGAATATTGAGAGCCTGAGGTACATATTGAGATTAAGTGTTCCGTTAGTTAGATGACGACTTAATGGAACGCTTGTTGGTGACTCGGAAAATCTCACAGAGGTTGCACGCCTTATTTTCGGTATGACCGTTGATGTCGAATGCCATAGAGAACATTGGGTGTGCCGTCAATCCTTTGTGGATAAGTGGGCAGTGAACCCTAAATGGGCAAGTGGGAGTTTGTTGGGCGAAATGCCCATTGGGCCCTCCTCCACCGCCTTGGGCGGGTGGAGGAGGCGACGCCAACGCGCTGGGCGCGTTGGCGTCACCCGGGCGCGCCAGCGCGCCTGGGGGCCCCGTCTCCACCGCCTCTCGCGTGTGGAGGGGGGCCGGCCACGCCAGCGCCCTGGGCGCTGGCGGGCTGGCCGCTGCTGCTGCTGCCACGAGGCAGCAGCAGCACCAGGCAGCTCTGCCGCCTCTCCAGGCGGCAGAGGCTGCCGCCTTCCTCCCCTCCACCGAGCCATCCCGCCTCCTCTCTCCCTCCTCACACCCTCTCCACCTCCTGCCTATAAATACCCCCATGGGGGTATTGAGGAAGGAAATCCCAAGCACCACTAGTGCATCTCTTAAGGCATCCTTTGAGGATCCCTTGAGCATACAAGTGTATGCTATGTGCAAGTGTGCAGGGATACCATGTGCATGCAAGTGCAATGGTACAAGCGCAGTGTGTGCAGTGCGCTGAGTGTGCTGTGTGCAAGTGTGTGTGTGAGGTGTGCATGTGCACGTGTGTAGTGCACTTGAGTACATATAAGTGTGTCTTGTATGTATGAGAGAGAGAGTGCTTGCGAGTGTGTCTTGCAAGTGTAGTCTTCTCTGTGTGAGAAGGTGATGTCCCAGATGTGGGACATCAGGTGTTCTCTATCCGGTATCGACTGACGGAGGTACGTCATCCCCAGTCCTCGGATCTAAGGTGTGGAGCAGTATAGGCGACTCTGGTAGCCGTCTATCTACTTCTGTGGGATCATCTTCTTGTTATTACGTTTCCGCTGCGAGATATGTCCTCTTACTCATTATCCTACACAAAGAAATAACCTAGCCATCAAAAAACCTATTGCTAGCTCCTCACCAGCTGCCAAGATGTCTGGCGCTTCCGAACCTGTTTGTTCCTTTTAATTTCTATCTATCCATTTTTGGGGTACGTACGATCTGACTCGATTCACGACAAATGTGTTACTGTTGCATTTGGGAAGAGTTCTTTCTACATCACTGTAGCCACTGCCATGTCCAATCTCTCCAACATCTTACCTTTGCCAATCTGCAGTTATTACACCACGTAAACTTGTCCCCCCTATAGCCTAGATCTGAAAGATTTATATCATCTATCCATTGCATATGAATTGTCCCCGAGTCTTGTATGCGAATGCAAATTTTCTTCCTCCCATTTTCTCGTCTTCCCGCAGTTGAAATCACCTGTGTACGTAGCATAAGCATCAGAAGCAGCACCAAGCTTTCTCCCCATACGGCTCTTCTATATCTCCAATCCGTGCTGTTATACACCCTGTCAGCACTCAAGCTTCATGAGACTCTGTCCTCCACAATCATATGCACTGCCTGTAGTGGTGAAACCTATATTATTTCCAAGATATCTACCTTTTCCCCCCCCCACACACACTACTAGCATTCCCATTGCCCGATTGCTGGGCATACTCCTTTTGAATCTCCATTCTCTACTCAGGTATTGCATCACCAACGGATCTCTCAGACTCCATCAGCCTCCTCACTGACCATGAGAACTTGTATTGCATGAGATGCTCCCTTAATACACAGTGCACAGACATCTTCACCGACCAGTTATATATATTTATTGTAATGATTACCATCAATTACAGTGCACAGACATCTTTAGTACCAACCAGCAGTTGTGTTTATTTTAGTGATTCCCATCTTATAATGACTCTATGTATATATATTGAAACACCCTGGGGAGCATACACAAGAAGTACTGTACTGTTCCTCCAGGAGTAGGAAGAGCATTAGCCTTTGTCAGGTAATTAAGTTTGTTTGAGACATAATCAATGGCCTTGTGGGACTATATGTCTCGTTTCAGACATAATTAATGGAGCTAAAAGTATATATTCCCAACATTTTGGTGCCATTTGACTAAAGTTGTGAAACTGAAATGTGGATGCAATTTCAAGCTTTTTAAAAGCAAATCCTTGCATGGTCGCTGGTTGAATCAATCATTTCTTGGTGGGGAGACATTCTTGGGGATGCCAAACAGCCAATCATATAGATGTCCGGCAAGTTTGGAGGCTCAAGATTAAAGAACTTGTAAACTTTTAGAGATCCCATTTCTGTGGTCGTCATTTAAATTTTAAAGTTTAAATCAGTTTTTTGACATTTTAAAGTGGAAGAATCCTGCAAGTGTAGTATGCTAATTAATATTCAAAGGGCTAACTAGCAAGCTTCTGTACTCTACTATGGATTGATTACCCTCACAATTAAACACGTCTTTCAAGTTTCCATCAACGAATTCCATTATTCTTTTGGCATCTTAATTAGTATATATATGGTTTCCCGTACTTACGTGATACTATTATGAGATTCTACAATACTGTTACGTCATCGCACTTTTGCCATTAGGTTTGGTCACTCTCATCTCTTTTTTATTTATTTTTTTGTCACTCTCATCTCCACCATCTAATTTTCTAATTAAAAAAAACTTAGATGATTGATCTTTCACTTTAGATATATGTCTAACATGGTTGCATAAAAGAAGACTCTCCCTTTCCTATACATCCCGTTCCTTTGTGTTGACGGTATAATGTGCATCTGATCAAATCAACCAGGTACTAATCCCAATCTCTATCTATATATCTTGGCTAAACTCTCTACTCTCCCTCTAGGTATTTTAACTCGAAGACCATCTAGGATAGTCCATAGCGCTTCACTTTATAAATTGGCCAGTGATTATAGATAAGTAATTAATGACTTTTTGCCTCACGGAAAAGTACTTGGACAAGTACGAACCCTTGTCCATCAATACTATGCTATCCATGCAATAACAAGAAGAAACCATTGACTAATGTCTTCTAGTTATGCCCGCAGAGATATGGTACTTCTCTCGTTGTGGTTTAATTCATAAGGATGAGACCTTAATTACTTAATAGAACTTCTAAACTTTCAAAAAAAAATACTTCTAAATAATCCCCTTAATATCTGATAGTACTGTCCTTTCATATATATATATATATATATATATATATATATATTATATAATATATATATATATATATATTACGAAATATGATCTTCTCGAAATGTCAGAAACAAGTTTCAACCAGTTGCGGCCGGACAGTTTAATATTTAATTGACCAAAATGTCTATTTGAAGATACAACTCCCCTTCTTTCATATTTTCAATCTACTTAAAGACCAATTTAGACGAGCGGTAAACACAAAAATTAGCTTACCTGAGTACCTTTCTAATAACTTAGATCTCTGCTCATTTGGGCATCTCTTGTCTTTATTCTAAAGTCCGAAATAATGAGCTTTTCTTCAAATTGGGTTGACCCACTTAGGTCCAAATGGGATGGGCCAACTGCATTGAGTGTATAACAAGTGCCCCATGACGACACATCTGGACTACACCACCACATATCTGTTCTACTGTGACTTCTACCTCTTAATTAACAATCTAGATACATCTAGACCAAACACTATATATATATTTTTTTTTCTGCAAATTGGGGATCCACTTTGGTCCAAATTTTCAGGACAATATTATTATCTCACATAATTGAAATCATCTAAGTAATCATGGCCTACTCGTCCAAACATGATAAGAACAGAAAACTTATTTGGTCAGACAAATTAAGACGTTCGCTGCTTAGAAGATATCTCTAATTAAATTATTCCACTAGGGACATATGCACAATTCAACAGTAATACTCGCTTGGATGGGCTTGTCTGCTCACTTGAGACCCTCTCTACAAATCTAGGTTCTAATTAATTGGGCCCCAAATTGGGCCATTTCCATGCTTGTATCGTGGACATTGAGCTGGCCCAATATTGGACGCATGCAGCCGACAACCACCCACAAAAAAGGTCTGAATTTTCTTTAGAACTAAAAAAAATCAAGAAAAGTAATTTCCAGCAAAAAAAATTCTCGCAATTTTATATGAAACTATTTCAAAAATAAAATCACTTGTTTGCACTTGCATAGAAAGAGTGAAGACCATATGTTGGTGGGAAATTTTCACGAGAGGGTGAGAATATGGTTTCAGAAGAAATAGCAAATATTTCCAATATTGTTGAAACAAAATCTCAACTAACATTTTCATGCATTTGTAGAAGTGGAAAAAAAAACATTAAAATTGGACAAGACAAGTTTCGTTTAGGGGTTGGTATTTTGGAGTCAACTCTTTTGGTAACTCACTTCGTCAGAGGCTTCTTTTTACAATTCCATAAAAGGATACCCTTTTCAAAATTTGTCATTCTAGGCGACTTTTACTTTTGGGGAGATTATGTTAACCGATGGTAACTGCCATCGGTTGGTTGCCCAGCGGGTTGAGGTTGCTTTGGGAAAGAGACAAACCGCCTGTGTGGTTGTCTCCCATGCAAGGAGGACTCTTCTCCTCTCTCTCCCGTGCGCATGCAAAAGTGAGAAGGTTCTCTCTCTTGGAGAGGACACTGCGCAAGTCTCTCTCTCTCTCTCTCTCTCTCTCTCTCTCTCTCTCTCTCTCCTCACACACACACACACACACACACTCTTGTGCAAGACTTCTCACACGAGACATCACCACCGAATTCCGAAAACGTTTGGAGTGAGGAAACAACAGAGAAGACTCTTGTAGCCTTCTTCTCGATCCTACGAGATTCCGCAACTACGAGGTAAACACCCCGAACAAGATCGAACATTGGTATCAGAGCGATCACGTTCCACTCTCCACGACGTTCCTTTGCCACGCTCTGGCACGAGGCAGTCTGCATCCGTACAAACGACGCTGCACGCGGGACTGCACAGCAGGAGGTTCACGAGCATGGCGGAGGCGCTTCACGCGAACGATGCAGAAGCACAGTTCACGCGCCTATAGGCCACGTGGATGGCGGCCATGCAGGCCGCACTGGCACGTCTGCAAGCTACGCAGACGACTGCCTTGCAGGCCGCGCGATCCCTGGCCTCCCTGGCTTGCGCAGTGACGTTCGCGGTGAGGACCGCGACCTAGGCATCGACGGCCTGGCGACAGGCCGTGGTCCGAGCGATCAGGCGGGCTGGCGAGCAGGCGCGCACCACGCCCATGCGCGAGGGCATGCGGCATGCGGCCCGCGACTACGCGGCCTGCGACCCTACAGGGCGTGCTACTGGGCGCGGTGATGTCAGCGGCTGCGTCCGCAGCCCAGGCAAGCGCGTCGCCCGCGAGCATGCGGGAGGGCGCGTCGACCGCGGCCGCGCGGCCCGCAACTATGCGGGCTAGCACCGGTGGCGCAGACGCACAGTCCGCGGCCACGCGGGTTGGTAGGACGCGGACACACGCGACCATGCAGGGCGAGCGCGCGGCCATGCAGGCCACGTGGCCCGCATCCACGCGGGCAGGGTGTCGCCCGCGGCCTCGTGGGAGGCCGCGCAGACCGCAGCCAGGCGCGCCAGCGCGGATGGGCTCGCAGCCACGCAAACAGGCGCGGTGGTCCTCGTGGCCATGCAGACCGCGCACGAGGGCGCAGGGGTTCTCGCGGCCCTGCAGGCCGCGCTTCTGGGCGCGATGGTCCTTGCAGCCATGCAGGCCATGCAGATATGCACAGAGGTGATCCCATGCATACGGGCGTGGCGGTCGCGAGGGTGCAGGCGTGGTGCTTAGTGGACATGTTGACTTGGCTGAGCACATGGGTACTGGTCCACCCATACCCAGACGCACATTTTTGGTGGAACAGGCCCGCATGAGAGCGTCGGCTCGTCGGTGACAGGAACTTGACCGTCTTGCAAGACATCAGACTAATGTGGTTTGTCGAGCGGACCTCGTGGTTGAGCCCGACTTAGCCACATTATTGGACGTGGACCGGCGGGGAATGGTGACCCAGTCTCTCGTCGCCACCATAAAAACTATTTGGCGGTACGACGAGTCCGACGTCACGTGCGGCATGTTCCCCGGCACCGTGCTATGACTTCGGCCCGCCTCCAGACGATAGCTTTAGCTATTATAATGTTATCGCAATTTTAAACATGATTTTATTATTTCTTCAGATCATTATTAGCTTCATGACCATGAGATTGTCCTATTTAAGTCCATGCAATAAATTGTATTAGTTAGTTTGATCTTATAATAAGTTTATTCATGCACTTTATATTTAAGCAATCTATGTATGACCCGATCATTTAAAATCATGTGTTGAATCCTTTATTAAAAGAGAGTTTTTAAAATGCATGATTAGTTGTTAATTCTTTATTTGAATATTCATGTTTAGTATATACATCTTATTAATTGAGAGATGTTAGTTCCTCTCCTCTAAATTATTTGATCAAAATTACTCTAATAATGATGAATATTCTTATATAAATGAGAGATGAATGTAGTACTCTAAGTCTACTTTCGATCTTATTATTATATGGAGAATATTTAATGTTATAGTGTAGATTTTGGATCAAATAGATTGATGTGTAGAATTGTCAACTTAGTCTTCTCATTATTATCTTAATGTAGTGATTCATCGACGGCCTCCAAGAATGTTATTGCTGATTTAACGAAAGGGGATAAATTAGATGACACTAACTATGACATTTGGCATCGAAAAATCCAATATCTCTTGAATGAGCAAGAGTTACTTGATCACATTACTACCTCCATGACCCACCCGAAGAAGGCAACACTGCTCAACACTGCAAAGATCAAGAGGCTTACAAGTCATGGTTCAACAAAGATCGCAGCACGCGCTTTACACTGTTAAGCAGCATGCAAGATGATCTGATTGGCGAGTTTGATAAGTGTAAGACTGCCAAGGATATGTGGGATAAGTTGAAGATTACTTTTGGAGGAACCTCCACCACGAGGTTAAGGGCTCTTGTTTTGAATTTTGAGACCCTCCGAAAGGATCCCTGTCAGAACATGACTTAGCATCTAAGGATGATGTCAAGCATGATCCCCGACTTGAAGTCTGCAGGTCACGATCTCACCGATGAGCAGCAGGTGCAGGCTGTAATAAGATCTTTGCCGGACTCTTAGACTCACATGAAATAAATCCTCACTCACAATGAGAGTATTAAGAATTTTTCTGACATCTCTCACCATATGGAGTTAGAGGCTAAGCGCGAGGAAGCTATGCGCGCTACTGCCCTTGTCGCCCACAGAGGCAGACAACAGGGCAAGAAGGGTCCAAAGAAGAACTTCAAGAGGAAGAGGCAAAATGTTGCATCCACTTCAAAAGCGGGGCAAACACCGAAGCGCCGAAGAGGCAAGTGCGGTGGAAAAAGAGATAAGTCAAAGGCCAAATGCTATAATTGTGGACAACTGAGACATTTCACTCGTGAATGCACTGAGCCAAAAAGGTATTCCAATTTCTTTGCTCTCCAACTGTGCATGTTTGTTCGCATATTCTAGTTGCTCGAACAAATCCTAAATGGATAGTGGATTCAGGAGTGACCAAGCACATAACAAGGGATCAAACAAGGTTCGTGGATTATCGTTGAATCTTAATGGGATCGCAAAGAATATATATGGGAAATGGTTCCAGTGAGAAAGTCCTTGGAGTTGGTGCGTACCAACTCAAGTTAAAGACTAGACGAGTCTTAACTCTCTATGAAGTGCTCTATGCGCCTAGAGTTCAGCATAATCTACTATCAGTCTCATCTTTATTAGCATTAGGCTTCTCTTTTTCTTTTGCTAGCAACCAAGTTGACATTTGTTTGAACAATGTTATATATGGTCATGCTTTATTCATGGATGGTTTGTTTAAATTAGATTTAGATTATCATAATTTTCATGTGTCTTATGTGGTAAATACTGATAATTACCTTGATTCGAAAATTTGGTATGCTTGGCTAGGACACATAGGACAAGATAGAATGACAAGGTTAGCTCGAGAAGGCTTACTAGGCTCACTCGCTAAAGTCAATCTTCCTATGTGTGAATCATGTTTAGCCGGTAAGGCATGTCGCATGCCTTTCGGAAAGGCTAAGAGAGCCACTGAACTCTTACAATTGATCCACTCTGACATTTGCGGACCCATGAGTGTGAAGACCCATCAAGGGGCTTCCTATTTCCTCACATTTATAGATGATTATTCACGATATGGATATGTCTATTTGATCGCTCACCGCTATGAAGCGTTAGATTGCTTCAAACACTTCATGGCAGAGGTTGAGAATCAATTAGGCAAAACCATAAAAGTTCTTCGGACAGATCGAGGACGTGAATATCTTTCGGATAAGTTTCGAACTTTATGTGAAGAAAAAGGAATACGCAGACAATTAACTATTCCATATACACCGCAACAAAATGGTGTTGCTGAGAGATGGAATAGAACACTATTAGATATGGTTAGGTCGATGATGGCACATGCCAACCTTCCAATATCTTTTTGGGGGGATGCTATAATGACTGCGGACTACATCCTTAACCGTGTACCTTCACAGTCAGTTCCTTCCACCCCTTATGAGTTATGGCGTGGTGAAAAACCAAATTTAGATAATCTACGCCCATGGGGTTCAGCGGGATATGTCCATGACACTTCTCACAAGTTTGGAAAACTTGGCCCTAAAGCTAGAAAGTTTATCTTTATAAGATATCCTGAAGGCTCTAAGGGTTATGTCATGTACGGACAACATCCGAATGGAGGAATGACAGAAAAAGACATTCGAGATGTTGTTTTCTTATAAACAGAATTTCCTAGTATCGGCGACACTGGAAAGAGTCTTGATCTTCATGAGTTGGATGACCCTAATGATGTTCTATCATCTTCCAGCGAAGGAGGGAATTAGTTCCTAACCAGGAAGTCGTCGGAGATAGTAGAGATGATCATCATGATAGTGGGAGCTTTGTGCCCAGTGGAGCACACCTATAGAAGAACAAGACGATCAGATACGTCGTAGCAAACGTGGACACATGCCTCGTCGTCGATTTGAGATTGAAGAGGATGCTCTTGTGTGCCAGCTTACTGATGATGATGAGCCTACTTCTGTTAAAGAAGTATTAACTTCATCTGCTAGTAAAGAGTGGAAGAAAGCAATGCAAGATGAGATGGACTCTATGAGTAAGAATCAAGTTTGGGAACTTGTTGACCTCCCTCCAGGGCATAAGGCTATTGAAAATAAATCGATTTTCAAAGTCAAACGCAAGGCAGATGGATCAATCAACAAATATAAAGCATTACTTGTGGCAAAGGGATATGCTCAAAACGAAGGTATAGATTTTGATGAGACATTCTCCCCAGTGGTGAGATTCACATTGGTTCGCCTTATTCTAGCCATTGTTGCACATTTAGACTTAGAACTTTTTCAGATGAACGTTAAAACAACATTTCTTAATGGAGAACTAGACGAAGAAATTTATATGGTTCAACCAGAAGGTTTTGAGGCAAAGGGACAAGAGCGTAAAGTTTGTCGTCTCAAACGTTCCATTTATGGCCTCAAACAATCATCTAGACAGTAGTATTTTAGATTTCATAAAAATATTATCTCATTTAGTTTTGAGATGATTGAAGAAGACCACTGTGTGTATGTTAAACGTATGGCGGAAAATATTCTTATTTTGTCATTATATGTTGATGACATATTACTGGCTAGAAATGACATGGAATCTATCGAAGCCACTCGAGAATGGTTGTCTTCTATCTTTGAGATAAAAGACATAGGTGAAGCAAATTATGTGCTAGGAATAAAAATCACGAGAGATCGCTCGAATAAACTTCTGTGTTTGTCACAGGAGACTTATATAAATAAGATTCTTGAGCGATTCCGGATGCATTATTCCAAACTCATCGATTCTCCAATTGATAAGAGTTGTGTTTTAAGTATCAGTCAACGTCCACAAACTGATAAGGAAAAGAATGAAATGTCTAAAGTGTCATATGCTGCTGCAATTAGGAGCCTAATGTACACCTAGTTATGTACACAGCCAGACATTAGCTTTGTGGTGGGTCTTGTTAGTCGTTATCAAAGTAATCCCGATCTCGTTCACTGGAAAGCAGTTAAGAGAATTTTTCGATATCTCCGTGGTACTTCGGACCTTGTCTTATGTTACAAAGGAGGTGACTTAAGATTGAGAGGTTATAGCGATGCTGATTGGACCGGTGACAAAGATGAGCGCAAATCCACCTCAGGCTATGTGTTTAAGTTAGGTGGAGGGGCCATTTCTTGGTGTAGCAAGAAACAAACATGCATCGCTTTATCCACCATGGAATCAGAATATGTGGCTTGTTCTGCTGCATGTCAAAAGGCTGTTTGGTTGCAGAGTTTCCTACAGCGATTGGCCATGACACACTTATCAAAGGAGGTGGTGGTGTTGTATGTTGATAGCACATCTACCTTGGCCTATACTAAGGACGTGGACGAACCAAATACATTGACATTCATTATCACTACATTTAGGATTTAGTTGCAAAGGAGTTGGTGGTTCTTCGACACATTTCGACAGGTCATATGTTGGCCGATCCACTAACTAAACAAATCCTGAGGGAGGCATTTGTAGTCCATATTAGAAATATGGGATTGTGTAAATTGTAATTTGCATAATTTTTAATTGACAATTACTTTCTAATGTTTTTCATCCTTATGTGTGTCTATGGTTGGAATACTTTATACATCAAGAAAAGTGTCACTAGGCTCTGAATAGACCCCCTCACACGGGTCATTTGCCTTGGCGCTAAGAAAGCGAGCAAGATGAGACAATTTATATCTATGGCGCTAAGAGAGCGAGCAAGATATATTTATATCTATGGCGCTATGAGAGCGACCAAGATATTTTTTTTTATTGTCACCTTAAACTGAATTAAGATGAGATCCCTCTGGATCGATCACAGGATATGAGAATCAAATCCGTGAAGCCTTCATTAAGCCGGTTGCGAGTTTTATGATAAGACGTCGTGAGACTTGGGTTAGCCGCAGTGGGAGTGGTTGACTAAAAACCGTATGGTGTTTTTTATTCTATTGTATGTGACATGCCCATAATGATGGAAGAACACCGTAGCATGTGTCTCATACCACATGTGTGTAAGACGACCGTCACAAGTGGCTGGTGCTACCACAAATGATCCTAAACCCTCTTTTGAAGAGATCATTGTCTTCATATCATAAATTTCTTTTCATGAGCATAACAGAAATTGGAAATCCAAAGGTAGTTTTGATTGAGAACTAATACAGATATCTTGGTGACAAAGTTGCTCGGAGTTCAATAATATAAGAAAGACAATTGGTTGAGACAGGGTTATGACTCAAGCCAATAACATCGGAAGATTGAAATCACATAAGAACCCAGGAAGATGAAGATTCACAATTGTCATCATAAATTATTCATATATCATAAGGTGTTTCAAACATATGAACTCTCAGGTGATCAGATTTTATAGACTTAGTTACCGAATATAGGAGAATGGACTCAACTGGGTACCATTCTTAGTTGACAACTTCAAGGATAATTCAAGGGTGAGTAAGGTATCCCAAGTGGGTAATCTTTACAGTAGAATGATAGTAAATACCCAAGGAATTAAGGGGGTAACTTGCTAGGCTTTTAGGATAAACTTTTAGCAAGGATTCATACATGAAAGAGTGCTGGAATTCGGATCAGGACTGTAGCTGTCGACAGCTAGGAAGAGGCTGTCGACAGATAGCAGCAGACAAAGCTCAGTTTTGCTGGTTCTGTGTCTATTTGTCGACAGCTATAAGATGGCTATCGACTGCTAGCTACAGTGCCAGTTATTCTAGAGTTCAGGAAGGCTGGCCTATCGACAGCTATGAGCTGCCTGTCGACAGCCGCCAGTTCCTCACTCATCAGTGACTTTGAATTCACTCTAAACACTTTAACCATGGAACCTATAAATCAAGGCATGATTTATATCAAATGGAAGAGTCTAATTGTAATTCTCACAGTAGTTTATGTGACGGACCGGGGTATTTATGCCCATTAAGGCTCCATATCCAGATCCGCCTCCCGCGAACGCACCGAAGTGTCGCAAGGGATATCTCACACACGAGTCCAGTAAGAGTATAAAAAGACAAACCACAAGAATATAAGGCACAAGAAAGTACATGTGCTCATATCTATTCACATTATTTGTACAACTGTCCTATTACATTAATACATGTCCAATTAAAAGAGTACAACTACCTGGGGCATACCCCGAGAGAGCACAGGCTCACAGAACGCTAACTACTACTCAACTGCTGGTGGTACAAGTCTGTCACAACACCGCTGCAAGCCAAACACACGGCAAGCCCTGAAAAGAACTGTAGGGGAGTGAGCCTCAACAAGTCACTGGCTCAGTAGGGCTACCCAAAACAACACTGTAACCACAAACATCTCGACCCCAATGGGTCTCACTGGCAACAACAATAGCCAAACCATTTCATGCTCACATCATTACAATAAATAACAATTAAACATGCTTATGATAATAAACATAACGTCCTCAGAAGAAAAATAGGACTACAGGACTAACATAAAATCATTAGTTAGCCCAACAACCAAAGTGCCTAAACCACAGTCTCACTGGCACACTGCTACAACAACGGGTTGCCTAAACTATAAGTCACACAGGCAAGTCACTGCCCAGGCTACAAGCTTCACAGGCGAACCTCAAACACTTGAGTAATAGGACTGCTAACAAAGAGCTGGTCCTTTATACTCCAAACCTCACTACGTCGGAAACTACACACCAGCAATAGGACTAGCTACCACGAAGCCAATCCATAACACACTAAAATTATAATTGGAATCATATCCAAGAAGAATAAACTCAACAAGTGGAAGGTTTCACACGGCCTCCACGGAACATAGCTTAACTAAACCACAATATGCCTAGGCCATAAGCCTCATCGGCAAATTACCCACAAAGGTAACATAATTAATAATCACAAACTAATCCACAATAAATTATAAACAAAGATTTACCTAAAACAGTTAGGATACAACAAGTGGCAGGTCAAACCACAAGACCTCCTCAACACACAAGTACCCGGAAAGGTTGGTACACAATGTACCACCACAAAACTATAAAGTAACCCACGAAGGGAACAAGTACCTGCTACTCTGAGGTACCACAACACAAACCCCGAACAAGGGTACAAGTAGGTGATAAACACCACACTGAACCATAATTATATTATACCTTTAATTAGGCACAATATTACAGGTGAAACCTTAATCGACGAGTCACACAAACCACAACTCAGTCACAGTTGTGCCAACACCAGGGCACACCTCGAACTGGTCAAACCTCGACCACGAGTCACAAACTCACAAACTATGACAAGTAGCAAAGCACGAGTCGGAAGGGAACGACGTCACCACAACTACAACTGGAGCTACTAAGCACGAGTCAGAAAGAACGACGCCACACGGGAACGGACTACTGGCTGATCAGGCCAATATTCAACCCGAACAACACAACACAAGAACTACCTCTCAGCCTCGCAGTCACGGACGAAAGGTCCAACTGCCGCTCCACTAGGAAGAAGTCAAACAACTGTGGAGAACAACCAACACCACACCTGCAGACACACAACTGCAGGCCCATGCCTGGCACCTTTAGAGTCTCTGGCCGGAGCACTCTAAAGTGAGGCACTGGAAAACAGGACTAGCTGGGGACCAGTGTCAACTACTGGTGTCCATACCCCCAACTATGAGCGCGCTACAAGCGACAAAAGAACAAACTCTGGGAAGTCGCTGTCCCACTGCCGTCTTTCCCTCAGCCGGACGTACAACTCAAACTCAGGAGTGAGGGTGTCCAGGAAGACGACACAGACCTCAACAGTACAACACAAGTACCGGGACAAAACCCCAAGCACAACAAACACACGTGCCTGGCTCACAAAGAACCTGGGGTACCCGGCTAGAGAGGCATTCCGGAATAGGCGCCGGACCACCACACTCGGCTAGCACAAACCACGATACTTACACATTTAACCTTTACTTATAATTCACAATATACAAGTGTTAGGATTAGCTTAACATCGGTCACCGTGTGACCCCAAAGCTATCCCACACCAACACATACCTGAACCACTAACTTGCCTATCATTGGTCATCTTGTAACCTCCAAGCTAACTCACACTAACACATATATAAATCACGATAGCCAATCATATTTGGCCTATCATCGGTCATGAGATGACCTTCGTAACACACCCACTTACTTCATAAATCCATATAATATTATTCGAAAGACAACAACGGACCAGGTCTAGGTCGGTATGGACCTTCACTGCCCAAACACCACAAAGTCATGGCTAGGTTCACACAGGAACCTCACTGCCCAATTACTACGACAAATCACCAGAATTACATTACAACAAAGTGTGTAGTAAACACACACTCAAACCACGTAGACAATACGTGTATATTACACCCTGGATGGTGTACCACACGTCTTCCACGTAAACCACATGCCCAACATATGGACAACGCACTCCAAGAGTGCCACGGGTGCCAACGCACCACACATACCACGCAAAGCGATTACGTACATCACACATCATTCATGTAAAACTTGCCCATTACATGAGCAGTATGCTCCAAGAGCATAACAAGTGCACTGGCTCACACCGGTCATCGCCATGCACACACAATCACACATTATTCATAACCAGGAAAACTACGTAAACAACACTGCATGGATATTGCACAGGTTGGCGGCATCATCGACTGCCGCTTATAAGAAGTAAACGGCAAGCGATCTAGCCGTCATATCCTGGCTGGTGAGCTTGGCGACAAGAGATCTTGACGCCAAGTTCTCCGGCCTAAAACCCTGCAGAAACCCTAATCCAGCTCTACAGGTTTTCCAACCGTTAAAATTTCAAGAAAATGTACTGAACGGTTCTTTAAACATGCTTGAACCCAAAACAACCCACACAGCATATTCGTTCACTAAATTACTCAAACCACCCATTAACCCCACATGGTGCAACTTAATCTGAAAATACAATAAAAATGCTGGTTCAAGTGATTAAGTCGTGTTTTATGTTTCTAACAAGCTAATAGGGCTCGACCCCTACCTCAGAAACGCAATTAAACTCCCGAAGAACCTCGAATCACGCCGAAACCCGAGAAACGTCCCACGAACACCGCGGTCCAATCCATCATTCCCCGCCCGATCTGCCACTACCACGCGCACCACGGCCTTCCACGAGCTCCCGCCGACCGTCAGAACTCGCGAAGAAGCTCAAGGGTGAAGGTGAGGGAAGAGGAAAGGAGAAGGAGGAGAAAGAACAGAGCTCGGGTCTGCCATAAAAACACAGGCATGTCAGGTTAACGTCAACCCTTGGGCCGTTTAACCAGACCGCCACAACTAGACGTCCACAAAGCTTGACGCCAAGTTCAACAGTCGACGTCCTCATCGATGGACGCCAACACACTGCGTCTAGTAAGCTGAACACCAACACGGACCCAAACCAAACCCGGTAAGGATCTAGCAAGAAACACACAACACTAATGGGCCTCACATTGGCCACCAAACCCGCTAAACTTGGATCCACGGGGATCCGGAAAATGCGCGACGTACAGTTTACAAGCTAAACCAAGTGAGATGGAACACGAGGTTTGCAATTCAAACTTGTCTAGCTAGAAACCAACTAGTGTAATACTGGAAGTATAGCCTTGATAGCATAGTTTAATGGAAGATTCCTACAAGATGGACACTAAATCTCAAAGGATTTCATAGATCTAAATCAAGACTTGAAGTATCAACTATTTAAACAGAAATCGTCACACTGTTCTAAGGATATTTAGACTTCTAACAGAATTCTATATCAGGGATATGAATCAAGGGTGGAGGAAGAAGATAGAAATCAATTTCTAGAGTAGAGCAAGGTTGATCCTCTTCCTACAAGAATAATCTTATCATGACTGGAGAAAAAAAAATAGAGAACCCCAGTTATAGCAACTGGATTACTCAAGAATTCCTTATCATGTGTGGAGAACAAGACTGAATCAAAGGGAAATGAAAATTCTTTTTGGTAACTACATGATTCCAAGGTAATTAGGGGAATCAACAAAGAATCTGAGGTTACAACCACATATACAGACTTAACCAAAGTTGGTTAACCAGCTTAAGGCAACTGAATAAGGCTATGATCTTTCTAACAAGAACATAGGGTAAAGATTTGAAAAGAGAATAGGAACCTACATGACTTCAAGATCAACGAAATCCTTCCTTCTCCAAATAAGAGTATCATTCGTCCGACTAGGAAGATAATGGTAGCTGCAGCAAGGATGATAGCTACAGCAGCTGCACGAGCTGAAGCAGAAGTAGTTGCAAGGGCAGTGGAGTTAGCAACTCCAACAGCTCCTCCCAGCAGCAGTTCCAGCAACAAGGAACATGGAAAACAGGAGTAAGAACAAAGGGGGTTTGGAAAAGTGCGTACAAGGGAGAGGAGTGCCTTTTATAACCCAGCTTCCACTCCATGCACGATGACACCTCCTATGCGCAGTGTAAACAGTAAAAACCAAGTTTTACTGTTTACACATGGCCCATGCACCCAATCTCACACCCACACCTCAGCCACTATGTGTAAGGAGTTTAACTTACAGTGACTGGGCTGACGTTGCCCATGCTACGTAAGCATGCATAAATTCCCAAAAATGGCTTCCGTAAATAGGCAATAAATTAGCTGGCCTAATTAAGCTTATGTTTGGGTGTTCATATAATGTCTAATCAAGCTGTAATTTCAACCGTAAGCTAATGTAATGGTTTTACAAATTATGGTGATTTTAGTTTAATTTTTAAAATTTATTTTCACTGGGTGAAAAATCGCCCGAAAATAGTGGCATCAGCTTAATCTCAAAATCCGTATGCCAAAAAGTCCTCGGTAACACCCTCCTCTGACTTCACACAAACACATACAGATAACTTTGATCGGAAGAGGGGTTACACTGACATTTTCGTTATGGGTAGACAAATCCATGTAATGCTCAACATTAGCAAACCATTTCACAAGGCGTCTTTGAACATATTATACTTCACAAGGTAAAAAGTACTAATACTCATATTTATAAGCGCTAAGTTTCTCTCTTAATTTAATACATCCTCACTAAAAGAAACTACTAAAACTACTACGCTATTCTTCTTCATTCCTTCATCGTCTGCAGCGGAATTGAGATTCATCTGTAGCTGAGATTATACACACCTTCAATCTGAAGGGTTGGAGAACAAAGGCATGAGTCGGAAGGACTCAGTAGGTGAAAGTAAGCATATATGGATCGAAAACACATTTGCTCATTAATTTCATACTAACAGAAACATATAGCTCAAATTGAATTCATAATGAGCTCAAACAAATCACAGAATAAGAGTCATTTTGTCTTTCAGAATTCAGACCATAACTTGATTTGGAAACGAACTTGACAGGCATCCTGCTCTCAAGAGGTTACTGAATAGACGTAATAATACACATCCTCAGTGCCTAGGCGATTCCAGCACCTTAGATCTTGTTCATTGCGCAAGAACGGGTTTATTATCCACCATCGTTAGTCCATTGACTTGGATTTACCTACAAACTATCGCCCTCAGCTGATCACAGGTGGCTGGTACTACCACAAGTGATCCTAAACCCTCTTTTGAAGAAACACTGTCTTCATATCATAAATTTCTTTTCATGAGCATAACAGAGATTGGAAATCCAAGGTAGTTTTGATTGAGAATTAATACAGATATCTTGGTGGCAAAGTTGCTTGGAGTTCAATAATATAAGAAAGACAATTGGTTGAGATAGGGTTATGACTCAAAGCCAATAACATCGGAAAATTGAAATCACATAAGAACCCAAGAAATGAAGATTCACAATTGTCATCACAAATTATTCATATCTCATAAGGTGTTCAAACATATGAACTCTCAGGTGATCAATTTTATAGACTTAGTTACCGAATACAGGAGAATAGACTCAATCGAAGTACTATTCGTAATTGACAATGTTAAGAATAATTCAAGGAGTTAAGGTACATAATGTGGGTAAACTTTGTTGTAATATGACAGTAAATACCAAGGTAAGTAAGTGGTAGCTTGCATACTAATAGGTGAAGTTTTTGACAAGGATTGGTACAAGAAAGATTGTTGAAATTCAATTCAGGACAACATGTGTCGACAACCAGGAGGTGGCTGTCGATAGATAGAGGCTTCCAGAACTGGGTTTGCTGGTCTGGGATAGTACCTGTCGACAGCAAGGGGCTGGCTGTCGACAGCTACTACTGTCCCAGTAGTTCACAGTTCTGTGAAACCGAGTCTGTCGACAGCTAGTTTCCCTGTCGACAGCTACTTGTTTTCATTCCAGAAATGTCTTTAAGTGTAATCAAACAACTAATCTTGGAACCTATGGACCAAGGCTTGAATTATATCAAGTAGAAGAATCTAATTGTAGTTTTCACAGTGATTTGTAAGCTAACAAGCAAGATGAAATAGGAGGTTTGCAATCCAAACTTGCCTAGCTAGAAACTAAACATGTGTAATAATGGAGGTATAGCCTTGATAGAAATAGTTTAATGGAGGATTCCTACAATATGGACACTAATTCACAATGTGTTTCATGGATCTAAATCAAGACTTAACGTATATCATTTAAACCGAAGTCTATACTATTCTAAAGATAATTGAGATTTCTACAAAACTCAATAGCATGTACAAGGATCAAGGGTGAAAGAAGAGGATAGGAGTTAGTTTCTAAAATGGGACAAGGTTGTTCCATTCCTAACAAGAGTACTTCTATCATGACTGGAGGAAAATAGAAGAACCACAGGTCATGACACAAAAAGGAGACATGTTTCTACGACTGAAGGAACTGTGAGCATGTACATAGGAAACTGAGAAGGATTTGAGGTATGACACCTACTTGACTTGGTAAAGAACAAAGGTTCTTCTTCTCCACGTAAAAATTACAGTAGCAAGAAGAGAGTATAGAACAACACACACAGGTAGAACATTTGACAGGTGCAGTTGAAGATGTGTCGACCCACTCCGGGCAAAGCCGCATCAGCAACCACGACTAGCAACTGCCACAGCTCCCACAACAAAGCTCAGTAGCCCAAATGAAATAACGACAGTAGTAGCAAGAGGAGTGGAAGGTTTGTACGATCGGTAAGAGGAGAGTTTATAGTTCTTCCAAGTTTCCTACAGCTGGCACGGCGTCACGGTGTTGAGGTAAAAATCTCACTTCTCCACCGACAGTCACGTCTCTAACATACACTCTCTTGGTTACACGTAGGTAACCTTAATGGAGGCCAACCTCTGGCTAGCTTTATCCTAATGTGTGTTGGTGTAGTACCCGGAGAAAATCCATTAATTAAAAATTATAGATAAATAGAAAATATCTATTTATAAATACAATTAATTAAAACGATACAATCATTATTGCATGCGTATAAATCCCTATAAAAATTTTGTAAAAATAGTAGTTATACTTTAAATAATGTTCTCTAATGACCCATCATGAAATTTGGGCATAGAAAATTCGTTTGGACTTAGTTTAAGAATTTATGCGACTTATTAGCATAATTAAGGAATAAGTCGAAGAACCCATTATTTTATGTGCCAAAGTGGATTATAAATAAAATAAATATGTGGGTAGACTTTAAATAATATGGGTGATAGCCCTTATGATATTTGGACCAATGGACAATCTTGGCCCATAAATAAATTCTTTAATAAAAGGATAATAAAAATCCATAAGTAAAGTAAGTACATGGGTTGTACAATTAAGCTCACATGAGTTATTGGGCCAAGAGTAATTACCCAAATGATGAATATTAGAAATATTGGCATGAATAATATTTATTCAATTAAAAATATAAAATTACTTGAATAAGTGTGATAAATAGATTTACATAAGGAAATGGTGAATAATTGGAACTAAATCAATACCCATTAAGTTAAATTAGTAATGGGTTTACTAATGGACCTACATGAATTGTTGGGCCCAATTATGAAGAGTCCACCATGAGATGAGTGTTAAATAAGTGAAATTCGTACCTAAAATATTAATAAATAGAAAAGGGTTAAGATAATGAGTATTTTAACTCTTAATCATCTTAGAAAGAGTTCTAAACCTAGTATAACTCAATAGGACTCTATCCTAATCTAAAATTTGGATTTAGATGAGAGACAATTGGGTTAAATATAAGAGACCCAAATTAAATAGGGAAATTCGTAACTATATTATCTCTTAATTAAAAAGGGGTCATTAAAGTACTAATATGACTCATATATATCTTAATAAGAGTCCTAAGCCTATCCTAACCCATTACCCACGAAATTTGACCTCTCTCCATCTTATTAGGTGGATAAATGTAAGAGAATAGGGAGATAAATGTGAAAATTCAGAGTTTGAAGGGAAGGAAAGAGTTTTAAGTTATTAGGACTCTTAAGCAACCTAATAGACCTCTAATTAGTGTCAACCAAGCCCCATTTTCGTGGCTGGAGCTCTGGAGCATGAGGAGAAGGGTTGGAGCAAGGAGAAGAAGAAGGTTGGAGCAAGGAGAACTTCGAAATTCGTCACCCCTCAACCCTAGGATCTTTACAGTGCAAAAAGGTAGGCAATCTCTCAAGCTAAAATCGTGAAATTAATTACCCTAGGTAGCCTTCATGTACCTCTTCAAAAGCCCTATGGTTTCGTGGTATTTCGTTCACCCATTTGGGCGAATTTAATTTGTGAAATCCTGCTGTCACCATGAACCATAATCTCATGTTTTCTCTAATTGCCAATGTGTACATGCTCTCATGCCATGATAAAATTTTCAAATATACTACATCACACTAGCTTTCAAACGCTTCTGGTCTTGCTTGATTTCGATCTCTCATGAGAGAGAATTAAATCTTTGAATATCTATCAGACCTGTGCACTCGACCCTCCTTGTTTCCTTTTTAATCTCGTGCAACCTTGACATCATTCCATGATAAAATTATCATAAATATTACTACATGTTAGCTTTCAAACGCCGCTGTTTCATAATTTTTCATGATGTATTCATCCCTGAATAATTCATTGAACCCTGACTGCGCCTGTTTAGGTCACCGAAATGTAACCTGATCAATGCATATCTAAACCTTGTCTATTTTCAAATTAATCGTGCATGTTGATAGATATACATGTCTACTTTCGTTTAAAACTAGTTTCGTACTTTTTGGATCACCATACTATTTTATATGTAATTTAGAACGTCCATGTATCACAGAGGGCTCGCCCTGGAAAAAGGAAAAAGAGCAAACCCACCTGTTATCGCGACGGCGCGACCCGCCGCGATAACAGTGGGGTCGCGCCGGCCGATGGCGTCGCGTCAAGAACGCGGCGGCACGAGCTGCCGCGATTCGCTCCAGACCGGGCCAGACCGGCCAGGCCCCGTGTCGCGTCCGACCGCCCTGTCGCGACTTGAATCGCGACAAGTAGGTCCGTCGCGTTCTTGAAATTTCGGCCAGAACCTTTAATTGCTCTTATATCCCTGCTTTAAATGCCATCTAATCCTTGTACAAGTTAAACCATGTACTGTTAAGCTTAATAAATGATCTGAATATTTTTATTTGATAATATTTAAATGATTCTTATTAATTTAAAAGCCGTGAGCACGACTTATTCTATTCTCATGATTTCTTTACACTTGCACACTAAACATTGTTTATTGCCATTTGACCCTATTAAATTACTCAATAATGTATCTGGTAATTAAGTGAAATTAATTACCTAATTTACCTATTATTTAAATGACACATGTCTTCGTTTTACTCACGTGATTTGTACATCGTTATCGCGTCCCTCTGCCTTCGAGCACTCGAGGCAAGACGGACAACGTTTCGTTACACACTTTTTCTTGACATGGACCACCTCTCCACCGAGAATACTCTCGACTGGACTAGGGACTTCTTGTCAAGGCCTCCGTAAGTCTTCTTGGCTTTGGCGCACGTCCTTGCCGACGAGCTGGTTGTACCTTTAAATCCCGTTACACTCTTAGGGATCAGTACGATCCAAACGGCCTTAGTGAGATCTCTCTTATCTTGTGATCACGCCGGACCATCTGGCCAGTGTAGCACGGCTATGGGCGGTGGTGACTTCTTCTACCAGACTGCCGGTACCCGACCTGGTGATGTGCAACCGTTACTATCGTGGTTTATCGTTGTTTTACGATTATACCCCTATCTCATCTACTATCCTTGTACTCTCATCTATTCACGTTCACTCTACTATCTCGTCTATTCATCTAGTACTCTCTTGAAACTCTTGAGCTGTTGTGGCTCCCATTGCTTGTACTATACATGACTGTCTAGCGCCATAATATGGGTCTGGTGACCTACTAACTTTAATGCTAAGTGTGCAGGGCACGGAGAGTGTCCGAGGGGCTCCAATCTAGTCCTGGGGGCAGAGAGCCACCCGAAAATACCTGCAGGGGCTATTGACGGTGTTCTGCATTGCACCGGTTCTGACTATCTCGACATTGGCTAGACATCTAATTGTTTTACTATTAGTCTGAGGAGTTCAGACATAGTGTGCCAGTTCTGTGCTATTAGTGTGCTAGCACTGACTGATTAACATTTGTCTGAGGAGTTCAGACGAAATGTACTATCGTTAAATGGCTACTGTCCCAAAGTGACTATTGCCATACTCGACTAGTGCACCGTGGTGCAACCATACATGCTATCTCTATACAAGCTATCTCGTTACACGTCACCTTGATACAAGCTATCATATTACATGTCATTTTGATACACGCTATCTTGTTATACACTATCTTGTTACACGCTATCTCGTTATGTTGTCATCCTAATTTTGCAATACTCTTGAGAAATGTATTATCGTTCACTTGTTATCTTGTACTATTTCTCTCTTGACTATACTTGATCGTTCTCTCTAGTTAACCTGCGTTACAAGACATTAATCACTTAAAGCATGCTTGTTTACACGAGATATTAAGTCCTACTGAGCGTTATCGCTCACCCTTCGTTATTTGTTATTGTGTTTTCAGGTAAGTCAAGTGATGACCTTACACACGACAACGGGATTGGACTAGAGTGATGAGCGTCCTGAAGTCATAGCGATGGAATGTCCTTAGTACCTTAGAGTCTAGTTAGAGATTTGCTTTAGATTTCTTTTCCAATGTAATAATGTCATTGAGCCCTATGTTTTGGCTCTGAATTAGTGGTTGTAATAGTTTAGATGAATTATCAATAAAATGATGAGTTTTGTTACAATTATTGTTCATTAGTTGCTCTGATATTTGCGAATGTATGCGCAATTTACATTACCATACTCGTTGTTCATGCCTCCCAGATTTATTCCGCTGCTAAATTGGCGGGGCATGACAGTTGGTATCAGAGCCTAGGATGTCCTTATCAGGATATTTAAGTCTAGGATGTTCTAGGTGAACTGCCCTGACACGTGTCTAAGTCAACCACCATACCTATGTGAGAATTGGGTAGAACCATGGTTAAGATTTGAATACATTTATCTATATATATATGTATCAACTTGGTAATACTTTAAGCACCCAAAGTCTAAAAAGAAATAAATTAAGTATTATTGCTCGCAGGAGATTAGTGGAGATGGCTGGTGAGCATGGACAATTGCGGGACTTGCAAAGCACCGTACAAGGGTTAACTCAAGCCCTTAACAACGTGATTCAAGCAGGAGCAAGGAATGGGGCAGGAGATTTATACGGGAATTTCCAACGAATGAATCCTCCTAGGTTTAATGGAACTCCGGATCCCGATGATGCCGAAAATTGGGTGAAGACGATCGAACGGATCTTTAGAGTTATGCAATGTTCAGAACAGGAGAAAGTCCTTCTGGCAACCTTCCAATTGGACCGCGATGCTAGAGCTTGGTGGGAAGCTGCCAGTCGACAACTAACAAACATCAACATAGAGTGGGATGAATTTTTAGAACTCTTCAACACCAAATATTTTTCCGAAAGGATTCGTGAGAAGAAGGCAAATGAATTCGCCAATTTAAAACAACGAATGATGTCTGTAGCAGAATATGAAGCACAATTTCAAAGACTAGCACAATATGCACCACATTTGGTGAGTACGGAAAAGATGAAGGCAAAGAGATTCTTAGAAGGATTGAGACCTGTGTTCTGGGAAAAGTTGGCTCCGCTAGACCTTGTAGTATATTCGGACATGGTATCGAGAGCTCAAATAGTGGAGGACACCATGGGACTTCTTGAAAAGATCCATAAGAAGAAAGCGTTGAAAAGGGAACGTGATATCCATTCCAATGATAATAAAGGAAGAAATATAGTAGATAGCAAGAGAATGAAAGGGGAAGCAAAGCGGAAAGAATTCTGTAAATTTTGTAAAAAACCAGGGCATCAAATTGAAAACTGTTGGAAGAAACTAGGCAGATGTTTGTATTGTGGAAGTCAACAACATCGAGTCATCGATTGCCAAACAAAGAAGAACCAAACTCCACACTAAAGACGGTTACAAGTTCTTGTGGATACAAATCATGCCAATAAATGTAGACAAGGTATCAGTACTAAACTCTTAGTTCAGGTTCATATTATTTTCTCGAAAACAAAACCCTATAGTGGGGAGATGATGGAATGAAATATTCAGAATAAATTGATAGTCATATCATATCATATGAATTTGGGGACCAAATTCTATTTAAGTGGGGAGGATGTAGTACCCCGGAAAATCTATTAATTAAAAATTATAGATAAATAGAAAATTTATCTATTTATAAATACAATTAATTAAAACGATACACATCATTATTGCATGCGTATAAATCCCTATAAAAATTTTGTAAAAATAGTAGTTATACTTTAAATAATGTTCTCTAATGACCCATCATGAAATTTGGGCATAGAAAATTCGTTTGGACTTAGTTTAAGAATTTATGCGACTTATTAGCATAATTAAGGAATAAGTCGAAGAACCTATTATTTTATGTGCCAAAGTGGATTATAAATGAAAATAAATATGTGGGTAGACTTTAAATAATATGGGGTGATAGCCCTTATGATATTTGGACCAATGGACAATCTTGGCCCATAAATAAATTCTTAATAAAAAGGATAATAAAAACCCATTAAGTAAAGTAAGTATATGGGTTGTACAATTAAGCTCACATGAGTTATTGGGCCAAGAGTAATTACCCAAATGATGAATATTAGAAATATTGGCATGAATAATATTTATTCAATTTAAAAATATAAAATTACTTGAATAATGTGATAAATAGATTTACATAAGGATAAATGGTGAATAATTGGAAACTAAATCAATACCCATTAAGTTAAATTAGTAATGGGTTTGATAATGGACCTAACATGAATTGTTGGGCCCAATTATGAAGAGTCCACCATGAGATGAGAGTTAAATAAGTGAAATTCGTACCTAAAATATTAATAAATAAAAAAGGGTTAAGATAATGAGTATTTTAACTCTTAATCATCTTAGAAAGAGTTCTAAACCTAGTATAACTCAATAGGACTCTATCCTAATCTAAAATTTGGATTTAGATGAGAGACAATTGGGTTAAATATAAGAGACCCAAATTAAATAGGGAAATTCGTAACTATATTATCTCTTAATTAAAAATGGGTCATTAAAGTACTAATATGACTCATATATATCTTAATAAGAGTCCTAAGCCTATCCTAACCCATTACCCACGAAATTTGACCTCTCTCCATCTTATTAGGTGGAAAATGTAAGAGAATAGGGAGATAAATGTGAAAATTCAGAGTTTGAAGGGAATGAAAGAGTTTTAAGTTATTAGGACTCTTAAGCAACCTAATAGACCTCTAATTAGTGTCAACCAAGCCCCATTTTCGTGGCTGGAGCTCTGGAGCATGAGGAGAAGGGTTGAGCAAGGAGAAGAAGAAGGTTGGAGCAAGGAGAACTTCGAAATTCGTCACCCCTCAACCCTAGGATCTTTACAACGCAAAAAGGTAGGCAATCTCTCAAGATAAAATTATGAAATAATTACCCTAGGTAGCCTTCATGTACCTCTTCAAAAGCCCTATGGTTTCGTGGTATTTCGTTCACCCATTTGGACGAATTTAATTCGTGAAATCCTGCTGTCACCATGAACCCTAATCTCATGTTTTCTCTAATTGCCGATGTGTACATGCTCTCATGCCATGATAAAATTTTCAAATATACTACATCACACTATCTTTCAAACGCCCCTGGTCTTGCTTGATTTCGATCTCTCATGAGAGAGATTAAATCTTTGAATATCTGTCAGACCTGTGCACTCGACCCTCCTTGTTTCCTTTTTAATATCGTGCAAACTTGACATCATTCCATGATAAAATTATCATAAATATTACTACATGTTAGCTTTCAAACGCCGCTGGTTTCATAATTTTTCATGATGTATTCATCCCTGAATAATTCATTGAACCCTGACTGCGCCTGTTTAGGTCACCGAAATGTAACATGATCAATGCATATCTAAACCTTGTCTATTTTCAAATTAATCGTGCATGTTGATAGATATACATGTCGACTTTCGTTTAAAAATAGTTTCGTACTTTTTGGATCACCATACATTTTATATGTAATTTAGAACGTCCATGTATCACAGAGGGCTCGCCCTGGAAAAAAGAAAAAGAGCAAACCCACCTGTTATCGCGACGGCGCGACCCGCCGCGATAACAGTGGGGTCGCGCCGGCCGATGGCGTCGCGTCAAGAACGCGGCGCCGCCGCGATTCGCTCGGACCGGGCCAGACCGGCCAGGCCCCGTGTCGCGTCCGACCGCCCTGTCGCGACTTGAATCGCGACGGGTAGGTCCGTCGCGTTCTTGAAATTTCGGCCAGAACCTTTAATTGCTCTTATATCCCTGCTTTAAATGCCATCTAATCCTTGTACAAGTTAAACCATGTACTGTTAAGCTTAATAAATGATCTGAATATTTTTATTGATAATATTTAAATGATTCTTATTAATTTAAAAGCCGTGAGCACGACTTATTCTATTCTCATGATTTCTTTACACTTGCACACTAAAATTGTTTATTGCCATTTGACCCTATTAAATTACTCAATAATGTATCTGGTAATTAAGTGAAATTAATTACCTAATTTACCTATTATTTAAATGACACATGTCTTCGTTTTACTCGCGTGATTTGTACATCGTTATCGCGTCCCTCTGCCTTCGAGCACTCGAGGCAAGACGGACAACGTTTCGTTACACATTTTTTCTTGACATGGACCACCTCTCCACCGAGAATACTCTCGACTGGATTAGGGACTTCTTGTCAAGGCCTTCGTAAGTCTTCTTGGCTTTGGCGCACGTCCATTGCCGACGAGCTGGTTGTACCTTTAAATCCCGTTACACTCTTAGGGATCAGTACGATCCAAACGGCCTTAGTGAGATCTCTCTTATCTTGTGATTCACGCCGGACCACCTGGCCAGTGTTCTTAGCACGGCTAGTGGGCGGTGGTGACTTCTTCTACCAGACTGCCGGTACCCGACCTGGTGATGTGCAACCGTTACTATCGTGGTTTATCGTTGTTTTACGATTATACCCCTATCTCATCTACTATCCTTGTACTCTCATCTATTCACGTTCACTCTACTATCTCGTCTATTCATCTAGTACTCTCTTGAAACTCTTGAGCTGTTGTGGCTCCCATTGCTTGTACTATACATGACTGTCTAGCGCCATAATATGGGTCTGGTGACCTACTAACTTTAATGCTAAGTGTGCAGGGCACGGAGAGTGTCCGAGGGGCTCCAATCTAGTCCTGGGGGCAGAGAGCCACCCGAAAATACCTGCAGGGGCTATTGACGGTGTTCTGCATTGCACCGATTCTGACTATCTCGACATTGGCTAGACATCTAATTGTTTTACTATTAGTCTGAGGAGTTCAGACATAGTGTGCCAGTTCTGTGCTATTAGTGTGCTAGCACTGACTGATTAACATTTGTCTGAGGAGTTCAGACGAAATGTACTATCGTTAAATGGCTACTGTCCCAAAGTGACTATTGCCATACTCGACTAGTGCACCGTGGTGCAACCATACATGCTTTCTCTATACAAGCTATCTCGTTACACGTCACCTTGATACAAGCTATCATATTACATGTCATTTTGATACACGCTATCTTGTTATACACTATCTTGTTACACGCTATCTCGTTATGTTGTCATCCTAATTTTGCAATATTCTTGAGAAATGTATTATCGTTCACTTGTTATCTTGTATTATTTCTCTCTTGACTATACTTGATCGTTCTCTCTAGTTAACCTGCGTTACAAGACATTAATCACTTAAAGCATGCTTGTTTACACGAGATATTAAGTCCTACTGAGCGTTATCGCTCACCCTTCGTTATTTGTTATTGTGTTTTCAGGTAAGTCAAGTGATGACCTTACACACGACAACAGGATTGGACTAGAGTGATGAGCGTCCTGAAGTCATAACGATGGAATGTCCTTAGCACCTTAGAGTCTAGTTAGAGATTTGCTTTAGATTTCTTTTCCAATGTAATAATGTCATTGAGCCCTATGTTTTGGCTCTGAATTAGTGGTTGTAATAGTTTAGATGAATTATCAATAAAATGATGAGTTTTGTTACAATTATTGTTCATTAGTTGCTCTGATATTTGCGAATGTATGCGCAATTTACATTACCATACTCGTTGTTCATGCCTCCCCGATTTATTCCGCTGCTAAATTGGCGGGGCTTGACAGTTGGCCTCTCCTAAGCCTCACACATAAGCTCCAGGAAAACCCAGAAATGGGTCATCGTAAATGACCCTTAAATCATCTGGCCCATTGATCCCTATAAAACCTATCCAAATGGTGTCCATTTGTATTGAAATTTTAGCCATAGACTAATATGATGGTTTTACAAATTATGGTGATTTTAGTTTAATTTTTAGAATTTATTTTCTACTGGATGAAAAATCGCCTGAAAAATGGTCGCGTCGACTTAATCTAAAAATCCGAACGTCGAAATATTCGGATAGTTACATATTTGATATCACCACATTTTCTAAGAATTATGGTGTTCTCGGATTTCATTTTCGTTATAGTTTTTCGGTGTCGCCCTGTCAGGGTGCGCACGACCAAAAGTGATATCAGGGTATGATAAAGTGTCTTTAACACACCCTAAATCCTAAATATCTCAATTTAAACCTAATCGATTTGCATAAACAAGAATTTCTAAGCAAATATGGTATTTAAAATTCGAGGGTATTACATTTCTCCCCCTGTTAAAATAAATTTCGTCATCGAAATTGGCAAGATTTACTTACCGAATAGTTGTTGATACTTTTCCTTTATCTCTTGCTCCAATTCCCACGTTTCTTCTTCGATGAATGCGCTTTTCCATAAGATCTTCACCATAGAAATTGCTTTGTTTCTAAGAACTCGTTCTTTCCTATCCAATATTTTCACGGTTCCTCCTGTACGGTTAAATCTAACTGTATTTCCACATCTTCATGGCTGATCACATGAGAGAGGTCCATTATGTATTTCCTCAACATAGATATGTGAAATACATTATGAATATGCGACCAAGAGGGCGGAAGAGCTAATTGGTATGCTGCTTCCCCTATTCTTTGTAATATCTCAAAAGATCCTACATATCTTGGACTGAGTTTTCCTTTCTTACCAAATCTCATGATACCTTTGGTTGGAGAGATCTTTAGAAATACATGATCACCTATGTTAAACTCCAGTGGCCTTCTTCTTCTATCAGCATACTTCTTCTGTCTGTCTTGAGCTATTAATAATCTCTTCCTGATTAGTTTAATCTTCTCTGAGCAGTTCTAAATTAATTCTGGCCCAATGAGAGTCTTTTCTCCTACTTCTACCCAACAAAGGGGTGATCTACAGGGTCTACCATATAATGCCTCATATGGTGCCATTCCAATACTTGTATGGTAACTATTATTGTATGCAACTCAATCAAGGGTAGATAATCATCCCAGCTACCACGCCAATCCAAACTATAGGCTCTTAGCATATCTTCAAGTGTTCGGATAGTTCTTTCTGATTGGCCATCGATTTGTGGATGATATGCTGAACTAAATTTTAATTGTGTACCCATGGTTGCTTGAAGACTTTTCCAAAATCTAGCAGTGAACATTGGATCTCTATCCGAAATTATTGACAAAGGAATTCCATGAAGTCTCACTATTTCCTTTATATACAATTGAGCCAAATCTTCTAATGATTGTGTCTTTGTAATTGCTAGAAAATAAGCCGATTTAGTTAATCTATCCACAATTACCCAAATCGCATCATGCTTCTTCTTTGTCTTTGGTAAACCCATCACGAAGTCCATAGTTATCTGTTCCCATTTCCATACTGGAATCTCAATTAGTTGCATAGGCCCTGCTGGTTTTGGTGTTCAGCCTTTATTTGTTGACATGTTAAACATTTACTCACAAATTTTGCTATGTCCTTTTTCATTCTATGCCACCAAAACTACTTTTTCAGATCCTGATACATTTTAGAGCTTCCGAGATGAATCGAATACTGAGATTTGTGCCCTTCCTTCAATAACTCACTTTTAATTTCTTCATTCTCTGGTATGCATATTCTGTTTTGAAATCTAATTATCCCTTGAGCATCTTTGATGTATCCTAGTTGTTTACCATCTCTTTTAGTTTTTGATCTTGATTCTGTGCTTCACCAATTTTATCTAATAATACCGACCTTACTGTCAATTGTGCCATTATCAGATTTTCTGCACCAGATCTTGGTGAGTATTCGATCAAATCTGTCATTTCTTTCCACTGTTGGTGCATTTGTAGTGCTCTTGATTTATTTTGCTCAAAGCATCAGCAACTACATTAGCTTTACCTGAATGGTAATTTACTGTAAAATCATAATCCTTCAAAAATTCTAACCATCTCCTTTGTCTCAGATTCAGTTCCTTCTGAGAAAATATATACTTTAGACTCTTATGGTCAGTATAAACTTCAAATTGTTCCACATACAAATAGTGGTGCCAGATCTTCAAAACATGTATGATCGCTGTCAATTCTTAGTCATGAGCCGGATAATTCCTTTCATGATCTTTTAGTTGTTTGGAAGCATAAGCTACCACTTTCCCATGCTGCATAAGAACACATCCAATTCCTCTTTGAGATGCATCAGTATACACTATAAATCCTCCCGATCCTTGAGGTAAAGTAAGAATCAGAGCTGTGGTAAGCTTCTCTTTTAATTCCTGAAAACTGACCTCACATTTCTTATTCCACACAAAAGGTGTCTCTTTTCTAGTTAACTGAGTCAAAGGCATAGCTATAGAAGAAAAGCCTTCAATAAATCTCCTATAGTAACCAGCTAATCCCAAGAAACTTCGGATCTATGATAGATTCTTGGGTCTTTCCCAATTTAGAACTGCTTCAACTTTACTCGGGTCTACAGCCACACCTTTTCCAGAAATCACATGACCCAAAATTTCACTTCCTTGAGCCAAAACTCACATTTACTTAACTTACCATACAATTGATGTTTCCTTAAGGTTTGTAGTACAACTCTCAAATGTTCCTTGTGTTCTTCTTCATTAGATGAATATATCAACACATCATTTATAAATACCACCACAAAATTATCCAAATAAGGCTGGAATACCCTATTCATCAAATCCATAAATACCGCAGGTGCATTAGTGAGTCCAAATGGAAGTACTAAAAACTCATAATGTCCATATCTGGTTCTAAATGTTGTCTTAGGAATGTCATCTTCTTTCACTCTCAATTGATGGTATCCAGACCTTAGATCAATCTTAGAGAATATTGTGGCAGATCGAAGTTGATCAAATAAGTCATCAATTCTTGGTAATGGATATTTGTTCTTGATTGTAACTTGATTCAACTTCCTATAATCAATACATAATCTGAGAGATCCATCTTTCTTTCTCACAAACAATATCGGTGCTCCCCATGGTGACACACTTGGTCTAATAAACCTTTGTCTAATAAGTCTTGCAACTGCTTCTTTAATTCTGTCAACTCAGCTGGTGCCATTCTATAAGGAGCTATGGATATAGGTAAAGTTCCAGGTAAAAGTTCAATGGTAAAGTCAATTTCTCTAATTGGAGGTAATCAAGATAAATCATTAGGAAAGACATCTGGAAATTCTTTTACAACATCAATATCTTGAACTGATACATGTTTATGCTCATTTGATATGGCCATCACACTTGCCAGATAACCTTGACAACCATTTCTCAGCCATTTCATGGCTTTAAGTGCTGATATAGTCTTCTTGTTTCCATTATTCTTTGGACATGTATAGCTAAAATCTGCTAATCTCGGCCTTTTAAATGTTAAAACTTTCTTATGGCAATCTAATACTGCATGATTTTCTACTAACCAATCCATTCCCAGTATTATGTCAAAATCTTGCATGTTATCCAATACATATACATATGCGGTAAGTTCATGCTCTCCTATTTTCATATTTACTTCAGGGATAACAGAGGTAAGTGTGGCTATTTGACCAGTAGGATAGTCAAGTACCATACTTCCTACTAATTTATCTGGTTTTTGAGATATAGAATTAAAAAATACTCGAGAAATAAATGAATGAGTAGCTTCAGGGTCAAATAATACTCTAGCATACATATTTCTAGTCAGGAGAATACCTTCAGCTACAGTGGGAGTGTCTTGGGCTTCCTCCTTTGTCAAACCAAAGACTCTAGCTGGTCCCTTAGGTGTTGTCTTGGGGCTTGCTGAAAGTAGGGTTGTGGCTTTTGCGCTTTTGACTGGTCTGCTTTGTGTGGACAGTCCTTAATCATGTGCCCTTTTGACCACATCCATAGCATTTCCTGCTACTTTCCAGCACTCATCACCGGGGTGTCTTCCTCCACATTGAACACACACGGGCCAACTCTTTTTCTGTTCTCCCTGCTGCTTGGTTGAATCAACCTTTCGCTTCTGACCTTTCGTTCCTTGTTATACACATTTTTCTTCTTACCCCTATTGGTTTCTTTGCTTCTCATATATTCCATAAATTCAGATTCCACTATAAATGCAGTCTTTAGTGCCACTGCCATGTTTTGGGGATCCAGTGGAGCTACCCTGCTCCTCACACTGGGTTTCAATCCTCTCACAAACTTCTTTACCCTTCTGAGTTCATTATCACAAATGTGGGGTGCATATTTTTCTAGTTCAGTAAATTTAGTTTCATACTCTCCCACGGTCATATCTTTTTGCTCCAACTGTAAAAATTCCACTTCTTTCCTATCCTTGATATGTGGTGGAGTGTATTTTTCATACAACTCTCTTAAGAATTCTTCCCAACTAATGTTATCTCCTCTATTTTTGAATGCATTTCTCATGGCAGATTGCCACCATTTATCAGCTCTATCCTGAAGCATATAAGTCGCCAATGTGACTTTGTCTTCTTCTTCACATCTAATTGCCTTAAATATCTTTTCCATCTCTCTAACCATCCTTCTACAATTTCAGGTTGGCTACTTCCTTTGAAGTCTGGAGGTCCCATCTTCTTAAATTTCTCTAACAACGATGCTCCAGAAATTCTTTCTCCACCCATATCTTGTGGTTCTTCATTAGTGTTTGCACCATTCCCTGAAATGACTGCATAAATGTAGAAAAATCAGGAGTCCCAGTACTTCCTTCTTGAGAGTTTCTGGACAATGGAACATTGGGAACTTCCTCCCTAGAACCTTCTTCAATTTCCTCATGTCTATCCTCACTGGATGTGTCGATAGCTTTCTCTTTGTCTGCCATTTTCCTGGAACACCATCAAACACATCCAATTAATTCATACTAACCACTTAAATTTTAAGAAACAAAATGATCTTTAGAGATTCTAGAATACACACAAATGTTTTATTTATTTCCTTTGTGAAAATGGTCACAGAGATATCTATCACCCATAACCTTTCTCTGATACCACCTCTGTAACACCCTCCTCCGACTTCACACAAACACATACATATAAACTTTGATCGGAAGAGGGGTTACGCTGACAAATTTTCGTTATGGGTAGACAAATCCATGTAATGCTCAACATTAGCAAACCATTTCACAAAGGCGTCTTTGAACATATTATACTTCACAAGGTAACAAAGTACTAATACTCATTATTTACAAGCGCTAAGTTTCTCTCTTTAATTTAATACATCATCAACTAAAAGAAACTACTAAAACTACGCTATTCTTCTTCATTCTCTTCATCGTCTGCAGCGGAATTGAGATTCATCTGTAGCTGAGATTATACACACCTTCAATCTGAAAGGGTTGGAGGAACAAAGGCATGAGTCGGAAGGACTCAGTAGGTGAAAGTAAGCATATATGGATCGAAAACACATTTGCTCATTAATTTCATACTTAACAGAAACATATAGCTCAAATTGAATTCATAATGAGCTCAAACAAATCACCAAATAAGAGTCATATTTGTCTTTCAGAATTCAGACCATAACTTGATTTGGAAACGAACTTGACAGGCATCACTGCTCTCAAGAGGTTACTAAATAGACGTAATATACACATCCTCAGTGCCTAGGTGATTCCAGCACCTTAGATCTTGTTCATTGCGCAAGAACGGGGTTTATTACCCACCATCATCAGTCCATTGACTTGGATTTACCTACAAACTATCGCCCTCAGCTGATCACAGGTGGCTGGTGCTACCACAAGTGATCCTAAACCCTCTTTTGAAGAGAACACTGTCTTCATATCATAAATTTCTTTTCATGAGCATAACAGAGATTGGAAATCCAAGGTAGTTTTGATTGAGAATTAATACAGATATCTTGGTGGCAAAGTTGCTTGGAGTTCAAATAATATAAGAAAGACAATTAGTTGAGACAGGGTTATGATTTAAAGCCAATACTTCGGAAGATTGAAATCACATAAGAACCCAAGAATATGAAGATTCACAATTGTCATCACAAATTATTCATATCTCATAAGGTGTTCAAACATATGAACTCTCAGGTGATCAGATTTTATAGACTTAGTTACCGAATACAGGAGAATAGACTCAATCAGAGTACTATTCGTAATTGACAATGTTATGAATAATTCAAGGGAGGTTAAGGTACATAATGTCGGTAAACTTTGTTGTAATATGACAGTAAATACCAAGGTAAAAAGTGGGTAGCTTTCCATACTAATAGGTTGAAGGTTTGACAAGGATTGGTACAAGAAAGATTGCTGAAATTCAGTTCAGGACAACATTGTCGACAGCCAGGAGGTGGCTGTCGACAGATAGTGGCTTCCAGAACTGGGTTTGCTGGTCTGGGACAGTACCTGTCGACAGAAAGGGGCTGGCTGTCGACAGCTACTACTGTTCCATATTTTCACAATTATGTGAGACCGAGTCTGTCGACAGCTAGTTTCTCCCTGTCGACAGCTACTTGTTTTCATTCCAGAAATGGCTTTAGGTGTAATCCAACAACTCTAATCTGAACCTATGGACCAAGGCTTGAATTATATCAAGTAGAAGAATCTAATTGTAGTTTCACAGTGATTTGTAAGCTAAACAAGCAAGATGAAACAGGAGGTTTGCAATCCAAACTTGCCTAGCTAGAAACTAAACATGTGTAATAATGGAAGTATAGCCTTGATAGCAATAGTTTAATGGAGGATTCCTACAAGATGGACACTAATTCACAATGTGTTTCATGGATCTAAATCAAGACTTAAAGTATTAATCATTTAAACCGAAGTCTTCATACTATTCTAAAGATAATTGAGATTTCTACAAAACTCAATCCATTCCCAACAAGAGTACTTCTATCATGACTGGAGGAAAAATAGAAGAACCACAGGTCATGACACAAACAGGAGACATGGTTTCTACGAATGAAGGAACTGTGAGCATGGTACATAGGAAACTGAGAAGGATTTGAGGTATGACACCTACTTGACTTGGTAAAGAACAAAGGTTCTTCTTCTCCACGTAAAAATCTACAGTAGAAAGAAGAATACAGAACAACTAGACAGGGAGAAGCTTCGACAGTGCAGTTGAAGATGTGTCGACCCACTTCGGGCAAAGCAGCATCAGCAACCACGACTAGCAACTGCACAGCTCCCACAACAATAGCTCAGTAGCTCCAAATGAAATAACGACAGTAGTAGCAAGAGGAGTGGAAGGTTTGTACGATGGGTAAGAGGAGAGTTTTTGTGACGGCCCTGGATATTTATGCCCTTAAGGCTCCATATCCAGATCCGCCTCCCGCGAACGGACCGAAGTCTCGCAAGGGATAGCTCACACAAGTGTCCAGTAAGAATGTAAAAGACAAACCACAACAGTATAAGACACTAGAAAGTACATGTGCTCATACTTGCATATAACAATTTACAACTGTCCCATTACATTAAGACATGTCCAATAAAAAGTACAACTACCTGGGCATGCCCCGAGGGAGCACAAGCTCACATAACACTAACTACTACACAACTGCTGGTGGTACAAGTCTGACACAATGCTGCTGCAAGCCAAACACTTGGCAAGCCCTGAAAAGAACTGTAGGGGAGTGAGCCTCAACAAGTCACAGGCTCAGTAGGGGCTACCCAAAACAACACAGTAACCACGGACACCTCAACCCCATGGGTCTCACTGGCAACACCAATAGCCAAACCTTTCATGCTCACAACATTTATATTTAAATAACACTTAAACAGTAATTGATAAACAAATGCATATTCCTTATAAAGAAAGAGGAACCACAGGCTTGTCTCTCAACAACTAAAATGCCTAGGCTGTAAGCCTCACAGGCACATTACAGTCACAACCAATCATTTAAGCCATAAGCCGCACAAGTCAACCACTGCCTAGGCTTATAAGCTTCACAGGTAAATCTCAAGTACGTGGGTAACAAGACTGCTAACCAAAAGCTGGCCCTTTATGCCCAAACCTCAATATGTCGATAGCCACACACACCAAGTAACATGATCGGCTACAGCAGGCCAATCCATCACATATGAAAACCATATACGGTAGTTTACCCGAGGAAGGTAAAACACATTGAGTGGAAGGTCACACCACACGACCTCCACGAAACACAGTTCCATGTCAACACCAGAAAGACTGGTATACGATGTGTCACCACAAACCATTACCCACACAGGGTACAGGTACCTATTACCACAAGGCACTAGCACGGAAACCGCAAGTGAATCAGTGCCGTAACAGGGCACACCATAGCAAGCTAAACCACCACGAAAACCAATCACTAAACTAGTGCCAACATAAGGCACTTCATTACAGCAAATCCATAATACAACTGTGCCAACGACAAGGCATACTACACGAGTCAAACACACTTGGCGAGCCAACACTCACCAACCATAACCAAAACGGTGCCACCACTCGGCACACCACAAGCCACAACTGCAGTCACAACAGTGCCAACACCAGGGTACACCTCGAACGAGTCAAACCTCGACTACGAGTCACAAACTCACGAGCTACAGCCAATGGCAAAGCACGAGTCAGAAAGGAACGACGTCACCACAACCACAAATGGAGCTAGCAAAGCACGAGTGGCGAAGAACGATGCCACCACACAGGAACGGCCTACTGGCTGATCAGGCCAGTATCTAACCCGGACAACACAACACAAGAACTACCTCTCAGCCTCGCAGTCATGGACGAAAGGTCCAACTGCCGCTCCACGAGAACAAGTCAAACAACTGTGGAGACCAACCAACACCACACCTGAAGACACACAACTGCAGGTCCATGCCTGGCACCTCTAGGGTCTCTGGCCGGAGCCCCCTAAAGTGAGGCACTGGAAAACAGGACTAGCCGGGGACCAGTGTCGACTACTGGTGTCCGTACCCCCAACTACGAGCGCGCTACAAGCGACTGCACACCCACCAACACAAGCCGCTGCCCTACTGTCGTCTTTCCCTCAGCCGGACGTACAACTCAAACACAGGAGTGAGGGTGTCCAGGAAGACGACACAGACCTCAACGGTACCACACTGTACCGGGACAAACCCCGAGCACAACAAACACACGTGCCTGGCTCACAAAGAACCTGGGGTACCCGACTAGAGAGGCATTCCGGAATAGGCCCGGACCACCACACTCGGCAAGCTCAAACCACGATATATACACAAACACTTTCTGTTACCGATCACAGTACATATGTTAGGAATAGCTTGTTCCAGTCACCCTGTGACTTACAAGCTAACCTACACAATCACACACAAAACCACATTAATAATAATACCACGACCTATCATTGGTCACAAAGTGACAGTGAAGGTTACACTAAACACTGATCACATAATCATATAATAATACACTTGTATTTACTAATTATCCATCCAGAATAATCTATAAAAGATTCTAGAAGAAAGAGGCTAGGTTCATACGTGAACCTCATCGCCACAACACCACAATAATTAATATATAATAAACATGATAACGTACGATGTGCCATGCATATACAAACCACTTGCACGACATCAAAACCCTGTGATATTTCACAACTACATAGCCAGTAAACTGACCTCAAAAGCCCCGTGCTCCAAGAGCACCACAGGTGTTAATACACCGCAACACTTTAATAAGAATGCCATTAAAAACACACTGTGCACATGCACAGGTTGGCGGCGACATCGATTGTCGTCCAAAGGATATAGACGACAATGTCCCTTGCCGTCAACACCAAGTAAGCGACCACCACTTGGCCGTTTACCCACAATCATTGGCTAGATACCTAGCCGTTAATCTCCAAACGAAGAACTCTGCGTCAACCGATGTTGACGCCAAGATCTTCACAGCAAAACCCGCCAAAACACACAAAATGGCCCTAGGCCGATTGCATGCATGGGCAATCTAGCCATAAATACAATAGAAAAACAAGGAGAAACACTTCCCCTTACATCTATATACCATAATTAAACCAGAAAAGCAAGATCCAATACTTGGGTCGATCAAACCACCCAATTTCCCGGCATGGTAACCCTTTTTCCCAAAAACACAATTAACAAGTAATCTGTGCAAATGGAGTATGACAATTCAAACAAGAGAAGTCAAGGTGTCCAATCCCTACCTCAGAAATGCAAATAAACTCCTAAAGAACTTCAAATCGCGCCGAAACCCCCAGGAGCTTCCCGCGAACACCACCCTCCAATCTGTCATTCCCCGCCCGATCTGCCGCTACTGCGCGCATCACGGCCTTCCCACGTGCTCCCGTCAACCGTCGGAAGTAGTGAAGAAGCACTAGAAGACAGGTGGGGAAGAGGAGGGAAGAAAATGGGGAAATAAGAAGGCTCGGGTTACCCTAAAACACAGGCGCCTCAGGTTAACGTCAACCCCTGCGCCGCTAACCAAAACCGCCACAACTAGGCGTCCACATCGCTCGACGCCAAGTTCAAGCAATAAAACCCATTAAAATAAACGGTAGACGTCCACATCGATGGACGCCAAAACATGTTAACGGCAACCCATGGCCGCCAACACAAAGTCGACGTCACCCACCTGGACGCCAACCCACTGTTGATGTCCAGCACACTGAACCCAACACAGACCCATAACCAAGCCCGGTAAGGATCTAATAAGAAACACACAACATAATGGGCCTCACATTGGCCACCAAACCCACTAAACCTGGATCCACGGGGATCCGGAAAATGCGCGACGTTACATTATTATCACCTAAAAGAAATGTCGTCCTCGACATATAAAACAAATCACAATAAACCAGATTATCACTTAAAAAGAAATGAAACCATATATAGAACAAGAGGATACTCTTTCTCTGCATCAGCCTTTCAATTCATCTATCCATTTCCATCCTTGCTTTGTTCTTTTCTTTTCTTTCAATTCATTTCACAATTACTTGTTCTGCCAATTCCATTTCTTTCCTTACCTTTCAATTGTAGATGATTCTACCTTGCCGATGGTGCTTTATCTCCTTGGACTGAACTACTTTCACATTTTTCCAGCTGTGTTTGCAACATTTCTTTCGGGACCACTTTACCTTTCTCGAATATCTTATATTGTAATATTCTTTCATGCCGCCATTTTTTTTCTATTTATCATTGCTTGCTGTTATTCTGCATCATCTGCATTTACATTCGCAACTGTCACCTCTTCAAAGAAAACCAATCACCATCTTTGAATTTCATGCTCTTTTTCATATTATTCTGCTCATATCGTTTTAAGTCATCTCTGATTAAAAACCATAATAAACTCTGCTCTCTTTTTTCCACTGTGCAAACTTTACACTTTCTTCTTATCCCAGCAAACCTTGAACAATCTGTGGATATTAAATCTTTCTTGATTTCGCTTCCGCTGCGCTACTCTGATCACACTGAACACTTGCAAAATATTCCACAATTTCTGTTCTCGTATTATTTTCAATTATTTTCATCTGGCTTTAACTGAATTCATTTCTAACTTTAACTGCTTCTCAAATCATCTCATTCAATTAATTCATGCTGAAGAAATTACTGCAATTTCTGACCTGCCAAACTGCTATTAACATGCTTTACTCTTCATATACCTTTCTTGCTTTACTGACATTCTCTGGCTAATCTCATAATTCTGGGGCAAAAACTTTCCAATATTACTTAATCAATCTGCTCCAGCATTAACCCTGAAATATCTTAATAACAGTTCACTTATGTTCAATTGAATCATTTCTTTGCACCGATATGCAAACTCTAACTGACATTTTCTGACTCATCTAATTTTATTCACTTCATCATTTGTTAAATTCTTCCTTTCTCTGATCCATATTTCTTCTTTATCTAAACTGCCAATCATTCTAATCATAACATCTTTTCCGCAAAATACTTCCCTCATTCATTCTGCTGCCTGGCTAATCTTACTGTACCGTTCATACTATAAATCTTTCTGATATTTAATTATCCCTCTTTAAAATACAGCAAAAACTCAAATTTAAATACCAATTTCTTTAAATATAACAACTTGCTCTGCCTGCTTCCCTCATTCCATTAAATGCTCTTTTCTCAAATAACATAAATATTACAATCTGTCTGCTGTTTTTCTCAACTCAATATTTATTAACTGCTTCTCCATTAATGCACTTCTTTCCATTCTATTCATTTGCCTTGAACTCATTCTAACATACTTAACTTTAATTTTGATTTTCCTCGAACTGCTCACAGTTACTAACTTTCACTGCTCTTATCTTTAGCACAGCCATCTTTACTAACTTTTCTGCAGAGTTCCTCATAACTTGTCATTCATCAACTAAATATTTCTCTTATGCAATTCTTAGAAAATCTCTTTACACACTGATTCTTCTTTCTCTCTTTCTTTATTCAACTAATCCTTTCTGTACATATTTGTACAAATCCTCATATCAAACTTCATTATCATCACTATTCATAACAACGCTTTTCTCAAATTTCCCTTCTCAGGTACACTTAATCATCACTATTCTTTTATGTACCAGCACCTCTTTAACACTAATCACATTCTCATCCACACTGTTTCTTGATATCATCTGACTCAGATCTCTGATGCCACAATACCTCTACTGAGGTTCTCAACTATATTTTGCACATTTAATCACTTCTAACACACACACTGATCTGATCTCATCATCTTGTTACCCTGCTAACTCTGTATTCTTACTGAATTCCATATCCAAACTTATTAATTACCTCAATCCTTTAACTGTGAATCTTTAACAACCAAATCATTCTATCACAACTAACACACTGGTATAATCACACAGATTATACCACCTCTAATCACATCAACTTTCAACAACTGCTAACGGCTGCCAAATTCTCAACTCAAAAACACATTTTACAAAACAAAAACTTAAACAAATACCACTTTAACCAACACAAAACCGCAGACTTACTACCAGCAGTGGACATTAATTCATGTATTGGACATTGCAACTTCAATGTCTTTTCATATTCTAACTGGACATTGCTCTGATACCAACTGTGACGGCCCTAGATATTTATGCCCATTAAGGCTCTATATCCAGATTCGCCTCCCGCGAACGGACCGAAGTCTTGCAAGGGATAGCTCACACAAGTGTCCAGTAAGAATGTAAAAGACAAACCACAACAGTATAAGACACAAAAGTACATGTGCTCATACTTGCATATAACAATTTACAACTGTCCCATTACATTAATACATGTCCAATTAAAAAGTACAAACTACCTGGGACATACCCCGAGGGAGCACAAGCTCACACAACACTAACTACTACACAACTTCTGGTGGTACAAGTCTGACACAACGCCGCTACAAGCCAAACACTCGGCAAGCCCTGAAAAGAACTGTAGGGGAGTGAGCCTCAACAAGTCACAGGCTCAGTAGGGGCTACCCAAAACAACACAGTAACCACGGACACCTCAACCCCAATGGGTCTCACTGGCAACACCAATAGCCAAACCATTTCATGCTCACAACATTTATATTTAAATAACAGCTTAAACAGTAATTGATAAACAATGCATATTCCTTATAAAGAAAGAGGAACCACAGGCTAGTTCTCTCAACAACTAAAATGCCTAGGCTATAAGCCTCACAGGCACATTACAGTCACAACCATCATTTAAGCTATAAGCCGCACAAGTCAACCACTGTCTAGGCTTATAAGCTTCACAGGCAAATCTCAAGTACGTGGGTAACAAGACTGCTAACCAAAAGCTGGCCCTTTATGCCCAAACCTCAATATGTCGATAGCCACACACACCAAGTAACATGATCGGCTACAGCAGGCCAATCCATCACACATGAAAAACCATATATGGTAGTTTACCCGAGGAAGGTAAAACACATTGAGTGGAAGGTCACATCACACGACCTCTAAGAAACACAGTTCCACGTCAACACCAGAAAGACTGGTATACGACGTGTCACCACAAACCCTTACCCACACAGGGTACAGGTACCTATTACCACAAGGCACTAGCACGGAACCGCAAGTGAACCAGTGCCGTAACAGGGCACACCATAGCAAGCTAAACCACCACGAAAACCAATCACTAAACCAGTGCCAACATAAGGCACTTCATTACGGAAAATCCATAATACAACTGTGCCAACGACAAGGCATACTACACGAGTCAAACCACACTTGGCGAGCAAACACTCACCAACCATAACCAAAACGGTGCCACCACTCGGGCACACCACAAGCCACAACTGCAGTCACAACAGTGCCAACACCAGGGTACACCTCGAACGAGTCAAACCTTGACTACGAGTCACAAACTCACGAGCTACAGCCAATGGCAAAGCACGAGTCAGAAAGGAACGACGTCACCACAACCACAACTGGAGCTAGCAAAGCACGAGTGGCGAAGAACGACGCCACCACACGGGAACGGCCTACTGGCTGATCAGGCCAGTATCTAACCCGGACAACACAACACAAGAACTACCTCTCAGCCTCGCAGTCATGGACGAAAGGTCCAACTGCCGCTCCATGAGAACAAGTCAAACAACTGTGGAGACCAACCAACACCACACCTGCAAACACACAACTGCAGGTCCATGCCTGGCACCTCTAGGGTCTCTGGCCGGAGCACCCTAAAGTGAGGCACTGGAAAACAGGACTAGCCGGGGACCAGTGTCGACTACTGGTGTCCGTACCCCCAACTACGAGCGCGGTACAAACGACTGCACACCCACCAACACAAGCCGCTGCCCTACTATCGTCTTTCCCTCAACCGGACGTACAACTCAAACACAGGTGAGGGTGTCCAGGAAGACGACACAGACCTAAACGGTACCACACTATACCGAGACAAACCCCGAGCATAACAACACACGTGTCTGGCTCACAAGAACCTGGGGTACCCGACTAGAGAGGCATTCCGGAATAGGCGCCGGACCACCACACTCGGCAAGCTCAAACCACGATATATACAAACACTTTCTGTTACCGATCACGGTACATATGTTAGGAATAGCTTGTTCCAGTCACCCTGTGACTTACAAGCTAACCTACATAATCACACACATAAACCACATTAATAATAATACCACGACCTATCATTGGTCACAAAGTGACAGTGAAGGTTACACTAAACACTGACCACGATAATCATATACTAATTACGCTTGTATTTTACTAATTATCCATCCATAATAATCTATAAAGATTCTAGAAGATCGAGGTTAGGTTCAGACGTGAACCTAATCGCCACAACACCACAATAATTAATATATAATAAACATGATAACTTACGATGTGCCATGCATATACAAACCACTTGCACGACATCAAAACCCTGTGATATTTCACAACTACATAGCCAGTAAACTGACCTCAAAAGCCCCGTGCTGCAAGAGCACCACAGGTGTTAATACACTGCAACACTTATAACAAGAATGCCATTAAAAACACACTGTGCACATGCACAGGTTGGCGGCGACATCAATTGCCGTCCAATGGATATAGACGACAATGTCCCTTGACGTCAACACCAAGTAAGCAACCACCACTTGGCCGTTTACCCACAATCAACGGCTATATACCTAGCCGTTAATCCCCAACGAAGAACTCTGCGTCAACCGATGTTGATGCCAAGATCTTCACTGCAAAACTCGCCAGAATACACAAAATGGCCCTAGGCCGATTGCACGGGCAATCTAGCCATAAATACAATAGAAAAACAAGGAGAAACACTTCCCCTTACATCTATATACCATAATTAAACCAGAAAAGCAAGATCCAATACTTGGATCGATCAAACCACCCAATTTCCCAGCATGGTAACCCTTTTTCCCAAAAACACAATTAACAAGTAATCTGTGCAAACGGAGCATGACAATTCAAACAAGAGAAGTCAAGGGGTCCAATCCCTACCTCAGAAACGCAAATAAACTCCTAAAGAACTTCAAATCACGCTGAAACCGTCAGGAGCTTCCCGCGAACACCACCCTCCAATCCGTCATTCCCCACCCGATCTGCCGCTACTGCGCGCATCACGGCCTTCCCACGTGCTCCCGTCAACCGTCGGAAGTAGTGAAGAAGCACTAGAAGACAGGTGGAGGAAGAGGAGGGAAGAAAATGGGAAATAGAAGGCTCGGGTTACCCCTAAAAACACAGGCGCCTCAGGTTAACGTCACCCTGCGCCGCTAACCAAAACCGCCACAACTAGGCGTCCACATCGCTCGACGCCAAGTTCAAGCAATAAAACCCATTAAAATAAACGGTAGACGTCCACATCGATGGACGCCAAAAACATGTTAACGGCAACCCATGGCCGCCAACACAAAGTCGACGTCACCCACCTGGACGCCAACCTACTGTTGATGTCCAGCACACTGAACACCAACACAGACCCATAACCAAGCCGGTAAGGATCTAATAAGAAACACACAACACTAATGGGCCTCACATTGGCCACCAACCCGCTAAACCTGGATCCACGGGATCCAGAAAATGCGCGACGTTATAGTTTTTATAGTTCTTCCAAGTTTCATGCAGGCCGTCACGTCGGCTCACAGGTGTTGTGGTAAAAATCTCACTTCTCCACCCACAGCCACGTCTCTCATGCATACACTCTCTTGGTTACACGCAGGTAACCTTAATGATAGCCCAACCTCTTGGCTTAGCCTTATCCTAATGTGTGTTGGCCTCTCCTAAGCCTCACACGTAAGCTCCATGAAAAACCCAGAAATTGGTCATCGTAAATGACCCTTAAATCATCTGGCCCATTGATCCCTATAAAAACCTATCCAAATGGTGTCCATTTGTATTGCAATTTTAGCCATAGACTAATATGATGGTTTTACAAATTATGGTGATTTTATTTTAATTTTTAGAATTTATTTTCTACTGGATGAAAAATCGCCCAAAAAATGGTCGCGTCGACTTAATCTAAAAATCCGAACATCGAAAAATTCGGATAGTTACATATTTGATATCACCACATTTTTCTAAGAATTATGATGTTCTCGGATTTCATTTTCGTTATAGTTTTTCGGTGTCGCCCTGTCGGGGTGCGCACGACCGAAAGTGATATCAGGGTATGATAAAGTGTCTTTAACACACCCAAATCCTAAATATCTCAATTTAAATCTAATCGGTTTGCATAAACAAGAATTTCTAAGCAATAATGGTATTTAAAATTTGAGGGTATTACATTTCTCCCCATGTTAAAATAAATTTCGTCCTCGAAATTGGCAAGATTTACTTAGCGAATAGTTGTGGATACTTTTCTTTTATCTCTTGCTCCAATTCCCACGTTTCTTCTGTGATGAATGCGCTTTTCCATAAGATCTTCACCATAGAAATTGCTTTGTTTCTAAGAACTCGTTCTTTCCTATCCATATTTTCACGGGTTCCTCCTGTACGGTTAAATCTGACTGTATTTCCACATCTTCATGGCTGATCACATGAGAAGGGTCCATTATGTATTTCCTCAACATAGATATGTGAAATACATTATGAATATGCGACCAAGAGGGCGGAAGAGCTAATGGTATGCTACTTCCCCTATTCTTTGTAATATCTCAAAAGGTCCTACATATCTTGGACTGAGTTTTCCTTTCTTACCAATCTCATGATACCTTTGGTTGGAGAGATCTTTAGAAATACATGATCACCTATGTTAAACTCCAGTGGCCTTCTTCTTCTATCAGCATACTTCTTCTGTCTGTCTTGAGCTATTAATAATCTCTTCCTGATTAGTTTAATCTTCTCTGAGCAGTTCTGAATTAATTCTGGCCCAATGAGAGTCTTTTCTCCTACTTCTACCCAACAAAGGGGTGATCTACAGGTCTACCATATAATGCCTCATATGGTGCCATTCCAATACTTGTATGGTAACTATTATTGTATGCAAACTCAATCAAGGGTAGATAATCATCCCAGCTACCACCCAAATCCAAACTACAGGCTCTTAGCATATCTTCAAGTGTTCGGATAGTTCTTTCTGATTAGCCATCGATTTGTGGATGATATGCTGAACTAAATTTTAATTGTGTACCCATGGTTGCTTGAAGACTTTTCCAAAATCTAGCAGTGAACCTTGGATCTCTATCCGAAATTATTGACAAAGGAATTCCATGAAGTCTCACAATTTCCTTTATATACAATTGAGCCAAATCTTCTAATGATTGTGTCTTTGTAATTGCTAGAAAATAAGCCGATTTAGTTAATCTATCCATAATTACCCAAATCACATCATGCTTCTTCTTTGTCTTTGGTAAACCCATCACGAAGTCCATAGTTATCTGTTCCCATTTCCATGCTGGAATCTCAATTAGTTGCATAGGCCCCGCTGGTTTTTGGTGTTCAACCTTTATTTGTTGACATGTTAAACATTTACTCACAAATTTTGCTATGTCCTTTTTCATTCTATGCCACCAAAACTGCTTTTTCAGATCCTGATACATTTTAGAGCTTCCAGGATGAATGGAATACTGAGATTTGTGCCCTTCCTTCAATAACTCACTTTTAATTTCTTCATTCTCTGGTATGCATATTCTGTTTTGAAATCTAATTATCCCTTGAGCATCTTTGATGTATCCTGGTTGTTTACCATCTCTTTTAGTTTCTGATCTTGATTCTGTGCTTCATTTGTATTAAAATTTTAGCCATAGACTAATATGATGGTTTTACAAATTATGGTGATTTTAGTTTAATTTTTAGAATTTATTTTCTACTTGATGAAAAATCGCCCGAAAAATGGTCGCGGTGACTTAATCTAAAAATCTGAACGTCAAAAAATTCGGATAGTTTACATATTTGATATCACCACATTTTTCTAAGAATTATGGTATTCTCGGATTTTATTTTCGTTATAGTTTTTCGGTGTCGCCCTATCGGGGTGCGCACGACCGAAAGTGATATCAGGGTATGATAAAGTGTCTTTAACACACCCTAAATCCTAAATATCTCAATTTAAACCTAATCGGTTTACATAAACAAGAATTTCTAAGCAAATAATGGTATTTAAAATTCGAGGATATTACAACCGTTGAAGAGAATGATGAATGAGATCTCTATTTCATCATTGTGTGAGCTCTTGGATCATAATTTGTTGATCCATCTGTACCCTTAGGACTTGAGATCTATGTCATGAAATGGAAACTTGATGTCGCTACTTTAGCATGCTCCTTAGGGCTATAGCTGATACAGTCCAGCGGGACATGACTAGGAAAGCGGTCAAGACTAATTAATTGAATTGACATAAGAACTCAAGAAAGACATCCAAATATTACACTATGTTTGTAGCTCATACCTCGAGAGACTATGTCGACTTAGTGGCGATAAAGTCGTGAGTATAAAACATTCTAGTTTTGACGTCGCTAGTTTTTAAGAGATCTAGGATGTCAAAGCTGGTGAATATTGAAGATATCTAGGGTACTACGGGATTCTAGAATATTGTGATATGTTAGTTTTGGTGATAACTTAATAGATCACTATTCATTTGTTGTGCTCACTCCGTAAGGTCGCTCACTCCATTCGCCGTATGTAAGATTGAGAAGTAAGTGTCGAGTGATGAATTGCTCTTAGTGAGCAACTGATATTTTATTGTGCCCTCTGTGGGTAAGTGGGAGATGTTAACCGATGGCAACTGCCATCAATTGGTTGCCCAGCGTGGGCAACCTTTGGGAAGGAGACATACCGCCTATGCGGTTGTCTCCCATGCAAGGAGGACTCTTCTCCTCTCTCTCCCATGCGCATGCAAAAGTGAGAAGACTTTCTCTCTTGGAGAGGACCCTGCGCAAGTCTCTCTCTCTCTCTCTCTCTCTCACACCCTTGTGCAAGACTTCTCACACGGGACATCACCACCGAATCTTGAAAACGTTTGGAGCGAGAAAATAACGGAGAAGACTCTTGTAGCTAGCCTTCTTCTCGATCCTACGAAATTCCGCAACTACGAGGTAAACACCCCGATCAAGATCGAACAAATCACTAAAAAACTTTCAGTCGGACTTTGTTCATAAAATATCAGAGAATGATGGAGTTCGCTATCATGGTTTGGTCTGATGGTAGTAAGCTCTGTCAATCATTGGATCTTAATCCAAAGTTATGCTTTTTTTTTTAAAGAGAAATTGCATAGAATCATGGTTGGTCTTGTTGCCGTGGTCTAACTGTACCGTACTGTGTCAAGGGGGAGGCGGGTCCGTTGCACAACCGATTCAATCCCCTTGCAATGTTTCATCGTTTATTTTTTTGTTATTTTTTTAAAATGTATCGTCCAAATCGAAATATATCACTGTGGTATGTTTCGATTTGAATCGTGCCAATAAGAGTTTGAGACGATTGGGTTCTAGGACGGCTAGATTATGCGGCACGACCAACCTTGTAAAAAACTGCCTATGTTATTGCATTGTACGGATATATACATAGACCTCCTGTGCTCCGTATTTTGAATAGATTCGGATGCCATTAGAATGGTAAATATTATTTGTTTAACTTTTATCTTTTTTTTATATTTATACCTCTAAAAATCTCTTACTTTTACAACATATACCAACACGCGCCTGTAGCTGTTTTAATGGAAATATCATCTAAAACTAGTCCAGTCCATGGTATATATGTCTGATCGATCTACTAACAAAGTTTTTATTTATTGTCTCATATGTATATTTGTGACGTCATGCAATGGGCTTTAGGACATTCTTGCGATGTGGAAAGTGTGCCAGCTGCTGCGTGGCACAGTATTTGACAAATATCCATCTAACAATTTAAATGTTTATCTACAGTGAATTAGAAGAAAGTAATTTTATGGTTGCAAATGCTTGATAAGATCCTTCTATAGATCTCTCTCTCTCAACTAATATGATTACCTATTTTTATAATCCACATCAGTTTATTACAAAACCAATCTTGCAATAACTATTTCTCATGCAATTAATAAGAAGCAATTTTTTATTTACATATATCATGGGCCAAACGGAAACTCCAAATGCAATAATAGTATAATGAGAAAATTTATAAACTTATAAGTACATTGATTATTTAAATTTATAAATAATTTTAAATGTAAATTTAATAATCTACTAGTATCGATAACTAATAATAATAAATAAAAATATATCTTCTACCGTACCGTCTCTATCACATACATAATTATAAGGACATTTACTAAATGAAGTATGACAAGATCAAATTAGTATAGTGACATCATATAATTATATATAATAGTTGAGTAATAAATAGTCGACATATATGTATGAAGACTGTCGGAGAAAAACTACCATATATGAGAAAATGACAACTAGGTATTAATTGGGTCAAGGATAGCTAGACGATATTTGCATATAGATTGAATGTGGAGGATACTGATTTAAAAATTTTAAAGTTAAAGTTTGAGGTTGAGAAACTTTTATTGTAAGAATATTATATAATATATATTAAAATATAAAAAATAGATATAAAATTAGGTGTTTCTGTTTCCACATCCTATAAAAATTCGAATATCTATTTTCGTTTCTACTAAATTATCTAAAATTATTTTTGGATTTCAACATTCTATAAAAAATACAAAAAAGATCAACTAAATAAAAAATAGAGAATTGTTAGCAGTCCTACTAATTATTCATGTTCACATGTAATTAAAGTAATCAACATTTGTTGGAATACTCACCTTGCCCACATTTTTGCTGATCAACAAATTTAGTACTTTTTACATGGTTCGGTTCTCCATAATTTTCCAACTATAAGAATCACTCTCATATAGGTCAACAATATCTTTAACCCACGTAGGTTCAACATGGAAATACTACTACGAACCATCATCAAGAGATAGACACCGTGCGTAAGGGGTAGCCCACTGATAGGACCTCCCATGCACACACCAACAGGAGGTGCAAGTTTCGATTCCTACGTGAAAGGTGCACGGAGGTGTTTTAGGTGACTTTTAAAAACAAAAGTTTGCAGGGTTACGCGTTGGCGTGCTTTAAAGGGTTATTTCTTCATGCTGGGCTTGATCGGGTGAGAGGGGTTCCAAAAATAGTTCGTCATATTATCTGGGTTAATTATGTCGCATTCTCTATAATACGGTATCGTACTATTGAGATATAGTTGGAAATAAATTTATTTGATAAGAGAAGACTAACTCATGTATAGACTTTCTCTCTAATTCGAGATTAGACTCTCTCTCTCTCTCTCTCTCTCTCTCTCTCTCTCTCTTAATAAACATATCTTAGAACTCTATAGGACAGGAGAAAGCTATCACTACATGAAGAGACCCCTGGAGACTCTACTCATCAAGTCCCGTCGTCCCAAAGTCAGAGAAAAAGTCATTCTCAACGCTGCAACTTTTCTCTCCCATATCCTCCAGAACCATCAAAAATATCACGCCTTTTACAGCCTAAAAAAGGGTTGATCTGCTCACGAAATTTTCATCAAAGTTGTTCTACTCTTCTTAAGCTTCGTCCTCGAAGTGGAATCACCTCGATTGATGGTCTATATCCAAAGTTATAACAGATTATTCTTCACATTCTCTCTCATATCATGATCTGCACATTTGATGCTTCTTCATGAAAGTTGTTCCCCACGACTTCCTCTACAAACTCCAACTAGAATCACATAAGATAAATGTCTGTACTTAAAGATACAGTAGATTATTCTCGACTTTCTCTCTCATATCGTGATCTAGATCAGTAGTGAGTATAGCCTCTCTACAGCCTGAAGAGGGTGATCCAGTCTTTGGGCTCTTCATGAAAGTTGTTCCTGACATACTCATCTAACCACATGAAGAGGAAGCATCATCTAGGGGTGTAAACGAACCAAGTCGAGTCAAATATCACCCAGCTCGAACTCGACTCGTAGACTTTTTAACGAGCTCGAACTCGGCTCGAAACTCGCCAAGTTTCTACAAACCCTGTTCGAACTCGGCTCGTTTAATTATTTTACTATTCGAGCTCGACTCGTTGAGCCGCTCGTTTATGAATGCTTTAACGCGAGTAGACTCGTAATCGAACTCAAACTCAGACCTAACTTCAAGCCGAGCCTAAAACTCACCTTCGTTGTAAGTGAAATAATTTTTTTTTTACACAAAGTTGGAGTGCCAACTCGGCACCGGCGTGAGGAAAAAGGCTGCAGGGTCCTTTTTTTGTAGGCAACCAAACTACCATTTTTTCTATTTTTTCGATGTGGGATTAAGGGGCTTTGGCCTTTGGGAACAGACTCCAAACTGGTGCAGGGGCCAAGGGTGGCTGGGGTGGGCGATCGGTGCGGGGTTGGGTGGCCGGAGAATGCCACCGCGAGCACCGCGGATGGCATCCGGCACTGTCGGGGAGGGCCGGTGTAATGCCCCGACGCGGAATATCGGAGCGGGATTACAATTATTAAATAGTACAAAGCGAGAAAATAAATAGCAAACCACTGCACATATGGGATAATACTAAATGAACTTCAATTTCATTAATAATCCACCAAACTTCATTACATTCACTAATATCTCATCAACTTCATGAACTAACTATTACATCAACGTATCAGAACCAAAAACTAGGGTCCAGAGTACTTTATTGAAAAACCAAACTAATACATCAAAAACTATCTGACTCATTCTATACTAACTAACTACTAAAGCAAATGGTTGCTGAAATGGTCACTCCTGAGCATCATCCTCAGTCCCGTCCTCTTGAATATGGTCATCGTCAAACTCACCTGAAACATATTAAATAAAAATGCAGGATGAGCGAATAACGCCCAGTAGGACTTAATATCTCATGAACACAAGTATCGTTTAAATAATTAATGTCTTAATGGCAGGTTAACTAGAGAGAAGAGTCATGTAGATCAAGCAATGATAACGAGATAACAATAGCATCTCGCACAAGGAAAATAGTTCAATGAGAATGATAATAGAATGGCCATGTAACGATATATCATGTAATTTGCACAACGTGCTCTAGTAACGATAACAAGTGTACTGGTATAGCTAGTACTTTGATTGTCATAGATTAATCTTGATAGTATGCAGGCACTGGATGCATGCCGTAACACATCCTCGATCATTTTAACTCCCATGGGCACTGGCACTTTTCGGGCGCTCCTCCCAGGACCTGATCGGGCCCCATTGCGCTGGCATTAGTCATTTCTTTATCTTAGACAATCACAAGAATGGCCAATAGAGTACCAAGAAGAGATAAGAGAGTACTAGACGAGATAGATGAGAGCGTAGAGAGAACGTGAACAGATGAGAGAATATAGATAGTAGACAAGATAGGGACATTTTCGTAAAACAACATAACCACACGATAGTAACGGTTGCACGGCACCAGGTCGGATACCGGCAGTCTAGTAGAAGTCACAACCGCCCACTTAGCCGTGTCGTGAACACGGGTTAGGTGGTCCGGCGTGAACCTAAGATAAGAAGGAAACGCTAAGGCATGGATCGTATTGATCCCTAATGTGTATCGGGTTTTGGGGTACAACCAGCTCGTTGACTAAGGACGTACGTCAAAGCCAAGAAGACTTACGAAGGCCTTGACAAGGAGTCCCTGGCCAGTCAAGAGTATTCCCGATAGAGAGGTGGTCCAAGTCAAGAGAAAGTGTATAAAAACGGGTCTGTCGTACCTCGAGTGCTCAAAGGCCGAGGGAAAATGATAACGGTATTCAAAACTCGTGAATAAAATGAAGAAAATTATATTTAATTAAATAAAGAATTTAGTCCTTCATTTCACTAATTTACCAGATATATTATTGAGTAATTTAATAAGGTTATTTGACAATTAAGAAGGTTTAGAGGGTGCAAGTGTGTAGAAATCATGAGAGTAGGATAAATCGTGCAAATGGCTTTTAAATAATTAAATTCTTATATAATTATTGCCCATTATTAAGTTACCAGGTCGAAATAATTATAACAAGGTTAATCATGGACAAATAAGGGGTATATAGCTTAATCAGCAGGGGTATATGCAAAATTAAAGTTTCTGGCCGCAATCTTTGAATCACGGCAAGCCTACCCGTCGTGATTCAGATCGCGACAAGCGGCTCAGGCGCGATCCGCAGACCGGGCCGACCTGGCTCGGACGGGAAGGGAAATGCGGCGGCGAGTCCCGCCGCGTTCAAGACGCGACTGGGCTGCCGACCGCGACCCGTCTGGTATCGCGGCGGGTCGCGCCGCCGCGATAACAGAAAGGGGTCCGGCACTTTCCCCTTTTTCCAGGGTTGAACCTATTTGATACTGGGCACTTATAAATTCATTATATAATCACACGATGGCCGAAAAAATCACGAAACTAGCTTTAAATGAAAGTAGACATATAGATCTATCAACATGCACGATTAATTTGAAAATAGACAAGGTTTAAATATGTTGTGATCAAGTTACATTTCAATGACCTAAACATGCGCAGTCAAGGTTCAACGAATTAATTAGAGATGAATACATGATGAAAATTAGGCAAACCAGTGGAGTTTGAAAGCTACATGATGTAGTATTTATGAGAATTTTCTCATGGCATGGGGTCATGTATGCTTGAGGTTTAAGAGTAAACATGAAGGGTCAGGTACATGGAACTGGCAGGGATTCAAAGAATTAATTCTCCCTCATGGGAGATCAAAATGGAGCGAAACTAAAGGACTTTTGCTCAGGGTCATGAACTCTTCCTAGGGTAATTTTTACATGAATTTGACTTGAGAGATTACCTACCTTTTTCATGGAGTAAGAAAACCCTAGTTTGGAGACGAAATGTGAAGGAGAAGATCCAAGTTCCAACCTCCTCCTCCGAGCTCCCACGATCCTAGCCTCCCTCATTCGTCCTCCAAGGTCTCTACTGCGGTTTTGGGTTGAATGGGAATGAAATGGAGTATTTTGATGGCTAATAGAGTCCTAACATGTCTACAACTCCTTCTTTCCCATTTAACTCCGAATTTCTATATTTATCTTCCACTTTCCTTCCTTTATCTTCTAATTAGGGTTAGGAAGAGAGCCAATTTCGTGGCCAAGGGTTTAGGTTTGGGTAAGGACTCTTATTTTGGATATTTATGGGTTATTTAATATTTATCTTAACCCTTTACCATTTATCAGTTAATTAAATCCGAAATTGGGATATTTAATTCCCATCCCATGGTGGGCTTCACACAATTGGGCCCATCTAATTAGGTTTGGATCATTAGGGCAACCCATTAATAATTTAACTTAATGGGTATTAGTTAAATCCCTTCTATTTCTCTCAATTTCTATTTATTCTCCCTTTATTCAATTAAATCAATTTATCTCATTTATTAAATAAAATTTTTTATTTTTATTTGGATTTTAAAAATCAAGGTTAGAAAATTCATTCTTAACGCTGCACCTTTTCTCTCCCATATCCTCCATAACCATCAAAGATATCACGCCTTCTACAGCCTAAAAAGGGTTGATCTGCTCACGATATTTTCATCAAAGTTGTTCTACTCTTCTTAAGCTTCATCCTCGAAGTGGAATCACCTCGATTGATGGTCTATATTCAAAGTTATAACAGATTATTCTTCACATTCTCTCTCATATCATAATCTGCACATTTGATGCTTCTTCATGAAAGTTGTTCCCCACGACTTCCTTTACAAACTCCAACTAGAATCACATCAAATAAATGTCTGTACTTAAAGATACAGTAGATTATTCTCGACTTTCTCTCTCATATCGTGATCTAGATCAGTAGTGAGTACAGCCTCTCTACAGCCTGAAGAGGGTGATCCAGTCTTTGGGCTCTTCATGAAAGTTGTTCCTGACATACTCATCTAACCACATGAAGAGGAAGCATCATCTAGGGTGTAAACGAACCGAGTCGGGTCGAATATCACCCAGCTCGAACTCGACTCGTAGACTTTTTAATGAGCTCGAACTCGGCTCGAAACTCGCTGAGTTTCTACAAACCCTGTTCGAACTCGACTCGTTTAATTATTTTATTGTTCAAGCTCGACTCGTTGAGCCGCTCGTTTATGAATGCTTTAACATGAGTAGACTCGTAATCGAACTCAAACTCAGACCCAACTTCAAGCCGAGTCTAAAACTCACCTTCGTTGTAAGTGAAATAATATTTTTTTTTACACAAAGTTGGAGTGCCAACTCGGCACCGGCGTGAGGAAAAAGGCCGCAGGGTCCTTTTTTTATAGGCAACCAAACTACCATTTTTTCTATTTTTCCGATATGGGATTAAGGGGCTTTGGCCTTTGGGAACAGACTCCAAACTGGTGCAGGGGCCAAGGGTGGCTGGGGTGGGCGATCGGTGCAGGGTTGGGTGGCCGGAGAATGCCACTGCGAACACCGCGGATGGCATCTGGCACCGTTGGGGAGGGCCGGGGAGGCACTGTTTCAACTCAAAGGCAGCCCCGCCACCGCCGGAGAGAAGCTGGAATGGCCGGCGTTGAGAAGGTTGACAGTCTCCATGGTCTCCCGCTGCTGCCGGCGCCCTCGCACGGTCGCGCCTTCACTGCTGTGAGCCTGCATAGAGCACCTAGTCGCGAGGCAGGAGGAAGATGGGTTTGCGATGCTAGGAACCCTCGAAAGACCTAATATTATGTATATATTCTTTTTCTTTATCTATATATCTTATTTACTTGTGTTTAGTTGATTTATGTATATACCCTTCATGTTTAATCTCTTACACTTCCGTGCTCTTTATGTTTAACTTTTTTATATCAACCTCCAACTTTTATTTTTATCTATTACATCTCATAGTGTCAAAGTAAACAAAGAATTTATATCTTCTATAAAATACATAATAACTTATTTTACTTAATAATTAATATCTAAACGAATTGTTAATGAGTATTTAAATAAATTCTTAACGAGTATTTAATCGAGCTCTTAACGAGTTGTTCGCGAGCATAATCGAGTCGAGCTCATATATGTTCAGACTCGGCTCGTTTATGAATCGAGTTTTTTTCTTGTTCAAACTCGGCTCGTTAATTAAATAAACGAGTCAGATCGAGTCTTTATCGAGCCGAATTTCGAGCTACTCGTCGAACGTATCGGTTCATTTACACCCCTAGCATCATCGATCCGATCTCATAAACAAAACTGTAACGTCTTAAAATTTATAATAAATATTAATAAGACACTAAAAATTTAAAAGAGATAGTAAATTATTCGTAAGATATGACCACTTATATAAAACATAATTATCTTTAATTTTAGAATATTTTTATATTATTAATATAATTCTGATACTATCTTTGATTGTGAGCACTTCGACGGAACGACATTCGGTTTCAAAAATAAAGTCAAATATAAAGTCATCATAATTACCAAAAAAATATACTGATTCTAAAAAAATAAATATCAAAAACTCTTTATGCATAGATGTTGAGATTAAGTCGACCTAATGATTTTTGAAATAATTTTTACTTGACAAAAAGTTAATTTTAAAAATTAAACTAAAATTACTATAATTTGTATCATCTCTTAATTATTTTATGTTTAAAATTTTATCTCAATTAGACACAATTTAGATCCCTTAGATGATGATATTAAGTCGAACTAATAATTTTTGTGATAATTTTTACTTGATGAAAAATTAATTTAAAAAATTAAACTATAATTACTATAATTTTTATCATCTCTTAATTAGGTTATGTTTGAAATTTCATCTCAATTAGACACAATTTAGATGCCTTAGTTGCACCGGATGTGAGAGGGGAAGTAAAAAAAAAGGTATGCCGCGGACCGGACCGTATCGGTTCGTGACATACCGCAGCGTGCCGCAGGTCACCCCATTGGGGTGACCCGACCGTGCCATGGGGTGCAGTTTGGCCAACTGTGGTTCCAAATTCCCCTTAAATATAGGTCTCTTTGATAATGAGATAAGGAGACCGAGTATAAGTAAATCGAGTATAAATTATTCGCGTTTAAGGGTTTGGTTTAAGAGGGTTTAAATGAGGAATAATTATGTAGGGGATAACTTTTGATGTGATATGATGTGATGTGATATAGTGTGTATAGTTATCACCAATTTATCCCTAATTTGACACTATTTATATGTGTATAAATACACATACGATTTTCAAGAGTACAATAACAATATTTAATGAGTTATCCCTAGAGATAACTTCTATCACCCCCACATGGGAGAGATAGTTATCACCCCCTTTAACATTTTTTTATCCTAAATAACTGTTATTAGGGATAAACTAAACATATTATCAAATTATTTGTGGGTATAAAATTGGTCATAAAAAGGGTATAAACCCCCTTGACGTTACCAAACCGGCTAATCTTCCAAGAAAAATTACAGGTCTCATCAACGAGGGTAAATGGAATTTTGAATTGATCTATGAAATGTTTGATAACCACACTGCAAATGTTATATGTCAGATCAGACTTCCCCAAATACTTCCCTTGGACACGATGCTTTCATATGGAAATTTACTATTGATGGCTAAATCACCACTAACTTTGCCTATAGATTTTTATTTGACCATCTACATAGACCCAGTTACTCATCAGTTCAACCTGTTTATAAAACAATTTGGCAACCTAAGTTGCAAAGGCAGATCCCTCCAAATCAAGTTTTGTTCCTTTGGAAAGCCATTGTTAATACCCTTCCTACTCTCTCCATATTGTCCAAGACTGCCCCACATATTGACACTCAATGCCCCATTTGTCATGACAAAGAGGAAACAATCTAACATATATTATTTGAATGTAACCTGGCTCATGCAGTCTACTTTACTAGTAATTTAGACTACAGAGTTGATGTCAATGTGTGGCCATTGGAAGAAAGGATTCAGTCTTGGACTGCCCAACCTTTTGCTCAAGTTAAGGGAGATTTTAAATATATTCAACAAGCTGTTGCCATCACGTGGAACCTGTGGAAAGCAAGATGTGTCAAGATTTTTGAACAAAAAATTTTCACACCAAATCAGATTATAGTTAAAACCAACAAGATGTAATTAGCTGACAGAGTCATGTGACTATTCCCTTGCAAGAACATTTTCAGATTATCTGCCCTGCTAATTTCTCAATTGTGGTGGTGGATGCAGTCTATAAAGAGGGAAAAGCTTGTAGTGCAGCCATCGAACTCAATTCAAAATTTGACCCAACTTTTAGTTTGCACTCATATCTTCACTGCACCTAGTCCAATGGAAGTTGAGACATTAGCCATCTTCCACACTTCTCTTTGAGCCATCAACAATAATTGCCCTGCTCTTATCCTCAGTGATGCCCGCAACATCATTCATGCCATCCATGACATTTTTCCTCCATTTTAACATTATTGTAGGGTTTATTGAAGCGACCACCTTTTGTTTTCAAGTCAAATATGTCCCCGGGAAGGTTACTAAAACAGCTCACCTTATGGTTAAACTTGCATTTGAGCGTGACTTTGGTGGGGATTGGCATCCTCTCTCCGTACCACCTCATGTCCTCTATGCATGTAATATTTATCGATAATCCCTAATGTTTAATGAAATACTATCTTCACTTTCCTGTCAATAAAAAAAGAAGGGTCCCAAATTTCGAGGCCGGGTGCGGGGAATTTGCCATCCAATGGCGTTTCCACTCGGGTAGAACAAAAAAAGAAGAAGAAGAATTCAAGGGATAGACACTATCTTTGCATTAGATGTTCATAAAGCTGTCAATGGGACGGGCTGGTCCGACAGACCCGTAGATGGCCCGATTTTGGGTTAGGTCGCAAGACTCTTTTCTGCCCGTGGATTTTTAGTATGGCCTAAAAGTTCTGCCCGATTAAGTCCATTAACCAGACTCGGGTTTTGAGTTCGGTCCGATGGGCCAGGCCGGCCCGTTCTCTTTTCTTTTTTTTTTTCATTTCAAATCTTAAATTTTACTTAGTTAAAATTATGTTATTTTACTTATTTAAAAGTTAAAAGCTCTATTTTCAACAAATTAAATAAATAACATCAAAATTATACTTAATTGAGTGAGATTATAAATTTTATATTATTAAATATTTATTTTATTATTAATTTAATTTTTATTTAAGTATTCGAGCCGAACTAGACCTTAATCGAATTTTACAATTTTGTAAAAATATTGAACCCGACTCGACATTGCTCGGATTTGGGTCGAACTTGGATCTATATATTGATAAGTCGGACCTAAATCGGGTTCATATAAACACAACCCGAATCCAGCCCATTAACAGTCCTAGATATTCATGGTGGAGTCGTCGCAAATCACAATAGGATTATCATCGTGGCACCATGATTGAGAGCAAGGTGTCATTCTAACATGGATCTCCCCTTTTGGACGGTTCTTAATTTCCTTTTTCCTGAAATAAAGTGAGTGATAATTGTCTCAAATAATAAGATGGTACGTTCTTATGTCACTGACTCACATGGAACTTAATTACAAGACATATATATACTTCAATAGTCCAATTGCGAAAAATAAGTGAAACTTACCGTCATAAATTTTTCACCTCTAATTAAGTGCACCAATCACATTAATTTGCTCTGTCATCTTATCACTTATAATTACATATAGTACCTCAATTCTTGAAATTTTCTTTTCCTTTAAGATATCAAGTACAACTGGAATTATCACCACCATTTATGTCCAAACACAATTTTAAGTAGGTACTAAAGAACCACCTGATTAGGAGACAATAATGGGTACATTATTGATGCTAGAGGGAATGAGCGTGGGTGGTTCTTCATCTTTTTTTGTCTCCTCCAACCCTAAAAAGTTTAAAGGCCATCTCCCTCTCCTGTGACATTGTCTCTTATAATTATAGCCTCTCAATAACACCCCCCCCCCCCTTTCTTAGGCCTCACCTCTTCACTCAAAAAATGAGAGCCTCTTACCTTTCTATAGATATAAAGAAGTGGGTTTCGTATTATATTAATAATTACATAATTCACCTTATTTATCGGGCCACAAATATTTCTCTAAAATAACATTCATCGTCCGTCACATTTTCTTTCTTTAATTACTCTAAAATCTTACTAGTACAAAGAGAAAAAAAGAAAAGAAACAAAGGCGGAGGTCGATTTCCATCTTTTATTTAATTAACTAAATAAAAGATGATTAAGGTGTTACCACCCCCCCCCAACAGATTAGCTACCTTTCTTATGTTATCTTGCCAAGGATAAAGGAAGCCAGACAAGGATTAACGTTAACCATCCCAATTCTCTTAAGTTTCTAATAAATCTGATAACCACGACATTTAACTAACTAACCATCCCCCTTCAGTTCCCCGCACAGAACCGCACACCGTCTCACACAGAAAACAAACCCCAAGCAATGCAACCACCCATCCCACGCCACGGCGGAGCTGCGGAATCTCCGACGCGGGACCCACCCGCCGTCGCCCCGCTCGCCGAACCACTCATCCCGCCTTAGGCGGCCGACGTGGGGAATATCCACTCCACCCTCGTGGGCCCCACCTGCGAGGCGCCCGCGCGCCACGCAACCGCCCTCCGACCGTTCACATCTCTGGATGCCCTCTTCTGCTACGAGCGCAGCAAACGGAACCACTCCAGAAGTGCCACGTCGTGCCAGTATCCCTGTTAATATCCATAGTTGCTCTCCACCTGGAGTGCGCTCATCTTCTGTACAAACCGTAACAGATCCATTCCCGCGTGCCCACCATTCCTCCTCCATCTCGTCTTCTGCTCTTATATTTTTTATCGTGCTCTCAGTTCCCCGGCCTCTTCCCTTTTAACCGGAGCTCTCTCTCTCTCTCTCTTCCGGCCTCCTCTCATGGCGTCGTTGCCCTCCTCCTTCCGGGGCAAGAACGGCTTGTCTTCCGTCCGCTTCTTCGGCGTCCTAAGCAGCCGGACTCGCCGTTAGGCAGGAACCCTACCTCTAACTCCGGCGACCGCAGGTCCGAGGACGGCAACGACGACGACACCCTCGAGCTAGACGAGGGCGACGTCCTCTGGTCGGCCGCCTCCTACGAGGAAATCTCCGATTCGCACTCCCCCGTTGGCTCCGCCGGCCCAAACTCCCCGCTTTCCAACGCTTCCACCGGCCGCTCGGCTTCGTCCCTTTCCCCCTCGGGCAATTACCCTAATCCGCGCCCCCAGCGCGACGGCCGCGGGCGCCGTGCTGGGCGCCCTTTTACGCCGGAGAGGTTCGGGCTCTCTGCTGCTCTCGCGGAGGAGCCGGGGCCCCTGGTGCAGCAGCGGAAGACTTCGCTGGACCCGTCGGCGGCCGCCCGGACGGTGCCGCCAGTGGCGGTGCCGAGGGCGGGGCTGGGGGCCGATGGCTACTCGACGGCGAAGGTGTTCGGGCAATCGGCTCCGGTGAACGTGCCGGTCTGGCCCAGGAAGTTGGGGCGGAGGGCGGAGAGCACGTTGAGCGTGGTCGATGATTGGATGGAGGAGAGGGAGTGGGACGAGGAAGACGACGACGGGGAGATGGTTCCCCCTCATCTGATCGTGGCGAGGTCGCACGGGATGTCGTTCTCGGTGTTCGAGGGCGTCGGTCGGACTCTCAAAGGGCGGGATTTGAGGCAGGTGAGGAACGCTGTGTTCCAGAAAACGGGGTTCCTCGATTAATCAGAGGAAGACGGCAAACTGGGAGAAGAGATTGCCGATTAGGGAAATAATGATGTTCAATAAATGTTGATATGAAATTTTCTTTTACTTTGCTGGATTCTGGTGTTGGATTGCTCTTCCAGTTTCTTCTTCCTCCACCACCAAGGATTCACATATTTGGGTCTTCTTTTAAGACGTGGGGGAATTCCGCGCTATAAATCTGTTGTCTTTCTATTTATGTGTACGCTTTCTTAAAGCATCATGCTTTGGTTTAGATTGCTTAATTGATTTAATCAAGTATTAATTAGAACTGATAGCGGTGTTAACGTGGATTGCTCCCTTGTTTCTTTTGCCGATTCATGTTCTTCAAGCATTTCTACCATTTGGATTATGGTTCTTATAGAGCTTGATGTAGACGCTCTATTTATTGCTTGGCCTGTCATTGTTTTACCCGTGTGGACTTGTTTTCATGGATTGCTGGCGCAGTTTCCTTCCCGGCCCCGTGGAATCCCCTCCTTCTTGACAGCAACCTTCTAATCGTCTCGAATGGGATTTGTCTGGTTCAGAAGCAATCCGGATTGGACCCCATCCCAGATAAGGATCATTTCTCTCTTGTCTTGTTGTTACAGTTTCTGGATACTGAGGGCACACACCTCTCGGCCCCATTGGCGTAGGAAACCAGGTGAAAGCAAAGATTAAAAAAGGTCTCCTCTATGGGTGAGCACCTTTGACCTTTTCGTCCTGTTTGTTTCAAAAAATTAAAAATGGTCTCCTCTATGGGTCAGCACCTTTGACCTTATCTTCCTGTTTGTTTCAACCATGCGATGCTAGCAATAAGATTATACGTTGTGGTAATGACATTAGGATAATATTATGTCAGGTCAATAAGCATTAGGATGGTAACTGTGGTTTCCTTGGACTTCCTGGGTTTAGACATGAATATAGCGCTTGATAGAAATCATTGTCGGAAAAAGATTCATGTAGCCAACCCCAAATAATGGGATAAGGCTCTGATGATGGTAACTGTGTTTTCACTTTCTATATCTTGAAACATTCTTCAATCATACATTTCCTGTCAATTTATTTTATCTATTCTATGGTTTTTTCCACCGTTGCTATTTGGCTGCAAGCTATTGAGGAGACAAATGAAGTAATTAATGGATATTAGGTTCTTCTACAAATGTAAATGCTTCTTCCCATTATTTTATTTTAACACGATTTTAGCATTTTGCTGCCCACTCTTTTGAATCTTTTCTGAAAGTGGCTATTCTTGTTTGATCGTCATGGTCTGTCTACTAAGTACTCTTCCTAGTTAATGAAAAAAGAGTACTGTGATCCATGGTTTGTCATGGCGGGGCGAATCGGCCCGATTCCCCCGAATCGGAGCGGATCAGGGGCGGGCCGAGTTGTGATCCGCATGGATCCGCCGCCTGGCCGCGAATCGTGTGGATCCGATGCGATCCGATCCGATCCGATTCGCAGATCCGCCACGATCCGATCCCTGATTCGCCCCGATTCGTCTGATACCTCTTCAGGCAGGGTTGTCACTTGTCAAGAGTCAGGGCTCAGGATCCTCTTCAAGCAGGGTTGTCAGGACCCCCTTATTTACCTGAATATCATTTAAGTAAATGTTATAATTTGTTGTTTCATTTACTTAAGATATTACATGTAAATAAGGAAGTACCCCCCATTTGAATCCAATAAAAATATCAAAAAAATCATATCTCTTACCAATAAAAAGTCAACTCTCCCACCGAAGAAGAAAATCGCGATTTTGATGATTTTAGCGAAATGCTAACTTTTTAATCTCTCATAATTTGGTCTATCTAAAAATTTGATAATTCAAATAAACCATATGGAACACTAAAAATTCAAAGTCCGGTAAAAAAAGTCAAACGTGCATGTGACTTCTCCAAGGGAGCCGCTCTCCTACTGACAGCACTTAGTCTGATCGGGGCATCTTAGGATTTGGTCAAACTTAAGCTATCATCACCTAAACTCATGAGATTTTTCATTTTCTAATTGAAAAGAAACTAGAAAGTGACAATTCTCATGAGTTTGAGTGATGATAGTTTAAGTTTGACCAAATCTTAAGAGGTCTCAAACAGACTAAGTACTGTCAGTAGGAGAGCGGCTCCCTTGGAGAAGTCACATGCACATTTGACTTTTTTTACCGGACTTTGGATTTTTAGTGTTCCATATGGTTTATTTGAATTATCAAATTTTTAGATAGACCAAATTATGAGAGATTAAAAAATTAACATTTCGCTAAAATCATCGAAATCACGATTTTCTTCTTCGGTGGGAGAGTTGACTTTTATTGGTAAGAGATATGATTTTTTGATATTTTTATTGGATTCAAATGGGGGGTACTTCCTTATTTACATGTAATATCTTAAGTAAATGAAACAATAAATTATAACATTTACTTAAATGATATTCAGGTAAATAAAGGGATCCTGAGCCCTGACTCCTGACAACCCTGCCTGACACACATACATAAATATAATATATATAATAATCATATGCGAATCGACCCGATTCGCCACGATTCAGGGCGAATCGGATCGCATCAGGGCGAATCCGATTCGCCCCGAATCGGCGCACCAGCAAACCATGCTGTGATCACTTTCTGGACTGTCATATGACAGATTATGGCATCTCCGTCCTTCTGAATTATTTTCGCAATCTTACCACTCTTTATGCATTAAACAATGTGTTGAGGTTAGAACCAATGCTTTGGAAATGCCTGGGCAGACAAACTGGTACTGACTCCACCGCAGGCAACCAAAGTGGTGAGGCAGACATGTCATTGATAAGAAACTTATTTTTGTCATTTTTAAGATGGAATTTAGTGTAACATTTCATCTTACAGGTTTTTATTACTATGGATATTCTAATAATAATGGGAAACAATTAAGATGGATTTTGAGAAAAAGTGTTTTGTTATAGTGTGACAGAAGATCATCAATAAATATTTGTTACATCCTCAAAAGCAGTATTATAATGCAGAATGAGAAATTTTAGAGCTACATACTTACTGAGTATTAATTGTCGTGTGTCAGAGATTTATAAACTGCTCCTAGTTCTAACTCGGTAGCTTTTGACTGTTAGGATTATGAACATAGCATATGATACTAGAAAGACCGATGAAGATCTCCTGATAAAGATTTCTTGCAGTTGGAGATTTCCTTTGTTTCTTTTGCTCCATCCATTCCCTATGTAGGTAGTATTAATGGTGCTTCTTTTCAAACTAATAATTAACAAATCAATTTTGATGTATACCAAAAAGATCTTGATGTTCATATCATGTTTAGAAGTAGTACATGACATCTAGAAATAGCATTTTATTTTTAAGGACATTTACATTTAAATGGAACAAATAGATTCGTACAAAAAAAAATCAGATATAACTATGGATAAAGGCTGAGGATGTAACGTTCAAGGTGGCCGCCCGGCTGCCCTGTCCGAGCCCCCTCGTAGTCCATGTGTGCATCTAGGCATCTCTAATTTCTATACATAGAGTCAGGAGTCATCTTGCGGTCCAGTTTTCGAAACCCCTCTTGTCAAGTTGTTCATTGCAGTGTTGCCTAGAAGGAAGCTATTGAATTTGTATATCTTGCCTCCTTGAAGACTTGGAACACATACTCTATATTTGACGTGAAACTATTAAGACCTTGAACCGGCAACCACAGTTTGGTTATACAATTGCAATGCTAATCAATGGCTACCTATCTCCCTCAATAAATTGGTACGGATTACTCAATTATGTCATAATTTGATTATCAATATAAGTCTTATTCAGTATGAAGAAGGGAAAATCCAATTAACTACCCAAGTATACTCAATCTGTCTGACAAATTCTCTAGTGGCTGGACCAAAGAACCTGAGCATGAGATCTGTTGGCAGCTTGAGAAAACATCATCAGCGCCAATGTACTTTAGGCTTCAAGCTATCACAGTGTGTGCAACCTTCTACAGTTCCCAAAGGGATTGGGAAAGACTCTAGAGTGGAGGCTCTCTAGTTTTTTTTTGTTTTTTTAAATGTTGTGCTCCAGTCTTTTGCAATGAAGATCCTTCATTTCTCAGGAACCAGAAGATGAAAATGAAAAGGCTCATGGACACAGTCGCACAAAGAGCATGATGGATCTTTAGCTTAAGTAATCTTCTTTTGGAAAAGATTGCTAAATCTTATGTTTAACTTGTGTTTAAGGTCCAATAAATTGTGGACTTACTTTAGGTTTTTTTTTTCTTCTAAAATATTGTGCTCCAGTTTTTTGCAATGAAAATCCTTCATTTTGCATGAACCATAAGATAATGGAATGGAAAGGGTCATGGACGCAGTTGCACAAAGAGCATGATGGACCTTTAGCTTAAGTAACCTTCTTTTCAAAAAGATTGCTAAATCTTATGTTGTGCTTAAGTTCCAATAAGTTGTGGCCTTAACACTTTAGTTTTTTATTTTTTTTCTAAAATGTTGTGCTCCAGTCTTTTGCTATGAAAATCCTTCATTTCTCAGAAACAAGAAGATGAAATGAAAAGGGTCATGGACACAGTTGCACAAAGAGCATGATGGACCTTTAGCTTAAGTAACCTCCTTTTCAAAAGATTGCTAAATTTTATCTTTAAGTTGTGTTTAAGTTCCAACAAGTTGTGGCCTTAATAATTTAGGTTTTTTTCCCGTACAATGTTCTGCTCCAGTCTTTTGCAATGAAAATCCTTCATTTCTCAGGATCAAGAAGATGAAAATGAAAAGGGTCATGGACACAGTTGCACAAAGAGCATGATGGACCTTTAGCTAACCTTCTTTTCAAAAAGATTGCTAAATCTTATGTTTAAGTTGTGTTTAAGGTCCAATTAGTTGTGGACTTGGTACTTTAGTTTTTTTCCCCCCTAAAATGTTGTGCTTCCGTCTTTTGCAATGAAAATCCCTCATTTCTCAGGACGCAGAAGATGAAAATGAAAATTGTCATGGACGTAGTTGCACAAAGAGCATGATGGACCTTACCTTTAGCTTAAGTAACCTTCTTTTCAAAATGATTGCTAAATCTTATGTTTAAGTTTTTTAATAGTTAAATCTTATGTTTAAGTTCCAATAAGTTGTGGACTCGATAACCTTGAAAGGTAAAGGAAAAAACTGATGTTCCAAGGCATATACATTGTATTTGTACTTAAAAGTATCGCTTCTACATATCTGTAGTTTAAATTTCCCAAGGATTCTGATCTCAAACAGATATGTTGTCAACTTAAAGATTGAAGAACTTAAGTTTCAATTTTCACTAGTTCATTTGAGATGATGTTTATGCAACACTAGGCACAGTTGACTGAAGCAGGGAAATCTGCAGTGGAGAAAACAGAGAGAGGACATGCTAGGATAATAGTTTATCTTATCTGATGTAGACTGAGAGATGCCATGGGAGGACAGATGTGGTACAACAGGATTACCATGGGGCATGTTAATGCAACAGTTAATTCACCTGGTGTTATTATGAAAGGAGTTTTCTTGTATCAGAGAAATCATAGTCGATTGAACTAACATTCGGGTTTGAATTAGCTGCAGGCTATAGGCAGTTAGGCACATTGATGAAAAGAAATGAGATCTTCTATCTAGTAGCCATATAGCAACAAGTCTGGTTTGAATTTAAGAATTGCTACTGTTTGAACTGACTGTCTCGCCTTGACGAGTACCCAGTAGCTTACTTCAAAGAACAATTTTTATGGTATACGTTGCTGCCGATGTACAACAAGGGATTGAAAGGTGTCAAATGATGCTTTCCGTTTTTTAACAACAATGTGATTTCGTAAGTATTTCTTTCCCTATGAACCTTTTTTTCTGGCTAACATGCTCCTGTCTCCCTGTGAACCTTTCTTGACCCCTTGCAGCCTAATCTACAACTCTTTAGTTGGATTCTAGTATAGTATCGGAAGAAAAGCCTTCCATTTTGTTCTGGTTACAAATCCTGAAATGTGCAACCCCCATCTTTCCTGATATCATACAATTACCTTCCAAAGATGAATCGTTGAGGAGTACATTAGAACATCAATGATCATTTCGAAGTAACTCTCCCGCACTTCAAGATGTTGTGATCCGAATTACCAACAACTTCTCGCAGTGTCTTTTCTGAGATTTCTCACCCATAAAGCGTACCCCCACCCCCCAACTCCAACAGAAACAAAAGGAAAAAAGAAAAAGATCTTGGATCCAGACAACCTTTTGGAGTGGCAAATGAAGAGAATAACAAGACATGAACGGTTGATCAATTTTTCTACCTTCCAATTTGACTCCACGAAGATGGGGGGAGGAGAGCGAGGGACCAAGTGGAGTAAAATGTCCTTTTCAAACGCTCTCCTCTCTCCCCTTCAAAACCCCCAGACAACTAACATCATTGAGGTTGATGGTTTTGAAGATTCAAAGATGTGAAAAGTGAAGCTCCTTGTAGACCATGTTTAGCTGGGACCGTTAATGAAATCACTACTAGTCTACTATACCGATACTTGAAATAGGTCCCTATCATTTGAAGCTTCTTTTTCTCTTCTAAACATCTATATTTGATCATATACGGATATGTATACGGTTATACGCGCACTCGAAAGGATGCCTCTTCTTATCGCAGCCTCCTAACTATCTAGATGAAACCAACATAGAGATCATCAACTGGGCCCTAGTTTAAGTGGTGAGGACTCCGCGCCTATTCGCTTCTGGCAATACGGCTATCTGGATGAACACCGGGGAACGTTAGGAAGCCAATGGCGGGTTTCCTCTCGAGGGGGGGACACCTGAAACTGGGTGGAGAAAGAAAAGAACACGAACGGACCAAGAAGACTTTGTGAAAAATGGATAGCTTCTAGACAATACATGAAATCCCTCCGAGTGTGCAAGGAACACCACTAAGAGAAAGGCTGCTCGGTTGAACTGTCATTTCAAGAATAGAATAAACTGGAACATCCTCCAGTTACACATATGTTGTGCCGGATTTATTGAAGAAACAGAGCAAGAGAGAATAGATAAACAAAGAAAATGCAGAAATAAAAACGAAAGGGGGGGAGGGATCTCACCCACGTTTCCAGCCACTGCTGGGCACCCCCACTGTTGGAAGAGGAAGGAGGAGCGAAGGAGAAGTAGCCGCCGCCTCCTTACCCCCCGGTTTGCAAGAGAGGAGAGGCCGCCGCCGGTTCTCCCTTTTGTTGCTGTCGCCGGCTCCCCTGCGTGGGGTAGCCACCGCCGGCCCCCTTGCTGGCCCCGGCAGCCGCCGCCGATAGCCCCACCCCTGCTCGCCGCCGCTCTGCCTCGCCGCTGCTGCTCCAGCCGCCGCCGCCCTGCCTCGCCACTGCTGCTCCAGCCGCCGCCGCCTTGCCTTGCTCGCGCAGCCGGCAGGAAGGAAGAAGGAGGAGGGAGGTCACGCAAGGTCGCCCTCCCCCTTGCTCTGTTTCGCACAGAGCTAAACCGGGAAAGGCCAAACATAAAAAAGGAAAGAAAAAAATGGAAAGAAAAAGAAAAAGGGCGGACTAAAATGCAAACACGCAATCGGAAAATTGCATAAAACCTCCTAAAGAAACATGCAGACCTCCAGGGAGATGCACAAACCTTCCCTCCATGGTCATTCTCTCCTCCCACTATAAAAAGGAGGGGGCACCCAAGCCATAGGGGTAGATTTTTGAAGGCTGGAAACTAGAGCAAGGCTCTGGAAAGAGACTGCAAGATAGTCTTAGAAAAGGGTCTGCAAGGCAGCCCTAAAGAATATCGTGCAAGGCACGATTTAATTTTCTCAAGTATTAAGCAAAGTTCATTGGACTTCCGTTTTATTGGGCCAAATTCTTATTGGTCCACGAATTGCTTATTGGGCCAGACTTGTGTTATGCTTTATTAAATGATCATGTTGCTTGATGTTTAATGGGTCCAATGATGGTTAATGGGCCGGTCTTTGATATATCTCCATCTGCTATGTTTAATGGGCCCATTGGGCTATTTTTAATTATTTAATCGCCCATTATACGAATAATCACACATAGTGTCACGTTTATTTTAAACACTTCGCTACTTGGTTTCTTAACCAAAACTAACCAATTTTTCAACCAACCTTAATAAAATATTTCACAAACATTGTCATCTAATTTTCAATAACATAAAATCAACAAACAAGTCATGTCTCACATCATTTTTGATCCACCTTAAGTTAATCCCCATTTTAATCAACCAAATAAATAAAATATTAATTTAATCCATATAATCCTAGTTTAAATAAATAAATAACAAAAATGTTTAAATAAATGGAATCAATAATTCTAAAAATACCAAAAAAATGAGAAGATGAATTTAAAAATCAATAAAAATGAAATAAATATCAAAAAATCCAAAAAATGAACTGCATGTTTGCAACTGTGTTTCTTTCCATGTATAATTCATTTCATTCAAATGTGAGTCACGTTCTTTTATTTCAACAAGTTTGTCTGATGGCTAATCAAGGATATTCAGCTTTTATGCTGATATAATTAACACTAACCGCAATTAGTGGGGAAGGTCAAATGAACTACATAAGACCATGTCCATGTAAATAAATAAAAAAAACCAAATAAATCAAATTAAAAGATAAAATTAAAATATTCTCACAAAGATGGCGACTCCACTGGGGACCTCCCTTCCCTTCATCTCTCCATCAGACAACACCCTAATAATAAGATGTACTCACATTTTAATTTTTTGTGCAGGTCATAACTATGCAATGGCAGCTCTTGCTCATACTCCGAGGGTGGTCTTGGGCCCGCTTGTGGTCCAGGACCACATGGCTATCTCACAACACCGACCAGGTTTGGAACTTTTCCCCCTGTGGTGGAATCTCCATACTTCTTGGGCGCGATACTGGCCGTATTACCTACTACTGCCAAAGCCCACAAAGCAAAACAAGCAAAAGAAGAGCCTCAAGTTCATGAGGCTAACTTGATATAAATGTTCACAACCTATGCTATCAACTTCACTAACACTCCAACTACTGGAAAGAACAAAAGATGCAAGCCTAAGAGAAAGCCCACGACACGTGGCATTTCAAATTCTGGCAACACTATCCGAGTTGGCGATCTCCGGATCCGCCTGGACGGGAGTGAGACCTTAATGATACTGGAGCGGCATATAGCTACTGTACCGGTAAAGAACAGTTTTGACATACTGCCTAAAGTGCAGCAAGACAAGCCAAATTTTAAAGTGAAAAATATGAAGAAACAATGGAGGAAAGCTGAAATCAAGAACCCCAAATTTGACAATGTAAATTTCAAAAAGTACAAAGTCAATGTTGAAAAGGATGAGATATATAGCCCACCTCGTGTCAGACAGGTGTGGGTCACCAAAGAAGAAGCTCAAGAACTTCGAAGGACAAGGGACCTGGAATCTCTTGTAGGGCGAAAAAATGCAAGAGCGGTCATGAAGCAAGACCCTGTAAAGTGGCAAACTTTCAAAAGAAGAAGTGTCTCAAACAGACAAAAGAAACTTTCCCAAGAGTCTCAGACCAAAGAATGCACCCCTTCTTTGTCGATTGATCTGCAAAGAGGATCCAAAAGGAAAGGGGTATATCGAGAAAGAAGACAAGCAAGCCCGAAAACATGGCAAAATTCCAAGTCTGAAGAATATAAAAGGGATGATAATATCCCTAGAAGATCAATTTTCCAATGCCTGGGTGCTACTGTACGCCCTAGGCAAAAGAAAAGAAGAACGGTGTATGCGAGTGTATACTTGCTATGCTTCCAACATCAACAATCTGCCCTCGGCAGATGACATACCTAAAAATCTAAATATTGGCATACGTCATGGGATAACAACTAGGGCTCAGGCACGTGCTCTGTTGGAAAGAATCAATAACGAGGTAGGATCCCTACCTCCTGATGATGATGTGGCAGCTACAGATGTCGCCGGCACCTCCAACCCCACTATATTGCCAGAACAAAGACAATTTCCTGAATGGGTACACATGGGGGAACCTCATCACAAACCCTCGAAATGGTAGTACAATAAAATCAAAGGTTGAGAGCACTGCTTGAAAGCCTTATACAACAATTGGGAATGGCGGCGCCACTGCCACCACAACAATCACCACCAGTACAACCTCCAGAACAGGCACAACAGATATTGCAACCTCAGCAACTTCAACAAGCAAGCCAGCCAGCATTGCCCACAACGGCACCAGCCCTGGGAAATTTGCCACCAAATATTCCATGCACAGAACCTCTAGCCGAACAACCAATTGAAAATCCAAATTCAAGCCATGGGGAAACTCAAGAAGTGCATGTCACAAAACAAAGACATGATGCACCACAATTAAATACATCATTTGAAGGAACAATGGTCTCCCAGAGGGCCATGATTGAACAAATAATTGAAGCAAAGATGGCTGAGCAGAATGAGGAGTCTGCCATCTATGACCTGTATAGGGTACTATACCCTGTACACCACATCTTTAAAAAACTCCCAGCAGAACACCCAAAGGTCCCAAAATTCTCAAAATTCAATGGGGACGGGTCACCTCATGAACATATAGCTCATTATATGAGCATCATGGGAGAATTGGCAACCGAAGAGTCATACCTCTTGAGGTATTTTTCAACATCCCTTACTGGGCCAGCCTTTCAATGGTATACCCGACTGAAGCCCAACTCAATAGTTGGTTGGGAAGATATGCAAAGAAAGTTCTTTGAACGCTTCCGAGTGACAAAAAGAAGAGTCACCCTGGAAGAGCTCATATCTCTAAAGCAAAATAAAAATGAGTCTGCTCTGGACTTCATCAAAAGATGGCGTGACATGAGCATGAAATGCGAGCAACCACCGGCACATGAAGATGCGGTGAAACTATGCCAAAGAAGTTTGAAGCCAGAAATCAAGGAAAAGCTCCTAGGGGCCAATATCCGGACATTTGAACATCTCAACAACACAGTGGCAGAGATAGAAATCTTCTTTGCCGAAAATCACACTGCTTCATATGAAAGGGGTAAATCTCCTAAAGACGAAAACACCAGGTCACGAGAAGTAAATACCGTGGACTTTTCGGCAGCCCTGAAGAAAGCTGGGGGCAAGGGAGATACCCCTGCCTCTTCAAATTCAAAGAAAGAAGAAAGGAGATCAGCCCCCACCCTAAATGAGAGGCTCAACACTCCTTATTCATTTACCAGGGAGCACACAAAAGAATTGTTGGACATATGTCTCCAAGAGAATCTCATGACACTCCCAGAGCCCAAGCGCCCAGAAGAAGCAGCAATGGTGGACAAGCCCAATTATTGTCCATATCATCGCGTGCTGGGTCACACTCTAGAAAATTTCTATCTATTCAAAAATCGAGTAGAAAAGCTAATCCAAGCAGGAATTATTGACATGGCTGAGCACTTGGTAAATTCCCCAAAGCCACACCAACAACCAAAACTCACGTTCTCTGCTAACGTGACCCATGTTATGGCGCAGGCTCGGTCCCAATGAAGACCAAGCACAAATGGCGCAGGCAGGATAGCTAGATGAGCTGTTCAAAGTCGCTGCATATCACTCCTGAGGGAGGTAGTGGAAGGTGCTATTCAGGCAACATTCCACCATAAGCAAGAAGAAGCTAGCTGGACCCTGGTGAATACAAACAAGAGGTCAGCCCCTAAGAAACTCCAAAAGAAAGAGCAACCTAGAAAGTCATACCTCGGTGGCGTCGCCCCACCTAAGGAAATAGCAAAAGAAACAATCCTCCAAGAATTGGCAGTCTTGAAAAAAAAAATCAAAAGAAGAATGAGAAGAGGAAGAATATGCAGTTGAAATAAATAAGCCAATGCTCCTAGTGGCAATAAATGAGAAACCATCTCAAACACCAATTAAGGAGGGGGCAAAAGGTTTAGTACCCCTCGGAGCTGAAACAACTTCCTCCAGAAAAAAACGAGAGTAGGAAATGGGCGACAATGTCGCAATCCTCCCTCCACCACAGCCATGCAAGGGTTCAGCAAAAATGATGCCCCTTTAACAAGGCAAACAAAGGTAAAGAAATAGTGGGGGCATCTCCAAAAAGAAAAGGAAAATTCACTGTCAATAAAGAAGCAACAACGACATTAAATCTTAGCATGCAGTTGGAGGATCCTGAGCGAAGGCCATTACAACTGTTTATGCCCATTGTCAAGCTTGAAACTAATGCCATCAGCCAAATAATAGAAGCTGGCATATCACTGCCATTAAATCACATACAAACGCCAATCCCTCAGGAGGTCCACACACTGGAGCCTTTGAAATTCTTTTTAGCTTACCATGCTGAAGGTCAGCCAATGGTGTTCCATAAAGGGAAGCATGTACCCAAACAACCTTCAAATGATTTTGGCTAAAAGATGCCACTATTAAATTGAATGAAATTGTCAAAGATCTGAAAGACATGCCAGAACAAATAAAGGCAGTATGTCAGAAGCAAAATATTCAAGTTCAAAGTCAAACGAAAGCCAAGCTATATCAAGCAACGTGATATCCTACCAATGTCAGGGGGCAACCACCATTCCCCCACAACGACAAAAGAGGTCTCGGATAGGAGACACGGGAAGGTCCCGCAGCTCACTATGTTGTAAATATGGTCAGCATAAAGTTTCCAATAATTGAAACAAAGATGGATGAGAATGACACCCAGATGGACGAGGATTTCTCCACAAATGTAATAAGGGTGTTCAAAACCCCAAAGAAAATTCAAGAAAAGACTTATCCTTCCGAGAGCAAGAATGGAAGGTATCACCTTACATAAACTGGCAAAGAAAGGAGCCCCATTCATATGGGACAACGGATGTCAGAAAGTCCTTGACAAAATCAATATTTGCTCAATCCTCCTATGCTGGGGAAACCTATCAAGGGCAAGCCTTTAATTGTGTCCATGTGTACATCACTGGGGGTATTACTAGCTTTAAAATAAAAAAAGAGAGATGAAAGAAAAGGAAAAAAAAAGAAGAGAGAGAAAAAAAAAAAAGGGGGCAGCGCATGGCTGTGTGTTTAGCAGCCCATCCAGTGCCAGAAGACTCCCCCCTGAATACAGAATTGATTGACGAGGAGGTGTTCCCCGCTCAAGAAACTCATGAAGCACAAGAAACTCAAGTTGAATATTGGCAATTATATTTTGATGGGGCTGCACGAGCTTCTCTGAAGGCTGATGGCACATCAACAAATATGGCAAGGGCAGGAATTGTCCTCGTGACCCTAGAAAAAAGGATATTGCACTATTCATGTGCTCTTATGGATTCCCTCAAAAATAATGAAGCAGAATATGAAGCCCTCATAGTTGGCTTGGAAATCGCCCTGGAAATGGGCACAAGATGCATTGAAATGTTTGGCGATTCATTGCTGGTCGTCAGACAAATGTTGGGCATTTTTGAAGTCCGAAAAGAAGAATTGAAAGCCTACTTTGAGGTAGCTACAAGACTCAGCGACAGGTTCTACCACTTCAAAATAGAGTATGTCAGAAGAAGTCAAAACTCGCAGGCTGACGCATTAGCCAAACTTGCATCTGCCCTTAAACTTCCCCCCGAAGGTGAATTGAGAATTACCATAAAAAACAGAAGATTGCTTCCAAGCACCCTGAATCGCCATGATGGTTTAACAACCTTTGAGGCAAATGTACTGGAATAAAATGAAAGTCAAGAAGAAGATGATTGGCGTATTCCCATCATCAAAATAAAAAATGATTGGCTACCAGACAAAAGAGGGGACCAAGTGCGACTGCTGTGAAGAGCCACTTCCTACAAATTGATAAATGACATATTATATAAGTTCACACCTGAAAAGAATAAGTCGGTACTGTTGAGATGTCTCTCTCCGAAAGAAGCCAAGATGGTCATGCGGGAGGTACATGCAGGACTATGTGGAGCCCACCAATCTGGCTAAAAAAATGAAAATCAACATAAAAAGCAAAGGCTTCTATTGGCCAACAATGTTCGCAGATTGCGAGCGATTTGCTCGAACCTGCCCCCAATTCCAGGCCTATGGGCCCGTGCCAAAAAAACCTCCAAGCAAACTCCATCCAACAACGTCGATATGGCCATTTGCTGCATGGGGAATGGACATAGTGGGTCCCCTCCCAACATCATCCAAGGGATACAAATACATACTTGCTGCCACAGATTATTTCTCAAGATGGGCCGAGGCCATACCTTTGAAAGAAACTATCGGAGAAGCGGTGGCACGCTTTGTCCGGCACCACATCATATGTCGATTCGAGGTTCTGAGTCGAATCATATCTGATAATGGCACTCCATTCAAAAATCAAACAATATACAAATTGATAGCAAAATTTCATATTGAGTGGAGGACATCAACGGTTTGTTATCCCCAAGCCAATAGGTTAGCCGAAGTCTTCAACAAAACTTTATGCAAGCTCATGGTCAAATTGGTAAATGGCCAGAAGCGCGATTGGGACGAAAAGATGCATGAAGCTCTATGGGCCTATCACACCGTCTACAAACTCCTACAGGATGCTCGCCCTTTTCCCTAGCCTATGGGACTGAAGCGGTCATTCCTGTTGAAATTGAGCTCTCATATTATAGGGTAGCTCTCCACTACAGGCTCCCTACTAACGAGGGGAGCGAAATTGAAAGATGGCTTGAAGAGTTGTCAAATTTGAAAGAAAATGTTTGGTTGCATATCAACGACTTCAAAATTATCAAGCACGGATGTCCCGCGCTTTTGACAAGCTAGTGAAAGAAAGAGCTTTTAAAAAGGGAGATCTTGTCATGGTTAAGCAAAAAGACATCATGGCCTCTTGACCCAAAAGTAAATTCATAGCCAATTGGCTTGGCCCATTTGTGGTCGACAAAGTGTTTGAAGGTGGCGCCTACACAGTAGTCGACCAAAAAGGAAATGTTATGTTCCCGCCTTTAAATGGCAGACACATGAAATTGTATCATACTTCTGAGTGTGAGTACGTCTACACAATGCAATAGGTGGATCTAACTTCGGTACACACTGAAGATATAGAAGTGATCTCGCTGCAAGATCTTCCAAATGAATAAAAAAAAAGAAAAAAAAAAGGGGCTTAAAAATGAGGTGCCTCAGCAGACTTGATCCATTACTCTTTTAAAATGGATCAAGGGCAAAAATGCCTAAAACCCAGCTGAGGTGAAAACCCGAAAGGGCGCCTCAGGTAAAAATGGGAAACCCTGCTGCATGAAAACCTAAAAGCGCATGCAGGTAAAAGAAAGAAGGGGCTAATTATGGTGAAAACCCAAAAGGGCATTACAATTGGTATATCAAAAAAAAAAAAGATGATGATGAGGGTACTCTCTCGACCTTTCTTAGAACGAGATTGAGTTATCCCGCATTTCTTATAAAAGGAAAGACACAAGAGTTGTCAATGATGAAACAACCCCCAAGTTCATTAGAACGAATAATTCAATTATGGGGCTACAACTGAGACAACGATGATTGTGTCTTTTCGCCCTTATAAGAAGTGTGGGAAACTCGAACTCTGCTTGAAGAAAGAGAGAGAAGGAGAACCCAAACAAAAGAGAAAACTCTCATTCCAAAAAAAAGAGAAAAGAGTCAAATTTCGAGCTTCTTTGGCTAACAAGCCGCCAAGGCCAGTCAAAAAAGCTCAAAATCCAGACCTTTTGGCTAACAAGCTGTCTAGGCCAGTCGAAGGTCGAAACCCATGTCTTTTGGCTAACAAGCCGTCAAGGCCAGTCAAAAGTCAAATCCCGAGCTTCTTTGGCTAACAAGCCATCAAGACCAGTCAAAAAACTCAAAATCCAAACCTTTTGGCTAACAAGCCGTCAAGGCCAGTCAAAGGTCAAAACCCATGTCTTTTGGCTAACAAGCCATCAAAGCCAGTCAAAAGTCAAATCTCGAGCTTCGTTGGCTAACAAGCCATCATGGCCACTCAAAAGCTCAAAATACAGACCTTTAAGCTAACAAGCCGTCAAGGCCAGTCAAAAGTCAAATCCCGAGCTTCTTTGGCTAACAAGCCGTCATGGCCAGTCAAAAAGCTCAAAATCCAAATCTCTTGGCTAACAAGTCGTCAAGGCCAGTCAAAGGTCGAAATCCATATCTTTTGGCTAACAAGCCGTCAAGGTCAGTCAAAGGTCAAAACTTACGTCTTTTGGCTAACAAGTCGACAGGACCAGTCAAAAGTCAAATCACGAGCCCTAGAGGAGCTTCAATCCTCTAAACATATTTACGGTTCTCAGGGAAGCCTCTAATTTCCTACCATACATAAATTCAAACTCTCAATCTATGGCTCTCAGGGAAGCCTCTGATTCCCTACCATACATAAATCCAAACCCTCAATCCATGGCTCTCAGGGAAGCCTCTAATTCCCTACCATACATAAATACAAACTCTCAATCCATGGCTCTCAGGGAAGCCTCTAATTCCCTACCATATACAAATTCTGATTCTAATGGCTCTTAGGGAAGCCTTTATGTAACGTCGCTTATTTTCGGATCCTTTTTGGATCGTGTGTGTTGTGGTTGTGATGGCTGTTGTAAGGCCAGTGTGGTGTAGACGCGTGGTGTGTGTAGGTGTGGTGCAGGTTAGGTCTCGAAATGAAATAGGACCTGCTGCAGTTGAGTAGGAGTTGGCGGCCAGGGGTGGTCGTTGACTTGTTGGCATCCAGGTAAGTGGTCGTTGACTGCATGATCTTGGCGGCATTAGATGTGGACGTTTAGAGTGGCGGTTGTCTTTGGCGGCAGAGGGGTTGACGCCAACCTGAGAATTCTGCAGGTTATAGTGTCACCCGAGAGCAGGTTTCCCACCTGTCTCTCTCTTCCCCTTGCCCTAGCTTCGCGTCCCCGTGTTTCTAAAGCTTCCAACAGGTACTGAAGGGCGGTTGGAGGATCGTGGAGCGTGTGGCATTGTCGAATCGGACGAGGAAACGCTGTGGCGTGGTGCAATTCCCGTGGGAGCTCGCGGAGGGTTCGGTGTGAACCGGGAGAATTCGGAGGGTTTGAGCGTGTTCTGAGGTAGGGAACGACCCTTGTAGTTCTTATAGGTTGTAATAGAATAATTAGAAAGCATGAAACTGCATGAAAATGGCAACTTCGGGTCATGGTATTCATACGGGGTTCTAAGGGTGGTTTGATGGAATTTAAGGGTTAATTCATGTAGTTTAAATCTTAAATGATACATGTTTGGCTTAGAAAATAGTTTCCTCATGTTTTCTCGTTGCTTTGATGATTGTAAAACCTGTAGAATCAGTTTAGGGTTTCTGCAGGAACTAGGGTTGAAGAGATTAGCGTCAACATCGATTGACGCCAGGTTCATCAGCGGGATATAGACGGCCAGATCCTTTGCCGTCTACTTCCTATAAGCGGCAGTCGATGTTGCCGCCAACTTGTGCATGTAACCATGCAGTGTGGTTTACGTAACTTTTCTGGTTATGAATATTGCGTGTTTGTGTGTGCATGGCGATGACCGGTGTGAGCCAGTGCATTTGATATGCTCTTGGAGCATACTACTCATGTAATGGGCATGTTTTACGTGAATGATGTGTGATGTACGTAATTGCTTTATGCAGTATGTGTGGTGCGTTGACACTCGTGGCACTCTTGGAGTGCGTTGTCCATGTATTGGACATGTGGTTTACGTGGAAGACATGTGGTACATCAACCAGGGTGTAATATACACGTGTTGTTTACGTGGTTTGAGTGTGTGTATACTACACACTTTGTTGTAATGTAATTCTTATGATTTGTCGTAGTAACTGGGTAGTGAGGTTCCTGTGTGAGCCTAGCCATGACTTTGTGGTGTTTGGGCAGTGAAGGTCCATACCGACCTAGCTCTGGTCCGTTGTTGTCTTTCGAATAATATTATATGGATTTATGTATTAAGTGGTGTGTGTGTGTTGCCACGGAGGTCATGAGGTGACCAATGATAGGCAAGTTTGTGGTTCAGTTATGTGTTGGTGTAGGATAGCTTTGGGGTCACACGGTGACCGATGTTAAGCTAATCCTAACACTTGTATATTGTGAATTATAAGTAAAGGTTATATGTGTTAGTATCGTGGTTTGAGCTTGCCGAGTGTGGTGGTCCGGCGCCTATTCCGGAATGCCTCTCTAGTCGGGTACCCCAGGTTCTTTGTGAGCCAGGCACGTGTGTTTGTTGTGCTCGGAGTTTTGTCCCGGTACTTGTGTTGTATCGTTGAGGTCTGTGTTGTCTTCCTGGACACCCTCACTCCTGTGCTTGAGTTGTACGTCCGGCTGAGGGAAAGACGACAGTAGGGCAGCGGCTTGTGTTTGTGGGTGTGTAGTCGCTTGTAGCGCGCTCGTAGTTGGGGGTACGGACACCATTAGTCAACACTGGTCCCCAGCTAGTCCTGTTTTCCAGTGCCTCACTTTAGGGTGCTCTGGCCAGAGACTCTAGAGGTGCCAGGCATGGACCTGCAGTTGTGTGTCTGCAGGTGTGGTGTTGGTTGGTCTCCACAGTTGTTTGACTTGTTCTCGTGGAGCGGCAGTTGGACCTTTCGTCCGTGACTGCGAGGCTGAGAGGTTGTTCTTGTGTTGTGTTGTCCGGGTTGGATATTGGCCTGATCATCCAGTAGACCGTTCCCGTGTGGTAGCGTCGTTTTTTTCCGACTCGTGCTTTGCTACATGTCGTGATTCGTGAGTTTGTAATTCGTGGTCGAGGTTTGACCAGTTCGAGGTGTGCCCTGGTGTTGGCACAATTGTGACTGAGTTGTGGTTTGTGTGACTTGCCGGTTAAGGTTTTACCTGTAATGCTGTACCTAAATAAAGGTATAATATAATTATGGTTCAGTGTGATGTTTATCACCTACTTGTACCCTTTGTTCCGGTGTTTGTGTTGTGGTACCTCAGAGTAACAGGTACCTATTTCCTTCGTGGGTTACTTTGTAGTTTTGTGGTGGTACATTGTGTACCAACCTTTCCGGGTACTTGTGTGTTGTGGAGGTCTTGTGGTTTGACCTGCCACTTGTTGTATTTTATCCGTTTTAAGTAGATCTTTGTTTATAATTTATTGTGGATTTTTGTGATTATTAATTATGTTACCTTTGTGGGTATTTTGCCGATGAGACTTGTGGCTTAGGCATATTGTGGTTTAGTAGAGCTATGCTCTGTGAAGGCCGTGTGAGACCTTCCACTTGTTGAGTTTTACTCTTCTTGGGTATGATTCCAATTATAGTTTTAGTGTGTTATGGATTGGCTTCGTGGTAGCCAGTCTTATTACCTCGTGTGTAGTTATCGACGTAGTGTGGTTTGGAGTATAAAGGACCAGCTCTTTGTTAGCAGTCCTGTTACTCAAATGATTGAGGTTCGCCTGTGTAGTTTGCAGCCTAGGCAGTGATTTGCCTATGTGGCTTATAGCTTCGGCAACCAGTTGTTGTAGCAGTGTGCCAGTGAGACTGTGGTTTAGGCACATTAGTAGTTGGGCTAACTAATGATATTATGTTAGTCATGTAGTCCTACTTTCCTTCTGAGGACTTTGTGTTTATTATCATGATTATATTTAATTGTTATTTATTATCATGATGTGAGCATGAAATGGTTTGGCTATTGGTGTTGCCAGTGAAACCCTTTGGGGTTGAGGAGTATTGTGGTCTCGGTATTGTTTTGGTAGCCCCTACTGAGCCAGTGACTTGTTGAGGTTCACTCCCCTACAGTTCTTTTCAGGGCTTGCCGTGTGTTTGGCTTGCAGCGGCGTTGTGTCAGACTTGTACCACCAGCAGTAGTTTAGTAGTTAGTGTTGTGTGAGCTTGTGGTCCCTCGGGATATGCCCCAGGTAGTTGTATTCTTTTAAATTGGTCATGTACTAATGTAATGGGACAATTGTACAAATTTGTGAGTAGATATGAGCACATGTACTTTCTTGTGTCTTATATTCTTGTGGTTTGTCTTTTATACTCTTACTGGACACGTGTGTGAGATATCCCTTGCGAGACTTCGGTCCGTTCGCGGGAGGCGGATCTGGATATGGAGCCTTAATGGGCATAAATACCCCGGTCCGTCACACTTTAATTCCCTACCGACTATAAACCCAAGCTTATGGCCAACACACCGTCAAGGTCGGCCAACCCAATTAAAACCCAAGAAATAAATTCAAATTCCAACGGCTTTCAGGGAAGCCTTTAATTCCCTACCGCACATAAATCCAACCCTTGGCCAACACACCATCAAGGCCGGCCAAGTCAGCCAAAATCCAAATCCAAATTCTCACGGCTCTCAAGGAAGCCTTTAATTCCCTACCATATACAAATTCAAATTCTTACGGCTCTCAGGGAAGCCTTTAATTCTTTACAAAAAAAAGAGAAAAAAAATAAAATAAATAGGGGCTTAAAAGGAGGTGCCCCGACGGACTTGGTCTATCACTTCATCATAGATCAAGGGCAAAAAAGTCTAAAACTCGGCTGAGGTGAAAACCCGAAAGGGTGCCTCAGGCAAAATAGGTGAACCCCTCAACGCGAAAACCTGCAAAGGCGTGTTGGAAAAAGCTAGAGGGGGCCAAGCTTGGCGAAAACCCGAAAGGGCACTGGGGTTGGTAATGTGAACAAAAAAACCAATCAAATCAAATCACGTGCCCGAAGGAGCCTCAATCCTCTCACCCAAATCACGTGCCCGAGGGAGCCTCAATCCTCTCACCCAAAATCACGAGCCAAAGGAGCCTCAATCCTCTCACTCCAAATCACGTGCCCGAGGGAGCCTCAATCCTCTCACCCAAATCACGTGCCCGAGGGAGCCTCAATCCTCTCAACCAAATTACGTGCCCGAGGAAGCCTCAATCCTCTCAACCAAATTACGTGCCCGAGGGAGCCTCAATCCTCTCAACCAAAATATGTGCCCGAGGGAGCCTCAATCCTCTCACCCAAATACGTGCCCGAGGGAGCCTCAATCCTCTCACCCAAAATACGTGTCCGGGGGAGCCTCAATCCTCTCACCCAAAATACGTGCCCGAGGGAGCCTCAATCCTCTCACCCAAATTACGTGCCCGAGGGAGCCTCAATCCTCTCAACCAAAATATGTACCCGAGGGAGCCTCAATCCTCTCACCCAAATACGTGCCCGAGGGAGCCTCAATCCTCTCACCCAAAATACGTGCCCGAGGGAGCCTCAATCCTCTCACCCAAAATATGTGCCCGAGAGAGCCTCAATTCTCTCACCCAAAATACGTGCCCAAGGGAGCCTCAATCCTTTCACCCAAAATATATGCCCGAGGGAGCCTCAATCCTCTCAACCAAAATCACGTGCCCTAGGGAGCCTCAATCCTCTCACCCAATATGCACCCGAGGGAGCCTCAATCCTCTCACCCAAAATACGTACCTGAGGTAGCCTCAATCCTCTCAACCAAAATCACGTGCCCGAGAGAGCCTCAATCCTCTCACTCAAATATGCGCCCAAAGGAGCCTCAATCCTCTCACCCAAATCACGTGCCCGAGGGAGCCTCAATCCTTTCACCCAAATACGTGCCCGAGGGAGCCTCAATCCTCTCACCCAAATATGCGCCCAAGGGAGCCTCAATCCTCTCACCCAAATCACGTGTCCGAGGGAGCCTCAATCGTTTCACCGAAATCATGTGCCCGAGGGAGCCTCAATCCTCTCACCCAAATATGCGCCCGAGGGAGCCTCAATCCTCTTACCCAAATCACGTGCCCGAGGGAGCTTCAATCCTTTCACCGAAATCATGTGCCCGAGGGGGCCTCAATCCTTTCACCCAAATACGTGCCCGAGGGAGCCACAATCCTCTCAACCAAGTCACGTGCCCGATGAAGCCTCAATCCTTTCACCGAAATCATGTGCCCGAGGGAGCCTCAATCCTTTCACCCAAATATGTGCCGAGAGAGCCTTAATCCTCTCAACCAAATCACGTGCCCGAGGGAGCCTCAATCCTCTCAACTCAAATCACGTGCCAGAGGAAGCCTCAATCCTCTCGCCCAAAATACGTGCCTGAGGGAGCCTCAATCCTCTCACCCAAATTACGTGCCCGAGAGAGCCTCAATCTCCTCATCAAAATTATGGCCCTAGAGAAGCCTTAATTCTCTAACACAAGCATGGTATGGCCCTAAAGGAGCCCTAATCCTCTAAATGAAATGACTCACGGCTTTTGGGGAAGCCTTAAAACCCCTATTATCAATAAAGATCACATGTTGATGGTGAAACTCAGAATCACAATGTATATTGCAAATAAAAGTTCTCATCCCAAGACAGGCCCTTGGGATAGCCCAAAAAGAAGAAGTCAAAATGAATGGATAGCATGTACTGATGATAAAAACAACATTTCTCAAGCAAGCCTATGCTCTGGTGCCGCCTGCCCTCAAAAGGTCAACCTGTGCAAAAGAATGGTACAAACAGCTCCGTCATGCATAAGCGAGGTCGTCAACTCACGCCAATTCATGGCCTGCACGATTCTTGTAGAAGTTATAGCAGCCTCTGCTTGCAAAACAGCCTGGGTCTCCAAATTGGTCCAACTCTGCAAGTCAAAAACAACCGAAGATCAGATTTTGTAGCTTATCAAAAGAAATATTGCAGCAAAGTCAAAATTCTCGATACATGAAGCAAAACTTCGGCATTGTTGTCATGAGATGATGGTCACTAATACTACAAGTCCAAAGGAAATGGAAAGTTTACTGCAAGTATGTCATAAGCTGTGCAACATCTCCAACATGGATCTCAAGAAAGTCAAAGTGGCTGAAATGAAATGGCAGAATAAATGAAGTTGACCCTCTGAAGGGCAACATGTGCTAAAATACAACTGGAAAGATTCACACGAGACAGTCGCCCTATGTTTCACTCTCGGACGCCAGTCTCGTGGGGGGCATTTGTTGTGCCGGATTTTATTGTCCGACTCCATAGAAGAAGCAGAGCAAGAGAGAATAGATAAACAAAGAAAATGCAGAAATAAAAACGAAAGGGGGGACGGATCTCACCCACGTTTCCAGCCACTGCTAGGAACCCCCACTGTTGGAAGAGGAAGGAGGAGTGAAGGAGAAGGAGCCGCCGCCTCCTTACCCCCCGGTTTGCAAGAGAGGAGAGGCCGCCGCCAGTTCTCCCTTTTGCTGCTGTCGCCGGCTCCCCTGCGTGGGGTAGCCACCGTCGGCCCCTTGCTGGCCCCGGTAGCCGCCGTCGATGGCCCCAACCCTGCTCGCCGCTGCTGCCCCAGCCGCCGCCGCCGCTGCTGCCCCAGCCGCCGTCGCTCTGCCTCGCCGCTGTTGCTCCAGCCGCCGCCGCCCTGCCTCGCCACTACTACTCCAGCTGTAGCACCCTGGATTTTTAAAATCTAAATAAAATAAATTTTTATTTAAATAAATGAAATAAATTGATTTAATTGGAATAAAGGGAGAATGCATTGTATAAATGGGAATTAAAGCAATCCCCATTAAATTAAATTAGTAATGGGTTACTCTAATAACCCAAAACCAATGGAATGGGCCCAAATAGGGATAGCCCATGTTGGAATGAGAATTAAATTAATGAAATTCGTATCTAAATAATTAAATAAATAGTAAAGGGTTAAGATAAATGTTAAATAACCCTTATATATCTAAATAAAGAGTCCTAAACTCATCCTAACTCATTAACCACGAAATTAAACTCTCCCATACCCATTAGATGGATAAATGAGAGAAAATAGAGAGATAAATGTGGAATTTTCGTAATTAAAGGAGGAGAGAAGAGTTTGAGGTTGTATAGACTCTATAGGAAGCTTAAACACTTCAAATCTCCTCCCTATCTCCCCATTTTCGTGGCTGGAACCCTAGAGAAGGAGGAGAAATGTTGGAGACCAAGGAGCAAGGAGGAGAAGGCTTGGAGCAAGAAGGTTTTCCCGTTTTTCATCTTCAACTTAGGGTTTTCTTGGACTCGACAAAAGGTAGGCAATATCTCAAGCAAAAATCGTGAAATAATTATCCTAGGTAGCCTTCATGTACCTCTTCAAAAGCCCTATGGTTCATGGTATTTCGTTCATCCATTTGAGATAATTTAATTCGTGAAATTCTGCTGTCACCATGAACCCAATCTCATGTTTTCTCTAATACCTTGCACGTACTTGTTCCCATGCTATGATAAAATTCTCATTGATGCTACCATGTAACAGCTTTCAAACGCCCCTGGTCTTCCTTGATTTCGATCTCCCATGAGGGAGAATTAAATCTTTGAATATCTATCAGACATGTGCACTCGACCCTTCTTGTTCCCTTTTTAACCTCGTGTAAACTTGACATCAATCTATGATAAATTATCATAAATACTAATACATGTTAGATTTCAAACGCCGTTGGTTTCAGAATTTTTCATCATGTATACATCTCTAATTAATTCATTAAACTCTGACTGCGCCTGTTTAGGTCACCAAAAAGTAACCTGATCAATGTATATCTAAACCTTGTCTATTTTCAAATTAATCGTGCATGTTGATAGATATACATGTCTACTTTCGTTTGAAACTAGTTTCGTGCTTTTTGGATCATCGTGCGATTTTATACGGAATTTAGAATGACCCTGTATCACAGAGGACTCGACCTGAGAAAAAGGGAAAAAAGGGCAACCACCTGTTATCGCGACGGCGCAACCCGCCGCGATATCATCTGTGTCGCGCCCTGCTGGCATGTCGCGTCAAGAACGCGACGGCCTATGACGCCGCGATTCACCCCGGTCCGAGCCAGGCCGGCCAGGACCCCGTGTCGCGCCCGACCGCCCTGTCGCGACTTGAATCGCGACAGGTAGGTCCGTCGCGTTTCAAAGATTTCGGCCAGAACTATTAAATTGTGTACATGCCCTGCTGTTTTGGCTATTTAACCCTTAATTAGCCATGATTAAACCATGTTATAATTAATTTGACTTGTTAAATTAATAAAAAATGATATTTGCACGACTTATCATATCCTCAAGATTTCTTTACACTTACACACACATAACATTGTAAATTGCCATTTGACCTTGATAAATTATGCAATAATGTATTCGGTAAATTATCGAAATAAATGATTAAATTATCCTATTTTGTTAAATACAATTGTTTCTGTTTTGACTCGCGCATTTTATCTACCGTTACCGTTTTCCCTCGGCCTTCGAGCACTCAAGGCACGACGGACCCGTTTTTACACACTTTCCCTTGACTTGGACCACCTCTCCACCGGAATACTCTCGACTGGACTAGGGACTCCTTGTCAAGACCTCCGTAAGTCTTCTTGGCTTTGGCGCACGTCCTTAGTTAACGAGCTGGTTGTACCCTAAAACCCGTTACACCTTAGGGATCAGTACGATCCATGGCCCTAGTGTTCTCTCCTTATCTTGCAATCACGCTGGACCATCTAGCATGTGTTCATAGCACGGCTAGTAGGCAGTTGTGACTTCTACCAGACTGCCGGTACCCGACCTAGTGCCGTGCAACCATTACTATCGCGTGTTTCTCGTCTTTTTACGGAAATGTCCATATCTCATCTACTATCTCAATACTCTCATCTGTTCACGTTCTCTCTACACTCTCGTCTAGTTCATCTACTACTCTCATCTATTCTTGGTACTCTCTTGGCCATTCTTGTGATTGTCTAAGATAACAAATATGACTATGCTAGGCAACATAATAAGGGCCCGATCTGGTCCTTGGGAGGAGCACCTGAAAGGCTATAACTCGCGGGGGTCTAATGATCAAGTGATGGCATACACCAAACGCATGACTCTCAAGATTTAATCTAAGACAATTCACAAACATTCCTGTACATGATACTTGACTTGTGGTTGATAAAATGATCGACCAAACACATGTTACTTGCTTTACTTGCTATCGTGACTTGTGCACTACTGTGCAATTACTTGTTAACTTGAAATATGGCCAAATCTTTTGTACTTGTTACCTATGAAGGTATTCTTGTCTTGTGAACTTACTGGCACGACTATACCTGATCGTTCTCGTACTTGCTCGTTCCTGTTAGTTATCCTGCTTGATAAAAGGTTAAACACTTTAAGCCTGCTTGTTTACATGAGATATTAAGTCCTACTGAGCGTTATTCGCTCATCCTGCATCTTTATTTAATTTGTTTCAGGCGAGTATGACGATGACCACACTCACGAGGACGGGACTGAGGATGATGCTCAGGAGTGACCCCTTTCCAGCAAACAAGGCTTTCTAGTAGTAGTCAGTTATTATAGTTATGAGTTAGTGAGTCGGATAGTCATTTATGTAATAGTTTTGAATAAAGTACTCGGGGCCCTAGTTTGGCTCTGATACGTTGATGTATTAGTCAGTTAATGAGTTATCCGTGAATGTAATGGAGGTTGATGGATTATTAATGAAATTGGAGTTTATTTGGTGTTATCCAATATTGGGCAATGGTTTGTTATTTATTTCTCGCTCTATACTATTTAATAACTATAATCCCGCTCCGATATTCCGCATCGGGGCGTTACAGTTTTGTGGTATCAGAGCCTAGGTTATTCTTAAGTATAGGATGATCTAGGTTTGACCTGCCTCGACTTAGAGTCTAATTCCGTACCTATGTGAGATGGGTAGAACCAAGGGTAATGAGATAAAATGAACTCACACACGCACAAACTTAGTGCAAACTCAACGACTTACATTTAAAATTCTCTTTTGAAGGAACTTAAATACTAGCAATGGCAGCGGAGCGTGCTCAACTCCGTGACATGCAGCAGACTATCCAGCAGCTTACCCAGGCTTTACTTCAGGCTGCTGGAGCAAACAACAATAATAACAACAACCGAGGAGCTGGAGAATTACACAGGAATTTCCGCAATTTGAATCCACCCCGATTCAGTGGGACCACTGATCCCGATGAGGCAGAAAATTGGCTTAAGGAGACAGAGCGTGTTTTCCGCGTCATGCAGTGCGCGGATGGGGACAAGCTTCTACTGGCAACATTTCAGCTTGAACGGGACGCCCGTGCGTGGTGGGAATCTGTGGAAGCCACCAGGGCAGATGCGCAGTTTACCTGGGAGGAATTCAAGGAGCATTTCAACTCCAAGTATTTCTCTGAAAGAGTCCAGGAGAGAAAGGCCTCAGAATTTGCTGCACTGAAGCAGAGGCACCTTACTGTCGCTGAATATGAAGCGCAATTCTCCCGATTGGCACGCTATGCCAACCACCTTGTTAGCACAGAGAAAATGAAGGCGAGGCGATTTCTTAATGGGCTTAAGCCGTCATATATTACCCAACTTGCACCCATGGATATTCAGACGTATGCTGAAATGGTCAAGAAGGCTCAGTTACTAGAAGATGCAACCGATCTGACTGATCGCATCAAGGGGAGACTAGTCAAGAAGGAACCAGCATCTGGTTCCTTCAGCAGGCCCACAAATGGCAAAAAGCGTCCGTTCAACATCACTGGAGGGACAAGCCAGGAAAGAAAGCCCAAGATACCTACTCCTCCAAACACCAACAAGACCAACTGTGAGCATTGTGACAAGCCTGGTCACACTGCCGCTGAGTGCTGGAGAAAAGTAGGCGCCTGCCTGCGTTGCGGAAATCGCAATCACCGCATTTCCGAATGCCCTGTGCTGAAGGAGCAAGAGAAAGAGAAGCGTCCTATGGGACAAAAGAAACTAGGCAGACTACAGGCCCTGCAAGAGGTAGAGACCACCGAGGAAGGTGGAGTTGTGGAAGGTACACTACCGGTCTTTTCTCATTCGGCATTTGTTTTGTTCGATACTGGCGCAACACATTCGTTCATATCACAAGTATTTGCTGATACCCTAAATGAGAAACCTGCATCTATGACATTTGAATTATCTGTCACAACACCACTAGGAGAAAAGGCTCAATTGAATAAATATTTTCCATTAGCTGATGTTAAGGTTGGTGAACTTAACCTTAGAGCTGACTTGATCTGTATGCCCATGGAGGGCTACGATGTCATTCTGGGAGCCGATTGGCTATCCACGTATGGGGCTATCGTGGATTGTAGAAGAGGAAAATTTTCTTTTAGTGAATTCCCTAAGCTGACCTTCACAGGACGTAGGCACAAGCGACACTTGTCCCTCGTCTCTGCTATAAAGGCACAGAACATGATAAGGAAAGGGAGTATGGCGTTTATTGCCGCCATCGTAGTGGAAAAGAAAGCATTTAAGATATCAGACATCCACATAGTGCAAGAATACCCTGATGTGTTTCCCGATGAGCTACCAGGCATTCCACCTGAGAGAGATGTGAATTTCTCAATTGATCTCGCACCTGGAGCTGCACCGGTTTCACGTCAACCCTACAGGATGTCCCCTGCTGAATTGAAAGAGTTGAAAGAACAACTGATGGAACTTTTAGAAAAGGGTTTTATTAGGCCGAGTACTTCTCCTTGGGGAGCACCAGTGTTGTTCGTCAAGAAGAAGGACGGATCTATGAGGTTATGCATCGATTACAGGCAGTTGAACAGTCTCACTATCAAGAACAAGTACCCCCTGCCGCGTGTCGATGAATTGTTTGATCAGATATCAGGAGCAAAGTATTTTTCTAAGATTGACCTTAGATCGGGATATCATCAAATGAGGATTAAAGATGCAGATATCTACAAGACAGCTTTCAGGAGTAGGTACGGTCATTACGAATTTGTAGTCATGCCTTTTGGACTAACCAATGCTCCTGCAGCTTTTATGCAATTAATGAACAGCATCTACCGGCCCTACCTCGACAAGTTCTTCGTGGTATTCATTGATGATATTCTCATATACTCCAAGACCAAAGAAGAGCACGAGGAGCATCTGAGGATCGCTCTGCAAATCTTGCGGGACAATCAACTCTACGCCAAATTGAGCAAGTGTGAATTCTGGCTCGAGGAGGTGTCATTTCTGGGTCATGTCATATCCAAGGATGGTATCGCTGTCGACCCTTCCAAGGTAGAAGCCGTGATCAACTGGGAAAGGCCAACCAATGTCACTGAGATAAGAAGTTTTCTTGGACTAGCTGGATACTACAGACGGTTCATAAAAGACTTCTCCAAGATAGCTGTACCTCTTACGCGTCTTACGCGGAAGGAGAACCCATATGTCTGGAGCAAGGAGTGCGAGAAGAGCTTTCAGACACTCAAGCAATTATTGACATCTGCACCTGTCCTCGCATTACCAGTCGAGGGCGCAGGATTCTCAGTCTACACTGATGCATCTGGAATCGGTCTAGGCTGTGTGTTGATGCAAAATGAAAAGGTGATAGCATATTCTTCAAGGCAATTGAAGCAACATGAGGTTAACTACCCTGTCCATGATTTGGAATTGGCTGCAGTAGTGTTTGCACTCAAAATTTGGAGGCATTACTTGTATGGGGAACAATTCATTGTTTACTCCGACCACAAGAGCTTGAAGTATTTATTTTCTCAGAAGGAGCTCAATATGCGCCAAAGGAGATGGCTGGAGTATCTGATGCACTTAGTAGGAAGCCAGTATCACCCAGGCAAAGGTAATGCAGTAGCTGATGCACTTAGTAGGAAGCCAGTAGCTTCATTATCATGTTTAGTCATGGGCGAGATGCAATTGTTAGAGCAATTCGCCAGTCTAGATCTGGATATTGAAATAAGGAGTGATAAAATGATAGTTGCCAATTTAAGAGCTCAACCCGATATACTTGTCGAGATCAAAGAGCAACAAGCATATGATCCATTTCTAGTCCGAGTCAGGGAGACCATAGCCGACAAGCTAGACTTCTCCATCGCTGAAGATGGAAGAATTTTATTCCAAGCCAGGACATGTGTGCCTGACAATGAAGAGCTGAAAAGGAAACTGATGGATGAAGCCCACAAGACCAAGTACACAATACATCCAGGTGCAACCAAGATGTACCAAGACATGAAAAGGTCATTTTGGTGGCCAAACATGAAGCGTGAGGTGGCTGAGCATGCAGCGCACTGCCTCACTTGTCAGCAGGTAAAAGCAGAACACCGTCGTCCTGCGGGTGTACTCAGGCCCCTGGACATACCTGAATGGAAGTGGGAAAGCATCGGAATGGATTTCATCATGGGTTTACCCCGAACTCGTGGTGGATTAGATGCTATTTGGGTCATTGTGGATAGACTGACAAAGTCTGCACACTTTCTAGCAATTCGAAGTACCTGGAGTGTTGATGTGCTTGCAGCTTTGTATGTGAAAGAAATAGTCAGACTACATGGAGTTCCAGTATCCATTGTCTCGGATCGTGACCCTAGGTTCACTTCTAGATTCTGGAAGGGACTTCAGACTGCCCTAGGCACAAAGCTCAACTTTAGCACAGCTTTCCACCCACAGACGGATGGACAGACCGAAAGAACAAATCAGATAGTAGAAGACATGCTGCGAGCCTGTGCTATAGACTTTGAGGGATATTGGAACGAACAGCTGTCACTAATTGAATTTGCCTACAACAATAGTTATCGGGCCAGCATCAAGATGGCATCATTTGAAGCACTGTATGGCAAAAGTTGCATATCGCCAGTATGCTGGAATGAAGTAGGTGAGCAGCAATGGCTAGGACCAGATATGGTGCAGAATACTAGCAGGGACATACAGATTATCAGAGACAGAATTAAAGTAGCTCAGTCTAGGCAGAAGAGCTATGCTGACAAAAGAAGAAGAGACTTGGAATTTCAAGCCGGAAATCATGTGATGCTCAAAGTATCCCCGACCCGAGGATTTCAAAGGTTTGGGATGAAAGGCAAGCTAAGACCAAGATTCATAGGTCCATTCGAAGTATTGGATAGAGTTGGTGAGGTAGCATACCATCTAGCACTACCTCCCCAGTTCTCTACAGTACATAATGTATTCCATGTGTCAATGCTAAGGAAGTACGTGTATGATCCATCTCACGTAATTAGCTATGATGATATCACTCTGAACAAAGATATGACCTATGAAGAAAGGCCAGTGAAGATTCTGGATAAGAAGATGCAACAGCTTCGGAATCTAGCCATACCCGTGGTGAAGATATTATGGAGAAATCACGAAGTTGAAGAGGCCACGTGGGAGCCTGAAGTTACAATGCGCCGGAATTATCCGGAATTATTCAGTAAGTCATTCTTCCTCTTACGATTATATGAATTTGGGGACCAAATTCTTTTTAAGAGGGGGAGTATGTAGCACCCTGGATTTTTAAAATCCAAATAAAATAAATTTTTATTTAAATAAATGAAATAAATTGATTTAATTGGAATAAAGGGAGAATGCATTGTATAAATGGGAATTAAAGCAATCCCCATTAAATTAAATTAGTAATGGGTTACTCTAATAACCCAAAACCAATGGAATGGGCCCAAATAGGGATAGCCCATGTTGGAATGAGAATTAAATTAATGAAATTCGTATCTAAATAATTAAATAAATAGTAAAGGGTTAAGATAAATGTTAAATAACCCTTATATATCTAAATAAAGAGTCCTAAACCCATCCTAACTCATTAACCACGAAAATAAACTCTCCCTACCCATTAGATGGATAAATGAGAGAAAATAAAGAGATAAATGTGGAATTTTCGTAATTAAAGGAGGAGAGAAGAGTTTGAGGTTGTATGGACTCTATAGGAAGCTTAAACACTTCAAATCTCCTCCCTATCTCCCCATTTTCGTGGCTGGAACCCTAGAGAAGAAGGAGAAAGGTTGGAGACCAAGGAGCAAGGAGGAGAAGGCTTGGAGCAAGAAGGTTTTTCCGTTTTTCATCTTCAACTTAGAGTTTTCTTGGACTCGACAAAAGGTAGGCAATATTTCAAGAACAAATCGTGAAATAATTACCCTAGGTAGCCTTCATATACCTCTTCAAAAGCCCTATGGTTTCATGGTATTTCATTCATCCATTTGAGAGAATTTAATTCGTGAAGTCCTGCTGTCACCATGAACCCTAATCTCATGTTTTCTCTAATACCTTGCACGTACTTGTTCCCATGCTATGATAAAATTATCATTGATGCTACCATGTAACAGCTTTCAAACGCCCCTAGTCTTGCTTGATTTTGATCTCCCATGAGGGAGAATTAAATCTTTGAATATCTATTAGACCTGTGCACTCGACCCTTCTTGTTCCCTTTTTTAACCTCGTTCAAACATGACATGAATCTATGATAAAATTATAATAAATACTACTACATGTTAGCTTTCAAACGCCGCTGATTTCAGAATTTTTCATCATGTATACATCTCTAATTAATTCATTGAACTCTAACTGCGCCTGTTTAGGTCACCGAAACGTAACCTGATCAATGTATATCTAAACCTTGTCTATTTCAAATTAATCGTGCATATTGATAGATATACATGTCTACTTTCGTTTGAAACTAGTTTCGTGCTTTTTGGATCACCGTGAGATTTTATACGGAATTTAGAATATCCCTGTATCACAGAGGACTCGACCTGAGAAAAAGGGAAAAAAGGGCAACCACCTGTTATCGCGACGGCGCGACCCGCCGCGATATCATCTGTGTCGCGCCCTGCTGGCATGTCGCGTCAAGAACGTGACGGCCTGTGACGCCGCGATTCACCCCGGTCCGAGCCAGGCCGGCCAGGACCCCGTGTCGCGCCCGACCGCCCTGTCGCGACTTGAATCGCGACAGGTAGGTCCGTCGCGTTTCAAAGATTTCGGCCAGAACTATTAAATTGTGTACATGCCCTGCTGTTTTGGCTATTTAACCCTTAATTAGCCATGATTAAACCATGTTATAATTAATTTGACTTGTTAAATTAATAAAAAATGACATTTGCACGACTTATCATATCCTCAAGATTTCTTTACACTTACACACACATAACATTGTAAATTGCCATTTGACCTTGATAAATTATGCAATAATGTATTCGGTAAATTATCGAAATAAATGATTAAATTATCCTATTTTGTTCAATACAATTGTTTCTGTTTTGACTCGCGCATTTTATCTACCGTTACCGTTTTTCCTCGGCCTTCGAGCACTCAAGGCACGACGGACCCGTTTTTACACACTTTCCCTTGACTTGGACCACCTCTCCACCGGGAATACTCTCGACTGGACTAGGGACTCCTTGTCAAGACCTCCGTAAGTCTTCTTGGCTTTGGCGCACGTCCTTAGTCAACGAGTTGGTTGTACCCTAAAACCCGTTACACCTTAGGGATCAGTACGATCCATGGCCCTAGTGTTCTCTCCTTATCTTGCAATCAGGCTGGACCATCTAGCATGTGTTCATAGCACGGCTAGTAGGTAGTTGTGACTTCTACCAGACTGCCGGTACCCGACCTGGTGCCGTGCAACCATTACTATCGCGTGTTTCTCGTCTTTTTACGGAAATGTCCCTATCTCAATACTCTCATCTGTTCACGTTCTCTCTACACTCTCGTCTAGTTCATCTACTACTCTCATCTATTCTTGGTACTCTCTTGGCCATTCTTGTGATTGTCTAAGATAACAAACATGACTATGCTAGGCAACATAATAAGGGCCCAATCTGGTCCTTGGGAGGAGCACCTGAAAGGCTATAACTCGCGGGGGTCTAATGATCAGGTGTCTCAAGATTTAATCTAAGACAATTCACAAACATTCCTGTACATGATACTTGACTTGTGGTTGATAAAATGATCGACCAAACACATGTTACTTGCTTTACTTGCTATCGTGACTTGTGCACTGCTGTGCAATTACTTGTTAACTTGAAATATGGCCAAATCTTTTGTACTTGTTACCTATGAAGGTATTCTTGTCTTGTGAACTTACTGGCACGACTATACCTGATCGTTCTCGTACTTGCTCGTTCCTGTTAGTTATCCTGCTTGATAAAAAGGTTAAACACTTTAAGCCTGCTTGTTTACATGAGATATTAAGTCCTACTGAGCGTTATTCGCTCATCCTGCATCTTTATTTAATGTGTTTCAGGCGAGTATGACGATGACCACACTCACGAGGACGGGACTGAGGATGATGCTCAGGAGTGACCCCTTTCCAGCAAACAAGGCTTTCTAGTAGTAGTCAGTTATTATAGTTATGAGTTAGTGAGTCAGATAGTCATTTATGTAATAGTTTTGAATAAAGTACTCGGGGCCCTAGTTTGGCTCTGATACGTTGATGTATTAGTCAGTTAATGAGTTATCCGTGAATGTAATGGAGGTTGATGGATTATTAATGAAATTGGAGTTTATTTAGTGTTATCCAAATATTGGGCAATGGTTTGTTATTTATTTCTCGCTCTATACTATTTAATAACTGTAATTCCGCTCCGATATTCCGCGTCAGGGCTTTACACCAGCCGCCGCCGCCGCCTTGCCTTGCTCGCGCCACCGGCAGGAAGGAAGAAAGAGGAGGGAGGTCACGCAAGGTCGCCCTCCCCCTTGCTCTATTTCGCACAGAGCGAAATCGGGAAAGGCCAAACAGAAAAAAGGAAAGAAAAAAATGGAAAGAAAAAGAAAAAGGGCGGACTAAAATGCAAACACGCAATCAGAAAATTGCATAAAACCCCCTAAAGAAACATGCAGACCTCGGGGAGATGCACAAACCTTCCCTCCATGTCCATTCTCTCCTCCCACTATAAAAAGGAGGGGGCGCCCAAGCCATAGGGGTGGATTTTTGAAGGCTGGAAACCAGAGCAAGGCTCAGGGAAGAGACTGCAAGGCAGTCTGGGAAAAGGGTCTGCAAGGCAGTCTGGGGAAAAGGGACTGCAAGGCAGCCCTAAAGAATATCGTGCAGGCACGATTTAATTTTCTCAAGTATTAAGCAAAGTTCATTGGGCTTCCCTTTTATTGGGCCAAATTCTTATTGGGCCACAAATTGCTTATTGGGCGAGACTTGTGTTATGCTTTATTAAATGATCATGTTGCTTGATGTTTAATGGGCCCAATGATGGTTAATGGGCCGGTCTTTGATATATCTCCATCTGCGATGTTTAATGGGCCCATTGGACTATTTTTAATTGTTTAATCGCCCATTATACGAATAATCACACGTAGTGTCACGTTTATTTTAAACACTTCACTAGGGCTGTTCACGGTTCGGTTCGGTTCGGTTTGGACCTCTTTTTTGAGGAAACCGAACCGAACCGAAATTTTATTCAAACCGAACCGAACCGGTTCGGTTCGGTTCGGTTTGAACCGAAAACAAAGAAAAAACCTTCTAATACACAAGCGCGGGGCAGTCCTGGGTTTAAAACAAAAAAAAAAAACCTTCTAATACAGGCGCAGGGCGGTCCTGGGTTTCGAACCCAAGACCGCCCCAATAGAAATCAGCGCGCTAGCCCACTGGGCTAGGCGCTCTTTTATGTTATATTTATTATTTCAATATATTTATTATATATTTCGGTTCATTCGGTTTCACTGTGCAAAACTGAACTGAACCATGGGACTTCTCAACCCGAACCGAACGAACCGAATTGGCCGGTTCGGTTCGGTTTTTCGGTTTGAACCGAATTATGAACAGCCCTACACTTCACTACTTGGTTTCTTAACCAAAACTAACTAATTTTTCAACCAACCTTAATAAAATATTTCACAAACATTGTCATCTAATTTTCAATAACATAAAATCAACAAACAAGTCATGTCTCACATCATTTTTTATCCACCTTAAGTTAATCCCCATTTAAATCAACCAAATAAATAAAAATATTAATTTAATCCATATAATCCTAATTAAATAAATAAATAACGAAATGTTTAAATAAATGGAATCAATAATTCTAAAAATACCAAAAAATGAGAAGATGAATTTAAAAATCAATAAAAATGAAATAAATATCAAAATTTCAAAAAATGAACTACATGTTTCTTTCCATGTATAATTCATTTCATTCAAATGTGAGTCATGTTCTTTTATTTCAACAAGTTTGTCTGATGACTAATCAAGGATATTCAACTTTTGTCCTGATATAATTAACACTAACCGCAGTTAGGGTCCATTTGGTTTATGTAAAATAATTTCAGAGGGAAATAGTTTTTCACGGAATAACTTTTCGTGAAAATGAAAACTTGATTGTTTATTTGGTTGTTAGGAAATATAAAGTTGTATGGAGGGATATGAGATCTTATGATCTATTCAAATGAGAGAGAGTCATATATTCCTTGTGTACTAACACTATTCATCAATTTTTTATTTTATTTTATTTTTTAATATTTTAAAAAATAAAAAAATAGATAACTAATGAAAAATAAGTAACTTTGACAAATATAATTTAAAATAGGAGAAATAAAATAAAAAACACAATTTGAATGAATAGTGTTTACAGATATTTTAATAAAAAATAAAAATTCAATTAATTAATGAAAATAATTAAATTAGATAAAGATACTTCAATAAGTGGAAAGAAAATAAAAATCTAACTTGAAAATAGTGCACCTAAAAGCACGTAGACTGCAGCAGAATGGCTCCGCGCTTGGGCAGAAAACGGCATCCGCAATTTTCCCGTGGATGCCAAATCTGGATTTTGGGTGATTTACTTTTATAGATTTAGTTTTCAATAGTACAAATAATATAAAAAATCAAGTTCCTAAAAACTACTTCCTCACCCGAGTTTTCGTGCAAACAAACAGGTGGGGGGTCAATGAACTACGTAAGACCATGTCCTTGTAAATAAATAAAAAACCAAATAAATCAAACTAAAAGATAAAATTAAAATAAAATATCAAACATACAACGTAGCTACTGTCAAGTGGAAAATGAACATAAAAGTAGTAAGGAAAATCACGGCAAACACCAGTGGTGATGAAATCCAGGTAACGGGTACACATAGGAAGTACAAGCATCCAAAGATCAGCAAAATAGCTACAACCTCGGCTGCGAATAGATTCAAACATGTTCTTGTGCACCCAGACACTGTTACAAATGACGCTCAGCGAATCGTTCCCGCAAACAACGGTAAACTGCATCTAATGTATCCAAGAAATACCCAAACTTGGACGGACTGTGTAGCTTGATTCCATGTATCAGAAGATCATCAAATTAGAAAGCATCACCATGAGGTACTCGTAGCAGTGGACCCCATAATCAGGGGCATTCTGGGCAAGTGATTTTACTCGAGCATTTATTGTCTCTACATATATGGGTATTCCTCCTCCAAAACTGTGTCACCGTCACGACTCCAATTTGCTACTATCCACGTGTACAGATGCAAATTTTCATCTATTCTAAATACAGAAATATAGGAGCAGAATTTACAAGGCGGAGTTGTGAACATCAAGTCTTCGTCTACTCAACAAGCACATCTTGAGATTGTTTTATGAGGTTAAGAAATACACCATCACTCTGGAAGCTTCAACTATCAAATAATACCAAGAAGCTTTGTTCAGGTACGACATAGAGGAATCCGAGCTCCGCACCCCTGACGTGTGGTCCCATGCCCTGAGAAGGTCGCAAGTTTGAGGATATGTCAAAATGTTGCACCCAAGTGTCATATTCCGATGAGAGCATTAAGTTTCATTCATTACAAATTGTCATGTTTTAGTACTCATAAGGCAAAAGGACTTGATCAGATGTAAACACCCTATTGCTGAATCCACCATGAATCCCAATACCGATCCCTCCTTTTGAGGACCTATCTTCTACTCCGTACCTTCTTAGCCAAATCCACCTGTGGTTCAACTATAAACTAACAGAAGACTCACGATATACAGTACCACTGTAATATCAAAATAAAACTCAGAATATGAAATACTAGATTAATTAGCCACCTGTTCTCTATTAGCCAAGAATTGGTCACAGAGACCAGTTGTTTTATCTCTGGTAAGTGCAATCAATCTGCAGTCTTAAAATGTGGACTTATCTGAAACAAGCACTTGACATGCTTGCAAAACCACCGAAGCAGACATGACTTACCCTCCCAGTAAGCTGTAGTAGTTCTCCATCAACCCATTGAGGATTCTGAAATCCTGCTTCCGCTATTCTTCCCTGCCCTTTGTAACGTGCAATCTGCATGGGTACAATGGAGAACAAACAGTTCATTGTTAGGAAGAATAACAATATGCCTTGAAGCTATGAGAAATAACGAAGCATCACCATCATTTTAGATACTAGTCCGTCATGGAGATCAGCAATATCCAGTAAGGAGTCCAAGGATCACACAAGTTTCTAAGACTGGCAGTCTATCTACCGTCAATTGTCATCCCCAAGGTACTTAGGTACATGGTAAAGAACTCTTCAGATGGTGTCTAACACAAATCTCAAGAAACCAATTGCTACATCACCATACCTCTTCGTTTCCCAGGTTAAAGTTAATGCCAGCAAGAAACAAGAAGAGAAATAGCCATAACCTTGTGGACTAGATGAAGAAGGCAACAGGCAAAAGTTTGATATAATACACCTATCATAACAATCCACGTTGCAATAAAATGATCTGTACTTTTTGAATCTTTTCTTCCAATTTCGTAACAAACCTAGGAAATCAATGGGATATATTAACTTGGAAGGCCGCCTACTGGGTACCTATTCCTTTTTTTTTTCTGAAAAGTGGATGGTACCACTAAAATATTAAGAAGGAAAGAATGTACAAGTATATGAAGCCCAAAAAGCCCTTTACAAAAGATAACCCACATGGAGCCTATGTAAACCCCCTAACTCCTCAAAAGAACAAAAAGGGAGGAGTTAGTACCATTACAAAGATGCTCAGCCCAGAAGAGGATTTATCATTCAAAAAGGAAACAGACTATCCTGCTTCTTTTCTGAACAATCTCTTGTTTTTTCAGTCCATATGCCCAAAGTGTACCATGCAAAATCAGCCATCAAAATGTTCTATCTTCCTTGGTAGTCCATGGCCTCTTCCAGACAGTGAAGAGTTGTTGCACATTCATACTGAGGGGCAAGTTCATATGCAAGTGCTGTCCAACTCTCTCCAAATCCCCCTAGTGAAGGGGCATCCGAGAAACAGGTGGTCCATGTCTTCCTGATCAACCCCACATAGCAAACAAGTTGTAGAAATGTTTTTTAGAAACCTTTGCAACTTATCGCAAGTGGGCAACCTACCATGAGCAATCTTCCACATAAGAATTTTGATTTTGAGTGGGCTTCTAGAAACCAAACAGCTTTAACATCAGAAAACCAGGTCTCCCCATCAGAAATAATCTCATAGGCAGACTTGACTGAGAAGCAACCATTCCTGTCCCCATCTCCAACACTAAGAGTCCTTCCGATCATGAAAGTCTGCGATTATGAATAATGGAAAGAAGTTGCTCTAACTGATCCATCTCATCACTGGATAAGTTTCTTATGAATGTGGGGCCCAAGTCCCACCAGAAGGCTGTGACTCAAAAATTTGCTCCACCGGATGTGGGGCAGCAGACAATGCCACCAAAGATGGAAAATACTCCTCTAGCGAAAAGTCCCCACACCACTTATCCCGCCAGAACAAAGTGGACTGTCCATTCCCAACACTACTCTCACATGATATAGATGAAATAAGCCGCCTTTAAGATTCCCTTTCATAAGGGTGAGACAATAACCACCTGTGAGGAGTGATATCCCAAACTCTGACTGCATGATAATAGTCTTGGGTTATAATTGTCCACCACAAACCACCATCCTCCACTCCCATCTCCATAGCCACTTGCATAAGAAGACAAGATTAAAGCTTCTAAGATCTTTGATACCCAACCCCTACCTCCTTAGATTGACAAATTCTGCCCCATGCAACATCGTGCCAACCTCTAGAAGTCTCTCCGCTGCCATGCCAAAAGAATCTAGCTTGAATGGACTCTAATTTATTTGCCACCACTTTAGGTAATCTGAAAATAGACATGAAGTAAATGGGTAGGCTATCGAGGACTAATTTGCAAAGCACCAATCTTTCTCGAGCCTTGCTTTCCATCCTGCCAATTTATTCTCAAATCTATTGACCACCCCTTGCCAATCTGTGGACCTCAATGTCCCAGAGGATAAGGAAGACCTAGATAAGAGAAAGAGAAGCTCCCAACTTGACAGCCAAAAAGGATAGTAGCTATCTTGATTTCTTCATCCTCCATATTAATACCTGCTAGAAGATTTTGTTATAGTTAATCTTTAGCCCTGTAACATCTGTAGTACCTCTAGCATCAATTTAGTGTCAATATCTGTTGAACCTTATTAGACAAGAAAAGAATAGTATCGTCTGCGTACTGGAGATGGGTAATAGGGATTCCTGAAGGAGAGAACTGAAAACCTGACAAAATTCCCTCCTCTTGCGCTCTACTCCACATGTTGCTCATAATCTGAGCAACCAACACAAATAGGAGAGGGGATAAAGGGTCCCCTTGCCTAATACCTTTGCCAATTGGGAAGAAGGATGTTGGTTGGCCATTCATAAAGACTGCCAAATAGACAGAGGAAATGCATTGTGACACCCAAGCAATCCAGGTAGGATGGAATCCATCTTTCTGGGAACCTGCCAAAGACAACACCAATTCACCCTGTCATAGGCTTTCTCGAATTCCAACTTGAGAACATGGCCTTTTTCCTTTCGCTTCCAGTGGAACAAACATTCATGTGCTACCAAAAAGTTCTTTTGGATATGCCCCCTCTGATAAATGCCCCTTGATAGGGCTGATCAAGTCATGTAAAGACCCTTCAACCTCACAGCCAAGACCTCGGAAATGATTTTATAAGTATCATTTAACAAACTAATACGTCTGAAATCCACCAATTCAGAAGCCCCAACCTTCTTGGGAATAAGGGCCAGGAAAGTCTTGTTGATTCTTTTCAAATGAGCTTTACCTCCCTTAAAATCCTTGATGGCTGCACAAATCATCCTTGACAATATCCCAACAGTGCTGGAAGAAAATCATAGGGTACCCATCTGGACCTGAAGCCTTATCACTAGCCAAAGAGAAACTGCTTGTCTTATCTCTTCCTTTTGGAAAGGGGCAATGAGAACTCACACTCTGGGTATGGGAAAGGTGTGGCAACAACCCATCCATCACCCTTGGCCTGCAAAGTTTCTCTTCAATATATAAAGAAGCATAAAACTCCCTTGCATACCATCTGATATCTTCCTCCCCGTCAAAAAATCTAACTCCATCAGAAAGGCTAGCAATCAGGTTTTTCCTTTTCCTTCCAGAAGCAATAGTGTGAAAAATTTAGTACTATTATCCCCTTCTTTGACCCATCTCTCCCTCGACCTTTGTTTCCAATATATCTCTTCTTTGAGTAGACATCATCATATTGAACTCTAAGTGCCTCTCTCTTCATTCTATCATGCTCACAGCAAATGAGCCTCCTCAAGCTGATCAATAGCCTGAATTTGCAGCATAATAGATTCCTTTTCCTCACTATGGAGGATCTTCCTTGTGGTCCCCTAAATCTTCAGCACCCTGGTAAGTTGATTCAGCTTAGCCAGAAGTCCCCGAGGAATTAACACTACACCAAGCACTTTTAACCATGTCAGAAAAATCATTCTCTCTAATCCAATGCTTCTCAAACCTGAAGATAGATTGGCTCATCCATCTCTTGCTAGTCTTCAGCCCCGACGCTGACCTCGGCAAACATGACACAGCAGCATAAGGGAAATGTCCCTCCCAATCTACTGAAACCAGAAACCTGTCGAGTCTAGAGAAAGCGGGATCAGCTCTCAGGTTAGATCAAGTGAATTGGGCATTCACCATGCCCAAGTCTATAAGAGCAGCCTCCTCAATGAAGTCACGGAAGTCCTCAGTTCAGCTGATGGTAGACATTTCCATTACTTTCTGCAAAACTAGTTACTGCATTGAAATTTCCTATAACACACCAAGCTCTACTTGCCAAATTATGATTGTACAATAGCTTCTGCCAAAGTTCTTACTGCCTTCTCTGGATTGCGGACCATACACGCCAGTGAGATCCAAGGAGAAATTGTCTCTGACAGATCTAAAATGTATAGTAATGCTCCATCTATCCACACTTCTGTCATCCTCAGCCTCCTCTACTTCAAAACTATTCCACAGGATAACAATACCTCCTGCCCTACCTGTTCCAAGGAAGCACCCCCCTTGTCCATTCTGCCAACCCCAAAGCTCCCTTATCAACTCATCCACCCCCTACTCACTTTTAGTCTCTTAGCCTCAGTTTGGCAATAGGTTGGAGTTAGAGTTAACTCCAACCCATGACTAAAGTTATACAGGATTAACTCATTTTTAGTTTGTTTTCTTGTATGTTAACTCACTTTAACTACAATGAGTTAACCACTTTCTCTGGATTGCTTTGGCAAGATAAAGTGAGTTAACCCACTTTCATATCAAAAGTGACTTGAAAAAAAAAAAGTAGCAATTAATGTTGTGTTGAGAAAAGAGAAAGTAGCAATTAATGTTGTGTACCGCAAGACAAAAAGGTAGTTAACCCACTTGAGTTAACCCCAATCCACCTCTAGAGGGGGGTTGAAAATTGTGAGTTAACTCACATTTGACCCACTTTAAATTTAACCTACTTGAGTTAACTTTTTTTTGTTACCAACCACATTTTGAGTTAACTCTGAGTTAACTTTGAGTTAACTTTAAGTTAATCGTTACCAACTGAGGCTTAGAGACAAAGAATGTCCACCTTACCCCTTCTAACCAACTCCGTCACCATTCTCCTCTTCTCACTCCCCCCTAGCCCCTAACATTCTAAGAGATTACCCTTATTAGAAGTGGACAGTCCTTTCTCCATCACCCCCACCTAAATCTCTCCCTTCCCTGAACCCCTACTTAACACCTACTCACAGGCCCTCCCTTTCTACTAGACTTCACCTTCTTGCTTCCCTTGCCAACACCGTAAGCACCTTTTTGTATCAAAATCAACGAACCCTTAAAACCCTTTTCCACCCTATACAAAACACCCAGCTTACCCACCAAAATCCTAAAGTGTTCTTATGTGATCTTCTCCACTAACCCCATTAGCTCCCTTCCACTCTCCTTTCCTGGAACTCCCCCATTGTCATTCATTATCTATAAGCTCATCTCCTGATAAAGTTGTGTGGGCTACAGCTTGTAGTTCTACAATATTGGAAGAATCTACCAACGTAGAGACTTGTCCCCATCTCCTAAGCCTTCCATCGACCATGTCTACTGCTCCATAAAACCATGGCCCACAAATCTTTGGAGGGAAGGTCCAGCTTCTCTGCACAGGAGTCTTCCCCTTCCTTCACTATAGACGACCACTTCTAAGGAGACTCCTACAATCATGGGTTCCAGTGTCACCACCGCCCTACTCCTCTGGTACGCTATCATCAGATCTGCTGGAGTCCCCTCTCCCTATAAGGCTAGAAGGCCCTCATGGAGAGCGGGGACTTGGTTGAGAGGTTCCTTCCCCTTGTCGCCTCCGCTAGGAGGGTGACCGACAGTGAGAACCTCACTAGAGAGGTTCGGATGGGCTTTCGAAATCGGCACAAGAGCTGAATCGCCTACCGTATAAGTCAGACGAGGAAGACGACTGCAACTAGGCCCCTCGGACCCGATACGATGCATCGTATTGGATTCTGGTCACTTAACTCCCGGACGATGATGGCTTGCGAACCGGTCTTCAAGTGATCCAATTCCATCATACCGGTCCGCCCACTTGAAACAAATATCGGATCCAGGCGACCCATAGTCTGTAATGCACAAAGTGGCCCGGGCAAGATCCTAGGGCGAGGATTCTATACTGCTCATCTTCCACCTCCATCTCTTGCGTCAGTTGCCCTAGCCGCCTCCCGTGCATCACATCCTATACCCAGAGCCGATGACAAAGATCTCCCCTCCTATGACCGTTAAAACTACAGTCGGGAGCGTCGTCAATGGAGTTTCCACTTCAATCGCGATCGACGTCCCAATCTTAGCTAGAAGAAGGCCAACTTCACGGCCAAATTTCCTCCCAATGAGTTCAGAAGGAAGTAAAGCCCCTCCTCATCGGAGAGGATGATGGGCACTCCCTCCAAGATCACCCTAATCTTCTGTAGCGATGGGCTCGGGAAAGCACCGGTCCCTCTTAGCACCTGCTAACTCTAAGCAGTGCTTCACCACTATAATGACTCTCGTCGTCACCAGCTCTTCAACTTTGCGCTCCTATCCTATCGATAGAAGCTAGACTAGGTGACATGGAAGGCCTCCCAGCTGCCACCAAGAAGCATACTTACTCTATTCTTCAAACTCTCCGCCTCCACTACACCTTGAACCATGGTAACATACAGGCTTCGCGGGCGACGCTCTTCCTTCCTAGCCACAGACTCCATCAGGAGGGCCCCCGCGTGGACCCATATTTTGCTTCCAGCGAATGGCCTCTTCTCCTTCCCCTGACCTCTCACTGCATCAAAAGCTCCTACTCCATGTCCCCTAACCCTGTCTGCTGGCCACGAACTTGGCAGTCGCGTCGAAGGTGGCCCTCTTTCTGATGGGAATCGTAAAGCTACGCCAAAAGAGCCATGGGCCATTTTTCTACTTTGTTTAGCCCATTAAAGGCCCACTTGATGTAATTTTTCTTTTAAAATTTTATGTATTTAGAAAGGGGTATTTTGGTCTTTTGGGCCCTTGGTAGGTGAGAAGGGCCATGTGAGTCTTTAAATATATGTAACACCCTACGTTTTGAGGGATTTTGGATGAAAAAAAAGAGAAGAAAAAGAAATGCCCTAGTTCCCCGCTCAGAGGGGTGCGCCCCGCTTCCTCCTTCCCCCCTCATCTATTTTCTTCCACCATGTGTCGATCCCTGCTCTCCCTCCCTCCCTTCCTCCTCCCCGGCTTCGTCCCGCATCAATTTGGTATCAGAGCACCCCTCAATCCCCTTCTCTTCCTCTTTCTGTCGACCTCCCCCCCCCCGCTCGACGAAGCCACCTCCGGGGGGCCGCACCAGTCTCTGCGCATCGGCCCCCGCCCCCGTCGCCCTCCCCTGCTCGCGACGCCCCCGAGCCGCGCCGGCCCCTCCACCCCCACACAGAGCTACGCTCCTTCCCCCTCCCCGCGACCTCCCAGTTCCGCCCCCCCAGCCCCCCCCTGCGCCGCTCTTCCCGGCGCCGGCCACCCCGCCCCAAGCTTCCCCCCCGCGCCGGAAACCCCGCGCCGTCCTCCCTCTACGCGAACTCCCCCCCCCTCACGACTTCGACAGAAGAGAGAGAAGAGGAGTCGCCGTCGCCTGGTTCTCTGCCGCCATCGCCAACTCCGCCGGAAAAAAACCGCCGCGGACGCCGGACGCGGCCGCCTTCGCCGCCCCGCCCGCGCACAGTCGCCACCGTCCGCAGCCGCCCCGCCGCAGCCGCTCTCGCGGCCATCTCTCTCCCCTTTTTCCCCTATCGTCTTCTCTACGCAATGCGGGGAGGGGATAAAAGAGAACCGCGAACCGGGTCAAGCCGGTTCGACCCGGCCCGCTACAGTAGCCGGTTGGCTACAGTCGGCGGTGCAACAGGAGCTCTTATCGCACCGCCAGTGTGGAGGGCTAGTCTGAGCTCAATTTTCGGTGCCGTTTGCGCCGTTGTCGTCGTCTCGCCGAGCTCCAGTCAACCGGAAGCCCGCGACCTGCAACAGTCTCTCAGCCTCCACACTATTAGTCTCGTCTGGGTAATCTCTCACACATATGCAAAATGAATTTAGCTTTCTCGTCCGTCTACCGAATGAGAAGCCGACAAAGATAGTACTCGATGAGGAGAATCAGAACAATTATATTTCTCAGGCTATTGTTGATGATTTATTGCAAACTGGAGAGATTATTGTTGATGGCGATCAAGCTTTTGTTGAGTTTCACCCAAAATTTTAGGTAAAACTCATATGGAATCACTTAACTATTTGATGGAGCATGGTGTACTATTGATCCTCGAGATCGTACATTACTTTAGGAAAAAGTGGTTGAAAAAGCGACGTGTTGTTATTGACCAAACCAGTCTAGGTGTATTATCCAGCCACCACCTCGGAGGTAAATTTTCTTTTCCTAAGTATACTTCTACTGCTGCCAAGCCAGTACTTCCAGAGAAGACCGTGATTGATAACAAGCCATTGGAGTTGGTGACTATTACTGAGCGTGGTTGTGTGATTGATCAGACTGTTCGTCGTGTCAGGACTTCATTTGATATGTGATGATGTATTGAGATAAGTCCGTCATTGACAGCTATCAACGACCTGCAAGATTGTACGAGAGATCAGTGCATTTGATATGATATGGTGCGATCTTGACGCACCATTCTATGCAGACTAAATTTTCAGAAGGTATATTAGTTTGGATATCCTACGGCGACTTTGCTAATGCATGACTTTGTTATTCGCTGTCCTTGTATGGATATTACGACATTTCAAAACCGAGGACGAGTTTTCTCGAACCAGGGGAGAATGATGGGAATCGTAAAGCTACGCCAAAAGAGCCATGGGTCATTTGTCTATTTTGTTTGGCCCATTAAAGGCCCACTGATGTAATTTTCTCTTTAAATTTTATGTATTTAGAAGGGGTATTTTGGTCTTTGGGCCCTTGGTAGGTGAGAAGGGCCATGTGGGTCTTTAAATATTATAAAACCCTACGTTTTGAGGGATTTTTGGATGAAAAAAAAGAGAAGAAAAAGAAATGCCCTAGTTTCCCCGCTCAGAGGGGTGCGCCCTGTCTTCCTCCTTCCCCCTTCATCTGGTTTCTTCACCCCTATGTGATCCTGCTCTCCCTCCCTCTCTTCCTCCTCCCGGCCTTCGTCCCGCATCACTTTCCACACCTAAAATAGGTGAGAGGGAGTCTAGAGTCGACAGTGGAGACTGGCGAGGTCCACCAACCCTTAGAGGAGTCCTACTAGCTCCGGAGGGCCAAGCCATCTCGGAGGGGAAATTCTCTTCACTCTCAGAAGGTGGACGCCGGAGGATGGAGTCCTCTTTGGCGGGGGAGAGCTAGGCCCCGCCGCCTTCTAGCAACAAAGGGCTCCCGACAACACCACTTTGCACACACCCAGATTCACAGAGCTTCTCTCTTAGAAAAGTCTAGGCGAAAGTGAATTTCTTACATACTGGGTATCTATTCTTAGATATAATTGCACACAAGGTTCAAGAACTAGGGGATCGGTTCTAGATCGGCCGAATCAAAACCGATCGGATCAGCCGATCCCGATCTTGGCCGGTCCCAAATGAGCCAAAGGTGGCTGGTTCAGGCCATTCACCCCCTCAAAAAATGTTTTAAAAAATAAAATAAATAATAAAAAATAGAAATAAAAAATGCATTTATTAACTAAATACATAAAAAATACATGATACATTATTTTAATGTATAAATCATACACTATATACATATCATATTAATTGTATAAACATAATTAATATGTATATCAATCATATATTAATGTGCTTGTGTCTATTAATGTATATAGAATCATATATTAATGTAAATATAATAACAATATGCACATATATATACAAATCATATTAATGTATAAAGTATAAACATAATTAATACGTATATCAATCATATATTAATGCAAGTATATAACAAGCACATGTATATAGTTAATGCATATATATATACATAAATATGTAATTAAGTACATTTAATACATATATTAATATATATATATATATTTGTGAGGCAGATTCGGCCTGGATTCGACCTAGACTCGGCCTGGAATCGGCTGGATCAAAACCCCTTGGCAAGGTTACCCTGGCCGATCCGATCCCGATCCAGCCAATTTTCGATACCCTGATTGCACATACTGGTGGAATAAAGAATGAGAAGGCAAAACTTGGGAAGTTTAAGAGTCATGTAAAAAAAAAAACTGATCTGAAATTGAACAATGTAATAGATAGAGATTAACAGACCCATGTAGTAATGACAATCTACCGCATGGGAAAGGTCCCAACAATTAAAACAAAAGTACTTCTGGCTTACATTAGACAAAGAAAGAAGAGAAATAGTTCTTTTTCATAAGAAGAGGATTACCACACCAAGTTCTTCTGGGTAGATCCACTATTAACAAGGCGATTTCCTTTGCCAATTTTAGCACGGAATGTGACCTGGCAAAAGAAAAAGGGAGATCCTATGACCAAAGAAAGTGCAACATGTGATAATGGGAATAAGGGTGATTGCAGACACAAACCTGCCCAGCAGGAACATTTAAATCTCCACTCAACTTCACTGCTTCAACATATTCAAAAAATTCAATGTCTGATCCTGTTATGTTCTCATTTGTATCATTCCAACGCCCAAACTTACGCTGAAGCTGTACAACCTCTGTACCATAAGGACCAAATGCTCCAACAAACAAACCTGCATCACTTTCAATGCTGAGTACCTTAGATCCACTTAGCAACTAAAATATGATAACTTCACTGGTTAAACGTACCACTAAAAGGATCCAGAGTATCATTGTCAACAATCCTACTGAAAGCTGTAGTCTTTGAAAGCCTGTTTCTTCTTTGAGCCTGGGTAACTGCAAACTTAATAATATCTCTTACATCTCTAGATACCTGGAACAGGAATTTTTTCACATATGTAAAGCAATGCAAGTACATTAATGGTAGTCAATCATCTAAAGCGCCAAGTTATGTGCTAAACAATTTCTGCACCGGAAAATTTGTAACATATTGAATCGTGAGGAAAATGAGATCCCTATATGAAAAAAATATATATGGAATCTCTACAAGATGATCATCGCATAGCACATACTGGACTAGTTCAGCAGTTTGAGTATGATTTTAAAAATTAGACACTCAAAGGTATATAAACAATCACATGAGGGGAACCAAGACTATAAGATTGTTATTATCCCCTTCCTTTTGTTTTCCTTTTTCTTTTTCTTTTTTTTTTTTTGGGGGGGGGGGGGGGGTTGGTGTAGTCATGAAGGTGATTACTTATCCTTATTGGCATGTGATTCCTTTCATAGCATGGATTCTTACTGCAAAGGTTTACCAGGACATTTTTTTAGATTCTTAAGGATGTTGAACACATTACAATTAATCATGAGATTCATGACGATGAATGTGAAATATTTGACAGAAGGAATCAAGTCTCAACTAGTAGAAAACATCAGGAAAAAATGCCTGGAACCTGTGAGTGAACTGATAAGGGGAAAATTTTAAAGGATTTAAAATGCTACTAGTTTTCCACTTTTTGAATAGAGATGCTTCTCTTTCTTTAAGGTTGTTGCCGAATACATTGTAATGATTTCATGATATTTTTAGATGGGAACTCAAATCAATGGCTTCTAGATATTTGAGTTCAACAAAAGTAGTGAAGCATATGGAAATTTCGCTTAGAATTCAATGTTTAACATAAATTTTTCCTGCAGAAAAGGAAAGCGGTTTTCTGGCTTATTTCTATTAATAAACTTTTTTATCATTTTACTTTCTTCTTTATCGCAGATTTCTTTTCCTCTTTACCAAGTAGACTTGAGACTAGCACATTAAATTCCTCTTTATCTTAGTAGACCAGCCACTTACAACCACCAGAAAACCGCTCAGCATCATATGTTATCCAAATCACTTTACATTGAGTAACAAACTGGGATATCAACTTGAGAATTCTGCAACCAATTAACATGCTATTTCAAGATGAAACAAAGTGTTTATTCTCAAAAATAAGGGTGCTCAAATGGACATGAAAAAATGATTATTCAATGAAAAAACTGCAAGAAACATTTATCACTTGAGAAAGTGACTGCATTCATAGGATCCCATCAGGTAGGGAATACGAACATACTTTTGTTGAGCCATTTCAAGAACTGAACTCAAATACTCAATATATCATCAAAAAATAAACCAGGATATCACTTCATGGAACAAAATCATAGAGCGTATCTAAAGTTGAACAAAAGTTAAGTATAAATTTACACTACAACCTTCCATAGAATTTTCTGCAATACACATATCTCACCTTTGAAGTAGCCTTGTCCACACTCCAGAATGCCTTAGCAACTTCTGGTGGCATAAGATCCGGAGCCATCTGAGCAGCAAGAGTTGCAACTTTAAGTTTGGATGGTTTATGTTCTCTAATATCAGATTCATTGTTCTTGCCAAGAATGTTCAGTACAAAGGAATCCCTTCCTATGTCTTCAATTTCTGCTGGCAATCGCATATAAGCGGTTGGTGAGACATCTTCCCTGTTATGAAGGACTCCACCAATAAAAAGCTTCACAGATGTTTTACTGTTCCTATTTTCATCACTACATCAGCATCTCCACCACCTGGGTCTTCATCATGCTGAACATTGTCAGGATCATTTGTCTCATCCTTAGTATTTTCAACAGCAGTTGTCTTATCATCATCTTCCTGCACTAACTGCTCTAAAGAGTCTTCATTCATATTTAATTCCTCTGATCCAGTGATGTTTAACACTTTCACTTTGAATCCAGGGATTCTATCTTTAAGGAATTTATGACAGTTTTCAATCCTTCCTCACTCATCTCCTTGGTCTTCATGCTATCATCACTTTCAATCTCCTCCACTCGAGTTTCATTTGCTGGGCTGCCTTCAGTAGATGAGCTCTCAAAGTCAGGTGTTGGCAGTGCATCAGATTTTGAGAATGATGAAGGAGAAACCTTCGTATTTCCTTTAACAGGCTGCAAAAATACTACCTGTCTAGAGATAAGAGGTCAGAACTGATTGGAAGAATGAATAATGATGACAACTTCAAGAATTAAGACAAAATTTGATAGTCTCTGTTCAAAACATGGCACAATACCTGCATTACATATGTCCCATCGTCATCTTTGACAAGAAAAATTTCAAACAATGGGGTGCCTGAAGCTCCACTAAGCAATTGTCTGCACATTGATCAATTATCTTAGGGTTGGTCTAAATAATGGATTTAGCTCTGTTGACATTTACCTGGGCTGTAGCTCCTGCCCACAAATCTGCCTACAGAAGGGTTTATTCTTACAATTCTGCCAAAAGGATCTCAGAGTCCTGAGAACACCCACCCACCCACAACCTACCTGCATTAGGATTAAGAGAAGAGTAAAAATCTTGTAGCACAGGATGATACAGACATTCTTTTGGTAAAAGAAAATTAGAACAAACATTGTCTAGGTTAACAGATCATAACCTTATGGTCAAAATGCTAACAGATAATTAATATTCCACAAAAACAAAGATGTCCATGAATGTAATGTCTAGGATACAAAATACAAATTAGCTGTTCAGGTTTTCATGTAGGTTCAATCATAAAACACTGTCCAAAAAATCATAAGCCTTACCTGAAAATCTAGACTTAGCTAGGATTTGACAGAAACCAAAAGAGCATTAAATAGAAAATTAGCAACTGTGGCTGTCGATCTGATGTCACTTATAAACTGTGACAACTTCTCCCACTAATTGATTATTGAACCACTACTAGCAAACAGCAGGGACCTACTGAGAGATAGCTTCTAAAACCTGACAAAAGCGATTTCCAACCTGTCATTTACCATACATAGTATGGCAAAATATGCTATAAAAATGGGTTTTAAGTTTTCCACTGTACAAGTATACATTTATTTGATAAAGACTCTTTTCAGGGGGTTACTCCTAAATCCTAATATCCTTTGGGTACTCAAAATGTGAGGTCATCCCTGTCTATTTCTCCTCTAATTGTCCTTGTAAACTAGACTTTTCAGGCATAAAATAATTTTCACGTCTGCCCTAATCACTTCCTCTCATCTTCTTGGGTTATTCTATATGGTATTTGTCTTCCAATATGTCACACTTGGCCATCATTTGGCATGTCAAAGTCACCGTTAACAGCATCTCCTTTCTCATCGTGCCACTCGATTCACTCACAGCATACAAGTAACCAGATCTTTCCTCATCTCAGTCAGTCTTCCTTGTAGCACAGCACACCATCCCATAAATGCATAGTTTTCTGTCAAAATATAAAACTGAATGACACTAACAATACATCAATCAGAAGGTATGCTTAGGCAGCCTGCCACTTTGTCCATATATTTTTGAACATCTCTACCAATCTCTCCATCCTTTTACACATTATGCCCAAGAAATCATAAAAACTTGATATGCATTGACTCAAATCATGGTCTCGCCCTCTAGATGCTCATCACTGAGATCAAATTCACTAGGTTCCTTTTCCATATTCTTCAAGCCTTTCCATCAATTATTTTACAAATTATCAACTTGGTTTTTACTACCTGGTTTCCAAATCAACATCCAAACATAATACTAGTTCCTCATCCAAAGCCTTCACATCCTGACATAAAAGGGCCTTAATCAGTAGATTTCCTGATAGAAATCATAAAACTCCAAATGGTCTACTATCCTGAAAGTTTTCTGCTCTAGCTAGCGCCTACAATTTTCATTTGCATCATGATAGCGAGAATCATGAACTTGTTGCATACTAGGTAGCTGCATACTCTAAGGAGTACCTGAGGGATCAGGAAATGGATGTCATGGCATCCAACAGAAGGTACCTTTTAGCATCAAATGTCCTTTGCATTACCTTGTATTCTAGTGTTAGTAAATAACCGGGATGACGCAGTGACGTATAAATATTGAAGCATATGACTTGATGACGGGCACCCAATATCGATAGACTATCCACAACCAACTTTTGCAACTGTCTCATCTGAAGTTCTACAAAATTTTCATCCCTTTTTTTTCATGGTGCCTCAAAACTGATGAGTTGTCAACTCCTACCTGGACTTGGAGACTACATGATCAGACACAGACCAACAAAGGTAATTGCAGAAACAAGTTAAAGGATTTTGGCAAAGTTCAATCTCTTGTAGGAAAGTTTTATACACTGAGGAATAAGAAGATAAGCATCGGAAAATATTATAACCTTCAAGAAAAATAATTCTAGTTGTTGGACAATACCAGACCACTTCCAGCAAGTCGACAAGTTTAGATGCATCCTGGTAGCGTTCTTCATCTATGGCATTCTGCATAGAAAATGAGATAACCACAAGCTATAACCAGAATTTATGGACGAATATATACTTGTTGAAGAGTATCCATAAATTCAAACATCACTTAAGTTCAGACATGACTTCAGATACGATATCTGTTGATGTTGCCTCAGCAATAGCCTTTTTCAATTTGACAGCTTCTGTAAAGTCCTCCTTCTCAATAGCATCTTCAAGTTGGAACTGCCAAAACCAACAATCTCAAAAAATGAGTAATGTCTACAAAGTACATCCATTTTCAAAAAATAATCAACAGAATGTGATAGTCAGATCAATGAATGCAGTCAAATATTATGTGCATCCAGGTACAACATTTTTTATATAATTATCATTACATTTACCCAGACATTTTATTGATTATTTAGGCAGACACACAAATTTCTGTACCATCATATAATAGTGTATAGATGATAAATATGGATGTTAAGGGCAATTCTCAGTTAAATATATATAAAGTTGCAATTAATAAGCAGTTGGAAAGGATAATTAAATATTATATTCAACAGTATCTGTGCAGGAGCTCAAGCCCATCTAGGTCTTTGAGCATCCCACAGCCTATGTTCTGTAACAAGCGGATATGAGTGTTAAGAGTTGGCTAGGACACACATGTCAGATATGTCATTGTGTAAAAATAGGGCATAAAGATGCACAAATAAATAGAATTATGTACCTGCAAGCATGGTTTGTCATGGCGGGGCGAATCGGCCCGATCCCCCGAATCGGAGCGGATCAGGGGAAACCCGATCCCTGATTCGCCTGATTCGCCCCGATTCCCTTTATATATAATATAAATATATATATAATATTATATCATATATGTAATACATATAATATATCTGCAATATATATATATCATATTATATATATTAATATATATACCCATGCGAATCGGTCCGATTCGGACCGATTCGGGGGAATCGGAGCGAATCAGGAGCAACCCGATTCGCCTTCCGATTCCGACTCGGCAAACCATGCCTGCAAGTATATATTTATTGTATTATATCAAACAAAAGGTAAGTTTAAATTAGATGATATAACAATTTTGAACATAAAGCATATTTTAAGAAAGAAATTTCATGTAGATTTCCATCTAGAAAAATATAACTCACTATAGCCCCTGATTCATATTATGTTGTCACCTCATTTGTGAGCCTTTTTTTTGTCAGGATGTTCATAAATTCTGAGTAATCTCTTGAACATTTTCCCTTATGAATCCTACAAAATATTGTAACAGTGTTTACTAAACTTTAAATTTTCCAGGCGATTCTATCACTTTTCAAAAAAAAAAAAAACTATCCAGGCAATTATTCTGTGTCCAAGCTATAAGAACTAAATTCCACACAGATCCCATGAACAGTATTCAAAGTAAGTTTTTCATAGATTTAAGAATTAAATCCTTTCACAGAAATGTGAAGGGCACATCAAGCCAAAGGTAGACAGCACCCATTAACATATAATCCATTGATCCAATGGCTATAGAAGAAAGAAAGCATGCATCTTTCAGACAGTGTTGTGCACTTTATCCAGATAACAAATTTTCTTTTTATCTTATTCTCAACCGTCTAACCACCCCGCTTACCTCTCCCCCTCTCTAGTCGCTATCGTTCATGGTGGGAGACTCACAGCCGTGTTGACCCCGGCTCCACAGCAGTTAATCCCGTGCCCGGCTATTCAATGCCCACAGCATGTCCTACGATTTTTTTGCCCTTAGACTGTCATTTCCACAAGCAATGACAGGAGCTGTAGGCAGAAGATGGATGAGACATCAGAGAACAATCGAGGAATATAGAGACAAAAATATTTTCACGCTAGAGGGAAGATTTTCTGCACTTTGGAAAACAGCCATCCTTATATATCTACCACCCCTTATCCATGGCTCCACTCTTAGATAATACGAATACAAATGAACAACCAGGCATGTTCTGAGCACCGTAACATAAGTTTGAAACACCCAACATAACCAAACTACCATGACCTCCTACATGAAACTGACGTAACAAGATACATGAAATAAGAAAGACTCAGTCCGATGATTTCTCTCTTGCAGAACTGTCCTTTCCCTAACAGCTTGGGTGGTGGGAGGTTGGGGCTGGGATTCACCATCTCCATCTGATTGGATATAAAACTCCCTTTTGTTGTCCACTGGTGCAAAACTTTAGGAAATTAATAAGTAATAGAAATTGGAAACTTCTTTCTTCACTATAAAGGCATCAATTGCTTGTTTCCACTTAATATCCCTCGGAATTTACGATTTCGCTTCAATTAAGCCGGCAGCGGTTAAGTTCTATAGAATTTTCTACAGTCAAGAACTCATCCCATGATAGAAAGACAATAACAAACAAACAACAACAGAAATCTCCTTGTTCCGAACCACCCAATCAAGAACCCCATACAAAGACGTCCCATGACTGGGGGGAGACAAGCTACACACCTTGAGAACCGATAAGAAGCTCTCAGCCTCGTCCACATCCGAGAAATGGCGGCTCCACCGGCTCCAATCCCAATCCCTACAGCTGCTTCCCACGCTGGCCGCTGCGCCGCCACCACCACTGCAGCAGCAAGACCAGGTCGCGGGTCCCCGACCCCCGCGCACTGCCGCATGTGGGCGTGGCGTCGTTCCTCCGACGCTCAGGTTGCTCTCCCTCCTCGGCTGGGAATCGAAGCAGGGCCGCGCCAGGAACGGCGCCGGCGGCGTGCGCACACCCCACGCATTTGCTGCCGCCATTCTCTCTCTCCCCCCAGCACACACCACGCTGTGCGCAGGCACAGCACTCGAGGATAAGTTTGAAGTGGAAAGAAGAAGAAAAGTCGCAGAAACGAACTGACTAAAATGCCCCCAACAGAATAGTTAATTCGCAACTCACCCATCCTACACGCCAAGTCGCCAATAAACCGAACAAAAGGTGTTTCTGGGAGGAGAAATTTTTTTTTATCCAGACGGTCGGATTAAAAAAAATATATGTGAATTATCCGAGATGTGATCTTATTGATTTAGTGTCATGTCTCATACTTTGCAGACTTCGGCACTCGACTAATGAAGCGGGTGTCCAAACAATCTACCTCGACATTAATATTTGGTTGGTCGAATATTAAATATTTCTTTTTTAAGAGAAGTTAATTATATAATAGCCCTCCTTTATAGATATATAACCAAAAATCTTAGAGTGAAATTATTCTCTATGCCATTATTAGTATTCATGTTAGAATAAAACATTTTAGACTTTTACGAGTTCTCAAACTTCACAGCACATATCTTCGGGAGCATGACCAGAGTGGATAAGAGTAGAAGTATATTGGGATTTTTTTTTTCAACTCTTATAATCTTTAACATTTTACGAATTATCCTCATAATATACATACATACATATATATATATAATCCTCAAAATATGAAGTCATTTAGCAGAAGGCCCGATGTTTTTACTAATAAACGCCGCACCAACTACACTATTATAGTGTGATCGATTTAGCTCATTCAACCGTATATATTAGTTCCATCTATACTATACTATCTATACTATATATATATATATAACACAGTCTTGAAAAACTGATGTGGCAGCAGCAGAGTAAAACTCTCCAAATCTCTCCCTCTCCTCATCGCCATCCCGCCAAAACAATCGTATACAAGAATATAACTCAGAAAAATTGCACAACAAACTCAAACTGATTTAAATTTCAAATCCTCTTCCAGCCACGTCTACCCAACAGTTTCGTCACCAACTTCCCAAACCTTCCCAGATATCTTCCCACTCCTCCCTAACTACCCACTCTCCAGAATGGTTACCACCAAACAAGTGGCGAGTTCAGTGCTATTTGGGATACCATCGCCCCGTCGTCGAAGGAAAGTATGTCATGGTTATTTTGTTCTCCTAGCTAGAGCAGAGACGACAGCGCCCGCGACTTCCATGGCCGTCCGTCTCTGCCTCTGCTGTCGCACTCGAACTCATTTTCTTCCTCTCCAGCAGCAGGAGCAGCGGCGGGTGATGTGTGCGGGGAAGGCTGAGCCGCCTGAGGAGCGCCACCATCGTGCTTCTTGGCACTGGCGTCTCCGGACTGGCATCTCTTCCTCTTTCCCCACCGAAGCCCGAGTAGTAGTAGAAGGAGTCCGAGATGCCCGGCCCTGTGCTCAGGGCAACGTGTTGGTCCTCCACCGGCTAGCTGTTGCTCTTCTTCTGCTTCCGTTGGGATGGTAGAAGAAGATTGGCGGCGGAGATGACGACGACGACGTGGCGCCCTCGACGTCGGTCTCGGGGCTGGGCGGCATGAAGCAGTTCGCGTCGGGTAAATATTAACCGCTCAAGAAATATTAGTGGAAGTCTTTTGGATTTTATGCTCATCATTTATTTCCTGCTCATGCTGTTTTTTCTTTAATGATGAACTGGGTGCACTTCCAGTCGCGGCAGCGGCCGCCGGCCTTCCCTTCATCCTTACACTGCGTCCAGCAGGTCTCGGTGAAGAAGCAGGGACCCCAGCACTTGCCGCATGGAACATCACATACTTTCTGCGGCACCACCTGTCCATTGCCTGCAATATTGAAGAGGAAGGAGAGGAACCAACGGATGTCATACAATTCGCCAACTCTGACATGTTTTTTTCTCCCTCTATATGTGTAATCGCTGAAGCACCTTTTCTGTTATAAATATAACAGAAAACAGGGGATCGGAATATCACACAAGACGTTGTCCAATCGCCCCTGGCATCACACGCCCCTGCCCCGTCGGCCTCTGCCTCTGCTGCGTTGCGCTCTTGCTAGCCCCCGCTGATTGTGTGTTTCCGCCACCACGTCCGCCTCCGCTCGCCGTGGCCATGCTCCTCGCCATGAGCCCCAGCTCCCCAGCACGCTGATCTGTCACCGTTCGCCTGGCCGCCATGCTCCTCGCCGTGAGCCCCAGCTCCCCAGCACGCTGATCTGTCGCCGTTCGCCGGGTGCGGCGGTGCTTCTGCAACGCCGGGCTCCAATGGGACCCTTTCAGCGGCACCTGCTCCAACAGGGAGCTCTCCTTGACTCTTCCTCCCCTCACCCGTCGTCGTTCTGTTCTTCCCCGATGTTCTCCGTTTAGATTTCCATTAACACGGGACACGGGAATCGTATGGTATGGGCCCATCAACACGGTTTCTGCCGGATCACCTGATTATGGCGTCCGTTTCTCACGCTTCCTTTTCCATCTTTTGCTTCATGTATGCTAATCTATGATAACTTGGGTTGTGACTTGCAGATGTCACCGGCTGTGAGGCTACAGGAAGCTGCGGTGGTTCAAACAACGCCCCTCTCATTGTCGGTGCGTAGGCAATATAGAGTACCTTGCTGGAGTGTGCAACTCTGTTATTCTGATGTTTGTGTGTGTGTTGTTTGCGCATAACGTCGAACAACTGATGTCCCCACAGGGTTAACCTCCGGTTTGGGCGCGGCGTTGGTGGTGGGCGTCATCGGGTACCTCCTCTTCAAGCGGCAGCGCCGCATCCGGGCCGCCCGCGAGCGCATCGCCAAGGAGCGCCAGGACATCCTCAACGCCAACAACACCAGCGGCCGCTCGGCCAAGAACCTCACTGGCCGCGAGATCAAGAGGACGACGAGCAACTTCTCCCGCAACAAACTCCTCGGCTCCGGTGGCTACGGCGACGTCTTCAAGGGCTGCCTCGACGACGGCACCCTGGTGGCCGTCAAGTGCGCCAAGGTCGGCAACACCAAGTCCACCGACCAGGTCCTCAACGAGGTGCGCAAACTGTCGCAGGTGAAACACCGCAGCCTGGTCCCCTACACACTGTCCTTCCGCATTTGTAGTGCCACCTCTGGTCTGCGTGCGCAAGGCATCGATCACCCCGGTGCCAAACAACTCCCAAACCCCGCACAGGCGCCAAGTCTGGCGTTCCACCCCCCCCCCCCCCCCTCCCCACACACAAAAAAAAACTTGCGGCGAAACACTACCACACTCGCCCGGACCTTTGTATTAGGTAATTAAAATTACTATTCATGATTGCACGTCATTTATATTATTCATTATATTTAATTACGTTATTCATATATATATGATTGTAATATGGATGTGAAATCATGATTTTGATACGTAATACAAAATATTCTATTTATTAATCTATTATATTATCATTATTATATTTCAATAAAATATATAGATAGATAAAAGAAAATCATGTATCAGCTACATTTGTATGACTAACAAGTAACATCTAATTCCTTTATGTGTCTCCGTAAAGCTTTCATTTCGGATTTTTAATCATGACAGTGCGAAGAAAGGCGGTAGATTAAGGGTCAAGTCTGCTGGATAAAGTTGCATATATTATATTTTTGATCATTTATATATTTTTGATAATTTATCATAATATTTTTTTACTTTTTCATTACAGATAGAAGGCTGCAGTCTGCATCTTTCATTTCGAATTTCTAATCACGACAGTAAGAAGAAGGATGGTAGATTAGGAGTCAAGTCTGCTACTAGATAAGATTGCAGATTTTATATTTTTTATAATTTATCATAATTTTTTTCTTACTTTTCAATGTTTTCATTACAGATTTAGAAGGCTGTAGTCTGCGTCTTTCATTTCGAATTTCTAATCATGACAGTAAGAAGAAAGGCGGTAGATTAAGAGTCAAGTCTGCTAGATAAAGTTGCATATATTTATATTTTTATAATTTATATAATTTTTTATGATCTATCATAATCTTTTTTAGGCTGCAACCTGCAGTTCCATCACCTATTGAGATATTGCACCGTCCTTAGACATTAAAAATATATAAGATGTCAATCGTTTTATTTATCAAAACAAAATGATATAAAAAATAATATAGAGTTTTTTTAGTACAACCAACGTGCAGTAATATTTTTCTGCACCAATGCTGACACATGATACTACCCTTCATCTTCATTTTTTTTATATCTACATCGTGCTCACACATAAAATGTTAATCATTCTGCTTATCAGAGCAAGTAGATGATATAGAGATTTAAATATACTGTCACTTAAAACCCGCGAGTATGCTTCTTCATCTCTCATTTTTATGATAACCATTTTATTGCATGAGTTTCCTTATAATGAGTTGTTTCTGCACTAGACATGTTATGGTACCTGTATACACAATTAGTACGTACCTAGAAAAAGAAACCTATCCATCTGGAAGAAATCCTATATAAATGCAATGTAGTCTCTTGATGTTTTTCCGCTCCCTTATTTAGAATAAAATATATGTTTTTATCGTTGATAGTTAAGTTGCTAACTTCTCATTCCCCAACATTAAAGTAATGGAAGATTATAAAACAGAATTATTTGAACAAATAAGCTAAATATTAGATGTGGATGCCTGCTAAATATATGAGCATTCTACAAAATTGTCAATATGTATATTTTTATAGGTATTAATCTTTGATACAGACAGTCTCTTTCCCAGACATTAATATAATTCTGATTGAGGGTTTACATCTATATTCAATAAAAAAAAATCTATTTACATATTTCACATTGTCATATTACTAATGTTGGAGTTGAAATCGCTAATGAATAAAGTAGTATTATGTTGTTTTATGATTTTCATTAAATTTTGTGACCCTTTGATCGAAAAAAATTGAAGTTCATATTTGTTAATGAATATCTTTTGTCTTTTTCCATTTTTCTGTATTTTTATATGATTCTTTTATTGAAAGACTTGAAGTTGAAAGATCTAAGGAATCTCATAATTTTGATAATGTATGTGATATTCACTTTAACATTAGAAACATACATGTCTAAAAAATTTATTATATTTCAAATAATCTACAATTTAACATTTTTTTTGTAAAAAATCTACTCAACTTCAAGTTCTACAAGTACCATCACGCCACTTAAGAGGATTATTTTAGGTAATAATATCCATCAAAGACTTTCTAAAGAAGATATTACGGCGCAAATGTCATGCAACAAAAAAAAATCAAATGGATGATCAAGATGACTGATTGATGGAATGATGTGTTTTTATATATTTTGTAGACTTTTAGTTTGTGAGACTGTATTTTACTTTGTTCTACAAACTATTTTATATTCATATGTGTGACTGTATTTGTAAATGTTTTCAGTAAGAATATGAAATGTTTTATTTTTAAATGTTATATTTTTAACATATTATTACTCCTTAGTTATTACTCATTATACTTGACAAAAAACCGTGCATCGCACATGTAGAAATCTATACTTTTTTTAGTTTTTTATCCATATTGTTGCATCGCACGGATATAGATCAATATGTGATATGCATTTACTATGTGTTAAATTTACTTTTTAATATTTTATATTATTAATATTATGATGTTATTTTAAATATATTTTTACTTAAAATATTCCCGTGCATCGCACGGGTATAGAACTAGTGACTACTAATGATATGGTATCAAATTCCTTAACCATCATCTCAACTATTTGATCATGAGATTATACAGTGGAAGTGAGAAGTTTGAGTTTGATATTATTTAGCTTGAGAGCACTAAATATTATTAAGTTCGCTTTTTCTTGTTGTATAGTTTAAATTCAGATGATTCCAAGACTCAGCGTGAATAGACATTTAAGTTCTACTGCAATCGTTTGCCATCAAGTTCATTCCCTTTTTTCGCCTAATCCGATTATTCAACGCATGTTTCCCATCTTCGCCTCTCTTTCGCCCTATCTTTCTTATTTCCAGTCATCTCATTCTCCTTCGTTGTGTTTGTTAATCCCTTAACTCATATTTGGTATTTGGATAGATCGAGAATAGAGTGGAGATATCCTCACTCGCTCTATCTCCGTTTTTATCTTATGATATAATCCTGTCTTCTCGGTCAAAAATGACAGAGTTACGCACCCGCTCTTGTGAGAGCAGATAACAACTTTTGATTGCTCTCAGAAAAAAAATGTCAAAACTTGTAAATGTACAACAAAATTTTTCTCTCGATGTAAGTTTCCACTTCGCTGCGACTACAAGAAGACAAACAAGCCGCAGTCTCCCTCACGATCTACCACTAGCACGAGAGCACGTAGGCCTAAACTTGTAGAAAGATACTGCTCAAAGTTTTGTTCACATATTTTAGGTAGAAGGATGATTCTAAACTTAGCTCTCATAAAAGGGAAAATTCGCATATTACCGTTGCAAAGCTGCTCGCAAGTGCATCTATGTTTATAGAACGGCAACGTTCATCGCAAAATAACAACAAAATTACAAAACAATTTTTGTTAAACTTGAGTAAGATAAGGTTCGCTAAAGTGCAGTCAACGGTTCATCATTATTCAGAACCAGATAATGGGAGAATAACGGAAGAGTAACTTTGTATTTATGCTAACATAATAATGTTACTTTCACATTAATAAATTAAGATAGCTCTACTTAGATGGTAACTCAAATTAGTCATATTTCGCTTGAGAGGCAGATTGGAGTCTTCAATAGGAAACATTTTGGAACATACAAGATTAGACTACAAAGCTGCTAAACGGAGATATGAACTAGTTTCAGGACAATTCCGCGCGTTTTGACATCATTCCATGTTAATTACACAACCACAGCTCGAAGAACGAACTTTATTTGTCACAAGCCTTTTCAAAGTTAGATCCACCTGAACACGAGAGCAAAAAGCTGGACTCTCTTGCACAGTCGGCCACCTTTTCTTAACCCCAGTGCAGTAGACACATGCCTTATACAAACTATTATAAAATGAAACGAACAGATTTATCATCATGTTGTTGAACTGTGATAAAGAATTATTGTCTTCAATGTGTGCAAGAAGACCTCAACATGGTCATTTCATTTCGAGCATTCCCAAATGAGTTTTTGGTCCTTGCCTCAATAGCCTTTTGTAGCAATTTAATATGCAACTGACCTAAGAACATACTCGATATAAGTGAGTGGCCTAATTGTTAGTCTTCTATGTACATTTTTATAAGAAATTTCTAGGGACATTATAATAGATTAGTTTTCCAAACAAAAAAGGAAAAAGTTGAGATATCACATTGCTTCCAAGATTTAACATGCTGCTTCAGATGCTGTAAGCAACAAAAATTGGAGACAATCAGGAGACATCTCCAGGCTGCCTTAAGTGGTCTGTAGTCCCACAATGACTATCCCTCTTTCTGAACGGCATTCTTAGACAAATATCAAACTAATATAATCTGTTAAATGCAAATTATTATTGGCAGGGCTTTCCAAGAAGCACTTGGGAGACAAAATGCAGTTAAGTCTCAATCTTCGATTTCATAATAGGCATTCAACCAAACAATGGATCAGTTTGTGAGGTCTATACAATCTCCCGCTGAACTAAGACAAATTGACAACATATAGGAACAATTGGTTAATAGAAACTTGAGAAATGGTAAGGCTTTTCAACAAGAAAGTGTTTTGTTATCTAAGTTAGCAAAACAATAAAATAAAAAGAAAACAGAAGATACAGTAATTTAAGCCATAAAAAATCACACCAGCAGTCTCGCACGGCTTCTAGTGAAATTCACAAAGTTAACTCTGAAGGCTAAAGCAAAAGTTAAGTTACAGAAGACTATGACATACATTCCCCAAACCTGCGGGAAGGTTAAAAACAATATAGCATATCTCCGCACATGAACATATGAATTGCACTTTCAACCCAACTTTGTTATGTACATTCCAGTCTCCGTCTACGGGAATGCGTTAAAAAAACAGTCTACCACTTGACTAATGTGCGGAGCTGCAGAACAAGACTACAACTTGAGAGACCTATGGAACAGCAGCCTCAAAGTGGACACTGTTATGATGAGAATATTAGTATGAAGATCAGAAGCCTGAGCTAAAAAATTAATGCTCTGTTCCGAATAAGCCACTGTTATGAGTACTCTATTTCAGAGGCCACATGCATAGTCTCCTTCTTTGCCAAATAAATTAATATCCATGTAACCATTCAGGATTTATCAACATTTTGTGGAATACCTGGAGGGGTGATGACAAGAACTTTAGTTTCCACTTCTCTAGTGACTGCGGTGTAACTCAAGTCAGTTACATACGGGTTATAGGAACATAGCTGATGTCCAACTGACAAGATATGATTGATCAAATTTCATAACTAAATATAATAACAAATATATAGACATCATATACCACCCGTATTTCAAGACCATGCAGATCTGATCCTTCATTTGTCTGCTGTTGATGAGCTACAAACATATTTACTATATCCACTTGTTGCAGGTAACTGGACCTGCGTGATAGATATATCAGAAACCTGAGAAGACTAAGTTTAAAGAAAAGAATAGAAAGAATTTAAGATCCTAGAAATTAGCCATTTGTAAAGACATTGAATCGAAGATGACATTAATGTCGTGATTAACTTCAAAGGTTTCATACCTTGGCCTAGTGCTTGACCCATGCCCACACAACCTTGACCATTAGGCACATTCGTATTCTACAAAACCATTGGAAGGATAAGAGATTATACACAATGAGACAATGCTTTGGATACGATTACTGGTTCTGTAAGGAATACCTGATAATTGATGGCATGAGCATATGCATCAGCGCTAGTGATGGGCTGGTACATTTCATGCGGAGAGGGCTGCAAAAGCATAATATAGCAGAACGCATCATTTACATGACAACTGAAAATTTCAGCAAGCACACAGCTTAAGCCTACCTGAATAATTGTAAATGGTTGATTTGTGCATCTGTCCATTGGACGAGCACCTAAACACTTGTTTCATGAGATTCCTATATCACATGGCAAATGTACATTGATCAATTTGCACACATCTACAGGGTATTGAATTGCTTATGCAACAAAAACTATTAGTCAGATTTATCACCTGATGATTGAAAGGTTGACATAATGTTATTTGTTTGCACCATTATGGGTTGAGAGTATGGGGAGATTTCACTTGGTTTAGTCATCTCCTTTTGAGCTTTTCCTTTAGTCACAGCCTTCGCAAATGCGCCTTTCTTCTTCTTTGAGCTGACACAGGTAGCAAGTTTCTTCCTTCTTATACCTTTGGATGTCAGAGGCGACTCATTGTCATAATCTATACTTGTTCTGTTGTCATTAGAAGCATCCATATCATCAATTTCACTGCAACCATGAAGATTATGATTACAAAGTGAAAATGATTTCAATTTATCCTCCACTTGGAGCAGTAACCTATCAACCTCAGTCAAAGCAAACACATATGTCTCTTCTGCTTCAGCTGCCTTAGCTGCCAATTTGTTAAAATTAATGCGCAAATCTCTGTGACGAATAGCCAATTCTTTTTTAGGATCCAAATGACTGCAAATTCATGGTTCATTCTCCCTCTCCTATCTTTTGCTTCCTTGTCCATCTTTTCACTATGTACTGGTCTGGTATTCTTCTAATATTTTTGAAGGCCATAGTCTTCAAAGCATGTGAACATAAAATACCCATAAACTCAAATTTTTGGCAACTACATGCAACAGCACAATTTTCTGAGTTAAACTTGACAGTACGTGATTGAGTTTTCCCAAATGGGGTAATTTTGTACTCACACATTGTCCCATCATCACTGGATATGTGCATATCAGAATCCCAAACCTTTTCCATCTCACTCTGAAACAACAAAAATAAGGTTGGTGTATAAACAACAGCTGCCTGCTTCAAAATCTCTGATTGAAATACCAATGTTGGTGTACCAAGACTTGCTTTGAAGTCCTTTTTCAATTCTTCATCCCTGACGTCTTCAACTAGAGTGTTGAACACCTGAAGAAACTGTCGGATATCAAGCTGAGAGTTAATATACCTCTTCATTTGGTTATTCATACAATCATTTCGTTGGCTTTCTGTCATATCTGCACAAAACTTATCTCTTCCGTAAGCCAAAGCCCACTTCTCCTTATCTGCAAATAGTTGATTCAACCATGCATTATCCATAAGATCATATTTTTTAAGCAATGTACACCATGCATCTTCAAATTCATTTTCCTCTTCAAATCATATAGGCAACTCTGGAGATCCTTAGAAAACTTTGAATTTATACCAGTCAAGTTACTAAGCTGCCTCACAATATCTTGATAAATGTGCCATAAGCACAACCGATGGTGTGTTTCAGGCCAATGAGATGCTAAAGCACAAGCCATTGCTTCATCCTGCTCTGTCAGAATTGTTTTTGGCTTTTTCCCACCCATTGCCTTGATGAAAGTGTCAAACAACCATTTAAATGTATCGACAGACTGATCATATAGAAAAGCGGCACCAAAAACAATAGTTTGCTTATGGTTGTTCACTCCAAGGAATGAACAAATGGAAAATTCTCATTAAGTCTCTTGTAAGTTTGTATCAAAGCAGATAACATCACCAAAATAGCCATAATCAATTATCATTTTCCCATCTGCCCAAAAGATATTCGTTATCTTATCTTCTGCATCCACTTGGATTGCATAAAAGAAATTAGGATCATCTTCTCCCATCTGCTGCAGATATTCCAAAATCCCTCCTGCATCACCAACCTTCATTTGTCTTGTGCGTTTTGTGCATAAGGAATTTTTATAATCGACATGAACAAAAGTGCAGCCATCATTCCCGTCGTGAGAATCCTCTGATGTAGTAGATGCCCTTGGTGTAGTGCCTCCATTGTTTGACCTTTCACCACAGTGGGTAAGAACCTCTGAGATCTCAGCAGATGACACATGTTAGGGGGTGCCAACTTGTGGTTATGTTCTGCTACAAATCTAACAACACGAAACCTGCCAGTTGGCCTGTTAGAGATCTTCATATGCGCCTTGCAACCATTTCTTGTCAGCAGACGAGATCCTTTGGCATTCTCATCTCTTTTATCCTTCACAGAGTACCCTTCACAAGAACAAAAAAAAGACTTATCCTGCAACTCACCTGACTTGTTTCTATGGTCTCTACCTCTCCGTACACTGAAACCAGCCTTGATCGCATAGTGATTATAAAAATCATATGCATGTCTCTCTGACTCAAATTCCATGTAAAGTTGAGGGACCATTTCCAATGGAACATCACTTGGACGTATGGGCTTCTCTGTGTCATCTTTGTTTGCACTATTGGCTTCAGAATCTTTTCCTCCGGTATCTACATTATCCATTGTCCTTCAAGCATATGAAATTTGGATATTAGTAACGGCAAAGATACTGCACAAAATTAAACTGAAGAAATTGATTGGAAGCAACAGCTTAATTAGACATGTTACATGACAAAGAGGATGCTAGAAGAGGTGACTATAAGTTGATTCACAGACTCGGGGATGCAGGATCATCCAAAATGGTGAAGTGCCAAATGACTAATTCTGACTTGCCAACCAAATTGGTTTTCTGGTGTGAGGTAATCTTGTGCAACAACAGAATGCACAACCAACATCATAGGTAAACATCAGCAGATAAGAACACAAGAAATAAAATTTAAATTAGAAAACAATATTTCAGTGGTATAGATCCATGGAATCTTAACCCTCACCATCTAACTAATAAACCAGTTTGATTATGCAGTTTTGCAGAATTAACAAGAATGAATGCTTAAATGAACAACCCAACTTCAAACATAACCTGGAATCAACAATCAATTTGTTCACATTGAATTGGATAGAATAGAAAGTACAGTAGGACTTGTCCACATTTTTATTTGCAAAATAAAAAAATGAGCATATATTGTACTCACTGGACCGAAGCCCGGGAAACTAAGAAAAGTTGAGTGCTGTGATCTTGTGACACTCGGCCGCACCAGCCCGCCCAATACTAACCCTAGAAGGGAAATTCAATGCACACAATCACTATCTCCTCCCACAACTCAAAAAATATTGGAACTCAAAGTTATAATAACAAAGAAAGGATGAAGGATGAGGCAAATCAAGAAAAAAGGGTGAAAACCCTTGAGTGCTCAGTGGTCACCTGGGACAGGCGATATTGACGGCTTGGTGCCCATGTGACCTGGGAGCGGAGAGGTGAGAATAGCAACCACTTGTGCAGGCTTCGTGCCGCACTGTATCGCAGCGTCGATGGGGGCCGATGCCGCTGATTGGCTGATGGCGACAGGAACAAGGTTTGCGGGAAAGGAGAAAGGACCCGGCACAGAGGAGTATTGGGAGCAATTGAGATCTGTTTGGACTTTGGAGTTTCTGTTTTTCCTTTCTCTAATTTCCTTTTTTCCCCTCCCGACGTGGTGGGTCGATAGACCAATCTGATCCATGATTGCCTGATTCAAATTCCACAGAAAGTTGAGGGATTGTTACAATAGGGACATCACTTGGATGTATATGGGTATCTGCATCATCTTTGGTTGCAATATTGTCTTCAGCATCAGTTCCTCCATTATCTACATTATCCATTGTCCTTCAAGCATGTGAGATTCAGATATTAGCAAAGCCAAACATATTATGCAAAATTATGATAAAAGAAATTGATAGGAAACAACATATGGATTGGACATAACATGCATGTCAAGGATCTTTGGCAGGAGATGAATCAGTCAGTATATTCCTAAGTTTGATAAGCATATTTACTGCACTAGGTGCATGTGGAAGGCATCCAAAATAATGAAGTGCCAGATCACTAATTTTGTGACAAACAGCATTGGTTTCAGAAGTGGGAAAACTTGAGGAGTAGCACAGCGCAGAATCAGGATCAGAGATTAACACATAGCATAGGATAGGACCAAGGCAAATGTTATCAAACCACAAATGAAAACTTCAATAATACGCCCATGTGAAATCTTAGAACCCAGCACACCATAAAAACCAAGTCCATACATACACCCTGCAAACAACATTGAATGCTTTAACACCCATGACCACCTACAAACACGACCCAGATAGCAAAATTCACGAAATAACTTCTCGAAACAGAAGTGAATACAATAGAAATTTGCAGTACAACTGGTCCATAGTATATCCACAACGGGTTAAAACAAGCATACGCTACTCACTCGGCGAGAAGCCCGTAAACAAGAGAAACGCCGACCGCTTCAACCTCGTCACACTCTCGCCGGCACCAGCCCGCCCAAGACAAACCCTAGAAAGCCAAATCCAGCACACAAATCAGCATCTCCTCCCCGATCGAGCAGTGAAACGAACTCAAGCGCAGACCAACAGGAAAAAAAGAAAAAAAAAAGACGATAGAAAAAGAAAAAGACGATACACGAGCCGAACCAGCGAAGGGAATGGCGGACGCCCTAGAGAGCTCAGATGTCACCTCGGACAGGCGGGATCGGAGGCTCAGCCCCGGCGGGAGGAGGCTGACCGCGGAGCAGGTAGGGAGGGGTCACCGTCACAGGGCTGGTATCTCACCGGAACGCGGCGCCGGCGGGGGCGGGGCGGGGGCGAGGGCGCCGACGCCGGGAAGGGGGGTTGGGGAGATGGCGGGGGCGCAGAGAGAAGGGGGATTCCTTGGGGAAGGGAAGGACCCGGCGCAGAGGGGGGATGGGGGAAGGCGGTCGAGATCCGTGTGGACTTGGGAGTTTCCGTTTTGGCGTGTTAAAGTTGCCTTTATTTTTCAGGTGACGTGGCGGGGGGATAGGATAATTGAGTGGTCCACGTTCGCCGAGGCCAAAACCGGCGCAAATAAGTCGGCTCACCCACATCTGGAAGGGCCCGTCTCCGGTCCACCGGGCGGAAGGCCGCGGCCCAGGTTGAGCCGTCCCGAGAAACCGTGGACCATCATGAAAAGGGCAGATGGGGATGGGGTTGGCGTTCGCCAAATTTCGCATATTTTTTAAGGAAAATATATATATATATATATATATGTTTATATTATTTTGATCATAAAGTTTGATCTAATCATATATACCCTTTATTTGTCCATATTTACCATATTATTCTTGGCATTATTGAATCAGCACAAGTGTGGTGAGTTGGGCCTCATTTGATAGTACTTAATGAAAGTCTAAGGCACTGTTTGAGACAAAAGTCTCAAAAACGGAAATTTCTACAATCAGATTTGCAACGTTCTCTGACACGATGACAGATTGTAATGATGAGTTTTAAAAATCTATTTTTTCGTTTGGGAGCAGCATGGTTTAAAAAGAAGTTTGAAGATTTTTTACTGTATTACCCTTCACTTTTTTGGGAAGACACCGTGAGTTTAGGGTTGTTTTAGATATTTCCTCCTTAAAATCGATGTGTTGTCCCGAGAAGCACCCTTCCAGCTGCTTTTGAAGAGAAAGAGAGAGATTTGTTTTTCTCTCTATCTCTCTCTTCTAGGTTGAAAGCGCTTTTCAATAAAACTTAAGCAGGCTGACCTCATTTGGAAAAGCTTTTGATTTTGTCAGAAATTTTTACCTCGAAATCGGTCCAGTATACATTCCAAACAGTGCCTAAAACTTGAAATACTTAATTTTTAAGATTTTAAGTTGTTTGATAAAATATCTGAAGTTATATCTTAATTAATTACTTAAGTTTAAAAAATTACTTAATTTTAAACTAAAATAAATCACTTTTTCTTTTTCAGATCGCAATCGGCGACGAACATCGCCGAAATTCGGTGGCAATTATCGACGAGAAGCGACGCGCGGACCGACGCGGTGGCCTGCTGCTGCTGCTTCTGCTAAAGAGAGAGACCAGGCCAGAGCGATGGGGAGAGAGGAAGAAGGGAAGAAGAAAGAGGAAGAAGAGAAGGAGGAGGACTGCTCGCAGGAGAAGGGGAAAAGATAGAGGAAGAGGAAGGAGAGAGCTGTCGGGGAAAGGGAATGAGAGAGAGAGGAGGTAAAAAGATTTGAGAGATAGGAAGAGAATATTTGTAAAATAAATAGATAGAAGAGAGGAAAGAGGAGAGATTAAAGGAGAGAGATTTTTGGAAATAGGAGAGTGAATTTTAAAAATGAGAGGGAGTTTTAAAAATTGAAAAGAAGAGAGAGAGGGAAGATTTTAAAACTAGAATCTCTCATTATTTTCTCTTGATCCAATTAAATCCATTGGCTCATTGAAACTTCATTTCTTGACCCATTAATCCTGCAAACACAACACAAAAGAGATTTAATCAATTATCACATTTGTAATCGAATGATAATAGAAATTTATGAAATTATCAATTATTTGTTAATGAAATTACACAATTATTTATAATAATTATGCAGTTATCACATCCCCCAACTTACTCATTGCTAGTCCATTAGCAATGCACACAAGTAAATAATTGGGACTAATCAAGAACTCAAAACATCATATTTCATGACAAGAAAGCAGAGATAAGACTGATCCACCATAAGTATTTCCAGTTCTAGTGGCAAGTGTCAAAGATAAATATGTCAGTTCATGTTATTAGACAGTTCCTCAAGATACACTTAAAATTATCATTTCCTTTGTGAATGTGCTTGTGATCAATAGACATTACTAAGATGGTGTATGGGCTTTTTACCTATTACTTAGAGATGATATCAACTCTACACTCCTTAAATCCAATCCTCGAATTACAGGTAGCTTTCACTCTGCCTTTTCTCTTCTTTTTTTTTTGTAAACTTGGATATTCTTTCACTGTTTGACGCGAATTTCTACACTTCTTGAGGTGCTGAAGCCCGGTTACTAAGCTAAGGATTTCCTTCTTCATTTTCATTTTTTTTATGACTTGCAGGCAGGTAGCTTTGTCCCCACGATTAGAGTGTAGAATATCAATCATCAACCTGAGTATTAGGTAAAACTCTCATCACCCTTATGAATGACACTTATTCATCAATTAATCCATATGTGTAGGTTCAATAAAATTTCAAATGTATTTTGAGGAAAATGCTAAGAACATAACCATAAAATTCATCCATTAACTTACCACTAGCACAAGTATATACTCAGAGTAAAATCATTCTAAAATGAGGTATTCTTTTTCTTGGATGAAAAATGATACATGAAGTTTGAGATGTTTAGTAGGATTTTAAAATTCGAAAGATTTTCATAATTTTCCCTCCCCCCCAACTTGAATGACATTGTCCTCAATGGAAACAGATAATAAAGTCATCAGAAGTTAGGAAATGAGAGATACAACCTGATATCTTTAATGAAGGCAATTTGCTCAATTCATTCATCAAGGATAATGGGCCTCCCAAAACCTAGAACACAATAGAAAAGAAGAAATAAATAAGTTAAATCTCCTAAACATATTGGGTTGCCTCCCAACAAGCGCTAAGTTTAATGTCTTCAGCCAGACAACATGCAGTCCTTATGCATCTACTCAGGGTCATTCAGAGGAATGGATTCTTTGGGTGTGAGGTGCATGTTTTCCAAGTAAGGTTTGAGACGTTGACCATTAACAGTGGAAGTTTGGCCATTTTTAGGATCAAGAATTTAAACAGCACCATAGTCAAAGGCTTTAACAACAATGAATGGTCCGTCCCATCGAGATTTTAATTTACCTGGAAATAAGCGCAGCCTAGAGTTAAAGAGCCAGACCTTTTGATTAGGATGGAAGGATTTACTCAAAATTTGTTTGTCATGAAAGATTTTGGTCTTGGCATTATATATCTTGGAATTCTCATAGGCTTCATTACGCAATTCCTCAAGCTCATGCAGTTGGAGGGCTCTATGTAATCCAGCTTGGGCTAAGTCAAGATTGAATTATTTAATAGCCCAATAAGCCCTATGCTATAACTCAACAGGGAGGTGACAGGCTTTACCAAAAATCAACTTGTAGGGAGACATGCCAATGGGAGTCTTATATGCAGTCCGATAGGCCCACAAAGCATCATCCAATCTTTCTGACCAATCTTTCCTATCGGGCCTAACGGTCTTTTAGAGAATGTTCTTGATCTCCCTATTGGACACTTCCACTTGGCCACTGGTCTGGGGATGGTAGGGGGTAGCAATCTTGTGAGTTATCCCATATCTTTTAAGCAAAGCTCGAAATTGGGAATGAGTGAAATGAGATCCCTCATCACTTATAATGGCCCGAGGACACCCAAATCTGGAGAAGATATTCCTACGCACGAATTTCATGACAACCTTATGATCATTGGTGTGGGTGGCAATGGCCTCAATCCATTTAGACACATAATCAACAGCCACAAGGATGTACTCATTGCCAAAGGATGAAGCTAATGGGCCCATGAAATCTATTCCCCAGACATCGAAAATTTCTACCACCAAAATGGGGTTGAGTGGCATCATGTCTCTCCTAGAATTGTTGCCTACAGCTTGGCATCTAAGACATGTCTTGCTAAATTCATAAGCATCTTTGAACAATGTGGGCCAGTAAAACCCACTTTGCAAGGCCTTAGCAGCTGTTTTCTTCCCCGAAAAGTGTCCCCCACAAGCTAGAGTGTGACAAAAATTTAAGATGCTTTGTTGTTCTTCCTCGAGGACACACCTCCTAATGACTTGATTAGGACCCATGAAAAATAATTCGGCGTCATCCCAAAAATAGTGTTTGACATTAGAGAAGAAATGATCTCTTTCATTCTTTGACCATCCTTCAAGAATTTGACCCACAGCAAGATAGTTGACAATGTGAGCATACCAAGGGGCTGTCCTATGAGAAATTGCAAGGAGGTGTTCATCAAGGAAAGAATCATGCATTGGAGCACTTTCAGGGATGAGAATTCGGGATAGGTGATCAGCAACAACATTTTCAGTTCCTTTCTTGTCCTGAATCTCCAAATCAAACTCTTGAAGAAGAAGGATCCATCTGATGAGTCTTGGTTTGGAGTCCTTCTTAGCTAAGAGATATTTCAAAGTAGAGTGATCTGAGTAGATGATAACCTTCACCCCTAAAAGATAAGATCAAAATTTTTCAAGGGCAAAGACTATAGCAAGAAGTTCTTTTTCCGTGGTGGTGTAATGCAATTGAGCATCGGTGAGGGTGCGACTCGCATAATAGATCACCATTATCAACTCTTTGTCCCAAAACAGCACCTATGGCATAGTCAGAGGCATCACACATGATCTCAAAAGACAATGACCAATCAAGAGTTTGAAGAATGGGAGCTTTGGTCAAAGCCTCTTTCAAAGTAGTGAATGCTTCTAAACAAGCATCATCAAAGTGAAATGGGACATCCTTTGCTAGGAGAAGAGTTAAGGGGCGGGCAATTTTGGAAAAGTTTTGAATGAATCGGCGATAGAAGTCGGCATGGCCAAGAAATGAACGAATCTATCTCACAGAGGTTGGAGGAGGAAGATCAGCAATGAGGCCAACTTTGGCCCTATCTACCTCAATACCCCGCTCAGACACAATGTGGCCCAAGACTATGCCCTCTCGAACCATGAAGTGGCTCTTCTCCCAACTGAGTACCAAGTTCGTTTCCACACATCTAGCCAATACTTTCTCTAGATTTTTCAGACATTTTTCAAATGAATCCCCATATATAGAAAAATCATCCATAAATACCTCAAGGAATTCTCCTACCATATCAAAGAAGATTGCCATCATGCACCTTTGAAAAGTGGCTAGTGCATTGCAAAGTCCGAAATGACATTCTCCTAAAAGCAAATGTACCATAAGGACAAGTGAAAGTAGTATTTTCTTGATCTTCTGGGTAAATTGCCACTTGATTGTACCCAGAATAACCATCCAAAAAGTAGAAGAATTGCTGGCCCGCTAGTTTCTCAAGAATTTGATCCATGAATGGGAGTGGAAAGTGATCTTTCTTGGTCATGGCATTGAGCTTTCTATAGTCTATGCACACTCTCCATCCCGTGGTCAATCTAGTGGGTATTTCCTCCCCTTGTTCATTTTTCACAACTGTCAGCCCAGACTTCTTGGGAACCACTTGGGTTGGGCTGACCCACTAGCTATCTGATATTGGATAAGCAATTCCAGCATCTAGCCACTTCACTACTTCCTTCTTCACCGCTTCCTTCATGTTGGGATTTAACATCCTTTGTGTTTCCCGCTTGGTTTCACATTGTCCTCCAAGTAGATGTGGTGCATACAAATAGATGGACTGATCCCTTTAAGGTCGGCCACTAACCAACCTATGGCACCCCTATGTTCCCCTAAGACTTCTATCAATTGGGCTTCTTGGGTAGGGCTTAGGTTAGAGGCAATGATAACATGCAAAGTTTGGTTTGGGCCTATGAATACATACTTAAGAGAGTCTGGAAGAGGTTTAAGCTCAAGATTTGGAGGGCTTTGAAGTGATGGAAGAGCAGGTTCAGATTGCAAGGTTGGCAAAGGCTCAACTTTGGGCCAAAGAGTAGGGTGGAGTGGTGAATCATATAAAGCATTGGTCTCCTCAAGTTGGTCAACATCCAGATCATTATCAATAGACTTAGTCAAAATGTCAATAGAATGACAACTTTCTTCTTGATCTGGATATTTAGAGGCTTTGAATACATTAAGAGAGACCTTTTGTCCCCCAAGCGAAATGTCCATCATCCCCGTATCACAGTTGATGTTGGCTTTGGCAGTGACGAGGAAGGGACGACCCAGAATGATAGGAGTATGTTTCAACTCCTGGTTGGTAGACATATCAAGGATGAGAAAGTCCACGGGGAAATAACAATCATTGACTTTAACAATCACATCCTCTATCAATCCTCGTAGAGTCTTGACTGAACGATCAGCCAGCTAGAGAATGATGGAAGCAGGCTTGAGTTTCCCTATGTTGAATTGTTCATAAATGAAGGTGGGGAGAAGATTGACACTCGCCCCTAAATCAAGAAGGGCACGATCGAAAGTTATACCACCTATATCACATGAAATGAGGGGGGCACCAAGGTCCTTCAACTTCCTAGGGAGGTGGTTTTCAAGACTGCACTAACATCTTCAGAGAGCCAGATTTTCTGAATTGCAGTCTTAGGTTCCCTTCGTGGAGTGCACAAATCTTTCAAAAATTTAGCATAAGCCGGAACATGTTTGATAGCATCAAAATGGAATGTTGATGTGGACTTGTTGGAACAATTCTAACAACTCCTCATCTTGGACCGACTTCTTCTTCTTCTTAATGGGCTTTGATTCTAGAGCACTTGGAAATGGTACTTTTGGTTGGTAAGAATTTGGATCTTCATGAGCTTTCTCTTTCCCATTGTTCTCTCCCCCCAACTTAATTTGAATGGGCTCCTCTTCACTATCACTAGTATCATCTTGGATTTCTTGTGTAGGATTATTCACAACCTCTTTACCCTTATGTGGGTCACTTAGCACCTTACCACTTCTCAAGTTTGAAATGGCTTTTATATTCTCCAACTGTGGGCCTCTTGGTTGGGCTTGTTGGGCCTGGTGGGTGGTTCCTTGGGTTGGCCACAGGTTGGCTAGGCAATTGGCCCACTTCCCTTCTCATGGTGGTCTCAGCCATCTGGCCCACTTGGACTTTTAGCCTAGCCATGGTCTGTTGATTTGTAGCCAAGAGTTGTTGTTGTTGGTGCAATTGTTGTTGTTGGGCCAAGATGATTTGTTGGAGTTGATTAAATTGTTCTTCAAAATTATGTTGAGGGGGTTGTTGAAAGGTGGGCTGGACTTGCTTGGGTTGGGGAGGAGGATATTGGGTTGCCTGAGAGAATTGGACATGAGGTCCTCTAGCATAAGTGCCATTGTAAGGATTAGATTAGGCCTGAAATTGGTTCTAGAATGGTTGTTTCAAGACTTGAGGCATGGAGGGGTTAGGTCTTTGAAGTGGAGCATGTTGATTTTTCCAAGAGAAATTAGGGTGATTTCTCCAGCCCGAATTGTAAGAATTGGAAAATGGGTCTAAATTGGGCTTGGAGAATCCTTGGGCTGCTTGGACCTGTTCTTGGATGAAAGGAGGGAGTTGAGCTGCAGTTGGACATTCATTAATGTGGTGAGCCGGACTAGCACACAAACTATAGACTTCCTGATGATAGGAGTCTAGGCCAACATATGGGCTTGAGGGGGATGGGCCAAAGGATCCTGATGGGTCCTAGACAAGATTTGGTCCATCTTTTGAGCCAGAAAGGCAACAGTTTGGGCCATAGTATCCACTTTCTCCCACTTTTGGGACATGAGATTATTCTCAAATTTGGGTTCCAATTCAGCTCGATTTCTTACTTCATACAACCCAGCCCGCTTGGATGGCCCAACAAATCTCTCATAAGAGGATAAAGAGGCATGATTGATAGAGTTTTCACTCAACATTTCAAAGAGATCATAAGCCTCATCCTCACTTCTACTCATGAATGTCCCTCCACATGAAGCATCCACCATCTGTCTATATTGTTCAGTCAACCCCTCATAAAATGCTTGGACAGTTTGCCATTTTGAGAGACCATGGTGGGGGCATTTTCTTAAAATCTCTTTCAACCTTTTCCATGACTCATGAATTAGTTCTCCCGGTGATTGCGAAAATTCAGTAATAGCCCTTCGCATGGTATTGGTTCGGCCTATAGGGTAGAATTTCTTCAGGAATTCTTGTTGCATTTCTGCCCAAGTTCGAATAGTTTTCCCCACAGTGCCCAACCAATATTTTGCCTTATCTTTTAGAGAAAATGGGAAAAGAGTCAGTCTGAGGGCATCATCAGTGAAGTTCTGGATCTTGACAGTGGAACAAATTTCCAGGAATTCATCTATGTGTTTGTAAGGGTCCTCATTGGTATTTCCATAAAAAGATGGGAGCATTTGGATGGTGCTGGATTTAATCTCATATTAGATGGCTTGATTTTGTGGGAGATGAATACAAGATGACGGTCGATATTGATTTGGGATGAAGTAATCCTTCATTTGTTTGGGAGGCTCTTGATGATCATGATTATCACCATTATGATTTGGCAATCCATCTTGATTTTTAGCCATTTGATTTTGAAAAAGATTGAGCTTTAAATGAAAGAATCTCTCAATTTCTGGGATTGGTCCTAGTAAATTAGGTTTTTGTGATCTCCTACCATGCATGCACTAGGACCAAATGAGAGAAGAGAGAGAATTTTTTTTAAAAAAAAATTTAGATTTTTTTTTAATTTTAACAAAGACAAACAAGTTTCAAACAATTACCCTATTTGACTTAGAGATCTTAGACTTGAAAGTGAGATTTCTCACAAAGTGACCTAGACCAACTTAAGTCCACTATTAGGTATATCCACTGACCAGGTAAGAGGTGGGGTAGTGGGAGGCTCCCCCTACTTTCGTAGGGACCTAATTAGAGAACCACTTTCCCACTTAGGCGTTTGCCTTTTAATCTCTAGCCTTAGACACCAGTTTCCAAAACCAAGTAGTGGGCCCAAGTGGACCTAAACCTCAGTGTGAACCCTAAGGCCAATGTTTACTGATTTTTATTAAGGCTTGGGAATGCAAAAGATGCAGAAAATTGTGGTTTGTGGGCTAAGGAATGGTGATCAAATCGCCGCCTTATCTTGTTAAGGAAATTGCCCTTAAAATATTTTAGAAATGATGTGCACACCACAAAATCAAGCAAGGGGTTCTATGCAAACATGGCAATGCATGATCATGCTTTTTAAAGAAAGTTTTAAAATTCTCACCTTGCCTCCCGCAATCTTCGACAAGAAATGAAACTTTTCAAAAAGAAAAATACTTAAAGATGAAAGTCTAAATGATGCATGTCCTAAAGATGGAAAGTGTCTAATCTTGACATGACATCTTTTGATTGGATTCAACTGATTGATTTTTTTTAATTATCTAAACATGACAACTAGGAAAAGGAAACTCAATCAAGAGGGTTTTAAAGGTACTTACCTCCAACGCAATCCATCGTTCTTTTGGAAATTAAAACAAATAGAAAGAATGAGATAGAGAAGGAAACTCACCTCAACTTACCTTTTTTTTATTTTTCCTGCAATTTTCAGATTTTTTTCAAAGCAGCCCCTTTTGCTTACATATCTTACTTTCAGTGACAGATTTCTGATAGATTCTCCATTTTTGTAATTTTCAGGCTTTTTCAATTTTTATTTGACACCTACAAAAAGAAAGAAAATGTTAGCATGAATATATACAAAAGACACCAAGATTATAAAAACTAAAAATCTAATTCCCCGGCAACGGCGCCAAAAATTGATAGCCCACAAATGCGTCGTTAAACACATGACTAACAATCTTAAAATAATCGGCCTACACTAAACATTCTGACAATAGTTAAGTGGTGAGACCGAGTCGAATCCACGGGGAAATAGATTATTAACTTTGAAAATCTTGAGTTTCTTTGATTAGAAAAATGTGTTGAGAATTTTAGAACTAAATCCTAAGATTAATTTGATAAATAAATCTAATCTAAGAAGAGTAGTTAAAAGAGAGAAATAGAGATAGAAAGAAACTAAATTAACCAAGCTTAAATTTAAATTCCACTAACAAACAAAAGAGTTTAACAAAAGAGTGCTCAAACATTAAAATTAAATCAACAACACAATTTAGGAGAATAGAAAATCGAGAGAGATGAGAGAGAATAGAAGAAGGAGAGAGAACAAGAGAGAGAAGAGAGATAGACGCGAGAGAAAAGAGAGAGAGAGGAGAGATGCGAGAGGAGAGAGAGGAGAGAGAGATGAGAGACGTGAGAGGAGAGAGAGAGGGCCGCGCCTCTCTACGTGCATGTTAGGATCGGATACTCGGTAAAGGCAAAACTAGAAGGGGGGTTGAATAGATTTGTAGCGGAAACTTAAGCAATCTGAAAATTACTTCGGATTAAAAGATCTACTCAATTAAAACCCCTTTGATCTGATGTAATGTGTGTGAACTAATTAACAAGTAGTGTGTAAACGAAATCCCTAGACATGCATCTAGCGCAACACAATGCAAACCACAAGTCAAACCACAGTGCACAAGGGATTTTTTAGGTGGTTCGGAGATCACACCATGTGACTCCTACGTCCACCCCCCACACAGTGAGGACACACTACTCAAGAACTGAGTACAACACACACACGAGCACACCGGCTCAACCACACACACACACGCTGTCTGATGCAAACACGCAATCAGAACAACAATCCACATGTGGATCAAGCACAAGGAACGCTTGAACCACTACCACACACACTATGATTTATACACAACCCTTGTACAGATCACAAACCACACACTTCCACAAAATCCACGCACTGATATCCAATCAATACACACACACACAGATTGGTGAAAAGTATGGAAGAGGAAGAATTCTGAGATATAGAACAAATTTAGATGAGAACTCTTCGTGGTAGTCGTCTAGAAGACTTCAAGCTTCACGTCTTTGAAGACCACGTGATGATGGAGAAGCTTGACTTGAAGACGAACCGGCTTCAACTCCGCTTGGAAGCTTGTTCTTCTTTGTTCTGGGAAGAGAGTTGAAGCAGAGCAGCATGAAGAGAGCATTCTTCTTGACCTTTGCTTAGGGTTTTGGTATGGTGGCTTCTTGCTGCGAAAATAGCCTCATATGATCCTTATATAATGGTGTCCAAGCATAGAGAGTCGTGCTAAAAGGAAACACCCAAATATAGATCATATCCTGGCCATTAGATCTTCCCAAAACTTCGTCTGTGGACAGCCAACTTGCTGCTGTCAGCAGATGCTAACAGGTTTGCAAAAACCAGAAGACTGGGCTTTCTGGAAATAGATTTCTGTGTAGATCTGTCGACAGGCGAAAATCATCTGTCGACAGATGCTGTATCTGTCGACAGGCGAAAATCATATGTCGACAGATGCGACAGATGCACTATTCATCTGTTGACAGATGCACTGTCATCTGTTGACAGGTGCACTATTTCAGCAACTTGTCTTGTTCTTTTGCACTTGGATTTTGTGCTTTGTCTTGTGTACATTCACACCTACATTAAAAAACACAATTAGTGAGATATAATGAACATATAAAACATGTGTTTCATTTGCATCCAATTGTCATTCTCATCATGCTTCACACATTCATAACACATCAATTTTGTCTTGTTCATGAAATGTTCATCAACAAAAACAAACATAACATCATCAAAAACATTTAAGCACTTGTTGTAACCCAACATTCTCCAATATGAGAACCCAACATTCTCCCCTTTTTGATGATGACAAAATTTTCAATTTATGCACAATTGATGTTTCTCCCCCTTTTGACAACATTCAAAAAGATAATGAGTGCACACAAGTAAAAGAATGAAGCAAAGAATTGTGTGACCACATAACTGAATTGTGAAAGATATGAGTGGGGAATGAGTGTTCAAATGAGATTGCAAGGTTGAGAATAGGTTGATACCCACTACAAAATGTCATGAACACTAGTATTAAGACACATAAAAATTCTACAATGGTTAAGAGATAATACTTCGGGAATCTCAAGTTATATCATTTAGAATACATCGTTCAAAAACACATGAAAATAAGATAACCCTTTTGAATAAAACCATTGAAGAAAATCATATACCTTAGTGGGTGATGTTCAGTTGGTAAATGAAGGCAATGTCCACATGAACAATTGACAATAGACAACCCATTGCCCTTGATTTAAGTCTTGGAGGCTCCACTCTATTTCTAGCATTTGAACAATTTCTTTTGTCAGGTTTATGTGGGAAAAGTGGTAATTAGGATCACTTTTACCTTTTGACGTGAAGGTAGACATGAGGGATGCCCATACCCCCAGTTACTCAGTGTGAGTGACCATCATACCATTATGCAGAGATAATGAAAGGACTTTTTGATGCGAAGACAGACATTTGTGATGCCCGTGTCCCCAGTTACTCAGTGATACTCATCATTGCTCTGCCTTTGTCCCAATTCACATATTTGTTTGTTTGTTTTGTTTTTTTGTTTTTTTTGACTTTAGAAATAGGTAGCTTTTCTCTCTTTTTTTTAGGTTGGAAAATCAAGTTCAAAAGGTTTATTAAGGTCAAAGGCCAATGCAAAGACATTAAGTTCAAAAACCTTCTTACTTGTCAATCCATATAGGAACATGATCATCCACAAGGGAGTTATTCAAGTGAGTTAGGTTAAAATCATTAGATTTGATCAATATTTTCTAGATGACACAACCTAGACTCAATCACAAAATATTATATCAAAATCATTGTGATTAATTCAATGTCTTTGATACCATGTGAATATGAAATGTTGCAATGAATATTAAGTCCAAATTCTCCCCTTGCATCAATAATATGAACATACTCATAAGGTAAGAATTAGAAAGATGAAGATTTATCATTGAAATGTGTATCTGTCGACAGCAAGGGAGTGCCTGTCGACAGATGCACTCAGACCTGAAAGACTTGGTTCTGGGAGGTCAAGAACTGTGCTTGGCTGTCGACAGATGGAAATCGTCTGTCGACAGAAACACTCAGAGTTCAAAAAATTGGTTTCTGTGAAGGCATATCTGTCGACAGACTGTTTGGGGCTGTCGATAGGGGCTTTGAAACTTCAGCTTTAAGGCTTTGAATTGAGAGTGATTTGAACCATAAGATTGAGGGATAAATACACATTGAATATGAAGGGTATCCCTTATGAATTTCACTCACATAGCCTTAACTTACTCCCCCATAGAGTGTGCATATGATAACTCATCATTCAAGCATTTGCACACAAAAGATCATCCATAAGCATGTTCAAAATTTACTCCCCCATAACACATGCATAAAAGTAGCACATAATTAGCCTTATGCATAACATGACTTTTGGTACTTGGCGGAGTATTTTACTTACGCATAATGATAGTTTCCAAACAAGCATAACTTGTTTTTCCACATATCATCATTTGATATACCAAGAGATCATGTGCACAGTTATGCAAGCAAGATGACCTGATTCCAACTGCTAAAAGGCATTGTTATGTAGGGGTAGCATTAAGACACATTTTCATTGCTCAAATAAAGGTAAAGATTCATTTCAATTCTTGCAATTCAAAACTGAAGTGATAAAGAGATTTTACCTGAACAGTCTTCAATCACAGTCTCAAAAATTTTTTACCTTTGTTCTCCATCATTTCTTGCCTTGCACAGCCAATGGCATGAATTCATTTCTAATTTTTGGCTGCAAGACATCTCAGCTTGTTGATCAAGCTTGTTTTGGGACCCACACTTGCTTGGGTCCTGCAATGACATTAGTGTTAGGATCTAACAATGAAGATTTCAGAATTCAAAGTGATTTGGTTTTTGGATTTTTATTGTTTTGTTGAGTTTTCCTGTTCATAGATACATGAAATTTTTTATCTTTATGAACATGATGTTTATCCTTGTGTGTATGAACACATGGATTATTAGGGAGCTTTGAAGCATGCACAGAATCATGGTTTCTCTGAAAATTTTCATTTCTGAAATTTCAGAAAACCCCAAAACCTAGAAAATCTAAAAATATCAAATCTCAGAAAAAAAAACCAAAATTCCAAAAATCCCAGAAACCCAAACCCCCCCCCCCACAAAATCCCAAAACATCACCACCACCGGTGTTGCACACCACCAGCCTGGTGGGCCCCACCCACCGATGGTGTACACCACCGGGGGGCCCAACCGGTGGTGTACACCACCGGAGGGCCCCACCGGTGGTACAAAAACCCGGTGGGGTCTTCCTCCTGTCCAACCCAAAGAAAGAAAGGAGGGAGGGGAGAAGAAAAGACATAAATTAAATACTTGCCCGGTGGTGTTCATGTCCGGTGGTATCCATGCCTGGTGGTGTCCATGCCCGGTGGGGTGTCCACCCCTCACCCAATCTCCTATAAAAGGAGACCAAGGCCAAAGAAAGAAGGGGGCTGAAAGGTGCCAAGTTTGGGGGATCTAAAATCCGCAAGAGTGGGGACTTGGAGATTTTTGAAGCCTGGAGGAGCAAGAGCTCTGCTCTTCTGTTTGTTTGTGATTTCAGAAAAAAAACAAAAAACAAAAACAAAGGCCGCAGAACTGCTGGTCTCTTGGGTTTTTATGCGAAAGTCCTTCAAGAGAATTTATTTGTAAAATTGCCCAAGGTTTACATGAAAGTACTTACAAAGGCAATTCTGTGCAAATGTATTCCTTATGAATGCTATGAGTGAAAGAAAGAAATTGGGTTTCTGATTAAGTTTCCATCAATAAGTCAAGTTTTGCACACGTTGGAAAAATTACTGTTATACCTAAAAACTTTATATAATTGCATGTATGCCCAAAAAAGTCATAAAATTCAGAAAGATAGCATGTTCTGAATGGCGGGATATTAAGCACATGTTGTGTATTGCAAATAAATCTTTGTATAGAGAAATGTTGCAAATAAACCCCTGTTCAACAGAAAATGACATAAATGCCTTTGAAGGGTTACAAATTTCAGAAATGCCCTCAGAAGGATTGAAATGGTGCAAATGTCCTTCAAAGGACTGAAATTACAGAAATGTCTATTTTGGATAGAAAATTGAAGAAACATCCTCAAGGGGGAGGAAATTTGCAGAAATACCCCCGTACCTAGTAAAATTGCAGAAATACCCTCATGACTGGAAAAATTATAGAAATACCCCCATGATTGAAAAAATTGCAGAAATACCCCCATGTCTGGAAAATTTTGAAGAAATGTCACTGTTTGAGGGGAAATTGCAGAAATACCCCCATGCCTTGTAGGGCTGTTCATAATTCGGTTCAAACCGAAAAATCAAACCGAACCAACCAATTCGGTTCGGTTCGGTTCGGGTTGAAAAGTCCCATGGTTCAGTTCGGTTTTGCACAGTGAAACCGAATGAACCAAAATATATAATAAATATATTGAAATAATAAATATAACATAAAAGAGCGCCTAGCCCAGTGGGCTAGCACGCTGATTTCTATTGGGGTGGTCTTGGGTTCGAAACCCAGGACCGCCCCGCGCCTGTATTAGAGGGTTTTTTTTTTTAAACCCAGGACCACCCCGCGCCTGTGTATTAGAAGGTTTTTTCTTTGTTTTCGATTCAAACCGAACCGGTTTGAATAAAATTTTGGTTCGGTTCGGTTTCCTCAAAAAAGAGGTCCGAACCGAACCGAACCGTGAACAGCCCTATTAATGCCTTGAGAAATTGCAGAAATACCCCCATGCCTGGGAAAATTGCAGAAATACCCCCATATCTGGGAAAATTGCAGAAATGTCCCTGTTTTAGGGAAAATTGCATAAATACCCCCCATGTTAAGGGAAAATTCCAGAATTGTCTCTGTTTGAGGGAAAATTCCAGAAATGTCCCATGTTAAGGGAAAATTCTAGAATTGTCCCTGTTTGAGGGAAAATTCCAGAAATGTCTCATGTTAAGGAAAAATTTCAGAAAAGTCCCTGTTTGAAGGGAAATTCCAGAAATACCCCCCCCCATGTTAAGGGAAATTCCAGAAATGTCCCTGTTTGAGGGGAAATTCCAGAAATGCCTCCGGAGGGCAGAAAATTGCAAATCAATCCTCCTGCAGTCTGAAAATTGCAGAAAAAATCCTTATATCAGGGAAAATTGTTAATATAGCCCTGGATTAAGAAAAAATTATAGAAATAGCATTTGGAAGGACAGAATTACAGAAATATCATCCAAAGGGTGAAAATTGCAAAAAATGTTCTCAAAAGGACAGAAATCACCAAAACATTTTCGAGAGGGAAAATTACAGAAATACTCGAGTCTGGGAAAATTACATAAATACCCCCAGAGAATAGAAATTGCAGAAATGTCTGTAGAAGGGTCCCAAACCCAAAGACTTCAGAAGGAAAAATTGCACAAGTGCTCCCGCTTGTGAGAAAGTAATTCAAGTTATGTTCAAACTTCACGAAAGTCAACGAAATGTCGTCGAAGTTCAGAAATTGCACGAAAGTCCCTTCAAAAGAAGAAAGTATACAATGATCATGTCGTTTACACAGCTCGGTGGAGCGGGACCCACGTCACTTCTCTGAAGCGGTGTGCGCTCTCTTGAGTCCGGTTTACGACTGACAAAGTCTTGGGATTGTCAAGAAATGACAAATGTACCCATGGAAGTCATGAAATGATTGAAAAGCCCCAAGAAGTCGGAAAATGATAGAAGATGCTCGAAGAAGTCAACAATGACAGAAATACCCAAGACTGCTCGGAAAAGCCAAGAAATGGCAGAAATGTCTGAGAATGTCAAGAAATGACAGAAAAGACGTAGAATGCCAAGAAATGGTAGAAGCACTCAGGGAAAGTCAACAAATGACGAAAATACCCAGGACTGCTCTGAAAAGCCAAGAAATGATGAAAATGTCTGAGAAGGTCAAGAAATGACAGGAAAGACATAAAATATCAAGAAATGGCAAAAGCACCCAGGTAAAGTCAACTAATGATGGAAATGCTCGGGGACTACTTGGGAAAGTCAAGAAAGGACGAAAAGAACTCGAGGATATCAGCCTATAGCAGAAGGTCTGAAAGGGCCGAGGAATGGCAGAGGTTCCTGGAAATGTCAGAAAATGGCAAGGAGCTCTTGAACAGTCATGGATACGATGTTGTCCAAATCTCCTCCGGGTTTCTTCTTCAAAACACAACATTGGCCAAGTTTTCAGCTCTCTGATCATAGTGGTTGATACTTGCAGAAATATCCCGACGTGGGAGGGCTGCAAAATTCTCAGAAAGGGTGAAAGATTGCAGCAAAATCCCAAAAAGGGTACAAACTTGCAGAAACCTGACATGACCACTTAAAGGTCTCATTACCATCAAAGGGTGATGGTGATCACAAAGCAAATACAACGGGCCGACAATGATCATCTTGGCGATCCAACGACCCAACTGTGTTGATATTCAAATCCAACAGTCTGATCGTGATGATATTCAAATCCAACGATCTGATCATGATGAAATTCAAATCCAACGGTCTGATCGTGATGAAATTCAAATTCAGCGATCTGATCATGATAGAAGCAAGTCCAAAGGGTCCGATCGCGGCCGAATGAAATTCTAAGGACCCGATCATATAATCGGGACCATTTGTAAATTTCTTGAAAGACCATTTGTATATCCAATTACATGTGTATAAGCAATGAATACTTCAAATTTCTTTGCAAGAGTGTATATCCATGAAGGATGATCATCAAGATCAATATTGTCACGGCATATAGAGACAAAATGTGTTCTTTAACAGAGAATCAAATGTGTTCGAGGTCACCTCGATGTAAATTAACATCGACTTCAATCGGTGGGGAAATGTCCAGTACACGACACCCAAATTGCCTGATAAATGAATGAAATTTGTATGTTCTAACAGACTGGCAAGCCCGCAAAATAGATAAACATCAACAATTTATCTTTTTCTTCTAAAAGATAAAGATGAAGAATATTTCGCGTGTTAAACAGCCCCATACTGGAAATCCATGGGAGTTTTCTCCTCTATGTATGTGCAAGATTCCCTCAACTCAATGCCTAGATCTTGGGTTAGAGTTCAGGCCTTTAACAAAGTTAAATAGAGGCATAGTACTCTCCAAGACAGGAGATGGTACACGCCTTATCCAGCATGCTTCGTGGAATCAGTCAATCCGGATCGAGATCAGCCGATTCTAGATCAGATCTACCATGGCCGATCTAGGCCAATCCGATTAATTCTAGTCAGAATCAGCCAATTCTGGCCTATTCGGATCGGGAGTCGGCCCTAGCCGATTCTTGGGCTGATCTGATCCTGTATTCCATGTTATCTAGACCATTGTTTAAAATGTCGGCCGACCAGTCGGCCACCAATTCGCTCTATTTTTTATGTTTTTTTTTTTTTTTTTGTAGTTTTCTTTGTGGATAAGTCTTACATACCTCTGGGTTAGTTGCCACGTATCGGGTTATGGGTTTTATTTTGGATGTCAAGTATTATGAGTCACATTAGTTAGATGATATTTTTTAGCAATATCAACTTATTGTTTTTTTTTAATGGATAGTACCATTGATGTTATAAAAGAAGAAAATTATGAATATATATAGGAAGAGGGGAGAGCTCCCAAAAACTCCCCCAAAACAAAAGTTGGCAAACCACAGTCAGCTAAGGGAGCAAAAAAAGGACACCCAAAACAACGCTTACAATCCCAACTTTTGAAACCCTACAACCCCAAAACAGAACCACATGTTGACTAGAAATCCCACCCTATTATACTCCTCCCCAAAAAATAGACATCATACAAAAGGAGGACCTGTAGCCGTACGAGACTTCTCCTAGTAGCACGAGCCCTCAATGCTTCAAGTTGCTTCGCCAACTCTTTTTTGAGAGCCGCATGAGCTTTCGTTTTTTTAGCAATGTCTACCATCCACCTACGCTTGATCAATAGTACGGTGGATTTCAATGCTTTGCCTACGCTATCATTGGAGACTCCAATCAGCTTGGCAATTTCATTTGTCTGTGTCTTCATAAAATTTTGACCTTGGACAAAATATCCATAACCTCTCCCTTGGAAAACTTCCCATTATTTGCAGATGTACATGTACTCTCCTCCCCTTGAAAGATTTATTCAACCAACTCCAACACCACATTTAAATCTTTGGTGACTGAAGGCGGGGCAGGTAGGGCTAAGGCCAGAGGGTTAGAAAAAGCTACCTCCTCCTCAGACCCTGAAACTCCAACTATCACAGGGATAGTAAGCCGAAGGCTTGGGACCTCTTGGAAGATGTCATCGGACAAGAAGGAGAAGGGAGGCAAGTCCTCCTCCTCCCCACTCTGGTACCCACCACCTCCACCGACTCCCTCACAGTCATTAGAGCCACTGGCCCTTTCCATCCATGAATCCTCCACTGGGTCGTCCTCTAGAAGCTTCGAGTTGGCCGCCAGATTCACCAATGACGAAATTGGTGCCGAAGTCAAATAGTTAACACGACATCCCATTCGTTTCCACAATCAGGTTCTCCACTGGCGAGCCAAACACTTGGAGCAGGTACGAATAGCCAGAGGACGATAAGGCTATTGCAGATGACATGAGGAGCCAAGGGTAGAAGCATCCACTGGCCACACCATAGAGGCCATCTTGTGGTCTCCGTTGGGAGTACCTTTATGAGGCAGCTCCACGAACTACACAGGGGATCCCAGGGCTAGAGGATCACCAGACTAACCGTCCAGAGCAGCAACCATTGTTGTCGGAGGGCGGCGTATGAAGGAGGCTGCCTCCCACTGACCTAGCAGGCACCGATGCAGGGCGAAGTCGGGCGGGGAAGACGACCCTTATCATTCCCGACAAACCGATACGCAGGGTTAGGCTATCGGGTAAGTTGTCAAATCCCACCTCGGGCCTAAGCCAATTTTAGCGCACAACTAGTTCACGCAGGACAACCAGGCGAAGATAGCCTCGGTTTGTGGCAAACCTGGAGAAGGCCCCCTCGTCCGACCTAGGCAACAAGTTAGTCGCCCAATCTGAAGAAGATTGGTGTGGCCGAAAACCAAGGCGATTCAAATTGAATCGCCCGCTCGATCATCGTCTTCAACCTCTGGAAGCTGCAAAAGATGCCCTAGGGGCAACGACGGTGCAAGACGATCCTCTTCCTTCAACACCCGGCATCGAACGACAAGTATCTCTCCGTTAAAACTCAGGATGATGGACGCCGACATCTCTCCTAGACTAATCACCACGACAGACGCAAGCGCCTTAATCTTGGATCTAGCCAAACCAAATTGCATGAATCCTTAAACCAGCCGCCCAAATCGACAGACCAAGAAATGCACCCCTTCTTCATCACACAGATCGATGGGCAATCCCTCCAACTCCACCCGAAAATGCCTTTTCGACAGAGGAGGGAAGGTGCCAACTTTCGGGCGCCACCTCCATATGTCGGGAAAAGCCCCCTTCGCTGCCAAGAAAGCAGCTTCCACTACCTTCTCAACCCCCTCCACACAGGACCACATCCTAACAACAGCTTCAAAGCCACTCTAACTACCCCCCACCCTGCTCCGATAATGTCCTCCAACCTCCATTTAATCGTGTCTTTGTTGCCCTTCCCCTCCATAAGAGAAATGGCGATTGACTATTTCCCCCATGTCCTACACCGAGAAACAAACTCCTCTGAGAGCTCACCAGCCTCCAGTATCGTGCTATCATCCAAGTTGACTCAGTTGATCCGGTCTTCAACATCTAGCAATCAAAACTGTCATCCTTGCAGCCCAATAAGATTGGAGGCCTAGAATGCTTCTTTGTGTGTCCAATACATTCACTGAAAGGTAGGTGGAGAAGATTCAACAGTGATTTCAAACAAAAGCTCCTGTCATACTATTGTAATGTCAGCATATGTGAAATCTCTGACACTTTGTTGACCTATGCAAGAACTCTAGTTGGATCTAAATTAATCCATAATTTGTGCTGTCGTGGACACCCTCATGCAAACCAAATCAAGCAACCAAGAGACTACTAAAGTCTTATATGGTCCATACTGGCAACAGAATTCCACAGACAGCACACGAAGAAGAGATTCCTGAGTACCTTTTTTTTACTCCAGTTATCTTCCCACTCCATCTAAATAATCACAATGATATCGGTTTGAAGAGTAATAACCCTTTGTTGTTCACCAACCCATTCATTACTGAGTGGTTCCATAAACTATGGCAGACAACTCAATAAGGCAACCAAACCTCTTTCAAACAGCGTAAGATTAAGGAAGAACTTTTAAGCCTTTTAAAAGATGAATAAAGTAAGATAGATGGCATTGTGATCTAGATACTAGTGAACTAGGACAATCTAATCAATACTTAGAAGTTTATTAGTGCAATTGGAAGTTCCAAGGAATACGACTACTAAATGTGCAAGCAATTTTTGGACAGAGCTGTCATGTATCTATGAAACTCATTTGTGATGTTTTCCTTTCCTTTCAAGTTCTCTCTTTTAATTTATAGAAGGAGAGACCCTCCCTTCTATTTTAGATTGGACTGCCTCTTTTTATAAAACTGGTGGCATAATCCCCAACAACCTGTCGGATAACAGAGTAGGTTCAGATAATCCAAATATAAATGGAGTGGATAAAATAATAGCATGCCAACTTTGTATCTTCTCCATTTACAGGCCAAGCTTCAGCCCTCCGTATATGAGAGAGTAAAAAATGAGAGTTAAACTCTAGCTAAGGGTCTATTTGTTTGCACGAAAAATCGGGTGAGGAGGTAATTTTCAAAAAAATTTAATTTTTTATGTCATTTGGTACTATTGAAAACTAAAATTCAGAAAATTAAATCACAGAAATACCAGATTTTGGCATCCGCGGTAAACACGAGGATGCCATTTTCCAAGCGGTTACAGGTGTTGCTACAGTGATATGTTACGGGCACTATTCATGCAACATATATTTTATTTTTTTCACTCATTTAAGTAATTTTTCTTAAATTTAATTATTTTTTATTAGTTAATTTAATGTTTATTTTTTTATTAAAATATCTATAGAACATTATTCATTTAAATGATGTTTTTATTTTATTTCTCCTACTTTAAATTATCTTTGTCAAAGTTACTTATTTTTTTATTAGTAATCTATTTTTTATTTTTTAAAAAAATATTAAAAATAAAAAATAAAATAAAATATTTTTTTGATGAATAGTGTTAATACATAAAGAGTACATGACTCTCTCTCATTTAAGTGGATCATAAGATCTCATATCCCTCCCATACTCTCTATTTACATAAATAGTCAATGAAAATATTTATCGGACAACTAAATAGACAACTACGTTTTCATTTTCATGTAAAAGTTATTCCATGAAAAATTATTTCTTTAGTAAACCATTTTACATGTAACTAAATGGACCCTAAATTTGCATGTGGTTAGGAGTCGGAGTGTGATGATGGGTAAAGAACCAGAGCAATCTAGCCTAAAGTGGATCCTAAATACTTAACTTTTGAACTATGCAAGGAGCTTTGATATTTCACTACGTTTAAGAGGACTCTGGAAAGTCCGGAGTGGGCCAAAATTTGAATTTATATGCTAGAGTCTTGTAACGGGCTTCCAAAAAAGGCAAAAGTGTTCCAGACTTCTATTATGTTCCAATGCAAATTTGATACAAGGGAATTGGACGAATGCAAAAAATTTACAGGTATCTAATACAACATAGTTGATTCTGCATTGCAATATTTGTCCACAACTGTTTCTGCAAGATCTATAGTTGATTCTGCATTGCAATATTTGTCCACAAGCATTTTTGCAAGTTCCTCTGCATTATGTAAACACGCCAGTTATAATTACCAATAAGTTAGTCCAGGGAAGTCCTTTGTCATGACCTAATCTTATTAGAAACATGACCACCCTTTGAAAATTTGTGCACTTATATGTTGGGGTTTTTTCGAGCAGAAGACGAGATTCACAAACACACACAACACAGAGGAGAGAGAGATACTGGAGAAATCGCTCTTTCAATTAACAAAAGACCTTTCTCCCCGGTGATGATTGCCGACCGAACACCCGACTCCTTCGGTCACGTCCCGAGTGTTGTGCTACACCACCCCCTGAGGTACAACCACTATATATAGAAGACCCCTCAATAGTCTCCTAATCCTATTAGGACTACCTCCTAATGTCTATCCCAAAGTCTAGGTTGAAGTCTAACTCCCGATGCTAATCTCCAACCCAGAGTCCCAGTCAAACCCGACTCAGAGTCCAAGTCCGACTCTAACCTTGTGGATCTAGCCACATCACAACATACTCAACCTTGGCTTGAATCTACAAGCTACTTGGAGATCAATCCAGTGTCGAATCCACAAGCCGTCCGTCAGCTAGCTTCACCTGCATGGCCTCGCATCTTGTACTCGGATGCTCGCACCTCGACCGGGTGCGCCGCACAGCTCAACACCCCTGCACGCCTCGATGTGGTACCTCCTCTCTCAGTCGACATGAGAGACCACGTCCACCATCGACCACTGAAGCGAAAGTGACCTGCTTCTTCCATGTTCCTCCATCAACAGACCGAGTCCTCTGCTGATCTGTACTACTCGCCTGAAAAACAAGTGCTCGAGCTACGCCTTTGTCGACCCTCCCTACGAGCTTGTACATGTCGTCGATCATCTGCCCCCGCAGTATAACCTGTGCTCCTCTGCACACTCGAAGAACTCCACCTTTAAGAGTGCATCGGTAACCTCTTGAATCTAAGATTCTCAGAGAAGTCAGGTTTCTCTTTAGATCCGGTACATGTCAGACCTTTGTCAGTGTAAGCACTGCTCCATCAAACATGTGAACCCCTACTAATCCAACTCCTGAGCACTCCATGTCGTTTGCCAATCGGATCGCGCCTCCATCACAAGTCTGATATGTGCTAAACTGCTCCCTATCCGAACACACATGAAACGAACAACCGGAATCTAATAGCCAACCTGTATTTCCATCACCTGCAGATGTCGTGCACAAGACCAACTCATCCTCGTTGTCTTCTCCAACTGCCCCCATTACAGATGTCTCTTCCTTCTCTTTTCCATTTTCTTTCCGCAGCCTAGCATCCTCCTCCCGTACTGGACACTCCCTCTTCATATGGCCTTCCTTGTCACAATAGTAACACGTCCGGGAAGATCGTGACTTGGAACACCCCTTGCTCTTTCTAAACCCTTGCCTCTCATCGGATCTCCCTCGATCTCCACCTGCAACAAAAAGATCACCCTCACCTGATGCTCGATCGTTGTTGCCCTTTCGTCGTGACTCGTTCATGAGCAACGAAGCGATTGCATCATCCAGTTTGAGTGCATCTTCCCAGAACAACAATGTAGTCACAATATGATCGTATGATGTAGGCAACAAAGCCAACAAGAGAAGTGCCTTGTCCTCTTCATCGATCTTCACGTCTCGGGCAAGCACCTCTGTCAGTATCTTGTTGTACTCATCTAGATGAGCCTTCAGTCTTTCTCCTTCCTCCATCTTTAGGCCATATAGTCTCTTTTTCAGAAACAACCGGTTTGTCAATAACTTGGACTTATACCTGCTCTCCAAATTCTTCCAGACTTCCGTCGGATCTTCTAAGCCTATCACCTCCCGAAGCGTGTTGTCTGCCATCCAGAAACAACCGAATCGTACTGTTTGCTAAGTCCTGCATCTCCTGCCATGCCGCAGTTGATAGCTTATCCGGTTTCTCCATCTTGTCGTTGAGAGCTTTCACCAGTCCTTCTCGCGTCAAGATGTTTCTCATGCGTTGCTGCCATAGTGTAAAATCATTGTAGCCATTGAAAGGTTCTACGGAGAAGCTCGCGACCTTTGCTGCTACCTTATGACCTGTGCTCCCGGCGTCCACCATCGACGCTCTCGATCAACCTTGATCCAACCAATCACCGTGATCCTTATCGATCTCCACACCCTCCTGCACAAATCTCCCAATCAGTGCAGAATTCGCCCGATCCACACCGTCCAACACGCCCGGAGCGTTGGAAAACCATGGGATGGACTCTTGGATCACCCAATTCCGCCTTCAATTGCCTCCGATCTGATCAAAATAATTCTGGCCGTCAGATCACCCACCTGTCAAACCAATGAAATAGATCTCCTAAATGGGTACGGATGGACCCGTTTTCAGATCAAACTACACCTGGATCCAGATACCCAACAAGTGTTCTTGGATCCAACAACACTTTAGATCCAATAACCAGTCCCAAAAAAAACAGACCCAAATCGGATCCAATAACCAGGATCCGATTAACTTGAGAGAAATATTTCTCTCCACCTTCATCTCCTGATTCTCCTTCGTCTTCCTCATGAAGGAAAGCCAGGAGAAGCCCTAGACCCGCAGCTTGCCAGGCCACTGCCCAGCCGTCGTCGCCGTCGCCGGCCTCCCTGCCAGCAGCCCTGGACGCCGCCGCCGCCGGCCTCCCTGTCGGCGAACACCGCCGCGGCTCGCCTTTCTGCCGAGCTGCTGCTGCTGCAGCCGCCGCCGCGGCGGACTCTGCCGCTGCCCGCGGCCTGCTGCGGCCGATCTACCGCCGCTGCCGCTCCTGCGGCGGCCTGCGCCTGGAGACGCCGCCGCACCCTGCTGCACTGGGACGCCGTCGCACCCTGCTGCACCGCCGCACCCTGATCCGCTGCCGCCGCCATAGCCTTCTTGCTCTGCTGCCGCTGCTACGGCCCGCCTGCGGCCTAGCCACAGGGCCACCGCTCGACCTCCGCCGCTGCACTTGTTGAAGCGTCGTCCGATGCCTCCCGTACGCACCTCCTACTGCAGGAGCCTGCCGCCACAACAACAGGGCCGCCTTGTTGTGCAGCACGACTGAGAACCACCTGTCACAAATGCCAGCAGCAGTCGTCGCCCTCGACGCCCTCCACGCCGAGCTCTGCGAACTTCGCCTCCGGTCAAAGCCCCACGGTGGGCGCCAATTTTTGGGATTTTTTAAAGCAGAAGACGAGATTCGCATACACACACAAATACACAAACAACACAGAGGAGAGAGAGAGAGAGACCGGAGAAATCGTTCTTTAGATTAACAAAAGAACTACACCTTTCTCACTTCTGAAAGTATAAAAATACCACCTCAACTTGTATTTTTTCCCTTCGATTCAATCCACGTCAAGTGGGTTCATACACTTTGAGGGAAAGTATAAATTGAGGTGATGTTTATGTACTTTCAAAAGTGCCGAAAACTTTTCTCTTCTCCCCGATGATGTTTGCCCTTTCGATCACGTCTCGAGTGTTGTGCTACACCACTCCTGAGGTACAACCATTATATATAGAAGACCCACCAACAATCTCTTAATAGAAATTCTATTAAGACTGCCTCTTAATGTCTATCTCAGAATCTAAGTTGGAGTCAACCCAATGTTAATCTCCAACCCAAAGTTTCAATAAGACCTAACATTGTAGATCTAGCCGCACCACAACACTTATATTGAGATTTCAAGACTGAAGCTATAAACGATGATCTTGCTTGACGATGGACACGCAATTTTTCCCTAATCCAATATCGGAGTTTAGCGACTGCATACTTGATCAGGATTCGCTCCCGAACTAATTAACCCTCACCCACCGGCCAATTGGGTAAAGGGAGACATGTACACAAGACACTACAGCACATGAACAACAAAACAAGAAACCCGCAACCCGATATAGGAGATCAGCACAGAATAAAGAACAGAAAACCCTGGTCCTACATAAAACCACTAAACCCTGAATCACTGTCTCCAAATCTACACGCATGAAGTGAGATTAAAAACAACTAGTCGAAGAACACAACGATGCTAGCATGAAGTACTTAAAGTACGACGTACACAGGAACGGAGAAAAAGAAATGTGGGGAAGCGAGAAGGAGCAGGAAGAGGTGAGGCGTGCTCACCATCTCCGACGGGCGGCAACGGTTGCAGGCAGCAGGAGCCCAGGAGTAGGGTGGCCGGGCCGGTGAAGAAGCGAAATGGACCGGGGGCAACGCAACGACAACTGCAGGGACAGGGAGGAGGCGTGACTGCCGACTTGAGGTGGCGAGGTGTTAACGGGTGCACCCGGGACCCGACAAGGCCCGGTTCTCCATCCGAAAAAGCCGCCGACCGTTCTGGCTCACGGGGCCAGCTGCTGCCCGCCGAGACTACTACCTTTCATAGGGTGTTTGGAAAAGTGTCAGTGTAAAGGTTAACCCATTTTAACCAACCTTAGGTTAATTCAAAAAATGATTTGAAAATGTTAAAAATTAAAGGGGAGTCAAATGGATTATGTCAAAGTTAGTTCAGATTAATCCGGAGTAACCCAACCACCTTTAGAGATAGAGTAGAGTTACTTTCATCTTGGAAAATCTATTATATCTCTTACCATACCACCCACTCGTGATTCATGGCCTCTTTCATCAGCAATCAACAAACAATTTTTATCTTGCTACCCTATTCCTCTTTTTGAACAGGCTTTGTTGTCTCTATATATCAAGGTTGATTGTGTCACCGGACTCGACCATGTTAAGTTTCTGCTGGCATGGTCTAGATCGAGTTGTATCGTATCGGTACGGATCGACCCAGTAGATTTTTTTTTTCTTCAAAAACTCTGAGAGTGTCTTCGACTGAAACACCATATCAGTCGATATTTAGGTCTGGAGCTCTAAATGGGAGCTTGAGCTTCACTAGGAGTATCGGTCAACCGAAACACAAAGATTACTCGACCAACTATCATCGTTTTAGTCGATTTTCTCTTTTATTCAAAACTAAGACGAATTGACATATTTTGCTGCACACTTAACATACAACTAAATTAGACACAAGGTAGATATAATAAATCAAACATTTGGGTCATCAACATGAACATAAATCAGTTTTTGTTATCTTATCAACCTGAACAACAATTAATGTTTTGTTTGTGATCATCAAATCTACAGTTGTCTTGTACTCACCATCTTTCATCTTAGTCATCTACAAGAACAAATAAAATTCACATTAATGAAAGAACAACTACAACCATATAACATAGAATCCAATACATTACCTAGTCATCTTCATCTTCTGTGCATGTATATCCACATAACATTCATAATAGGGAACATAACTTTCATCTCCAAACATCTCACATTATATGTTCGTGTCACAAATTGGAGATGTTTCATATAAGAATATATTGCTCTTATGTCTCATGATATATACGCTGATATTCTCTATATTATCTTATTCCCTAACATACAATTGTCGGCCTAGGTGGTGGAAGGATCGGAACATGCATAGATGAACCACCATATGCAAATTGATGTCCATACCCATAAGTGGCTCCATACCCATATTGCATTACATAGGATGTAGCTGCCCCTGCCCTGAATAGAAGTTGTGGCCCTCACTGGCGGCATTTGACATTGTATCCTCTTGTGTGCTTAGACGCTCAAAATCTAACACCATGTCATGGTAGCTGCTACTATCTATAGGTCTTATTTGCCGTCCTCTTTCATCTGCTTTCCACCTTCTCTATGACATGCATGGAGCGTCATGATCAGCGTCGTCCTAGATAGCATACGTGAACTCAGTCTCACCTATAAAGTGTATGCCCCCACCTCCACTGCCACCACCTCCACCGCCACCACCACACCACTGCCACATGTAAAATGGAGAAGAAGGATCTAAGGAGTCATCTCCTGAACTCTATCTCTGTAATAGTTCAGATGGTGAAGGAGAGTCACATCATCCTCTACTGTAATGGCATCTGCAATATCTAGGGGTCTTCTTATTTTGTGCTCTTATTTTGTCTGGAACCAAAAAGATTCGTTGTCCATCAAATTTCTTTAGTGGTCACCTTGTCCAAAATCCTTTGTCTTTGTTGTTTACAATAGATGGCAAAGTACTGGATGTTGCGAAAGTTTGTGTCATTAGAAGCAAGATAAAGAGCAAAGTATTGACATATTATAAAATGAACAGTTAGCACTGGGTCTGAGATGAGCACGATGGAGTGTAAAGATGACTTAGATAGAGATGGTGGCCAAGAAGGGGAACATCTGGGACGAGATGATTTAGCAGGAGGATTCATCAATCGAGAAGTGGAGAGTTGGTGGTTGAAATCAAACCTCAAGATTGTTGTGTCGAATCATAGTGACTACAGGCAGTGGGCCCTCTATCAACTCTAGTGTTGCTGCCTCTGACAATGTCATCATCTAAGCCAACTCATCATCATAACCATGAGTCTACATGTAACGACCCAGAATCCGCATTACCAGTAACAACCAGTAACCCGAATTCTGACCCGCTAACCCACGAGACAAGCTCGGAAGGGTAGGAATTTAAGAGTCCGAGGAGACTATATGTAAGAAGATACACACCATGCAAAGCAGTAAAATTCCACTATATGAACATATCATATACAACCTCAGAGTCTGAGACAAAGTACAGAGTACAGAAGTACAACAAAAAGGTACAACTCACTGCAGCTAGGGAGCACCAACACCGGAGTGGCTAGACTCGCCTGGAACGGGAGTCGACGAAGACCCACCTGAAAGGGAAGGGAGTGAGTCTCAAGAAAGAGACCCAGTAGGGAAAAGTAACCCCACCGGTAACAGTCTAAAGTGCGGAAAGTAAAAACTGAAAGTAAGTACACGTCGCACCACACAAAACTGTAAACCACACGGCTCAGTAACACACACTCACACACACAGCAAGTAGGACTCAGCTAGGGTCTGTGGCTCGGCGTCCCGTCACCACAGAGGCTCTCAACCCCAGCCACGTGTGCACACTACAGACGCTCTCTCTCGCGTCTGGTCCACGACCGGTTTTTCCCCTACGCTTGACCCTAGCGGTAGAGAAGGGGCTCCACGGAGACCGGCTCAAAACCACCAAAAGGAGTACGCACAGGACAGAGTCGCACTCGATGTCCCGGCTCACTAGCGGAGGACAACCACACGCTAGTCGTCTAGACGGAGTCGCACCCACGCCTAGGTAACACAACAGAAACGGGTACACGGTAACGCAACGCGCGTACAACAGACGGAACACACTCAACGTCTGAAACCCCGTACAGTAGTAAACACCTCGTGCCACAAACAACTACTACTATGCACAGGCGGAGTCACACTCTAAGCCTGGCCCATATGTGCTATTAGGGCGGACATCACATGTCAATCGCCTCTAATCACACAACTTAAGTCTGCTGGGAGACAGGATATAAACGGCCATCGATTGCCGCCAATAAAGGGTAAACGGCAACCCCTATGCCGCCAACAATAACTAAACGGCAATCGACCTTGTCGTTTAATTCACCCCTGAAGATCTCAACGTCAACAGATGTGGACGTTGATATCTTCAGTCCCCATACCCAGAACTGACCCGAATCAGTCCCAATGGGCAGAAACACTAACTAAACTCTGACTGATGGAGGGAAACACTTCCTCTCATCAATCTACACTACCAGAACATCATAATTAGACAATCTAACACCTAGATTATCCAAACCACCCTCAATTCCGGCATGATATAACCCAAACCCTAAACCATGATTTGCACATCAATTAAGTTAATTGGACATGCTGGTTTGCTGGGGAAGGTTATAGGGGTTAAGTCCCTACCTCAGAACGCCTTAAGAATCCCCAAACAGCCACCAATCGCGCCGGATCTCCCCGAAGACTCCGCGCGAATCACGCCAAAACCTTGCGATTCCCGCCCGACTAGCAACGCCACACGATCCAGGGGCTTCCCACGAGCTCAAATCACTCAACAGAAGCTACAGGAATCAAGAAAGGCTAAGGTGGAAGGAAGGAGAGAAAAGGAGAAGAAGGAACTCTGCTCTCGGGCTGCCCTATTTCAACAGGACTGGTTAGTCGACGTCAACATCAATGGCCGCCAACTGAACCGCCTACAGATTAACGTCCACATAGCTTGTCGCTGAGTTCAAGCTCAGACGTCCACATCGCTGGACGCTGACTCAGACTCAACGGCAAGCCCTGGCCGTCAACTACACAGGACCTCTACAGACCCAATAAGGATCCATTAAAGACCCGAGACCTTACAGCTCTCCCCCCTTAAGGAATTTTGCCCTCAAAATTCAAACAACACAAGGAAAGAAAACTCACCAAAGAGGTACGGAAAATGCTCGCGCATTTCGTCCTCCCGCTCCCATGTCGACTCACCACCGGAGTGCCGCTGCCACGCAACACGAACTAAAGGGATTGCCTTGTTCCTCAACCTCTGAACTCGGCGATCCTCAATGTGCAACGGAAACTCGGGTACAGTCAACACTGGAGTCACCTCAGACCACTCTGCACTCTGCAGAACGTGAGACTCGTCAGAAAGGTACCTCCGAAGCATCGACACGTGAAACACGTCGTGCACTGCTGCCAACTCTGACGGAAGCTCAAGTCTGTACGCCAAACTCCGACACGCTCAGAAATGGTAAAAGGCCCAATAAAGCGAGGACTCAACTTCCCACGCTTACCGAACCTCACCACTCCCTTCATAGGAGACACACGAACAAACACCTGGTCTCCTACCTGAAACTCGAGCGGTCGTCTGCGCTGATCTGCATAACTCTTCTGCCGACTCTGAGCTGACTGAAGCCTCTGTCTCACAAGCTGAACTACCTCAACTGACTGCTGAACCAACTCCGGCCCCGTGACAACTCGTTCGCCAACCTCGAACCAGTCAAGAGGAGTGCGACACGGTCGTCCGTACAAAGCCTCATATGGTGCCAAACCGATACTGGAGTGATAACTATTATTATATGCAAACTCGACCAACGGCAAGTGAACTGTCCACGACCCCTGCCACTCCAGGCAACAAGCTCTAAGCATGTCCTCCAAAGTCTGGATAGTCCGCTCTGACTGACCGTCTGACTGAGGGTGGTAGGCGGAACTAAAAGCCAACTCTGTCCCCAAAGCTCTCTGGAAACTGCGCCAGAACCCAGAAGTGAAGCGAGGATCCCTGTCTGACACAATAGAGATCGGCACTCCATGCAAAGGAACAATCCGCTCTACGTACAACGCGGCCAACCTACTCACACCCCAACTAGTCCTGACAGGCAAGAATCTGGCAGTCTTCGTCAATCTGTCCACAAGAACCCAAATGCTATCAAAACCTCCAGCTGTCCTCGGCAAACCACAAACAAAGTCAGTCGTAACATGGTCCCACTTCCACATCGGAATCTCTAACGGCTGCACAAGTCCTCCGGACGCTGATGTTCGGCCTTCACCTGCTGACAGACCAAACACCTAGCAACAAAAGCCGCTATGTCTCTCTTCATCCCAGGCCACCAAAACTGACGTCTCAACCTGTGGTACATCTTGGTCGCCCCTGGATGAATAGAGTACCTGGAACCATGTGCCTCCTGCAAACGACTCTCCTGATAGACTCCTCAACAGGAACATAGAGTCTACCTCGGAACCTAACAGTCCCGTCCTCACAAAGCTCAACCTCTGGGAGAAGCAACACACTGTGCAACTCGGGATCTGCCTGCTGAGCCTCAGCAACCTGTCTCACAACGGCGGGAGCTGCTAACAAACTGCCCAACACACACAAACGACTGGACGAAACTCTGAAAGACCCCTCTGCCGCAGACTGCCACAACTGCCACTCTCTAAGCATCAGATGACTCATCTGTGCTTTCCTACTCAAGGCATCTGCAACTACATTCGCCTTTCCAGGCTTATACTCAATGCTGAAATCATAGTCCTTCAGATATTCCATCCATCGACGCTGCCTCATATTCAGATCCCTCTGAGAAAACACATATCTCAAACTCTGGTGGTCGGTACGGACTACAAAACTCACTCCGTACAGGTAAAGACGCCAAATCCGCAAAGCAAACACCACAGCTGCAAGCTCTAGGTCGTGGGTCGGGTAACTCTCCTCGTGGGGCTTAAGCTGGCGAGACGCATAAGCCACCACTCGGCCTTGCTGCATCAAGACCGCACCCAAACCAACACCTGAAGCATCTGTGCAAACCTCAAAACCCTCCTCACCTGAAGGTAAGGCAAGAACTGGCGCCGACGTAAGCAGTCGTTTCAACTCTATGAAACTCTGCTCACACTGATCCGACCACTCAAACGGAACTCCCTTTCTCGTCAACCGAGTCAAGGGTGCAGCAACCTGAGAAAATCTCGAACAAACCTGCGGTAGTAACCTGCCAAACCCAGAAAGCTACGAATCTCAGACACAGATCTGGGACTCTCCCACTGCAAAACTGCCTCAACCTTCGCTGGATCTACTGAAACTCCCTCACCTGAGATCACGTGCCCCAAAAAGTGAACCTGTTGTAGCCAAAACTCACACTTACTAAGTTTGGCATACAACTGGTGCTCTCGCAAAGTCTGCAACACGATCCTCAGGTGCTCGGCGTGCTCCTCCTCCGAAGCGGAGTACACCAGAATGTCGTCAACAAACACTACGACAAACCGGTCCAAGAACTGGTGGAACACCCGGTGCATCAGATCCATGAAGGCTGCTGGAGCATTGGTGAGCCCAAACGGCATCACCAAAAACTCAAAGTGTCCATATCTGGTCCGAAAAGCAGTCCTCTCAATGTCCGAATCTCTAATCCGCAACTGATAGTAGCCCGACCTCAAGTCAATCTTCGAGAAGACACGAGCAGACTGAAGCTGATCAAAGAGATCATCAATCCTAGGCAAAGGATACCTATTCTTGATGGTCACTTGATTTAGCTTCCTATAATCAATACACAACCTCAGGCTACCATCCTTCTTCCGGACAAACAAAACAGGTGACCCCCACGGAGAAAAGCTAGGACGGATATAGCCCTTCTCCAACAACTCCTCAAGCTGCCTCTTCAACTCCCTCAACTCTGCTGGTGCCATACGGTACGGTGCCTGCGCAAAAGGTAAAGTGCCAGGAACCAACTCTACAGTAAACTCAATCTCTCTCTCTGGTGGAAGACCAGGCAACTCTTCCGGAAAGACATCCGGAAACTCACACACTACAGGAATGTCTCCCACTCCCGAGGCAATCTGGTCAAGAGTCACTGCAGAAACTAGGAAACCCTGACAACCAGAAGCAAGTAACCTCCCTGCCCTCAAAGCAGAAACTAAAAAGCGAGAAGTAAGAGGTACGATACCCTGGAAGTAGAACGCCGCTGCTCCAGGTATCCGCAAGTGCACCCTCTTCTTCTGGCAATCCATCACTGCACCATACCGCTCCAACCAATCCATACCCAAAATCACATCATATCATGCAACTGCAAGGCAAACAAACGGGCTGACAACAACTGATCCTGCAACTGCACAGGTACCTCCTCGAGACAGTAGGACGTAAGGACAAAGTCCCCCGTCGGCAACTCTACTGCCAACTCAACAGACTCTCCCGAACTCAACTCTCCAAGGGAGTCTAAAAAGTCCTCAGACACAAAAGAGTGAGAGGCACCGGAATCAAACAAAACTCTAGCTGCACAACCAAAAACTGAAACAGTACCTTCCACCAGGTGAGCTGCCTCCGCGTCTGCACGAGTCAAGTGGGTAACACGACCTCTACCTCTCGACCCACCAGAACCTCCGGTCTGCTGACGCTGCTGCACTGGTGCCTGCTGCTGCTGCTGCTGCTGCACTCGGGGCTGTGACTGGGTCTGCTGCTGCGGCACACGAGGTAACAAAGGACAATCTCGCGCCATGTGACCCATCTGGTCACACCGGTAACACTGCCCAGCAAAAGTACGCTGTACCTGCTGCGAAGGCTGACCTGTCGGCTGCTGCACACTCCCAACCGACTGCTGCCTCTGCTCTGCCTGCCTCCTATCACGCCGAAACTTCCTCCGAGATCCTGACTTCGCCGTCGTCCCAGTAGAAGTGGACGCGTAGGAAGTCGTAGTCCTCGGGGTCGTCTGCACAGTACCCTGCTGCTGGTGAGGCTGAGAAGGAACTACCTGCGTCTGAACCTCTGCACTCCGAGCACGAGTCCGCAAGGTGTCTGCCTCCAACGCTGCCGCTGTCTGATAGGCCGCATCCAAGTCTGTGACACGAGCAACTATCAGCGCCTGCCTGAGCTCTGGCCTCAAGCCTCTCACAAACTGCTGAGTCCTCAGACCCTCATCTCCCATAATCTGCGGAGCATAACGCCCTAACTCCACAAATCTGGCCCTGTACTGCACCACAGTAGAGTCCCTCTGCTGCAAGTCCAGAAACTGGTACAACCTCTCCGTCCGGACGTAAGTAGGACAGAAGGCTCTCTCAAAAGAAACAACAAACTCCTGCCACGGAATCTGTCTCAGTGGGCGAGACTGAAAAGTAGTCTCCCACTCAGCGGACCACCAAGTCAACGCCTGCGCCTGCAACTGGTAACTGGCTAGCAGCACTCGCTCCTCTGGAACACACTCCATGGAACGAAAAGTCCGCTCCACTGCATCTAACCAAGCTCGCGCTACATCTGGATCAGGCTGGCCCAAAAACTGAGGAGGCTGAAACTGCAAAAACTCCCTCAACACCCTCCCAGTACCACCCTGGGGTACCGGCGCGTCACGGTGCTGAGCAACAAACTGAGCCATCCCCTCAAGAAATGAGTCATGTCTAATCCCTGAGCTACCTGAGGTGGAGGTGGCGGCGGCGGAACAATACCACTATGTGCGTCCTGTGGCAAAGGCTGCGTCTGCTGAGGTGGCGGAGCATCTCCAACCTCCGGACGAGTCGCCTGCTCGGCTACTCCCTCTCTAGGACGTCGCCTAGGCGCCATAGAACTACACACAGAACAAAAATACACACATAAATACACTAACTAACTCCGGGCTACATAGCTAACTACAGTGCAGCTGTACTCTTTAGACTCTGAGTTAACATGGTAGGCATTTTCTTATATATATCTCATCAGACCAGGCTCTGATACCAAACTGTAACGACCCAGAATCCGCATTACCAGTAACAACCAGTAACCCGAATTCTGACCCGCTAACCCACGAGACAAGCTCGGAAGGGTAGGAATTTAAGAGTCCGAGGAGACTATATGTAAGAAGATACACACCATGCAAAGCAGTAAAATTCCACTATATGAACATATCATATACAACCTCAGAGTCTGAGACAAAGTACAGAGTACAGAAGTACAACAAAAAGGTACAACTCACTGCAGCTAGGGAGCACCAACACCGGAGTGGCTAGACTCGCCTGGAACGGGAGTCGACGAAGACCCACCTGAAAGGGAAGGGAGTGAGTCTCAAGAAAGAGACCCAGTAGGGAAAAGTAACCCCACCGGTAACAGTCTAAAGTGCGGAAAGTAAAAACAGAAAGTAAGTACACGTCGCACCACACAAAACTGTAAACCACACGGCTCAGTAACACACACTCACACACACAGCAAGTAGGACTCAGCTAGGGTCTGTGGCTCGGCGTCCCGTCACCACAGAGGCTCTCAACCCCAGCCACGTGTGCACACTACAGACGCTCTCTCTCGCGTCTGGTCCACGACCGGTTTTTCCCCTACGCTTGACCCTAGCGGTAGAGAAGGGGCTCCACGGAGACCGGCTCAAAACCACCAAAAGGAGTACGCACAGGACAGAGTCGCACTCGATGTCCCGGCTCACTAGCGGAGGACAACCACACGCTAGTCGTCTAGACGGAGTCGCACCCACGCCTAGGTAACACAACAGAAACGGGTACACGGTAACGCAACGCGCGTACAACAGACGGAACACACTCAACGTCTGAAACCCCGTACAGTAGTAAACACCTCGTGCCACAAACAACTACTACTATGCACAGGCGGAGTCACACTCTAAGCCTGGCCCATATGTGCTATTAGGGCGGACATCACATGTCAATCGCCTCTAATCACACAACTTAAGTCTGCTGGGAGACAGGATATAAACGGCCTGATCGATTGCCGCCAATAAAGGGTAAACGGCAACCCCTATGCCGCCAACAATAACTAAACGGCAATCGACCTTGTCGTTTAATTCACCCCTGAAGATCTCAACGTCAACAGATGTGGACGTTGATATCTTCAGCTCCCCATACCCAGAACTGACCCGAATCAGTCCCAATGGGCAGAAACACTTAACTAAACTCTGACTGATGGAGGGAAACACTTCCTCTCATCAATCTACACTACCAGAACATCATAATTAGACAATCTAACACCTAGATTATCCAAACCACCCTCAATTCCGGCATGATATAACCCAAACCCTAAACCATGATTTGCACATCAATTAAGTTAATTGGACATGCTGGTTTGCTGGGGAAGGTTATAGGGGTTAAGTCCCTACCTCAGAACGCCTTAAGAATCCCCAAACAGCCACCAATCGCGCCGGATCTCCCCGAAGACTCCGCGCGAATCACGCCAAAACCTTGCGATTCCCGCCCGAACTAGCGACGCCACACGATCCAGGGCTTCCCACGAGCTCAAATCACTCAACAGAAGCTACAGGAATCAAGAAAGGCTAAGGTGGAAGGAAGGAGAGAAAAGGAGAAGAAGAACTCTGCTCTCGGGCTGCCCTATTTCAACAGGACTGGTTAGTCGACGTCAACATCAATGGCCGCCAACTGAACCGCCTACAGATTAACGTCCACATAGCTTGTCGCTGAGTTCAAGCTCAGACGTCCACATCGCTGGACGCTGACTCAGACTCAACGGCAAGCCCTGGCCGTCAACTACACAGGACCTCTACAGACCCAATAAGGATCCATTAAAGACCCGAGACCTTACACTACACCTATCTCCTTTTGAATAACAGAAGCTAAGAATGTGGTCGGCCAGGGTAGCTCTCCTAGATCGTCAACTTCTTCATCAAGCTCCATTTCCCCCATTCTGTAGTGGACCGGCAACCCATGAACCATGGGTCTCATCATCTTTGAGGCAAGACATGTCTATGAGATCATAGTCCCCCTCTTCCTTTCTAACATCCATTTGCACATGTTTCTGTTGGCCCTCGGTAACATAACAGAAGGGGGGGGGGAGGGGGATTTGAATGAGTGCGGTAAAATTAACACTACAAATAAAAACTTTTGTGTGAACATATTAATTAGAGATCCAGCGCAGTGAAAACAAACAAAAAAAGCACAAAGACAATCACACAAAAGGACATAGATTTATCCTAGTTCAACACCTCCCTCAATAGAAGCCCTGCGTCCAGTTCCTAAGCAGACTCTTGGGATTTTACTAACCGGGGTACAATCCCCCCAATGGACATATAATGTTCAGCAACCCACTAGTCCTCCCTTTTACACAAGGGGAAAGCTGAGTACAGTTCCTCAGCTAGAAAAACTAAATAGCAACCTGCTAGTCTTCCCTTTAACACAAGCGGCACACTGAGTACATCCCCCAACTGGACAAATCACCCAGCACATAGTTGGTCTTCTCTTCTTGCAGGAAGAGGAACACACTTGTCTTTCTTAAGAAAAGAAAGAGCAAGATGTCGAGATCAAGTTCAGGAATAATGTACTTGACTTCCTTGATCTCGACAACAACCTGAGAGCTAAAGGATATGAAAGAAATTCAAACTCTAAGGCTAACAAACTCTCTCTTAGATTTACAATGACATACATAGAGAGATGAGAAAGAGTAAAGGTTTGAATGCATAACACTTGGATAGATCTCTTGTTGCCTTGACGTGTGTGTGTGTTCTTATTATTTAGCTTCAAGGACTCCGTTTTCTTTATAGAGATTCTGAGGAAGACGTTGAGATAACTATTAGGGCTTCATCTTCCTATTGCTCTTCTTCTTCTTCTTCTTCTTCTACCTGTTGTCTTTGGAGATATTGAAGAAGATCGTTTGACTGATAGCCGTTAGGCTCCCTCTTCTTCTCGTTGCTTTCTCTTGAGTTGTGTGTATTTCCAGAGTTCCTTTTAGCAGGTCTCACGTAGGTCTTTGCGCAAGTATTGTAGACTTGCATATAATAAATGCATGGAAGAGGATGTTAAGTAAGAGCATACCTTCTTTTCCCTTTAGTCCGTAGGTTCTGGCTGACACTCTTCTTACCTACTACGAAAAGGTCACATGAAAAAGGTAGGAAGCAGTATGACTAAATTTCTTACAAGTAGCTACTCTATAGAGTACATGCTTTGAAAGATAGGAAATAATAAGTAAAAATATGCAGAGGATTTGAAATCTTACTTAAGCGCCAAAATAATTGATGGAGCTATATTCAAACTAAAGACATAGCTAATCGATGTGTTTGATTTAAGTTGGTTACTAATCGGAAGCATGTATGATAATTGTTCACCTGTAATGCCCCGACGTGGAATATCAGAGCGATAAACAGTTAAATAAATAGTATAGAGTGAGAAATAGACATCAAACCATTTCACAAATTGAAATAATGCCAAATGAATCATCTTTATTGATAATTCCACTATCACTATTACATTCACTACTTTAGAGCAAAAAACTATGGGCCCAGAGTACTTTATTCAAATAAAAATAGCTACTAACTATCTAGCTATCTACTAAATGAATTGGTTGTCGAAATGTGAGATCACTCCTACATTTGATCATCCCCTTCCTCATGCGTGTGGTATTCCCCATCAGACTCACTTGAAATATATGAAATAAATAATGCAAGATGAGCGATAACGTCTAGTAGGACTTAATATCTCGTGAAACATGCATGCTTTAAGTGATTAATGTTTTGTACAATAGGATAACTAAAGAGAACAATCAAATATAGTCACAAGAGTAATATCACATGATAGAAAGAGAGCAATAGTATTTTTCACAAGAAAGTAGCACAACTAGCACGATAAAGATTGGCCATATAATGAGATAGCACGTAAAATTGTACGATAGTGCACTAGTCACGATAGCACGTTGGTTGATCTTCTTTTCAACTGAGAGAACATAGTACTTTGATTAATTGTCATAGATTAATCTTGATAGTATAGTACTTGGATGTTATGCCATACATCTTGATTATTGAACTCCCATGGGCACTAGCACTTTTCGGGCGCACCTCTTAGGACCAGATCGGGCCTTTTATAATGTTGTCTGGCATTGATCATATTTTTATCTTAGACAATCAATAAATAGTCAAATAGAGTACCAAGAATAGTTGAGAGTAATTGAAGAATAGATTGTTGGTTAACTGCCATCGACTCCCTTAGGGAATCGCTGCCACTATGCTGTTATGGGGCAGCATAGTGACATCGGGGCCGGCAACCCAACCCGCCGCAGGGGTAAAACCCTGTGCGAAGCCCCTCATGCCGACCACAGCGTTGACGTGGTGCTTTGCGCTTCCGCCTTAAAGATTTGGCTACCGCCTTCACTACAAGCTCGAGCTTTTGGTGCAACGGTAAGGGGCTTGGTCCAACAAGTGGTATCAGAGCGAGGTTGCGGGTTCGATTCCCCCGGGTGCCGCTGGGGGGAGTTTGTTGGTTAACTGCCATCGACTCCCTTAGGGAATCGCTGCCACTATGCTGTTATGGGGCAGCATAGTGACATCGGGGCCGGCAACCCAACCCGCCGCAGGGGTAAAACCCTGTGCGAAGCCCCTCATGCCGACCACAGCGTTGACGTGGTGCTTTGCGCTTCCGCCTTAAAGATTTGGCTACCGCCTTCACTACAAGCTCGAGCTTTTGGTGCAACGGTAAGGGGCTTGGTCCAACAAGTGGTATCAGAGCGGGTCTCTGATCATTCGAAGATCCAACGATCTTAGAGTAAAGATCCATGGCAGCTCAAGGATATGCTGAAGGCCAATCAGTCACCAGACCTCCATTCTTTGATGGAGAAGACTACCAATATTGGAAAATGAGAATGGAATGCTTCATTCGAGGCACAGACTTTGATCTGTGGCAGGTAATGAGGTAGGTGATTTTGTTATTGTTCCTATTGAAGGCACTACTGCCATTACACCTGCTGATAAAAGTAAATTATCTTTAAACTTTAAAGCTAAGAACTACTTATGTTGTGCCTTATCCAAAAGAGAATTTAGTAGAGTATCTGTATGCAAATCTGCTAAAGAAATTTGGGATAAACTGCAGATAACTTATGAAGGAACAGATAAAGTGAAACAAACTAGAATAGATATTCTTGTTTCACATTATGAACAATTTAAAATGCTTTCAAGCGAAAACATTACTACTATGTATAATAGATTTTCAAGTATAGTAGTTGGTCTAAGTTCTCTTGGTAAAAATCTTTCTAATGAGGAAACTGTTAGAAAAATACTTAGGTCCTTAACTATTTCATGGACACCTAAAGTAACTGCTATTGAAGAGGCCCATGATTTAACCAAATTATCAATTGATAATTTAATAGGTTCTCTCATGGCACATGAAATAAATATGGAGCGATTGTCTGAAAGCTCATCTAAGAAGAAATGTACTAATGCTCTTAAGGTTGTAGCTGCTCCTTCCACTTCTTCTTCTAGCTCCAAAAATGCAGATTCTGAAGACAGTGACGTAGATGAAGTTCTGTCCAAGCTTCAGAAAATTTTCAAGAAGAAGAAAAATGGATCAAGAAGGATTCAAAAGAAAGAAAGAAAAGAAAAGGAACCGGTCTGCTATGAATGCAGAAAACCTGGACATCTGAGACCAGATTGTCCAAGGTTAAAGAAGAATGGCCAAACCGAAAAGCTCAAGAAGCAGCACAAGAAATTTAAAAGAAAAGTCATGGCAGCTGCTTGGGAAAATGATGAGGCCACAAGCTCCGAAACATCAAGCTCAGAATCGGAGAAAGAGCAGGTAAATCTTGCCCTCATGGCAGGACTAGATGAGGTACATTCTGACTCATTTTTTGATTCTTGCACAGATTCAGGATCAGAATCTGAAGATTTAGATCATGTTTTTAATGAACTTTATGATAAACACAAGGTTGTTGTAAAAGAATTGAAAAATATCAAGAACAACCTTACTTGTTTGGAAAACACTAATTTTGATCTTAAATCAGAAATGGAACAATTAGAAGATCAATTAAAAGAATGTAAAGATAATAATTATCTTTTAAATGAAGATTTAAAAAGTAAGAATAATGAGAAGATAGAGTTAGAAGAAAAATTGAAAACTCTAACTGAAGAAAATCTTTATTTAAAAGAATCAGTTAGAAAATTAACTAAAGGAAAAACATCTTTAGCCCTATGCTTAAACGGATCAAAATCTGGAAATAACAAACAAGGGCTTGGTTACATACCTACGGAAAAAGGAAAACAAGTCATAATTCCTGAAAAATATCCATTACCAAAATTTGTAAAAGAAACCAAGTTGCCTCAGAAAAAGGCTCCTGTAAAAGAAATGGTCTCCAAATATCGTGTTCCAGATAGACATCACCAAGAAAATAAGAACTATAAATCAAATTATATTCATTGCTGCTCTCATTGTAATAAGTTAGGACACACAGTAAACACCTGCACAACAAGGCACTTAGTTTGGATTCCTAAAGGTTATTTTTATGCATCTAACCATCAAGGACCCAAAAAAAGTTAGGACACACAGTAAACACCTGACGTCTGCCAAAGTCAAAGAGTCTTACGAAGGCCTCGACAAGGAGTTTCTGGTCCAGTCAGGAGCATTCCCAACGGAGAAGTTGTCCAAGTCAAGATAAAGTGTGTATACATAATTATCTCACACTTTCTTGCATTTATCATTCTATTTGGCATAGGGTGGGCTCTAGATCTGTGGCCAACTAATTAGGATAGGGTTATGACTTTTTTTAGGATATTTATGAGCCATAATAGTGAATATTTTGTCCCTTTTTAATTTACTAATAATTTAGTCACGAATTTAGACTTAATTATCTCCCATCCAACATTGGGCTTCAGCTTTATGACCCATTAACTCATGTATGAACCTTTAAATTGGTCCATCTCTTGTTTTTACTTAATGTGTTTCTATTTATTCACTATTTCTTTTAATAAATTTTTATTTTTCTCAATTTAAAATTGAGAGTTACTACATCACCAATCGAAACATCATAAACCTAATCAGAATATTTTAAGACAAGTATTGACTAATCAGAATAATATATGATTTATATTCAATAATCAATATGTGAACAACACTAATCGAAACAATATATCGTAAGTGTTCATTAATCGATATTTGAATAACACTAATTAGAATAATATAAAACATTTATTTAGTAATCGGGGGGGGAGGAACCCAACTGGCGACATCCCCCCCATCCCCAACCTAAGGAACGCCAAGCGAAGGTGGCGACTAGATCCGCTAGGGTGTCAATGATGAGACAAATGGATGACTGATGATGACATTGTAGAGGTCGACGACGAAGACCACCAGGGCCGACGAGGAGAACCACCACTAGACGGCACAGGGAGGTGAGGCCCCAACTTAACGCCTAGAGCTTCCATCAATAGACGAAAGAGGTACTTGGAAATACACATAACTCAAAGAGGAAGCAATGAGAATAAGATGAAGTCTAACGGCTATCAGTCAACACTAATCGAAACATCATAAACCTAATCAGAATATTTTAAGGCAAGTATTCACTAATCAGAACAATGTATGACTTGTATTTAGTAATCAATACGTGAACAACACTAATCGAAACAATATATCGTAAGTGTTAACTAATCGATATTTGAATAATATTAATTGAAATAATATAAAATATTTATTTAGTAATTGAGTGGGGGAGGAACCTATAACGTCGCGTGCTTTTTGGATCCATGCGGATCATGTGTGTAATGGTTGTGATGGCCGTTGTGAGGCCAATGTGAGTTGGTTGTGTGGAATGTATAGTGCGGATGTGTGGTTTGTTTAGGTGAAGTGCAGATTTGGTCCTGAAATGAAATAGGACCTGCTGCAGTTGGGTTGGAGTTGGCGGCCAGGGGTGGCCGTTGACTTGTTGGCGTCCAGATAGGTTGCCGTTGACTGCATGATCTTGGCGGCATTAGATGTGGACGTTTAGGGTGGCGGTTGCCCTTGGCGGCAGAGGGGTTGACGCCAACCTGAGAATTCTGCAGGTTATAGGGTCACCCGAGGGTACGTTTTCTACCTGGTTCTCTTTCTCTCTTTCCCCAGCTTCATGCCCCCGTGTCCCTAAAACTTCCAACAGGTACAGGAGACTGGTTGGAGGATCGTGGGACGTGTGGCGTTGCCGAATCGCGCGAGGAAACGCCGTGGCGTGGTGCAATTCCCGTGGGAGCTCGCGGAGGATTCGGTGTGAACCGGGAGAATTCGGGAGGTTTAAGCGTGTTCTGAGGTAGGGGACGAACCCTATTAGCTCTGTAGGAACATTAAAACATGACGTAACCACCTAAATTAGCATGTTAAATGCATTTTCGGATTAAGTTGTACCATGCGGGGTTAATGGGTGGTTTGACGAATTTAATCAGTAAAGCATGCTGTATTGGATTGTTTAGGATTCATGCATGCTAGAGGAACTGTTTCTGTATGTTTTACCGTTGTTTTAACGGTTGTAAAACCTGTAGAATCGGTTTAGGGTTTCTGCAGGAATAGAAGCTGAAGATCTTGGCATCAACATCATTTGTCGCCAGGTTCATCAGTTGGGATATAAACGGCCAGATCCCTTGCCGTCTACTTCCTGTAAGCGGCAGTCGATGTGGCCGCCTATTTGTATATAAGCAAAAATGACTATTTAAGGTATTTATCGATAATGAGTGGTGCGTTGGCACCTCTGGTGCACTGAGTGCACATAGTTCTCGTGTTTAGCATACAAGGTATGCAGTTAGTTACTTACTTTAATGGCTGCGCGTTATTTATACGAGTCCAGTTGGGTTCAAGGGTGGTAGACCGTTGTTACTTGTGGTTTACGTGAGGTTTCACGTGGTTTGTGTGTGACGTGCACGTGGTTTTGTGTACGTGGCAAGTAGTACGACGCCTACCGTGGTTACCTCTCCAGTTGGGTGCCCCAGGTTCTTTGTGAGCCAGGCTGTTAGCTCGGGGCTTTGTCCCGGTACTTGTATTGTACCGTCGAGGTCTGTGTCGTCTGACCTGGACACCCTCACTCCTGTGTTTGAGTTGTACGTCCGGCTGAGGGAAAGACGACAGTGGGACAGTGACACTTGTGTTTGTCTTTAGTCACTTGTAGCGCACTCGTAGTTGGGGGTACGGACACCAGTGTCGACACTGGTCCCAGCTAGTCCTTTTCCAGTGCCTCACTCTAGCGAGCCCGGGCCAGGGTCTCTGGAGGTGCCAGGCATGGGCCTGTGACCGTGTGGTCCGCAGGTGGTAGTGTTTAGTTGGTCACCACAGTTGCTTGACCTTTTCACGTGGAGCGGCAGCTGGACCTTTCGTCCGTGGCTGCGAGACTGAGAGGTAGACCTGTGTTAGCTTGTCTGCATCAGTTTCTGGTATCGCGAACCAGTTCACGTGGCTCGTGTTTGGCTGTCTCTACTTTAGCATGTACACCTGTACTGGTTTGCCATTTAATTATTAAAGTTGTTTCTCGTAGTCGGCAGACGGTGAGTACTTTTACAGCTTTCATATCCTGCTTAGTTGTTCTATAAATTGTTGGTACTGTTTATTGCTTTGTACCTGTGGTTTTGGTTTGCTCGGTTTTGGGGGAGTTCCCTACTGAGCCAGTGACTAGCGAGGCTCACCCCTACCCCCTCAGGTGAGAGCGAGGAGGACGTTTCACGACCGTCGTCCAGTTCAGAGCCGCGCCGTAGCGGTGCAGGGTCGGTACCTCCAGCTGTGTAGTAGCAGCTCCAGCAGTGTAGTGTAGTTAGTTGTATTTTCTTCAGTTGTACCTTGGGGTATGCCCGAGGCTCTTGTACTTCTTTTAGTTTTGTGGAAATTTGGCTATGTAACTTGTGAAATATATATAAAATGTGGTGTGTTCCTTTGTGTTTACACGGACTGTGGTTTGGTATCCCTTGCGAGGCTTCGGCCCGTTCGCGGGAGGCGGACTCAGATCAAGTACGTTACGATTTAACGGACTTGGCCGAGGCGTTCCGCCACAGTTGGTATCAGAGCAAGGTCCGTGTTAATATAAGGGAATTAGTAAGATACATAGCCTTATTTCGGTCTTTGTACATTGCTGGTAGGGACCCTGGTTTCTGATAATTTGTTGTTTTGATTTTTGTTTGGTGTTTGTTTATGTAGAAATCTTTGGTATGGCTGATAGAAGAGATTGGGGTGGTGGAGGAGATGATCCGGAGGAAAGTACCCAGCGTATGATAGAAAGAATTTGGGAGAGCCTCACGGATATTCGGGCAAGAATGAATCAGCAGGCGCCGGTACCACCGATTATAGTACCACCTGGGGATGGAGAGGCTGTACCGGTTGCTCCAGTTCCGCCAAGAGTATAGGTGCCTTTTGCAGCACCTGTGCCACCACTACCACCAGTGCTGATAGCAGAAGAACTAGTGATGCAGGTGGAGAAGTTTCTGAGATTGCAGCCACCTACTTATTCAGGAGGGCCGAATCCAGATACAACAGAGCACTGGGTTCATGAGATTGAAAGAGTTTTTGCAACTATGAGGTGTCCGGCAGCAGATAAAGTTGTGTTAGCTGCTTATCAGTTGAGAGGTTTTGCATTAGAATGGTGGCGACTGAAGATGCAGACCACCTTTGCAGGCAGGACAGAAGAGGCTATTGCTTGGTCGGAATTTCTCGATGTATTTAACGATACATTCTTTCCGATTCAAGTGCAGCAAGTGAAAAGAGAGCAGTTTCGGACGCTCCAGCAAGGTAACTCTTCAGTTTTAGAGTACCAGATGAGATTTATGGCACTTAGCCATTATGCACCTTATGTGGTTTCAGATAATAATATGATGGTTGAGTACTTCATTAGAGGATTGAGAGTGGAGTTGCAGGATGCGATAGTACCTCTCATGTGCAAGACAGTGGAAGAAGCAGCCCAGAGAGCAACTACTTTGGAGAGGTCTATTCGGACTCGTCAGGTGGGCGAGTCAGGTTCAGGTAGTTTTCGGCTACTGCAGCAGTCAGTAGGTGCAAGCAAGGGTAACGCACCAGCAGGACCTTCTTCATCAGGCTTTGGTAAATGGGGTCAAAAATTAAAGCAAGCATTTAAAGGTAAAGGAAGAGGATGGGGAGGTCGTCAGCAGTTTCAGCAAGGCCGAGGTAGGCCTGAGGTGGAGGAGTCGCAGTAAAGTATTGCCAGGCAGCCTATTACTCCATCAGGGTATCGGTGTTATAATTGTAATCAACCAGGGCATTTGATCCGCAATTGTCCCTATCCGAGAGAATATGGATATGGAAGAGGTGTGCAGCAGCAGTAGCAGCCTCAGCAGTTTCAGCAGCCACAGGCAGGTCGTGGCAGAGGAGCACGCAGCAGCGAGGAAGAGGCCGGGTTATGGCTATCACCCGAGCCCAGGCGGAGGCATCGAATATGATAGAAGGTACTTTACCTCTTTATGAATATTCAGCAAGAGTTTTATTTGATTCGGGTGCCTCTCATTCTTTCATTTCCGAAGAATTCTGGATTGTATAGCTCATCCTTTAGAGGAAAAGTCTTGTGAGTTAGTAGTGGAGGTTCCTTCGGGTGAGTTCCTACTCACTTCAAGCTATATAATGAAGCTCCTGTTATGATTGAAGGGAACCAGAAGCCGGGTCGATTGTATGCCCTGTAGTTGTCAAATTATGATATTATTTTGGGTATGGATTGGCTTGAGATGTATGGAGCAATGTTAGATTGCAGAAAGAAAAGGATCAGATTTTGTCATCCTAATGGTGCAATATTTGAATATCAAGATATGCCTTTTTATACCTCTAAGTTTCTAATTTCTACAATTAAAGCTAGAAAGTTGATAAATGCTGGATGTGTGTCTTATTTAGCCTCGGTAAGTCTGGTAGAAGCTAGTCAGCCAGTGGAAGCAGTTCCCGTGGTTAGGGAATTTGCTGGTATTTTTCCTGAGGATTTGCCTGGTTTAGCTCCACATAGAGAGGTGGACTTTACCATTGAGTTGCTGCCAGGTACCATGCTGATTTTAAAGCTCCATATCGGATGGCACCAGCAGAACTTAAAGAGTTGAAAAAGTAATTAGAAGAATTATTGCAGAAAGGGTTTATTAGACCGAGTCATTCCCCGTGGGGAGCGCCAGTGTTATTTGTGAAAAAGAAAGATGAAGTTTTCGGATGTGTATTGATTATAGAAAGTTGAATGATGTGACCATTAAGAATTAGTACCCGTTGCCAAGGATAGATGATTTGTTTGATCAGTTGCAATCAGCAAAGGTATTTTCTAAAATTGATTTGAGGTCCGGGTACCATCAGTTGAGAATCAAAGAGAAGGATATAGATAAGATAGCTTTCAGAACCAGATATGGTCACTTTGAGTTTGTGGTTATGCCATTTGGGTTGACTAATGCTCCTGCAGGTTTTATGGATCTGATGAATAGAATTTTGCATCCATATTTAGACCAATTCATTGTAGTCTTTATTGATGATATTCTAATTTATTCAACATCTGAAGAGGAGCATGCAGCTCATTTGAGGTTTACTCTGCAGTTGCTAAGGGATAACCAGTTTTGCAAAATTCAATAAGTGTGAATTTTGGTTAAAAGAAATTCAGTTTCTGGGTCATGTTATCTCAGCTAAAGGAGTAGCAGTAGACCCAAGTAAAGTGGAAGCAGTAATGAGATGGGGAGTGCCTAAGACAATAACCGAGATTAGAAGTTTTCTGGGATTAGCAGGTTATTATAGCGCTTTATTCAAGATTTTTCTAAGATAGCAGCACCTATGACTAAATTGACCAGGAAAGGGGTGCCATTTGTGTGGTCCGGTGAATGTCAGAAAAGTTTATGGAATTGAAGAAGAGACTTACATCAGCACCTATATTGACATTACCGGCAGGGAGTGGTGGTTTTGTGTTGCATACTGATGCTTCAAGAAGAGGGCTTGGTGCAGTGCTTATGCAGCATGGTAAAGTGATAGCTTATGCGTCCAGACAATTGAAGCCAGCAGAAGAGAATTACCCCACTCATGATTTGGAATTAGCAGCAGTTGTGTTTGCCTTGAAAATGTGGAGGCATTATTGTATGGCGAGAGATTTGAGATCTTTACAGATCATAAAAGTTTGAAGTATATCTTCTCGCAGAAAGATTTGAACCTTCGCCAACGCAGATGGATTGAGTATTTGAAGGATTATGATTTCAGTTTGGCTTACCATCCGGGCAAGGCCAATGTTGTAGCTGATGCCTTGAGCAGAAAGGCATATATGAATCGGATGATGATTAAAGAATGGAAGCTGTATGAAGAAATAGTGGAGAACTCCTTGTATGTGCCCAGTAGTCAGCGACGGGCAATACTAGCTGCTAGTGCTGTAGAGCCGTCCTTATATTGGCAGATTGTTGAAGCTCAGAGAGCAGATGTAAATTTAGCTGAAATTGTGAAAATGGAAGGAGTTACTATTGATGATAATTGCGTAGTCAGGCTCAGAGGCAGGTTGTTTGTTCCAGCAGAAAGAGAAGTGAAGCAGCGAGTGTTGGAAGAGGCTCATAAATCTAGGTACACTATCCACCCGGGTAGTACTAAAATGTACCATGATTTAAGAAAGCATTTCTGGTGGCCTCATATGACGAAAGAAATAGCAGAGTTTGTTGCAAGATGTGCTATCTGTCAGTAGATTAAAGCAGAGCATCAGAAGCCTGGAGGTCTATTGCAACCGTTACCCATTCCACAGTGGAAGTGGGATGATATTGCTATGGACTTTGTGGCAGGTTTACCAAGATCGAGTTCCAGGCATAATGGAATATGGGTATTTGTTGATAGATTAACCAAGGTGTGCAGATTAGTGGCAGTAAGTATGTCTTGGACAGTGGACAGATTGGCAAATATTTATGTTGAAAGATTGTTCCACTGCATGGTATTCCGAAGACTAATGTGTCTTATAGAGATCCAAGATTTACTTCTGGTTTTTGGAGAAGTTGCAGAAAATAATTGGTACTGAGCTGAGGTATAGCTCCGCTTATCATCCCCAGACAGATGGTCAGACAGAGAGGACTATCCAGACAATTGAAGATATGTTGCGAGCTTGTTGTTTAGTTTGGGGAGGTAGCTGGGAGCATCATTTGGGAATGGTTGATTTTGCCTACAATAATAGTTATCATACCAGTCTTGGGATGGCACCGTATGAAGCTTTATATGGAAGGCCATGTAGAACCCCATTGAACTGGCATGAAGTGGGAGAAAGGCAGTTAGTGGGTCCTGAATTGATTCAGCAAATCACTGAAGTAGTGAAGCTTATTAAAGAAAAACTGCAGGCAGCTCAAAGCAGGCAAAAGAGTTATGCAGATATCCAGAGGAGACCACTTCAGTTTGAAGTGGGAGATTTTGTTTTCCTGAGAGTTTCTCCAAGTAAGGGAATCATGAGATTTGGCAAGACTGGAAAGTTGAGTCCAAGGTATGTGGGACCCTTTCAAGTGTTAGAAAGGATTGGGGAAACAACTTATAGGTTGGATTTGCCAGCAGATTTTGTAGATGTGCATGATATTTTCCATGTCTCCATGTTAAGAAAGTGCATTGAAGATCCAGCTCAAATAATCAGATATCAAGGTGGTGACCTGAGGCCGGATATGACTATGCCAGAGTATCCGGTACAGATCACAGATCGAAAGATAAAGAAGCTGAGAAATAAAGAAATTGAGCTAGTTAAAGTGAGATGGGAGAATAGGTTGGGTGGTGAGGATACCTGGGAGTTAGCCGAGGAAATGGCTAAAGGGTATCCCTATCTGTTTGAATAAGCCTTTGTATTCTTTTTAGATGATAGTGCTTGTAAAGGTGTGTATGTTAAGTTGTTTAACTTTGAGTTGTGTTATGAATTTCGAGGTCGAAATTTTCTTTTTAGATGATAGTAATGTAACGTCGCGTGCTTTTCGGATCTATGCGGATCATGTGTGTAATGGTTGTGATGGCCGTTGTGAGGCCAATGTGAGTTGGTTGTGTGGAATGTATAGTGTGGATGTGTGGTTTGTTCAGGTGAAGTGCAGGTTTGGTCCTGAAATGAAATATGACCTGCTGCAGTTGGGTTGGAGTTGGCGGCCAGGGGTGGCCGTTGACTTGTTGGCGTCCAGATAGGTTGCCGTTGACTGCATGATCTTGGCGGCATTAGATGTGGACGTTTAGGGTGGCGGTTGCCCTTGGCGGCAGAGGGGTTGACGCCAACCTGAGAATTCTGCAGGTTATAGGGTCACCCGAGGGCAGGTTTCTACCTGGTTCTCTTTCTCTCTTTCCCCAGCTTCATGCCCCCGTGTCCCTAAAACTTCCAACAGGTACAGGAGACTGGTTGGAGGATCGTGGGACGTGTGGCGTTGCCGAATCGCGCGAGGAAACGTCGTGGCGTGGTGCAATTCCCGTGGGAGCTCGCGGAGGATTCGGTGTGAACCGGGAGAATTCGGGAGGTTTAAGCGTGTTCTGAGGTAGGGGACGAACCCTGTTAGCTCTGTAGGAACATTAAAACACGACGTAACCACCTGAATCAGCATGTTAATGTATTTTCGGATTAAGTTGCATCATGCGGGGTTAATGGGTGGTTTGACGAATTTAATCAGTAAAGCATGTTGTATTGGATTGTTTAGGATTCATGCATGCTAGAGGAACTGTTTTATATGTTTTACCGTTGTTTTAATGGTTGTAAAACCTGTAGAATCGGTTTAGGGTTTCTGCAGGAATAGAAGCTGAAGATCTTGGCGTCAACATCGTTTGTAGCCAGGTTCATCAGCTGGGATATAAACGGCCAGATCCCTTGCCGTCTACTTCCTGTAAGCGGCAGTCGATGTGGCTGCCTATTTGTATATAAGCAAAAATGACTATTTAAGGTATTTATCGATAATGAGTGGTGCGTTGGCACCTGTGGTGCACTGAGTGGACATAGTTCTCGTGTTTAGCATACAAGGTATGCAGTTAGTTACTTACTTTAGTGGCTGCGCGTTATTTACGCGAGTCCAGTTGGGTTCAAGTGTGGTGGACCGTTGTTACTTGTGGTTTACGTGAGGTTTCACGTGGTTTGTGTGTGACGTGCACGTGGTTTTGTGTACGTGGCAAGTAGTACGACGCCTACCGTGGTTACCTCTCCAGTTGGGTGCCCCAGGTTCTTTGTGAGCCAGGCTGTTAGCTCGGGGCTTTGTCCCGGTACTTGTGTTGTACCGTCGAGGATCTGTGTCGTCTGACCTGGACACCCTCACTCCTGTGTTTGAGTTGTACGTCCGGCTGAGAGAAAGACAACAGTGGGACAGTGACACTTGTGTTTGTCTTTAGTCACTTGTAGCGCGCTCGTAGTTGGGGGTACGGACACCAATAGTCGACACTGGTCCCCAGCTAGTCCTTTTTCAGTGCCTCACTCTAGCGAGCCCGGGCCAGGGTCTCTGGAGGTGCCAGGCATGGGCCTGTGACCGTGTGGTCCGCAGGTGGTGGTGTTTAGTTGGTCTCCACAGTTGCTTGACCTTTTCACGTGGAGCGGCAGCTGGACCTTTCGTCCGTGGCTGCGAGACTGAGAGATAGACCTGTGTTAGCTTGTCCGAGTCAGTTTCTGGTATCGCGAACCAGTTCACGTGGCTCGTGTTTGGTTGTCTCTACTTTAGCTTGTACACCTGTACTGGTTTGCCGTTTAATTATTAAAGTTGTTTCTCGTAGTCGGCAGATGGTGAGTACTTTTACAGCTTTCATATCCTGCTTAGCTATTCTATAAATTGTTGGTATTGTTTATTGCTTTGTACCTGTGGTTTTTGGTTTGCTCGGTTTTGGGGAGTTCCCTACTGAGCCAGTGACTGGCGAGGCTCACCCCTACCCGCTCAGGTGAGAGCGAGGAGGACGTTTCACGACCATCGTCCAGTTCAGAGCCACACCGTAGCGGTGCAGGGTCGATACCTCCAGCTGTGTAGTAGTAGCTCCAGCAGTGTAGTAGCAGCTCCAGCAGTGTAGTGTAGTTAGTGTTTATTTTCTTCAGTTGTACCTTGGGGTATGCCCCAGGCTCTTGTACTTCTTTTTAGTTTTGTGGAAATTTGGCTATGTAGCTTTTGAAATATATATAAAATGTGGTGTGTTCCTTTGTGTTTACACGGACTGTGGTGTGGTATCCCTTGCGAGGCTTTGGCTCATTCGCGGGAGGCGGACTCGGATCAAGTACGTTACCGGTTTAACGGGCTTAGCCGAGGCGTTCCACCACAGAACCCAACTAGCGGCATCCTCCCCATCCCCAACCCAAAGAACGCCAAGCAAAGGCGGCGACTGGATCCGCTAGGGTGCTAGCGAATAGCGATGAGACCACTAGATGACCGATGATGTCACTGTAGAGGTCGGCGACAAAGACCACCCGAGCCGGCGAGGAGAACCACCACTAGACGGCACAGGGAGGCAAGGCCACGACTAGGGGTGTAAATGAGTTGATACGTTCGACGATTAGTTCGAAGCTCGACTCGATAAAAGCTCGGTCCGACTCGTTTATTTAATAACGAACCAAGCTTGAAAAAAAAAAAAGCTCGATTCATAAACGAGCCGAGTCTGAACACATATGAGCTCGGCTCGATTATACTCGTGAACAGCTCGTTAAGAGCTCGATTAAATACTCTTTAAGAGCTTGTCTAAATACTCGCTAACACTTCGTTTAAATATTTTTTTTAATATAATAAGTATATATTGATATAAAATATTTATTTATTTTTATACATTTATTATTACAATATAAAAATTTATGAGGGCTTAAATGTCATAGACTAAATCCACAGTGTATATACACAAATTATGTAAATGAGGGTATATACACAAATCATGTAAATAGGGACATGACATAAAATTTAGTGTTGCAAGGTCCCCTAGCATATCAAGTATCTTCTTCCTCCCGAGACCAATCTACGCAGTAGGTGAGCCCTTCGGTGGGGACGAGGGGCGCGTTGTCGGCCATTAGTATCTCTGACGACCACTGGGGACCATCCGTCAGTGGTAGACAGTGCTCTCGGCGACCGCAATACAATCATCGACAGTGCAGAAAGGGGGCTCTGGGCGGTGTGCGAAGGGGAGTTGCAGCACCGCCCCTACCTTGTCGCGCACCAACCCTATCTCTTGCGGTGTCTATCTATTAATCTCATATTACTTGTGATAAATTATGAATATATTTCAAATATTATATTAAAATAGTTAAATTAAGCAACTTATCAAAACTATTGAGATATGAGTTTGAAATAAAATAAATTTTGGTCTTATGAACGATCAATTTTTTACTTGTACGTAGATTGGATTGAATTTACTTATATATATGAACTCGCAAATTCAATTAAACTCGTTAACATACTCGTTAAGGGCTCGAGCTCGAGAATATTTAAACGAGCCGAGTTTGAACAGGCATTTTCAGTACTCGAGCTCGGCTCGAACTCGATTAAAAATTAAGGAACAGAGTTTAAGCAGCATACTACTCGGTTCGACTCGACTCGTTTACACTCCTAGCTACGACTAAATGCACGGAGCTTCTATCAATAGACGAAAGAGGTACTTGGCACACCGTCGAAGGCTGCCTAACCTAATCCTCAAAAAAATGTTGCCGACAAAATTTCAATTTTCTTGTATTTACTTTTCATGTATATATAACAAATTGCAGGAGGTCGCATGTTAGCCTCATTTCTTACTTATGTTCAAAATTATCGTGTATAAACGAAAGATTGTCTTCGAGCCTGTTGTAGTTATTTTCGCAATTACCACGCATTAAAGAAACTCCGCTTGCTCATCGTTTTGTTGTCACTCAGTTGTATTATCATATACTTCTGTAAAGCCGCTTGTGAACCTTGGCATTACGTATTTTTTAATGCAAGTTTTAATTTATTCCAATTTGTTCATCATACAAGAATTTCTTAATTCGAACGACCAAAAATAAACGAAATACTAGAAGATTGTTGCGAGGGAGATATGTTCAACATTACACCTAGATTGGTTGTTAAGCTGCAAAATGGCCAAATGTTTGTACCGCATATGTATAATTTGTTATTTAAGTATGTTGCAATGGCAAAATATTTATTCTTATTATTCTTTTTAATGTTCATGATCAAATAGATAAAAGCATGCCCACAAGAATTAGGCTAATTAATCATATGACACGTAGATAAAATATCTGATTTTCATCACCCAAAAATACTGTAATTCACATTACATGCAAGAAATGGACAAATCACAACGAAAAATAATTATGAATTATAATTTAATTATTGTTCATTGAATATATCCGTACAAGTACCTAGCTTACATGACATATTGATAACGGTTGTATCTTCGAAAAAAAATTAATTCTTATGCAATATAATGTAATTAACATTAATTGCATAAATTGGTCTATTCACAAGAATTTAGTACTAAACAAATCATTACACCCAAATTATAGTTGACTTTAACATGGCTCGCTAATACCTACGTGCCTGTATATGAGTGTATCATGATTATGGTGGTGAAAAATATTTTTATAATCCATTACTATATATTAAAATCAATTATACATTAATCACACAACATATATAATATAATTATAATTTAGGAGTATAAGTCGTCATCATCATACTTTAAAATATTTTAATACAAGTCATTACGATGCATTATATTTATTTACACATTTAATTAAAGAGAAAACTACGTACATATCCCTATAATATACCATATTCGAGATTATACCTTCAAAATCTTGATATTATATTCTATATCCCTATATTCTATGTATTTATCATATATATATTATATATATATATATATATATATAAAACTACCTTTTGATTCTATCTATTTTAAACTTAACTACAATGAGTGAAAAGAGTAAAAAAATTAGCTTACTTTCTATCACTTTTAAAAAATTATTTCTTATAACTCTCTCACACCTCCTCTTTACCTCTCCCCCTCGCCCCTCCAACCAACAGTCTCTCTCTCTCTCTCTCTCTCTCTCTCTCTCTCTCTCTCTCTCTCTCTCTCTCTCACATCGGAGCCCTCTAAACATCCAACTGCTCTCTCTCCACTCTTTCTCTCATACAAAACATTTGTGTAGGTGCCCTCATTGTCGCTCTAAACCTCCTCTCTGATGTCCCCTCTTACTTGGCTTGGTCTATGACACTGGCGCCAACGATTATGTGAAGTTACTCTACATCATGAACTATGTCAAGAAGTAGATACAAGTGATCATTCGATGACCCAAAGATAAACTGAATTGGTCAGGCATCTTGTTATTTTGCCTAAATTACTTATATATCATTTCTTGCATACTTTGATCCGGAGGATTTCTTGTCCTTCCTATGTAACATCACTACGAGAGAAACCCAATTGACGCTGAAGAAATATCATCGAGGGAGCTTGGGTATACATGACAAAGGTGACAAAGATAGATAAGACTACGATCAGACTGAAAGTCACAACCAATTAGCCAAAACACATCTCCTCTCTCTCTCTCTCTCTCTCTCTCTCTCTCTCTCTCTCTCTCTCTCTCTTCTCTCCAACACAGCTCCTACTCTCTCTCTCATCGAACCCCTCCGAAGAGAGAGAGAGATGCACTGATATTGGAAGGGGAGATACCCCATGGCCCCACCACTCTCATTCTCTCTCCTCTCACTCTCTCTCCTTCTCTCCAACACAGCTCCTACTCTCTCTCTCATCGAACCCCTCTGAACACCCCCAAGCTCTCTCTCTCTCTCTCATTGAACCTTCTAGGCACCGCCCACCTCACACTCTCTCACTCCGCTATGCTTTCTCTCTCCACCACTCTTCTCGCCCTTCCTTCTACTATTTCTCTCTCTTCATTCTCTCTTTCTCTCTCTCTAACTCTGCCTCTCTCTTCACAAGGATATTTTAGTAAATTAACTTTTTATTTAATAGTTTTATTAGATGATAACAAATATTCCTCAAATTCTGATGGCCAACTAGTCACAAAGGCATAACTAATATTTTTTTTATTTAGAGATATAGAATATAATATCGAGATTTTAGTTATTATAACTTCGAATACGATATATTCTAAAAGCAGAGTATATATGTTTTTTTCTTAATTAAATATTAATCACATAACATGATATAATTATAACGGGTGACGTTGGAGATAGTTGTTTAATCTAATAGAAGAGACATAAATATTTAGTATTCACCTCAAGAATGGGCCACTTAATAATACAAAACTATAGAAGAAATAAGGCATAGTATACTAGAAAATAGGAACAAAAGAGATGGAGTGTATAGGACAAGAGCAATTTCGATATTGCAAAAGGAGAAGATGGAGGTTAACCCTCTTTTTCTTCCAAAACATAAAGTACAAAATGTGTTAACCCACTTTACATTAAAGAGATAATTCTCTTACCAAAGTAAAAAAATCGTTTAACCCATTATAAAGTTATAGGTTGGGTCTGATAAACTATAACTTTTTTTCAAATAGACCCTTAGGAATTAAGATATTGATAGGAAATTAGTTTTTTTAAGGAAATCCACTGTTGGACCATAATTCTATTATTAATTATACTACATTCATATATGACGTGACATAACTTATTTGTATTTACTGTCACTTGCTGTCATATGTAATTAGTCATTGCCTACTCGAGATATTATGTCACGAGACTTTCACACAAACGTGATATGACCCAGTAATATTACGATCGAGCAATCTATGTCACATTTATATTTATTTACTTTTGTAATTTTATTTATTTATAATTTTTATGGCGTGATGTAGTCCAATAAAATTGTGCCAAGCAATAAATATTTATTTGCTGCCCTACGTCGGGCACAAACGGCAGTGAAATATTTCTCTGTCCTTTTTTAATTTTATATTTAATGCTTGTTTTATTTTTTATGGAGATTCCTCACTTTTCAGCATGTTATTGTCATATTCCTGTATGGAAATGCTATGGATCTACATATAGTTCCCCTTTGTATGGCACTTAATGTTTACATTAGACAATAGAAGAAGATATTTCACGTAAAAATAATAACTTTACATCAATGTTCTCAAACTAAAAATTAAAAAAAAAGAAGTAAATTGCTCATCTCCATTTTTCTGAATCTTTATATTATTACATGGAAGATCTAAAAATGATAAAGATGCGATAGACAGTAGCTCTACAATCAGCTCCCTAACTTTTAGCCAATGCCTGTCTAAACATAGCAGCTTCTCTAAATGGTAAAAACATAACAGCAAAATAAGGGACTCAATAGATTTCCTAGAGAACAACAATATTTGCTGCACCCTCTTAGTATGTACTAAATTATATATCAAATTTTTATTGATTCATATGGGATGGATAAGACTTCAGAAGCATCCAAAAAAAAAAAACTACTATTCAAACTACTTGAAATTGCATAAACCTACAGAACTTAGTATGCAAGTTTGCTAACACCATCTCTCTCATTGAAAGATAACATTACTGTTCAGGCCGTTTTTTGCTTCACATATAGGGGTTCCAATAAGGAGTCTTTGATCCAACTCTAGTTATGTGGATAAGGTAAACAAAGTTTAACGGTTATAAAATCTTATAAATGCTATCAGCATATCCAAGTGAGCGGACTCGCATTGCTTATCGAACGCTTATTAAGAGCTTCCACACTATCGAGAACCTTATCTACTTTATTCATATTATTACAATCTGTCAAAAGAGGACAAGAACTTCATTCACTTTATCAAAGAGAGATAAATGAAATCATGTACAGTCATGTCACAAAATAAACATCTAAAATAGGCTGCCGTTGAAACAAAGCAGTCCCTTGGAATAGTCACAAATCGAAGGGTAAAAAGGTGACCTTGGCCAAGATCAATGTGGTTACACTGAGCCATGCAATTGGAAGACCAAACAAGTTGTCCAGATGGGCATGATGCACAAGGGTGGAGCATCCCTGATGTCATGTCATGCAATCTCTACCTTGGGTGGGTAGGAGTTCATGCAAACTTTAAGGATGAAATGGTGTTTCATCAAGTCATGTAAGCGTCAAACTCAGTATATAACTGGGAGCTATTTAGTCATATCAACAATGTGAATTAGGTGTAGAGTGTGGGGCAAGATGGGGTATAATCTAGGGTTCCCATACACAAGAATTCGTGGAAAATGTAAGGATTGGATAAGAAACAGAAAAACAACTGCACAAAAAAAAAAGAGAGAGAGAAAGAAATCCAAAGGGGTGCCTTGTTCTGGTACTTCCAAATTGTGGAGTTTTATACAGCACTTTCTCCTCTGGAGCAGAACCAGTGAAGTGGTCGACCATAATAATTAGTAGAAAAATGATGAAGAAGAGGGAAAAGAACCCAGACAGGCTAAAGAAAGTTTCAAAGGATAGAAACTTAATCAACCGTGAAGGGCAGAGTGAATCCAAGTGGATGAAGAAAACAGGAAAAAACAAAATATATCTTGTCGTGAAGGGAAACCACTAAATCATGAGCATCATCCAGAAGCCTCCAGACATCCAACTGTCCAGACATACTATTGCATTCCCTTAGTATCTCATCCATGCTGCTACCTCTCAATTATCAGTTTCCTCCTCTGCAAGACGCAGGCGGAGATAGCATAAAGGAGCAGATCCTCTGTAGGAGGAGCCCGCTGTCTTATCTTTTCCCATGAGGATTTCCCAATCCCAGCTCGGATGGCTACCTGGTCTGCCCACATAACCTCCCAGAGGCACAATGTCTGCTCAAAGCTGAGCTCCCTTCGGAACAGGACCACCACATTCTGTAAACAAAGAAGCAATCCTCTGCTTGGAGCTTTTCAAGATGCCTATATAGTTGGGAATCCTTGTACTGATGATCTTGATACTATATTCAGTTGTCTCCTAATACCCACCTCGTCGAGCCTAAAATTGTGACGAGCTTTGTTCATGAACCCAGCAAAACACCAAAAGGCTTCACTGTCATCCTCGATCACCGTTATTATTGGTGAGAGGAGATCACTCATCCCCTGGCAGTAGCCAATCTCTGGATCATAAACTGCATATGCCTCAAGGATAGCAACCAAGCGAGCTGCATGATATATCCTACATGGCTCCAGGTGGTCATAGTCTTTCAAGCCTACAGTTTCTGCACATTGGCATGCCTTGTCCTCAGAAACTGCAGCGTGAGTTGAAGAGTAAGGAATCCACTCTGCATTTGCTCGTAGAGCATCTAGGCGAATGATCCTCTGCCATGTGGCATAGTCTTCAACTGTGCGTCGAAATTTAAGTGATTCTGATGAATCCCTTTTAGTGAATCTATCTTGGTACAACGATTACTATCATCACTCCGTTCTGTTACAGTGACGTCTGCATGCTTTCAGATTCATCCACAGAGGACGCAGTGTCAGATGATTCTGAATTTGCTTCAGAAGCATCAACATGAGTGATGCCACTTCTATCTTCATCTTCAACAAGACACGAGTTAGAATGAGTCCCCGTATCATAACCCTCTCTCTTGAGTTGCCATCATCTGTGTTCCCACCCTCTTTATATATGGACTGAGGAACATGTTCATCAGAGCTTATATTTTTGGATTATTCCGTCTATGTTGGACGTCAGTACCTGCTGCTCTGTGTCAGCATTATCCGCATTTGCTTCTCAATGGATAGAGACTGTCTTGCACTAGATGGGTCCTCAGAATCAGAAGATTCTGAATCCCACATTAAGATAGGGATGTGTTCTTTCTTGCTCCCAGTTACTTTCAGCTCCTCATAACCATCAATCCTTAGCAGTTGCTGGCATTGGTGCCTCAGTTTTTGTATGCTTTCTGCATTGTATATATCAAAAGGAATATTAATGAAAGATTATAAGCATGAATGGGAGATAGTGTAAAAGAACATTGATCACAGAGGCGGAATACATGGAATGTAACACTAGCATTGACAGTACAAGACTTAACAGAACCGCATAGATCATGGATGGAACTGTTGCCTGTTTTGGTTGACTAGGAATTTATCTAGATGATAGATGCTACAGAAGATGAACATTAGCAGCCATGCAGGAAAATGCAAACTGACATAAGATAGAAAGCCCCAGTTCAACGTTTTCATGAATTTGATGGAGCTGCATAACTGTCACATGAATAGATGGACAAGGCATTACATGTTAGATGCATGCTGGCAACTAGGTACATGTGTCAGTCACCTTCCGCACTCATCAACGTTCATAATTGTTGGATGACAATAACTGGCTTGTCATTCTCCATTAGTCAGCAAAGTTGGTCATAGACAGTGTATTGGCTATACAAAAGGACTCAAGGTCTGTGTTGGCAAAGCTTCTAGTTGGAAGCTACTTTTGGCTTCCAACAAGCAGAGTGTTATAACAAGCTTTGGATAGTTGGAAAAAGTCAGGACTCTCCTTAATAATCACATTTCCTGTCCCTCCCCCAATTTAGCAGCTACAATTTGGAGCTTCTGGTTGGAAGCCAGAACAGCCTCAAAAAAAAAACATAAGCAGCTCTTCCAAAGGCTAGCCATTCTTTCCTCAAATTAAT
>CM024753.1:12201589-12452709 GCA_014218235.1 Colocasia esculenta | reverse complement strand
GCCAAGTGACAAGTCATGACAATGCTAACTTGGGCCGGCAGGGGTGGGGTTGGGCAGTGGGAGGGGGAGGGGGTGGGGGTCGCCGGGAGGGGGAGTGGGGCCAGGAGGGGGTGGGGGTCGCCTGGAGGGGGTCGACAATTGGAGGGGGAGGGGGTGGGGGTGCCAAGAGTCGGAGGGGGGCTGGTAGAGGTGGGGGTTGGGGAGTGGGAGGGGGGCTGGGAGGGGTGGGCGGTGGCCTGGAGGGGGCCGACGATTGGAGGGGGAGGGGGTGCCAAGAAGGGGAGGGGGGCTGGCAGGGGTGGGGTTGGGGAGTGGGAGGGGGAGGGGCTCGCCGAGAGGGGGAGGGGGGCCGGCATAGGTAGGGTTGGGCAGTGGGAGGGGGAGGGGGGCCGGTAGGGGGTGGGGGTCACCTGGAGGGGGCCGGCGATTAATTGGAGGGGGAGGGGGTGGGGGTTGCCAAGAGGGGGAGGGGGGCTGGCAGGGGTGGGATTGGGGAGTGGGAGGAAAGGGGGTGGGTCGCCAGGAGGGGGACGGGGCTGGAAGGGATGGGGGGCCGAGGGTGGGGGTTGCCGAGAGGGGGAGGGGGGCTTGCAAGGGTGGGGTCCGGGAGTGGGAGTGGGTGGGGGAGGGGTTGAGGGTCGCGAGGAGGGGGAGGGGGCTATCAGTGGGAGTGGGAGTGGGAGGGGTGGGGGTGGGCTTCGCCGAGAGGGGGAGGGGGTGGGGGTCCCCGGGAGTAGGAGGGGAGGAGACTCACCAGCAATGGCGCAGGGTCGCGACAGAGGCGGCGGCGCGGGGTCGCGGCGGCAGCACGGCGGCGGTGAGAGAGAGAGAGAGAGAGAGAGAGAGAGAGAGAGAGAGAGAGAGAGAGAGAGAGAGGGTGGAATTATTTCCGTCAGAAATTCCATCGGCATTACCGACGGAAAGTTTCCGATGGATATATTTCCGTCGGAAATTATATGGACCGATTTCCGACAGATATGTTCCATCGGAAATTTCGACTGATATTTTTGACAGAAATATATCCATCGGAAAGTCAGATGGATTTACCGACAGAAAATTTTCTTCGGTAAACCCACTTTCCCTTGTAGTGGGTTGATTACATTAGTGAGAAAGCTCGAGAGGTAGAGGTAAGTTTATACACCAATAGTTTTCATTTAAACTTATGCTCGAGCTCCGTCTCACATGCAACCGCTCCATTTACCACACCTGTAGCCCCAAGTGGTTCTTCCAGTGTTGCCCTGACCATGACTCTTACCCAAGTTAGGGAGATCGTCAATGAGACAGTCTCTCAGAACGTCCCACATATCGTCTCTTAGACTGTCTCCAAATGCTTACACAGTTGGGGTTTCTTGGTGATAGAGCAGCTCCTACACAACTATAGCGACCCTAGATATTTATGTCCAATAAGGCTCCATATCTAAGTCTGCATCTTACGATCGGACCGAAGTCTCGCAAGAGATATCTCACATAAATGTCTAGAAAGAATATAAAAGACAATCACAAGAGCGTAATATGCAAGAAAGTACATGCATTTACACTCATTTACCATAAATTACATTGTCCCAATACATTATTACATATCCAGAGAAAAGTACAACTACCTGGGGCATACCCCGAGGGAGCAAAGCTCACACCACTACAACAACGACTCAACTGCTAGTGGTACAAGTCTGCCACAACACTGTCGCACACCAAAGTCACGGCTAACACCTGAAAAGAAACTATAAGGGAGTGAGCATCAACAAGTCACAGGCTCAGTAGGGACCTCCCAAAAACACAACAACAAATCAACAACGCAAGAACCGAGACCTCAATCCCAAAGGGTCTCCCTGGCACAAACTAACAGGAGAACTACTGAAGTAGATCGTGCTAGCAATTATCATAAATAAACTGCATTAAATATGAACACACCAACTAAACACAGCTCTCACATAAACTAAAGGAAACAACAAGATCACTAGTGCAGAGGTATTAGTCCACCACAGCAACTGAAACCACAATGCCACGAACCGTTTAAGCCAACCACTAAACAAGCTGCATGGTAACGAGACTGACAACAAGGAGTCAGTCCCCGACAATAAACCTGAGTAAAACTGTAACTCCCTTTCTCTTGGTCAGCACTTCTGATGAAGGTCGCGACGTACAGGCCATCGCTTCTGAAGGCGGGGAAAAGGTGGCTGTCACGTTCTTGTTATGAACACGATAGGCACGTTGTCGCGACTCGCCTCTGGCAGAGAGCATTTTTGTCGTCCTACTGTCGGGACAGACGGGACAAGGTCAACCACTGGCAACATGAAAATGACATGTCAGGCATGCATTATGGGTGGTGTCAGGTCTGCGAGGATGACACGTGGCAGTCCGTTGGTCAGGTCTAACTAGGACTTGGTGGGATCGCAATAGTTGGCCGTCACGTCAATAAGTGATCAACTCCGAGGCTTTTAAGTGCTGAGGCCTCAGAACAACCTTCTCCTTCTCTCTTCTGGCGTTCTTCCTCTCCTCCGACCCTGTGTGTGACGGAACACCTCGTTCAAGCCCATTAAACGGGTACGTACTTGATCCGAGTCCGTCTCCCACGAACAGGCCGAAGCCTCGCAAGGGATACCACACCATAGTCTGTGTAAACACAAAGGAACACACCATTTCATATATATATCACCAAGTTACATAGCCATATCTCCAAGAAAAGAAAAAGAAAGTACAAGAGCCTGGGCATACCCGAGGTACAACTGAAGGAAGTGGACAAACTAGCTACACTCACTGCTAGAGTGATGACCCTGCACCGCTACGATGCGGCTCCGAACTGGAAGACGGTCGAGAAACATCCTCCTCACCCTCACCTATGGGGGTAGGGGTGAGCCTCGCTAGTCACTGGCTCAGTAGGGAAATGCCCCAACACCGAGCAAACCAAAAACACAGGTACGAAGGCGGTAAACTATACTAGCAGTTTATAGAACAGCTAAGCAGGATATTAAAGCTGTAAATATACTCACTGTCTGCCAACTATGTAAAGCAACTTTAATAAATAAACGGCAAAACCAAACAGGTATACAAGCTAAAGTATAATCCGCCACACTCGAGCCACGTCAACTAGTTCGCCACACCAGTGACTGACTCAGACAACACATAGAGGTCTACCTCTCAGTCTCGCAGCCACGGATGAAAGGTCCAGCTGCTGCTCCATGTGAAAAGTGTAAGGTTTCGTATAGAGCGCAGCAGAAACGCGAATCCCTCAGGTAGATATCGTTGCCGGCCGTCGGAATCGAACTAAATCGGTAAACCACGCACAGGCAGATCTCATCTTTACCTTTGCGGGGTTGCGTAACTCCCGAATCCGGGGAGGTGGTGGCGCAGGAGGCGCCGGTGCTTCAAGCCGTTCAATTGTCCGGCCTCTAGACGTATCCACGCGAGCTCCGGACGCAGACGGGATCTCCTCGTTCTCCACGCGTCTCCCGGATCAGCTCCACCATGCGCCGAAGAGAGGAGAGAGAGGGTGGGGGGGCGCCCTGGGAGAGAGAGAGGAGGGGAGCGGCCAGGGTTAAGCCTGGAGCTTGGCCCAGGGTTTAACTCTCAGCGTATATTTATAGACACCGCGGTTTTTCACAAAAACCCAGTCATTGTCTATAAAGAACACCTTGCCCAGTCTGCTCGGAAACTCTTATGCGTGTGACCCTCTAGGCCCAACTGCTAGTCCAGTTTTCAGCCCATTAAGCTCAATAACTCTTTATTGACTTATGGTAATTAATTAACATCTCATATTAATTAATTACACAATCAATTATCGTCTCACGATAATGACCGGGCTTCCAATCAAGTTGGGTGCCAAGCAACACCACTTGATCCTAGAAAGCATTGGGGTTTAGCAACCCATTCAAGGAACCTTTTGTATCATCAGTTACACGTGACTATAATCCTTCGCTCGTACAATGCTCCCGAGTAACTTAGGGTATGGTCAACTGTCAAACCTAATGTGTGTACTCACTTGGTTTAGATGCCGCATAACAATATCAAAACTCCTTTTCTGATAAGTAGTCTTGCCCTGGCCAGGGACTATCAGGCATCCTTCCGTAGAGCATTCACTCTCCTATTACCGAGAGCGAGCGATCCCATATTGACCACACAATCACCTTCGAAGGTATTCCGCTAGATCCGATCACTTAACTGATTAAGACCTCATGGCTAGAGATCTATAAGTCAAGGTCAAAACCCAGAAGTCCACCAACAAGGTGTCCTTGGTGTCTCAGGTCTAAGGACCAATCACGCCACTGTGATAATGAATCTAGCTGGTTGACAGTTAGGTAAACATTACCATCAGCGATTCATAACGGATCAGTTCAGTGGACTCATTCTCCAATGAGCACCTACAGATTCACCTTAGTGTCTCCACACAAGTGACTATGAGACCAGTCACCCTCATCATATGAGCAGGTGCAACCTATACTAGTCTAACCGGATATTCAATGTCCTCTTGAATACCTCCGACTAGGAACAATTAAGAATATACGTTTAAAAATGATATTAATCTCATTGTTATGATCTCATCATAATTAATATCCATTGCGTATATTCATTGGACTTCATAAAAACGGTAAACGAATTACCACACCAAGGTCGGTGATGAACTTCTTCATCCACACTGCCTCCTTGCGGCTTCAGCTGCAGCAATGTACTCAGCTTCTGTCGTCAAGTCTGCAGTGTTTCCTGCTTGGAACTCTTCCAGCTCACTGCCCCCCCGTTCAAAGTGAACACAAATCCAGATGTAGACTTGCTATCATCTGGATCCGACTGGAAACTCGAGTCAGTATATGCCCGGAGTTTCAAGTCCCCTCCTCCATAGACCAGAAATTATCCTTAGTCCTTCTCAAGTACTTAAGGATACATTTCACAGCCATCCAGTGTGTTTCACCTGGATTTGCCTGATATCTGCTCGTAACACTTAGAGCAAATGCCACATCAGGCCTTGTACATATCATGACATACATGATAGACCCTATAGCCGAGGCATAGGGGACTCTATCCATGGCTGCCCTCTCTTCAGGAGTCTTAGGAGACTGCTCCTTAGAGAGAATAATCCCATGTCTCATAGGTATGAGACCTCTCTTGGAATTTCCATGCCAAACCTTTTGACAATGGTATCTATGTACATGGATTGGGTCAAGCCAAGCATCCTCTTAGATCTATCTCTATAGATACGTATTCCCAATACGTAGGATGCTTCTCCCAAATCCTTCATGGAGAAGTTCTTTGACAGCCAAACTTTACTGATGATAACATCCCTACATCATTCCCAATGAGTAAGATGTCATCAACGTAAAGTACAAGAAAAGTGATAGCACTCCCACGACTTTCTTATACACACATGGTTCATCTTCATTCTTAATGAAGTCATAAGATTTGATAGCCTCATCAAACCTTATGTTCCAACTACGAGAAGCTTGCTTCAATCCATAGATGGATCTTTGAAGCTTGCATACTTTGTCTGGACACTCTTTGGATGTAAAACCCTCAGGTTGTATCATATACACTTCCTCCTCAATGTTTATTAAGGAAAGCGGTTTTTACATCCATCTGCCAGATCTCGTAATCAAAGTATGCAGCAATGGCAAGAAGAATTCTGATCGACTTTCATAGCAACTGGTGAGAAAGTTTCGTCATAGTCAATTCCTTGCCTTTGACGATACCCCTTTGCCACCAACCTTGCCTTATAAGTGTCGATCTGTCCATCTGCACCGATCTTTCTCTTAAAGATCCACTTGCACCCAATAGGTACAATACCTTCGGGCAAGTCTACCAAGTTCCAAACTTGGTGGGTGTACATGGACTGCATCTCAGAATTCATGGCATCTCGCCATTTCCCTGACTGAGGACAATCAACAGCCTCTTGGTAGGTCTTTGGATCACCATCCTCATCAAAAGACATGCCTTCACTGATATGTCCAACATATCTTTCAGGCTGTCTAGGTACTCTACCAGACCTACGCTGAATGTGTGTATAATCCTGAACAGGTTTCGGAAACGATGTCTCACCAGTGGACTTTGCACAATTTGTGGATCTAGAACCTCTTCTAGATCTATTTTACTCCACTGTCCTCTTGGGAAAGGTATTCCTCTTCCAAGAAGACAGCTCTCCTGGCAACAAACACTCTTTGTTCACCAGGATGGTAAAAGTAGTACCCAAATGTTTCTTTTGGGTATCCAACAAATCTGCACTTATCGGTTCTAGATTCCAGTTTATCTGGGTCATGTCTCTCACGTGGGCAGGACAGCCCCAGATTTTAACATGTTAAAATCAGGCTTTCTACCCTTCCATATCTCATATGGAGTAGAAGACACAGATTTACTGGAACCCTGTTCAGTAGATATGCTGCTGACTCTAGCGCATATCCCCATAAGGAAACTGGTAACTGTGAACGGCTCATCATGGATCGCACCATGTCCAACAAGGTACGATTTCTCCTTTCCGATACACCATTCATCTGTGGTGTATAGGGAGGAGTCCATTGAGAAAGGATACCATTGTCCTTTAAGAATTGTGTGAACTCTGTACTTAAGTATTCACCTCCTCGGTCTGACCGTAGGATTTTAATACTCTTTCCAGTTTGCTTCTCAACTTCATTCTTAAATTCTTGGAATTTCCAAAGGCTTCAGATTTGTACTTCATTAAGTAAACAAATCCGAACCTTGAGTATCATCCGTGAATGTAATGAAGTATGAGTAGCCACCCTTGGCTTGGGTAGACATTGGACCACATACATCCGAATGTATTAGTTCCAATATGTCCTTGGCCCTATCTCCATGTCCACTAAATGGAGATTTGGTCAACTTACCCATTAAACAGGATTCACAAGTTGCATATGATTCATAATCAATGGATCTAAGTATCCATTCTTATGCAACTTTTGAAGCCTATTCTCGCCAATGTGACCAAGCCTACAATGCCACAAGTAGGCAGTGTTCACACTATTCTTACTTCTCTTAGGAGAAACATCAACGTGGAGATTATCATAAGAAACATCAAGTAGATACAAACCATTCACCAAATTTGCTAAAGCAACTAGTTTATTTCAAATAAACTGAACAACTATTGTTCTCAATGGTAAACTTGTATCCAACTCTGTAAACAAGAAACAGAAATAATGTTCTTAATGATGTAGGCACAAAATAGCAATCATCTAATAAAAGTAAATCTCCTGAGGGTAACTTGAGCTTCACTGTCCCCACAGTGTGTGCACCAACACTTGTGCCGTTTCCAAGCCTCAAGTTCACCTCGCCCTTGCTCAGCTTCCTTCTACTTGTCAGCACCTGCACATCATTGCAGATATGAGAAGCACATCCAGTGTCCAAACCCAAGATGTAGAATCTCTAATAGACAAGTGAAGATCTATCATATAGATACCTGAAGCTTCGCCAAGCTTCTGCTTCTCCTGAGCCTTCATTGCAAGGTAATCCTTGCAATTTCTTTTCCAGTGCCCTTTCTTCTTGCAGTGGAAGCACTCGCCCTTTCTTCTCTCCTTTGCCTGTGTCCTTCTTTTGTTTCTGCTTAGACTGCTTCTTAGCATTGCCTTTCTTAAAGGCTTGCCCTGCTCTCCTCTTCTTGTTGGACTTTCCAACCATGAGAACAGTGGGCTTTTCCTTCTTAAGGTTGCCCTCAGCAGTCTTTAGCATGTTGAGCATCTCAGCTAAACTCACCTCAATCTTGTTCATGTGAAGTTCACAATAAACTGGGAATATGAATCTGGAAGTGACTGGAGAATGAGGTCCGTGCTTAGTTCCTTGTCAAGAGGAAAACCAAGCCCCTCGAGCCTCTCAATCCACTCTATCATCTTCAGCATGAGTCGTACTGAAGACCCCTCTGCCATGCGAGCTCTGCTACACTTGGATGATCTATCATATCATCTCTCTCTCACCCTGCTCTGCTCTTCAAAGAGCTCTTGCAAGTGCTGCATGATGGATCTAGCATCCATGTTCTCATGCTGCCTTTGCAACTCATTGCTCATTGAGGCAAGCATGTAGCATTGGGCCAGAGTGGAATCCTCCTTCCACTTCGCAAACTCAAGCGTTTCCCCTTCAGGTGCATCAAGGGGTGGTTCAGCTGGGATCTCACCCTCCAGGACATAGGCAATGCGCTCAGACCTGAGGACAATCTTCAGGTTTCTGAGCCAATCCGAGTAGTTCGGGCCTGTCAATCTGTTGGCATCCAGTATGCCACGGAGTGGGTTACCTGACGACATTTTTGCCTATAAAGGAAATGTAAAGACAATTAGCAGATGTTCATAATAATAATTAAATCTAGATTAGGACTTTAATCAAGATTAGCTCCCACTATTTTCCGGCAGACTGTATAACCCTCAGATATACAGAATGGGAGACACCGACGGTCTCCTAGTGGGGATCGGAATCTCACAGACTCATAGCATGATCTTGTGGATAGCACAACAAACCATACTATGATCTGAAAGCGGTCAACCCTTGACACTTGCAACTCTTGCAATATCCGATCTTATTTTGGCCCCTGAATTTTAATGACCTTGTGGATAGCACAACAAGTCATTAAATCCAGTCTAAGCAATACCATCATTACGTAACGAGCATAGATTTGGATGTAGCCCTTGTGGATAGCACAACAAAGCTACACCGGTCCTCTACCCCGTTTAAGGCATCATCATGCCATAGTTTTAGTCTGTCATTAGACTTGACAAGCCTTGTGGATAGCACAACAAACTTGCCCGATCTAATGGCAATCCTAAAACTATAATGATGGAGGGCCACGTAATTCATTCTAAATGATTACGCTACGGCTTAAAGTTTGAACGAGGAGGGATTTTGACATATTTATCTTGGTCTCTATATCTGCGTGCTATTGATATATAGAATTTGGAATATCATATATTTAATTATATATATCATAGCACATTCCACACATATCAAAATATGAAGAAATACGATGGATGATCATGGACTTTAACCTAGAGTGGCATTACCAGAGCCAGTTGGTAATCCACAAAATGGTGAACAAATGGCAGCCCCGCATCTGATGCTTTAGCTTGATGTAACTTTATCTCCATGAAGGTCCTGCATGGTACTCTCCTCCATCTCCGCCAATCCGCTTCTTAAAATTACAAGTAATATTTAAATTGGGCTCGCAGGCCCATAAATGTACATCAGATAATAATAAGAAACCTTGAACAAGTCAAGGGGAGTACATAACAGGAGGGAGATAGAATGTACAACCCGGATTTAATAGAGGGAGAGAGGGAGGCACGCAGTCCTCATAAATTACATCATTTGCCATTAACCATAACATTCATCACATGATATCTAAGTCCATGACCATCCATCCACACACATCACATGCATCAACAAGCATTATCACATAATTACTTCTGAAATATTTTACTTCAAAAATATAATAATATACTGAAAACCATTTAACTAAACAATTTAGCTAACATGGATACATCTAATCAACATTAGATAAATGTCATTCAGCGTTACTGCATGAAGTCGCCAAGATGTACAGTAATTAATTTAAAAAATCACATTTCTAAATCAATTAACATGCTTTAATTAGATAGTAGGAATAACTAAAACAATTTTAGATTTTCCTTAAACTAATTAAGCAATGGGTCAAACAACTGAAAATTAATTTACAGAGATCTAAACACCTTTAAAAACTCTCAAAATAATTTTCAGAATTTTCTGGGATTTTAAAACCTGTTTAAATGTTTTTAAACAATTAAAAACATTAAAACAATTTTAAAAATTAAAAGGGGGAAAGGGGGGGACCGGATCCGGTCCAACCGGATCCGGTGGGGCGCGCGGGCCACCCCGCGGGGGCCCGGGCCCCGCCCTGGGTCCGGGTAAGTCACGGACCAGGGCCCGCGGGGGGACCCGGCGGGCGGACCGCGCCCCCTCCGCCCGCTAGGGCTCGCCCAGGGCGAGCCCTAGGCCGCCGCGCCCTGGTTCGCAGGGCCGCGGCGAGGGGGGGGGGGGGGCACCGCGCCGCCCGGGCGGCCGCGGAGGGCGCCGCCGCGCCGGACCTCGCCGCCCTTCTCCCTGGGCACCCAGAAAACCCCGAAAATGACCCTACAAACCTGCAAATCGCCACTTCTTGGACTGTCAAGAAGCTACAACCAGTGCGACGGCGGCACTTTGCAGGGCCCAGTACGACCTCCACGGGTGGCCAAACGATGGCACGAGGGGTTCTTCGGGAAGCCCTTGGTACCAAGAACGCCTTCCACGTACCAAGCGGCAAGTGCACATCCATGTGCGACCCACGAACACGACAAATTGGCAACTTGTGCACAACGCGAATCGACACAAAACACATGAAATATCATACAAGACGCCGATTCCGAACGTACCAGCAACCTGGCTCTGATACCACTGTAAGGTTTCGTATAGAGCGCAGCGAAACGCGAATCCCTCAGGTAGATATCGTTGCCGGCCGTCGGAATCGAACTAAATCGGTAAACCACGCACAGGCAGATCTCATCTTTACCTTTGCGGGTTGCGTAACTCCCGAATCCGGGGAGGAGGTGGCGCAGGAGGCGCCGGTGCTTCAAGCCGTTCAAGTGTCCGGCCTCTAGACGTATCCACGCGAGCTCCGGACGCAGACGGGATCTCCTCGTTCTCCACGCGTCTCCCGGATCTCAGCTCCACCATGTGCGAAGAGAGGAGAGAGAGGGTGGGGGGCGCCCTGGAGAGAGAGAGGAGGGGGCGGCCAGGGTTAAGCCTGGAGCTTGGCCCAGGGTTTAACTCTCAGCGTATATTTATAGACACCGCGGTTTTTCACAAAAACCCAGTCATTGTCTATAAAGAACACCTTGCCCAGTCTGCTCGGAACTCTTATGCGTGTGACCCTCTAGGCCCAACTGCTAGTCCAGTTTTCAGCCCATTAAGCTCAATAACTCTTTATTGACTTATGGTAATTAATTAACATCTCATATTAATTAATTACACAATCAATTATCGTCTCACGATAATTGACCGGGCTTCCAATCAAGTTGGGTGCCAAGCAACACCACTTGATCCTGGAAAGCATTGGGGTTCAGCAACCCATTCAAGGAACCTTTTGTATCATCAGTTACCACGTGACTATAATCCTTCGCTCGTACAATGCTCCCGAGTGCATTAGGGTATGGTCAACTGTCAAACCCTAATGTGTGTACTCACTTGGTTTAGATGCCGCATAACAATATCAGAAAACTCCTTTTCTGATAAGTAGTCTTGCCCTGGCCAGGGACTATCAGGCATCCTTCCGTAGAGCATTCACTCTCCTATTACCGAGAGCGAGCGATCCCATATTGACCACACAATCACCTTCGAAGGTATTCCGCTAGATCCGATCACTTAACTGATTAAGACTCATGGCTAGAGATCTATAAGTCAAGGTCAAAACCCAGAAGTCCACCAACAAGGTGTCCTTGGTGTCTCAGGTCTAAGGACCAATCACGCCACTGTGACAATGAATCTAGCTGGTTGACAGTTAGGTAACATTACCATCCAGCGATTCATAACGGATCAGTTCAGTGAACTCATTCTCCAATGAGCACCTACAGATTCACCTTAGTGTCTCCACACAAGTGACTATGAGACCAGTCACCCTCATCATATGAGCAGGTGCAACTATACTAGTCTACCGGATATTCAATGTCCTTCTTGAATATCCTCCGACTAGGAACAATTAAGAATATACGTTTAAAGGATATTAATCTCATTGTTATGATCTCATCATAATTAATATCCATTGCGTATATTCATGGACTTCATAATGAAACGGTAAACGAAATTACACATAATGAATATAAAGTCTTATTATTATCAAAGAACAAGATTGTACAAGTTATGATTGGCTTGAGGACACCCATAACTAACAAAAAGGTCAAGCAACCGTTGGAGACCAACTAAACACCACCACCTGCGGATCACACGGTCGCAGGCCCATGCCTGGGCACCTCTAGAGAACCTGGCCTGGGACTCGCTAGAGTGAGGCACGGAGAGAAGGACTAGCTGGGGACCAGTGTCGACTACTGGTGTCGTACCCCCAACTAAGAGCGCACACAAGTGACCAAAGACAAGAGTACAACAGCCATGTCCCACTATCATCTTCCCTCAGCCAGATGTAACAACTCAAGCAAAGGAGTAAGGGTGTCCAGGTCAGACGACACAGACCTCGACGGTACAACAAAAGTACCGGGACAAAGCCCCGAGCTAACAGCCTGGCTCACAAAGAACCTGGGGCACCCAACTGGAGAGGTAACCACGGTAGGCGTCGTACTACTCGCCACGTATACAAAACCACGTGCACGTCACACAAACCACGTGAAGACTCACGTAAACCTCGTGCACTAATAGTCCACTACACGTGAACACCATGTAAAAACATAAAGAACAGCTAATGCGTACCCAGTACGCCAGTCTCAGAAACCACGTGCACTAGGTGCACTACAAATACCATTGCATCAATCAGATATCGTTAAATATTCAATATAACAACATTTAAATAAATGCATGCTGGCGGCAACACGACTGTCGTCGATGAAATGTACACGGCAAGGTATCTGGCCGTCAATCTCCTAGCTGAAGACCTGGCGTCAATCGATATTGACGCCAAGATCTTCGGCTATTCAACTCTCACAGAACCCTAGGCCGATACCTCAAGTATTCTCGGCACTAAAATCAATAGAAAAACACGAGGAAAACACTTCCTCTAACATGCATGCATCTTAATCAAATTGAAAACAACATGTATCACTCGTTAAATTGCTCAAACCACCCATTAACCCCACATGGAGTACCTTTACCCAAAAACATAATTAACATGCAGATTCATGCGTTCCAGATGCATTATCACAACCAGAAGGAACTAAAAGGGATCATTCCTACCTCACGACGCACTTAAACCTCCTAAATCCTCCGATTCGTGCCAACCCTCCGTGAGCTCCTACGGAGATTACACCTCGCTCCGGCGTTCCTTGCCCGATTCGCCACCACCTCACGTTCCACGATCCCCCAACTAGCCTTCTGCAAACATTGGAAGCAGTGGGGAAGCAAGGGTATGAAAATAGGCGAGGGAGAGGGAGAACGGAAGGAGGAACTGCCCTCGGGTAGACCTATACCTACAAGTCGCACAGGTTGGCGTCAACCCTGTTGTCGTTTAGGGAAACCATCACAATAAACGTCCACAAAGCCCACCGTTAAGTTCATAAGTTGACGTCACCTTCAATGGGACGCCAAACCAGTCAACGACCACACCTGGCCGTCAACCTCTAATCACCTACAGCAGGTCCTATCTTGTTCAGGACCAACCCTGCACGCACCACACATCCAACCCACACTGCCTCACGATGGCCACCACAACCATTACACACATGATCCATAAGGATCCGAAAAACACGCCATGTTACATTACTATCATCTAAAAAGAAATTTTGACCTCGAAATTCATAACACAACTTAACACAAACAACTTTAATATATACATTTTACAAATACTACATCTAAAAAGAAGCATAAAAAATTCATCAGATCCATAAAACCTGCAGAAGCATTAGTCAACCCAAAAGGCATTAACACAAACTCATAGTGACCTATCTGGTTCTGAAAGCTGTCTTGTCTATATCTTCCTCTTTAATTCTCAACTGATGGTACCCGGACCTCAAATCAATCTTAGAAAACACCTTTGCTGATTGCAACTGATCAAATAAATCATCTATCCTTGGCAACGGGTACTTATTCTTAATGGTCACATCATTCAATTTTCTATAATCAATGCACATCCGAAAACTTCCATCTTTCTTTTTCACAAACAAAACCGGCGCTCCCCACGGGGAATGACTTGGTCTATAAAAACCCTTCTGCAACAATTCTTTTAATTGCTTTTTCAATTCTTTAAGTTCTGCTGGTGCCATCCGATATGGGGCTTTAGAAATCGGCATGGTACCTGGCAACAACTCAATGGTAAAGTCCACCTCTCTATGTGGAGCTAAACCGGGCAAATCCTCAGGAAAAACATCAGCAAATTCCCTAACCACGGGAACTGCTTCCATTGGCTGACTGGCTTCTACCAGACTTACTGAGGCTAAATAAGCTACACACCCATCATTTACCAACTTTCTAGCTTTAATTGCAGAAATTAAAAACTTGGAGGTATAAAAAGGCATACCTGATATTCATCCGGGTAGTACTAAAATGTACCATGATTTAAGAAAGCTTTTGGTGGCCTCATATGAAGAGAGAAATAGCAGAATTTGTGGCAAGATGTGCTATCTGTCAGCAGATTAAAGTAGAGCATCAGAAGCCTGGAGGTCTATTGCAACCATTGCCTATTCCACAGTGGAAATGGGATGATATTGCGATGGACTTTGTGGCAGGTTTACCAAGGTCGAGTTCAGGGCATAATGGAATATGGGTGTTGTTGACAGATTGACTAAGGTGTGCAGATTAGTGGCAGTAAGTATGTCTTAGACAGTGGACAGGTTGCAAATATTTATGTTGAAAGAATTGTTCCACTGCATGCTATTCCAAAGACTATTGTATTGATAGAGATCCAAGATTTACTTCTGGTTTTTGGAGAAGTCTGCAGAAAGTAATTGGTTCTGAATTGAGATATAGCTCCGCTTATCATCCCCAGACAGATGGTCAGACAGAGAGGACTATTCAGACAATTGAAGATATGTTGCGAGCTTGTTGTTTAGTTGGGGAGGTAGTTGGGAGCATCATTTGGGAATGGTTGAGTTTGCCTACAATAATAGTATCTACCAGTCTTGGGATGGCACCGTATGAAGCTTTATATGGAAGGCCATGTAGAACCCCATTGAATTGGCACGAAGTGGGAGAAAGGCAATTAGTGGGTCCTGAATTGATTCAGCAAACCACTGAAGTAGTGAAGCTTATCAAAGAAAAATTGCAGGCAGCTCAAAGTAGGCAGAAAAGTTGTGCAGATGTGCGGAGGAGACCACTTCAGTTTGAGGTGGGAGATTTTGTTTTTCTGAGAGTTTCCCAAGTAAGGTATAATGAGGTTTGGCAAGTCTGGAAAGTTGAGTCCAAGTATGTGGGACCTTTCCAGGTAATTGAAAGAATTGGGAAGGGCTTATAGGCTGGATTTGCCAGTGATTTGCAGATGTGCTGATATTTTCCATGTCTCCATATTGAGAAAATGTATTGAAGATCCAGCTCACTCTCTCCCCTCTTGCCCCAGCTTGCGCCCCAGTGTTTCTAAAGCTTCCAACAGGTGCCGAGGAGTAGTTGGAGGATCGTGGAATGCGTGGCGTTGCTGAATTGCGCGAGGAAACGTCGTGAGTGGTGCAATTCGCGTGGGAGCTCGCGGAGGGCTCGGCGTGTGAACCGGGACATTGCAGGAGATTCTAACGCGTTCTGAGGTAGGGACGAACCCTGGTAGCTTCATAGAAACATAAAAAAATCATAATCACGGATACCCTTTAGCCATCTCCTCGGCTAACTCCCAGGTATCCTCACCACCCAACCTATTTTCCCATCGCACTTTAACTAGCTCGATTCTTTATTTCTCAGCTTCTTTATTTTCGATCAGTGATCTGCACCGGATATTCTGGCATAGTCATATCCAGCCTCAGGTCACCACCTTGTAACTGATTATCTGAGCTGGATCTTCAATACACTTTCTTAACATAGAAACATGAAATATATCATGGACGTTCGCAAAATCTGCTGGCAAATCCAGTCTATAAGCTGTTTCCCCAATTCTTCAATCACATGAAAGGTCCCACATACCTTGGGCTCAACTTTCCAGTTTCCAAACCTCATAATACCTTTACTCAGGGAAACTCTCAAGAAAACAAAATCTCCACTTCAAACTGAAGTGGTCTCCTCCGGTTATCTGCATAACTCTTTTGCCTGCTTTGAGCTGCCTGCAATTTTTCCTAATAAGTTTCACTACTTCTGTGGTTTGCTGAATCAATTCAGGACCCACTAACTGCCTTTCTCCACTTCATGTCAGTTCAATGGGGTTCTACATGGCCTTCCATATAAAGCTTCATACGGTGCCATCCCAAGACTGGTATGATAACTATTATTATAGGCAAACTCAACCATTCCCAAATGATGCTCCCAGTTACCTCCCCAAACTAAACAACAAGCTCGCAACATGTCTTCAATCGTCTGAATAGTCCTCTCTGTTTGACCATCTGTCTGGGATGATAAGCGGAGCTATATCTCAGCTCAGTGCCAATTACCTTCTGCAGACTTCTCCAAAAACCAGAAGTAAATCTTGGATCTCTGTCAGACACAATAGTCTTCGGAATACCATGCAGTGGAACAATTCTATCAACATAAACTTTTGCTAATCTGTCCACTGTCCAAGACATACTTACTGCCACTAATCTGCACACCTTGGTCAATCTGTCAACAAACACCCATATTCCATTATGTCCCGAAGCTGATCTTGGTAAGCCTGCCACAAAGTCCATGGCAATATCATCCCATTTCCACTGTGGGATGGGCAACGGTTGCAATAGACCTCCAGGCTTCTGATGTTCTGCTTTAATCTGTTGACAGATAGCACACCTTGCAACAAATTCCGCTATTTCTTTTTCATATGAGGCCACCAAAAATGTTTCTTTAAATCCTGGTACATTTTAGTACTACCCGGATGGATAGTGTACTGGATTTATGAGCCTCTCCAACACTCGCTGCTTTACCTCTCTTTCAGCTGGTACAATAACCTGCCTCTGAGCCTGACCACACAATTATCATCAATGGTAACTCCTTCCATTTTTACAATCTCAGCTAAACTTACATCTGCTCTCTGAGCCTCAACAATCTGCCAATACAAGGACGGCTCTACAGCACTACTGGCTAGTACTGCCTGTCGCTGACTGTTTGGCACATACAAGGAATTCTCTACTATTTCCTCATACAACTTCCATTCTTTTATCATCATCTGGCTTAAATATGCCTTTCTGCTCAAGCATCAGCCAAACATTGGCCTTACCCGGATGGTAAGCCAAACTGAAATCATAATCTTTAAATATTCAATCCATCTACGTGACGGAGATTAATCCTTTTGCGAGAAGATATACTTCAAGCTTTTATGATCTGTAAAGATCTCAAATCTCTCGCCATACAGATAATGCCTCCACATTTTCAAGGCAAACACAACTGCTGCCAATTCCAAATCATGAGTGGGGTAATTCTCCTCTGTCGGCTTCAATTGCCTGGACGCATAAGCTATCACTTTGCCATGCTGCATAAGCACTGCGCCAAGTCCTCTCTTGAAGCATCTGTATACCACAAAAACCACCACTTCCTGCCGGTAATGTCAATATGGGTGTTGATGTAAGCCTTTTCTTCAATTCCATAAACTTTTCTGACATTCACCGGACCACACAAATGGCACACCTTTTGGTCAACTTGGTCATGGGTGCTGCAATCTTGGAAAAAAATCTTGTATGAAGCGCCTATAAACCTGCCAATCCCAGAAAACTTCTAATCTCAGTAATTGTCTTAGGCACTTCCCATTTCATCACTGCTTCCACTTTACTGGGTCCACTGCCACTCCTTTAGCTGAGATGACATGACCCAGAAATTGAATTTCTTTCAACCAAATTCACACTTACTGAATTGGCAAACAACTGGTTATCCCTTAACAGTTGCAGGGTAAACCTCAAATGAGATGCATGCTCCTTTCGATGCTGAATAAATCAGAATATCATCTATAAAGACCACAATGAATTGGTCCAAATACGGATGAAAAATTCTATTCATCAGATCCATAAAACCTGCAGGAGCATTGGTCATCCAAATGGCATAACCACAAATTCATAGTGACCATATCTGGTTCTGAATGTTGTTTTATCTATATCCTCCTCTTTAATTCTCAACTGATGGTACCCAGACCTTAAATCAATTTTAGAAATACTTTTGCTGATTGCAACTGATCAAACAGATCATCTATCCTCGGCAAGGGTATTTATTTTAATGGTCACATCATTCAACTTCCTATAATCAATACACATATAAAAACTTCCATCTTTCTTTTTCACAAATAACACTGGTGCTCCCCACGGGGAATGACTTGGTCTAATAAACCTTTCTGCAACAGCTCTTCTAATTGCTTTTTCAATTCTTTAAGTTCTGCTGGTGCCATCCGATATGGAGCTTTAGAAATCGGCATGGTACCTGGCAGCAACTCAATGGTAAAGTCCACCTCCTATGTGGAGCTAAACCAGGCAAATCTTCAGGAAAAACATCAGCAAATTCCCTAACCACGGGAACTGCTTCCACTGATGACTAGCTTCTACCAGACTCACCGAGGCTAAATAAGCACACATCCAGCATTTATCAACTTTCTAGCTCTAATTACAGAAATTAGAAACTTAGAGGTATAAAAAGGCATACCTTGATATTCAAATACTGCACCATTAGGATGACAAAACCTGATCCTCTTCTTTCTGCAATCTAGCATTGCTCCATAAGTCTCAAGCCAATCCATACCCAAAATAATATCATAATCTGTCAACTGCAGGGCATATAACGACCCGGCATCGGTTCCCTTCAATCATAACAAGAGCTTCATCTATATAGCTCGAAGTGAGCAGGAACTCACCCGAGGGAACCTCCACTACTAACTCACAAGACTTTTCCTCTAAAGGATGAACCATACAATCCAGAACTCTTCGGAAATGAAAGAATGAGAGGCACCCGAATCAAATAAAACTCTTGCTGAATAATCATAAAGGGGTATAGTACCTTCTATCATATTGATGCCTCCGCCTGGGCTCGGGTGATAGCCATAAACCGGCCCCTCCCCGCTGCTACGGTGCTCCTCTGCCACGACCTACCTGTGGCTGCTGAAACTGCTGCGGCTGCTGCTGCTGCTGCACACCTCTTCCATATCCATACTCTCTCGGATAGGGGCAATGCGGATCAAATGCCCCGCTGATTGCAGTTATAACATCTATACCCTGGTGGAATAATGGGCTGTCTGGCAGTACTCTGTTGCGACTCCTCCACCTCTGGCCTACATGACCTTGCTGAAATTGTTGTCGCCTCCCCATCCTCTTCCTTTACCTTTAAATGCTTGCTTCAATTTCTGGCCCCACTTACCAAAACCTGATGAAGAAGGTCCTGCTGGTGCTTTACCCTTACTCACACCCACTACTACAGCGGTAGCTGAGAACTACCTGAATCTGACTCGCCCACCTGACGAGTCCTAATAGACCTCTCCAATGTAGCTGCCCTCTGAGCTGCTTCTTCCACTGTTTTACACATGAGTGGCACTATTGCATTCTGCAATTCTACTCTTAAACCTGAATAAAATATTCAACCATCATATTATTATCCGATACTACATAAGGCGCATATCGGCTGAGTGCCATAAATCGCATCTGGTATTCTAAAACTGAAGAGTTACCTTGCTGGAGTGTCCGAAACGGCTCTCTCTTCACTTGCTGCACTTGAATCGGAAAGAATGTATCGTCAATACATCAAGAAATTCGGCCAAGTGATAGTCTCTTCTGTTCTGCCTGTAAAGGTGGTCTACTTCTTCAATCGCCACCATTCCAATGCAAAACCTCGCAACTGATAGGTAGCTAGCACGACTCTATCTGTTGCCGGACACCTCATGGTCGTAAAGACCCTTCAATCTCATGGACCCAGTGTTCCGCTGTATCTGGATTCGGCCCTCCTGAATAAGTAGGCGGCTGCAATCTCAGAAACTTCTCAACTTGCATCACTAGTCCTCTGCTACTAACACTGGTGGTGGTGGTGGCAAGGGTGCTAGAAAAAGGCACCTCCGCTCCTGGTGGTGGCAGAACTGGAACTATAGATACAGTCTCTCCATCCCCAGGTGGTACGGCAACCAGTGGTACCAGCGCCTACTGATCCATCCTTCTCCGAATATCGGTGAGGCTCTCCCAGATCCTCTCTATCATACGCTGAGTGTTCTCCTCTGGATCATCTCCTCCACCACCCCAATCTCTTCTATTTGCCATTTCAAACTTCTACATAAACAAGACACCAAAGAAAAACAAAACAACAAATTATCAGAACCAGGGCCCCTACCAGCAGTGTACAAAGACCGAAATAAGGCTATGTATCTTCTAGTTTCCCTTATATTAACACGGACCTTGCTCTGATACCAACTGTGACGGAACACCGCGTCCAAGCCCATTAAACCGTAACGTACTTGATCCGTGTAACACCCTCCTCCGACATCACACAAACACATACGTAACCTTTGATCGGAAGAGGGGTTACACTGACAAACTTTCGTTATGGGTAGATATATCATGCAATGCACAAAACTGGAAAACCATTCCACAAAGGTATCTTCGAAAACATTATCATTCAGTAGGTAACAAAGTATAATACTCATTATTTACAAAAGACAAGTTTCTCTCTCTCTAACTTATACAATATCAACTAAAAGAAACTACTAAAACTACATTATTCTCTTCAACTCTTCATCGTCCGCAGCGGAATTAGGATTCACATGTAGCTGAGATTATACACACCTTCAATCTGAAAGGGTTGGAGGAAACAAAGGCGTGAGTCGGAAGGACTCAGTAGGTGACAGTAAACATAAAGATAGGAGTTTCAAATTGCAGAACTAAGTTCAAGAGTATTCAGAAAGTGCATATATGGAACAAACATAATTGCTCATGAATCTTCATACTTAACATAAACATATAGCCCAAGTTAATTTCATAACGAGCTCAGATGAATCTTAGAACAAAAGTCATATTTGTCTTCAAAATTCATATCATAACTTGTTTCAGAACGAATTCGACAGGCATCACTGCTCTCAAGAGGTTACTATATAGACGTAATATACCATCCTCAGTGCCTAGGCGATTCCAGCACTTAGATCTTGTTCATTGCGCAAGAACGGGGTATAATTATTTTATTACCCACCATCGTCAATTCCTTGACTTGGATTTACCTACAAACTGTCGCCCCAGCTGATCACAAGTGACTGGTGCTACACAAGTGATCCTAAACCCTCTTTTGAAGAGAGCACTGTCTTCAATCATAAATTTCTTTTCATGAGCATAACGAAATGGAAATCCAAAGGTAGATTTGGTTGAGAATAATACAAATATCTTGGTGACAAAGTAGCTCAAAGTTCAAGAGTATAGAAAGACAATTGGTTGAGACAAGGTTATGACTCAAAGCCAATAACTTCAGAAGATTTAAATCACATAAGAACCCAAGAAAATGAGGGTCCACAATTGTCATCACAAGTATTCACATCTCATAAGGTGTTCAAACATATGAACTCTCAAGTGGTCAAGTTTTACAAACTTAGATACCGAATACTGAAGAATAGACTCAATCGGAGTACTATTTAATTGCTAACTTTAAGAATAACTTAAGGGAGATTAAGGTACATAATGGGTAAACTTTGAGGTAGTATGACAATAAATACCAAGGTAAATGAGAGGGTAACTTCCATGGCTTTTAGGATGAAGTTCTGGCATGGATTTAGACATGAAATGAGTGCAGAAATTCAAATCAGGACTGCACCTGTCGACAAGCCAAGAAGGGCTTGTCGACAGATGGCTGCAGACAGAACATTAGCTTGCTGGACTGTATGTATCTGTCGACAGCAACAAGATGGCTGTCGACAGATGCACACAGTCCCAGTTAAACCAGAGTTCTGGCAGGCTGGCTGTCGACAGCTATGAGCTGCCTGTCGACAGCCGCCTGTTCTTTACTCATAAGGGACTATGAATGCACTCTAAACATGCTAACCATGGAACCTATGAATCAAGACATGATGTATATCAAATAGAAGAGTCTAATGTAGATCTCACAGTGGTTTATAAGCGAACAAGAGACATGGAACAAGAGGGTTGCAATTCAAGCTTGTCTAGCTAGAAACTAGACATAGTAGTATAGTGTTGGAAGTGTGGTCTTGATAGCAATGGATTATTGGGGGATTCTTACAAGATGGACACTAAAACACAAGATATTTAATGTTCCAAATCAAGGCTTGAGGTACAAACATCTGAATGGAAAGAATCACAATGTTCTAAGATATCAAATTTCTAGCAAAACTCTATAGCATAAACATGGATCATGGGTGGTATAAGAAGTTAGAAATCTACTTAAATTATAATGGGAGTGAAGAAGCTCCTTGATAATTATATGATTCCAGAGGTAATAGGGAAAATCAAACGAAAGATTCTGAAAGTACAATCTCGTACACAGACTTAACCAAGACTGGTTAATGAGCTTGAAGGCAACTCATGTAAGGTTATGATCTTTCTAACCAGAGCAGTGGGTAGAAGTATGAGGAGAAGATAGGAATCTACTTTCCTCAAGGTAAACAAAATCCTTGAATACCTATAATCAAAAGTGAACCAAAACAAGAAGAACTCTACAGATCATGTACAAACAAGAGACATGGTTTCTATGAATGAGGAAACCATGAGCATGTACATAGGAAACTGAGAAGGATTCATAGTATGACACCTACTTGATCTGAAGAGAACAAAAGTTCTCTTCTTTTTCTTTTATAGAGATCAACACAGCAACAATATGAGGAGTAAGAAGACTGCTGAAACAGGGACCTTCGGCAGCTACACCTCCAGCAAAAAGTGGCTCCACGATACAGCCCCAAAGCAATTCACCAACACCAGGCTTGTAACCACAGCAACAGCAAGGACTAGGAAGAACAAGTGTTGGAAAGTGCATACGATGGGTGTTGGGAAGCTTATATAAGCTCCCAAGTTCCCCTGCAAACTGACACGTTGGCCATGGACGTGTCATGGTGTAAACCCCTTAAACCATGTGAGGCCACCTATCTCATGCACAACTCTTTGGTTACACGCAGTAACCTTAATGATAGCCCAACCCTGACTAAGCCTTATCCTAATGTGTGTTGGCTTCTCCTAAGCCTCACACGTAAGCATATGAAATTCCCAGAAAAATCCTGCCGTAAATAGCCAAAATCAGCTGGGCCAAAGATCTTTATGTTTAGGTGTCCTAATGATATCCGTTTAACTTGAAATTTCAACCATAGACTAATAGGAAGGTTTTACAAATGTCATAATTTTAGTTTTATTTTTAGAATTTATTTTCGATGGGTGAAAAATCGCCCCAAAAATAGTTGCGTCGACTTAATCTCAAAATCTGTGCGTCAAAAATTCTGAATAATTACATTTTTAATATCTCCACAATTTTCTAAGAATTATGGTGTTCTCAGATTTTATTTTCGTTACAGTTTTCCGGTGTGCCCTGTCGGGGTGCGTACGACCGAAGTAGTAAGGGTATGATAAAGTGTCTTAAACATACCCTTAATCCTAAATATCACATTTAAACCTAATCGGTTTGCATAAACAAGAATTTCTAAGAAAATCATGGTATTTAAATTTGAGGGTATTACATTTCTCCCCCTGTTAAAATAAATTTCGTCCTCGAAATTGGCAAAATTTACTTACCGAATAGCTGTGGATACTTTTCTTTCATCTCTTGCTCCAATTCCCACGTTTCTTCTTCGATGAACGCACTTTCCATAAGATCTTCACCATAGAAACTGCTTTATTTCTGAGGACTCGTTTTTTCTGTCCAATATTTTCACTGGTTCCTCTTGTACAGTTAAATCTGTTGTATTTCCACATCTTCATAACTGATCACATGAGAGGGGTCCATTATGTATTTCCTCAACATAGATATGTGAAATACATTATGAATATGCGACCAAGAGGGCGGTAGAGCTAATTGATATGCTACTTCTCCTATTCTCTGCAATATTTCAAAAGGTCCTACATATCTTGGACTGAGTTTCCTTTCTACCAAATCTCATGATACCTTTGGTTGGAGAGATCTTTAGAAATACATGATCACCTATGTTAAACTCCAGTGGCCTTCTTCTTCTATCAGCATACTTCTTCTGTCTGTCTTGAGCTATTATAATCTCTTCTAATAGTTAATCTTCTCTGAGTAGTTCTGAATTAATTCTGGCCCAATGAGACTCTTTTCTCCCACTTCTGCCCAACAGAGGGGTGATCTACAGGGTCTACCATATAAGCCTCATATGGTGCCATTCCAATACTTGTATGGTAACTATATTGTATGCAAACTCAATCAAGGGTAGGTAATCATCCCAGCTACCACGCCAATCCAAACTACAGGGCTTAGCATATCTTCGAGTGTTTGGATAGTTCTTTTGATTGGCCATCGGTTTGTGGATGATAAGCCGAACTAAATTTTAATTGTGTACCCATGGCTGCTTGAAGACTTTTCCAAAATCTAGCAGTGAATCTTGGATCTCTATCTGAAATTATCGACAAAGGAATTCCATGAAGTCTTACTATTTCCTTTATATACAATTGAGCCAAATCTTCTAATGATTGTGTCTTTGTAATTGCTAGAAAATGAGCGATTTAGTTAATCTATCCACAATTACCCAAATAGCATCATGCTTCTTCCTTGTCTTTGGCAAACCCATCACGAAGTCCATAGTTATCTGCTCCCATTTCATATTGGAATTTCAATTAGTTGCATAGGCCCTACTGGCTTCTGGTGCTCAGCTTTATTTGTTGACATGTCAGACATTTACTCACAAATTCTGCTATGTCCTTTTTCATTCCATGCCACCAAAACTGCTTTTCAGATCCTGATACATTTTAGAGCTTCCAGGATGATCGATACTGAGATTTGTGTCCTTCCTTTAATAACTCACTTTTAATTTCTTCATTCTCCGGTATGCATATTCTGTTTTGAAATCTAATTATCCCTTGACCATCTCTGATGTATCCTGGTTATTTACCATCTCTTTTAGTTTCTGATCTTGGTTCTGTGCTTCACCAATTATATATCAGTGCTGACCTTATTGTCAATTGTGCCAATATCAGATTTTCTGCATCACACCTTGGTGAGTATTCGATCAAATCTGTCATTTCTTTCCACTGTTGGTGCAATTGTAATGCCCTTGATTTCTTTCTGCTCAAAGCATCAGCAACTACATTAGCTTTACCTAGATGGTAATTACTGTAAAATCATAATCCTTCAAAAATTCTAACCATCTCCTTGTCTTAGATTCAGTTCCTTCTGAGAAAATATGTACTTTAAACTCTTATGGTCAGTATAAACTTCAAATTGTTCCCCATATAAATAGTGGCGCCAGATTTTCAAAGCATGTATGATCGCTGCCAATTCTAAGTCATGAGCCGGATAATTCCTTTCATGATCTTTTAATTGTTTAGAGGCATAAGCTACCACTTTCCCATGTTGCATAAGAATACATCCAATTCCTCTTTGAGATGCATCTGTGTACACTATAAAAACCTCCCGATCCTTGAGGTAAGTAAGATCGGAGCTGTGGTAAGCTTCCCTTTTAATTCCTGAAAAGGCCTCACATTTCTCATTCCACACAAATGGGGTCTCTTTCTAGTTAACTAGTCAAAGGCATAGCTATAGAAGAAAAACCTTCAATAAATCTCTATAGTATCTAGCTAATCCCAAGAAAACTCAGATTTTTGATGGATTCTTGGGTCTTTCCTATTCAGAATTACTTCAATTTTACTTGGGTCTACTGCCACACCTTTTCCAGAAATCACATGACCCAAAAATTTCACTTCCTTGAGCCAAAACTCACATTTACTTAATTTAGCATACAATTGATATTTTCTCAAAGTTCGTAGTACAATTCTCAAATGCTCCTTATGTTCTTCTTCACTAGATGAGTATATCAACACATCATCTATAAATACTACCACAAAATATCCAAATAAGGCTGAAATACCAGTCATCAAATCCATAAATACCGCAGGTGCATTAGTGAGTCCAAAGGGGAGTACTAAAAACTCATAATGTCCGTATCTGGTTCTAAATGCAGTCTTAGAAATATCATCTTCTTTGACTCTCATTGATGGTATCCCGACCTTAAATCGATCTTAGAGAATACTGTAGCAGACCGGAGTTGATCAAAAAAGTCATCAATTCTAGGTAATGGATATGTGTTCTTGATTGTGACTTGATTCAGCTTTCTATAATCAATGCATAATCTGAGGGATCCATCTTTCTTTCTAACAAATAACACCGGAGCTCCCCATGGGTACACTTGGTCTAATAAAACCTTTGTCTAGTAAGTCTTGCAATTGCTTCTTTAATTCTATCAACTCAGCTGGTGCCATTCTATAAGGAGCTATGGATATAGGCAAAGTCCCAGGTAAAAGTTCAATGGTAAAGTCAATTTCTCTAATTGGAGGTAATCCAGATAAATCATCAGGAAAAACTTCTGGAAATTCTTTTACAACTTCAATATCTTAAACTGATACCTATTTATGCTCATTTGATATGGCCATCACACTTGCCAGATAACCTTGACAACCATTTCTTAGCCATTTCATGGCTTTGAAGTGCCGATATAATCTCTTGTTTCCATTATTCTTTGGACATGTATAGCTGAAATCTGCTAATCCAGGCCTTTTAAATGTTTAAAAAATTTCTTATGGCAATCTAATACTGCATGATTTTCTGCTAACCAATCCATTCCCAGTATAATATCCAAAATCTGCATGTTATCCAGTACATATACATATGCAGTAAGTTCACATTCTCCATATTTCAGAGTTATTTCTAGAATAACAGAGGTAGTGTAGCTATTTGACCAGTAGGACAGTCAAGTATCATGTTTCCTACTAATTTCTCTGGTTTCCGAGACATAGAATTAACAAATACCCGAGAAATAAAAGAGTGTGTAGCTCCAGGGTCAAATAACACTCTAGCATACATATTCGGTTAGGAGAATACCTTCAGCTACTGTAGGGGTGTCCTGGGCTTCTCCTTTGTCAGAGCAAAGACTCTAGCTAGACCCTGGGTGGTTGTCTTGGGGCTTGCTGAAAGTAGGGTTGTGGCTTTTGCACTTTGACTGGTCTGCTTCGTGTGGACAGTCCTTAATCATATGCCCCTTCTAACCACATCCATAACATTTCCTGCTACTTTCCAACATTCATTACCAGGGTGTCTTCCTCCACATTGAGCGCACACGGGCCAACTCTTTTTCTGTTCTCCCTGCTGCTTGGTTGAATCAGCCTTTCGCTTCTGACCCTTCGTTTCCTTGTTATACCCATTTTTCTTCTTACCCCCATTGGTTTCTTTGTTTTCATATACTCCTCAAACTCAGATTCCACTATAAATGCAGTCTTCAGTGCCATAGCCATACTTTGGGATCTAGTGGAGCTACCCTGCTCCTCACACCAGGTTTCAATCCTCTCACAAACTTCTTTACCCTTCTGATTTCATTGTCACAAATATAGGTGCATACTTTTCAAGTTCAGTGAATTGGTCTCATACTCTGCCACAGTCATGTCTTTTGCTCCAACTGAAAATTCCACTTCTTTCCTATCCTTGACATGTGGTGGAGTGTATTTCTCATACAATTCTCTTAGGAACTCTTCCCAACTAATATTATCCCTTCTATTTCTAAATGCATTTCTCATGGCAGATTGCCACCATTCATCTGCTCTGTCCTGGAGCATGTAAGTCGCCAATGTGAGGCCTTAAATATCTTTTCCATTTTTCTAACCCATCCTTCTACAACCTCAGACTGGCCATTTCCTTTAAAGGCTGGAGGTCCCATTTCTTAAATTTTTCTAACAAAGATGTTCCAGAAATCTTCCTCCATTCATGTCTTGTTGGTTTTTCATTAGGCTTGCACTAACCCCTGAAATGACTGCATAAATGTAGCAAAATCAGGAGTCCTAGTACTTCCTTCTTGAGAATTTACGGCCAATGGGACATGTGAACTTCCTCCCTAGAGCTTTCCTCATGCCTATCCTCACTGATGTGTCAATAGTTTTCCCTTTGTCTGCCATTTCCTGGAACACCATCAAACACATCCAATTAATTCATGCTAACTACTTAAGTTCTAAAAACCAAAATGATCTTTAGAAATTCTATAATACACACAAATGTTCTATTTATTCCTTTGTGAAAATGGTCACAGGAATATACTATCAACAATAACCTTGCTCTGATACCACCTCTGTAACACCCTCCTCCGACATCACACAAACACATACGTAACCTTTGATCGGAAGAGGGGTTATGCTGACAAACTTTCGTTATGGGTAGATATATCCGTGCAATGCACAAAACTGGCAAACCATTCCACAAAGGTATCTTCGAACACATTATAATTCAGAGGTAACAAAGTATAACTACTCATTATTTACAAAGACAAGTTTCTCTCTCTCTAACTTAATACAATATCAACTAAAAGAAACTACTAAAACTACATTATTCTTCTTCATCTCTTCATCGTCCGCAGTGGAATTAGGAATCACATGTAGCTGAGATTATACCACCTTCAATCTGAAAGGGTTGGAGGAAACAAAGGCGTGAGTCGGAAGGACTCAGTAGGTGACAGTAAACATAAAGATAGGAGTTTCAAATTGCAGAACTTCAAGAGTATTCAGAAAGTGCATATATGGAACAAACATAATTGCTCATGAATCTTCATACTTAACATAAACGTATAGCCCAAGTTAATTTCATAATGGGCTCAGATGAATCTCAGAACAAAAGTCATATTTGTCTTTCAAAATTGATATCATAACTTGTTTTCAGAACGAATTCGCAAGGCATCACTGCTCTCAAGAGGTTACTATATAGACGTAATATACCATCCTCAGTGCCTAGGCGATTCCAGCACCTTAGATCTTGTTCATTGCGCAAGAATGGGGTATAATTATTTTATTACCCACCATCGTCGATTCCTTGACTTGGATTTACCTACAAACTGTCGCCCCCAGCTGATCACAAGTGACTGGTGCTACCACAAGTGATCCTAAACCCTCTTTGAAGAGAGCACTGTCTTCAGATCATAAACTTCTTTTCATGAGCATAACGGAAATGGAAACCAAAGGTAGTTTTGGTTGAGAATTAATACAAATATCTTAGTGACAAAGTAGCTCAAAGTTCAAGAGTATAAGAAAGACAATTGGCTGAGACAAGGTTATGACTCAAAGCCAATAACTTCAGAAGATTTAAATCACATAAGAACCCAAGAAATGAGGGTCCACAATTGTCATCACAAGTATTCACATCTATAAGGTGTTCAAACATATGAACTCTCAAGTGGGCAAGTTTTACAAACTTAGATACCGAATACTGAAGAATAGACTCAATCGGAGTACTATTCGTAATTGCTAACTTTAAGAATAATAAGGGAGATTAAGGTACATAATGTGGGTAAACTTTGAGGTAGTATGAGAATAAATACCAAGGTAAATGACAGGGTAATTCCATGGCTTTTAGGATGAATTTCTGGCATGGATTTAGACATGAAATGGTGCAGAAATTCAAATCAGGACTGCACCTGTCGACAGCCAAGAAGGGCTTGTCGACAGATGGCTGCAGACAGAACATTAGCTTGCTGGACTGTATGTATCTGTCGACAGCAACAAGATGGCTATCGACAGATGCACACAGTCCAGTTAAACTAGAGTTCTGGCAGGCTGGCCTGTCGACAGCTATGAGTTGTCTGTCGACAACCGCCTGTTCTTTACTCATAAGGGACTATGAATGCACTCTAAACATGCTAACCATGGAACCTATGAATCAAGACATGATGTATATCAAATAGAAGAGTCTAATTGTAGATCTCACAGTGGTTTATAGGCTAAACAAGAGACATGGAACAAGAGGGTTGCAATTCAAGCTTGTCTAGCTAGAAACTAGACATAGTATAGTGTTGGAAGTGTGGTCTTGATAGCAATGGATTATTGGGAGATTCTTACAAGATGGACACTAAAACACAAGATATTTAATGTTCCAAATCAAAGCTTGAGGTACAAACATCTGAATGGAAAGAATCACAATGTTCTAAGATATCGAAATTTCTAGCAAAACTCTATAGCATAAACATGGATCATGGGTGGTATAAGAAGTTAGAAATCTACTTAAATTATAATGGGAGTGAAGAAGCTCCTTGATAATTATATGATTCCAGAGGTAATAGGGAAAATCAAACGAAAGATTCTGGAAGTACAATCTCGTACACAGACTTAACCAAAACTGGTTAATGAGCTTGAAGGCAACTCATGTAAGGTTATGATCTTTCTAACCAGAGCAGTGGGTAGAAGTATGAGGAGAAGATAGGAATCTACTTTTCCTCAAGGTAAACAAAATCCTTGAATACCTATAATCAAAAGTGAACCAAAACAAGAAGAACTCTACAGATCATGGTACAAACAAGAGACATGGTTTCCACGAATGAGGAAACCATGACCATGTACATAGGAAACTGAGAAGGATTCATAGTATGACACCTACTTGATCTGAAAGAGAGAACAAAAGTTCTTCTTCTTTTTCTTTATATAGAGATCAACACAGCAACAAAATGAGGAAGTAATAAGACTGTTGAAATAGGGACCTCGGCAGCTACACCTCCAGCAAAAAGTGGCTCCCACGCATACAGCCCAACAGTAATTCACCAACACCAGGCTGTAACCACAGCAATAGCAAGACTAGGAAGAACAAGAGTGTTGGAAAGATGCACACGATGGTGTTGGGAAGCTTATATAAGCTCCCAAGTTCCCTTGCAAACTAGACACGTTGGCCATGGACGTGTCATGGTGTAAACCCCCTTAAACCACGTGAGGCCACCTATCTCATGCAAAAAAACTCTTGGTTACACGCAAGTAACCTAATGATAGCCCAACCCCTTGTCTAAGCCTTATCATAATGTGTGTTGGCTTCTCCTAAGCCTCACACGTAAGCATATGAAATTCCAGAAAAATCCCTGCCGTAAATAGCCCATAAATCAGCTGGGCCAAAGATCTTTATGTTTAGGTGTCCTAATGATATCCGTTTAACTTGAAATTTCAACCATAGGCTAATAGGAAGGTTTTACAAATTGTCATGATTTTAGTTTTATTTTTAGAATTTATTTTCCGATGGGTGAAAAATCGCCCCAAAAATAGTTGCGTCGACTTAATCTCAAAATCTGTGCATCAAAAATTCTGAATAATTACATTTTTAATATCTCCACAATTTTCTAAGAATTATGGTGTTCTCAGATTTTATTTTCGTTATAGTTTTTCGGTGTCGCCCTGTCGGGGTGCGTACGACCGAAAGTAGTACCTAGGTATGATAAAGTGTCTTAAACATACCCTTAATCCTAAATATCACAATTTAAACCTAATCGGTTTGCATAAATAAGAATTTCTAAGAAAATCATGGTATTTAAAATTTGAGGGTATTACAATCCGAGTCCGTCTCCCGCGAACGGTCCGAAGCCACGCAAGGGATACCACACCATAGTCCGTGTAAACACAAAGGAACACACCATTTCATATATGTATCACAAGTTTACATAGTCATATCTACAAGAAAAGAAAAGAAAGTACAAGAGCCTGGGCATACCCCGAGGTACAACTGAAGGAAGTGGACAAACTAGCTACACTACACTGCTGGAGGTGCTGACCCTGCACCACTACGACGTGGCTCCGAACTGGATGATGGCCAAGCAATGTCCTCCTCGCCCTCACCTGTGGGGGTAGGGGTGAGCCTCTCTAGTCACTGGCTCAGTAGGGAACTCCCCCAACACCAAGCAAACCAAAAACACAAGTACGAAGGCGGTAAATTATACTTGCAGTTTATAGAACAGCTAAGCAGGATATTAAAGCTGTAAATATACTCACCATCTGCCGACTATGTAAAGCAACTTTAATAAATAAATGGAAAAACTAAACAGGTATACGAGCTAAAGTAGAATCTGCCACACTCGAGCCACGTGAACTGGTTCGCGACACCAGTGACTGACTCGGACAACACACCAGGTCTACCTCTCAGTCTCGCAGCCACGGACGAAAGGTCCAGCTGCTGCTCCACGTGAAAAGGTCAAGCAACTGTGGAGACAAACTAAACACCACCACCTGCGGACCATACGGTCACAGGCCCATGCCTGGCACCTCTAGAGACCCTGGCCTGGGCTCGCTAGAGTGAGGCACTGGAGAAGGACTAGCTGGGGACTAGTGTCGACTACTGGTGTCCGTACCCCCTAACTAAGAGCGTGCTACAAGTGACCAAAAGACAAGTACAACAATCACTATCCCACTGTCATCTTTCCCTCAGCCGGACGTACAACTCAAGCAAAGGAGTGAGGGCCGCCCGGGACCCGCGGGGGTCCGCCCGCGACTTACCCAGGGGCGGACCCGCGCGCGGCCCGCGGGGGACCCGCGCGGGGTCACCCCGCCGCCGATAGGGCCCGCGGCGGCTGGGGAAAACCCTAGCCGCCGCCCCCCACCGGTGCAGTGCCGGTGGGGCGCGGCCCTGCCGCCCTCCGCGCCGGCTCCGGCGGCCGCGGACGGTGCCGGCGGTGAGGAGGCCGCCGCCCTCCGCCCCTAAGCACCCAGAAAACCCCGGAAAAGCCCTGAAAATCTGCAAAAATGCCCCATCTTGGACTGTCCAATCTGCACGATGGAGGCATCTTGCAGAGGGTCATGTGGCCTCCACAGTGGGCCAAACGAGCCACAAAGGGTTCTCCACGAAGCCCTTGGTACCAGGAACATTCTTCATGTGCCAAGCGGCAAGTGCACATCTCACGTGCGACCCACGAACACGTCAACATGGCGACTCATGCACAACGCGAAGTCGACGAAAACGCATAAAATATCATACACAAGATGCCGATTCCGAAGCGTACCAGCAACCGTCTCTGATACCATGTAAGGAATGATCGGGCGCAGCGGAAACGCGAATCCCTCAGGTAGATATCGTTGCCGGCGGTCGGATCGAACAAAAACGGAAACCACGCACAGGCAGATCTCATCTTTACCTTTGCGGGGTTGCGTAACTCCCGAATCCGGGGAGGAGGTGGCGCAGGAGGCGCCGGTGCTTCAAGCCGTTCAAGTGTCCGGCCTCTAGACGTATCCACGCGAGCTCCGGACGCAGACGGGATCTCCTCGTTCTCCACGCGTCTCCCGGATCTCAGCTCCACCATGTGCCGAGAGAGAGAGAGAGGGTGGGGGCGCCCTGGGAGAGAGAGAGGAGGGGGGCGGCCAGGGTTAAGCCTGGAGCTTGGCCCAGGGTTTAACTCTCAGCGTATATTTATAGACACCGCGGTTTTTCACAAAAACCCAGTCATTGTCTATAAAGAACACCTTGCCCAGTCTGCTCGGAACTCTTATGCGTGTGACCCTCTAGGCCCAACTGCTAGTCCAGTTTTCAGCCCATTAAGCTCAATAACTCTTTATTGACTTATGGTAATTAATTAACATCTCATATTAATTAATTACACAATCAATTATCGTCTCACGATAATTGACCGGGCTTCCAATCAAGTTGGGTGCCAAGCAACACCACTTGATCCTGGAAAGCATTGGGGTTCAGCAACCCATTCAAGGAACCTTTTGTATCATCAGTTACCACGTGACTATAATCCTTCGCTCGTACAATGCTCCCGAGTGCACTTAGGGTATGGTCAACTGTCAAACCCTAATTGTGTACTCACTTGGTTTAGATGCCGCATAACATATCAGAAAACTCCTTTTCTGATAAGTAGTCTTGCCCTGGCCAGGGACTATCAGGCATCCTTCCGTAGAGCATTCACTCTCCTATTACCGAGAGCGAGCGATCCCATATTGACCACACAATCACCTTCGAAGGTATTCCGCTAGATCCGAACACTTAACTGATTAAGACCTCATGGCTAGAGATCTATAAGTCAAGGTCAAAACCCAGAAGTCCACCAACAAGGTGTCCTTGGTGTCTCAGGTCTAAGGACCAATCACGCCACTGTGACAATGAATCTAGCTGGTTGACAGTTAGGTAACATTACCATCCAGCGATTCATAACGGATCAGTTCAGTGAACTCATTCTCCAATGAGCACCTACAGATTCACCTTAGTGTCTCCACACAAGTGACTATGAGACCAGTCACCCTCATCATATGAGCAGGTGCAACCTGTACTAGTCTAACCGGATATCCGATGTCCTTCTCGAATATCCTCCGACTAGGAACAATTAAGAATATACGTTTAAAGGATATTAATCTCATTGTTATGATCTCATCATAATTAATATCCATTGCGCATATTCATGGACTTCATAATGAAACGATAAACGAATTACACATAATGAATATAAAAGCCTTATTATTATTATCAAAGAACAAGATTGTACAAGTTATGATTGGCTTGAGGACACCCATAACTAACAATCTCCCACTTGGACTAAAGCCAATCACCTTTATGTCTTAAACCCATAGACTCTAGGTGGCGCTCAAACACAATTTGAGACAGAGGCTTCGTCAATGGATCTGCAATGTTGTCGACTGAAGGAACTCTTTCCACCAGTACATCTCCTCTAGTGATTATCTCCCTGATCAGGTGAAATCGCCTCAGAATGTGCTTCGACTTCTGATGAGACCGCGGCTCTTTCGCTTGCGCAATGGCCCCATTGTTGTCACACAGCAATGGGATTGGATCAGAGTCACCTGGCACCACACCAAGGTCGGTGATGAACTTCTTCATCCACACTGCCTCCTTGGCGGCTTCAGCTGCAGCAATGTACTCAGCTTCTGTCGTCGAGTCTGCAGTGGTTTCTTGCTTGGAACTCTTCCAGCTCACTGCACCCCCGTTCAAAGTGAACACAAACCCAGATGTAGACTTGCTATCATCTGGATCTGACTGGAAACTCGAGTCAGTATATGCCCGAAGTTTCAAGTCCCCTCCTCCATAGACCAGAAATATATCCTTAGTCCTTCTCAAGTACTTAAGGATACATTTCACAGCCATCCAGTGTGTTTCACCTGGATTTGCCTGATATCTGCTCGTAACACTTAGAGCAAATGCCACATCAGGCCTTGTACATAGCATGGCATACATGATAGACCCTATAGCCGAGGCATAGGGGACTCTATCCATGGCTGCCCTCTCTTCAGGAGTCTTAGGAGACTGCTCCTTAGAGAGAATAATCCCATGTCTCATAGGTATGAGACCTCTCTTGGAATTTTCCATGCCAAACCTTTTGACAATGGTATCTATGTACATGGATTGGGTCAAGCCAAGCATCCTCTTAGATCTATCTCTATAGATACGTATTCCCAATACGTAGGATGCTTCTCCCAAATCCTTCATGGAGAAGTTCTTTGACAACCAAACCTTTACTGATGATAACATCCCTACATCATTCCCAATGAGTAAGATGTCATCAACGTAAAGTACGAGAAAAGTGATAGCACTCCCACTGATTTTCTTATACACACATGGTTCATCTTCATTCTTAATGAAGTCATAAGATTTGATAGCCTCATCAAACCTTATGTTCCAACTACGAGAAGCTTGCTTCAATCCATAGATGGATCTTTGAAGCTTGCATACTTTGTCTGGACACTCTTTGGATGTAAAACCCTCAGGTTGTATCATATACACTTCCTCCTCAATGTTTCCATTAAGGAAAGCGGTTTTTACATCCATCTGCCAGATCTCGTAATCAAAGTATGCAGCAATGGCAAGAAGAATTCTGATCGACTTTATCATAGCAACTGGTGAGAAAGTTTCGTCATAGTCAATTCCTTGCCTTTGACGATACCCCTTTGCCACCAACCTTGCCTTATAAGTGTCGATCTGTCCATCTGCACCGATCTTTCTCTTAAAGATCCACTTGCACCCAATAGGTACAATACCTTCGGGCAAGTCTACCAAGTTCCAAACTTGGTTGGTGTACATGGACTGCATCTCAGAATTCATGGCATCTCGCCATTTCCCTGACTGAGGACAATCAACAGCCTCTTGGTAGGTCTTTGGATCATCATCCTCATCATAAGACATGCCTTCACTGATATGTCCAACATATCTTTCAGGCTGTCTAGGTACTCTACCAGACCTACGCTGAATGTGTGTATATTCCTGAACAGGTTCCGGAACCGATGTTTCACCTGGTGGACTTTGCACAATTTGTGGATCTAGAACCTCTTCTAGATCTACTTTACTCCCACTGTCCTCTTGGGTAAGGTACTCCTCTTCCAAGAAGACAGCTCTCCTGGCGACAAACACTCTTTGTTCACCAGGATGGTAAAAGTAGTACCCAAACGTTTCTTTTGGGTATCCAACAAACCTGCACTTATCGGTTCTGGATTCCAGTTTATCTGGGTCATGTCTCCTCACGTGGGCAGGACAGCCCCAGATTTTAACATGTTTAAAATCAGGCTTTCTACCCTTCCATATCTCATATGGAGTGGAAGACACAGATTTACTGGGAACCCTGTTCAGCAGATATGCCGCTGACTCTAGCGCATATCCCCATAAGGAAACTGGTAACTGTGAACGGCTCATCATGGATCGCACCATGTCCAACAAGGTACGATTTCTCCTTTCCGATACACCATTCATCTGTGGTGTATAGGGAGGAGTCCATTGAGAAAGGATACCATTGTCCTTTAAGAATTGTGTGAACTCTGTACTTAAGTATTCACCTCCTCGGTCTGACCGTAGGATTTTAATACTCTTTCCAGTTTGTTTCTCAACTTCATTCTTAAATTCTTGGAATTTCCCAAAGGCTTCAGATTTGTACTTCATTAAGTAAACAAATCCGAACCTTGAGTAGTCATCCGTGAATGTAATGAAGTATGAGTAGCCACCCTTGGCTTGGGTAGACATTGGACCACATACATCCGAATGTATTAGTTCCAATATGTCCTTGGCCCTATCTCCATGTCCACTAAATGGAGATTTGGTCAACTTACCCATTAAACAGGATTCACAAGTTGCATATGATTCATAATCAAATGGATCTAAGTATCCATTCTTATGCAACTTTTGAAGCCTATTCTCGCCAATGTGACCAAGCCTACAATGCCATAAGTAGGCAGTGTTCACACTATTCTTACTTCTCTTAGGAGAAACATCAACATGGAGATTTTCATAAGAGACATCAAGCAGATACAAACCATTCACCAAACTTGCTAAAGCAACTAGTTTATTTCTCAAATAAACTGAACAACTATTGTTCTCAATGGTAAACATGTATCCAATTCTGTCTAAACAAGAAACAGAAATAATGTTCTTAATGATACTAGGCACATAGTAGCAATCATCTAATAAAAGCAAATCTCCAGAAGGTAACTTGAGCTTCACTGTCCCCACAGTGTGTGCACCAACACTTGTGCCGTTTCCAAGCCTCAAGTTCACCTCGCCCTTGCTCAGCTTCCTTCTACTTGTCAGCACCTGCACATCATTGCAGATATGAGAAGCACATCCAGTGTCTAAAACCCAAGATGTAGAATCTCTAATAGACAAGTGAAGATCTATCATATAGATACCTGAAGCTTCGCCAAGCTTCTGCTTCTCCTGAGCCTTCATTGCAAGATAGTCCTTGCAATTTCTTTTCCAGTGCCCCTTTTTCTTGCAGTGGAAGCACTCGCCCTTTTCTTCTCCTTTGCTTATGTCCTTCTTTTGTTTCTGCTTAGACTGCTTCTTTGCATTGCCTTTCTTAAAGGCTTGCCCTGCTCTCCTCTTCTTGTTGGACTTTCCAACCATGAGAACAGTGGGCTTTTCCTTCTTAAGGTTGCCCTCAGCAGTCTTCAGCATGTTGAGCATCTCAGCTAAACTCACCTCAATCTTGTTCATTGTGAAGTTCACAATGAACTGGGAATATGAATCTGGAAGTGACTGGAGAATGAGGTCCGTGCTTAGTTCCTTGTCAAGAGGAAAACCAAGCCCTCGAGCCTCTCAATCCACTCTATCATCTTCAGCACATGAGTCTGTACTGAAGACCCCTCTGCCATGCGAGCTCTGAACAGGGCCTTGGATATCTCATATCTCTCCACCCTGCTCTGCTCTTCAAAGAGCTCCTGCAAGTGCTGCATGATGGATCTAGCATCCATGTTCTCATGCTGCCTTTGCAACTCATTGCTCATTGAGGCAAGCATGTAGCATTGGGCCAGAGTGGAATCCTCCTTCCACTTCGCAAACTCAAGCGTTTCCCCTTCAGGTGCATCAAGGGGTGGTTCAGCTGGGATCTCACCCTCCAGGACATAGGCAATGCGCTCAGACCTGAGGACAATCTTCAGGTTTCTGAGCCAATCCGAGTAGTTCGGGCCTGTCAATCTGTTGGCATCCAGTATGCCACGGAGTGGGTTACCTGACGACATTTTTGCCTATAAAGGAAATGTAAACACAATTAGCAGATGTTCATAATAATAATTAAATCTAGATTAGGACTTTAATCAAGATTAGCTCCCACTATTTTCCGGCAGACTGTATAACCCTCAGATATACAGAATGGGAGACACCGACGGTCTCCTAGTGGGGATCGGAATCTCACAGACTCATAGCATGATCTTGTGGATAGCACAACAAACCATACTATGATCTGAAAGCGGTCAACCCTTGACACTTGCAACTCTTGCAATATCCGATCTTATTTTGGCCCCTGAATTTTAATGACCTTGTGGATAGCACAACAAGTCATTAAATCCAGTCTAAGCAGTACCATCATTACGTAACGAGCATAGATTTGGATGTAGCCCTTGTGGATAGCACAACAAAGCTACACCGGTCCTCTACCCGTTTAAGGCATCATCATGCCATAGTTTTAGTCTGTCATCAGATTGACAAGCCTTGTGGATAGCACAACAAACTTGCCCGATCTAATGGCAATCCTAAAACTATAATGATGGAGGGCCACGTAATTCATTCTAAATGATTACGCTACGGCTTAAAATTTGAACGAGGAGGGATTTTGACATATTTTATCTTGGTCTCTATATCTGCGTGCTATTGATATATAGAATTTGGAATATCATATATTTAATTATATATATCATAGCACATTCCACACATATCAATATATGAAGAAAAACGATGGATGATCATGGACTTTAACCTAGAGTGGCATTACCAGAGCCAGTTGGTAATCCACAAATATGGTGAACAAATGGCAGCCCCGCATCTGATGCTTTAGCTTGATGTAACTTTATCTCCATGAAGGTCCTGCATGGTACTCTCCTCCATCTCCGCCAATCCGCTTCTTATAATTACAAGTAATATTTAAATTGGGCTCGCAGGCCCATAAATGTACATCAGATAATAATAAGAAACCTTGAACAAGTCAAGGGGAGTACATAACAGGAGGGAGATAGAATGTACAACCCGGATTTAATAGAGGGAGAGAGGGAGGCACGCAGTCCTCATAAATTACATCATTTGCCATTAACCATAACATTCATCACATGATATCTAAGTCCATGACCATCCATCCACACACATCACATGCATCAACAAGCAATTATCACATAATTACTTCTGAAATATTTTACTTCAAAAATATAATAATTATACTTTGAAAACCATTTAACTAAACAATTTAGCTAACATGGATATCATCTAATCAACATTAGATAAACGTCATTCACCGTTACTGCATGAAGTCGCCAAATGTACAGTTAATTAATTTAAAAATCACATTTCTAAATCAATTAACATGTCTTAATTAGATTAGAGGAAATAACTAAAACGGTTTCAGATTTCCTTTAAACTAATTAAGTAATGGGTCATATATGAAAAATAATTTACAGAGAGTTAAAACATTTTAAAACTCTTAAAACTAATTTTCATAATTTTCTGGGATTTTAAAACATTTTTCTAAATTTTTAAACAATTTAAAAACATTAAAAAATGGAAAAATGGGGGGGGAAGGGGGCGGACCGGTCCGGATCCGGCGCGGGCCGGATCCGGCCGCCCGGGACCCGCGGGGGTCCGCCCGCGACTTACCCGCGGGCGGACCCGCGCGCGGCCCGCGGGGGACCCGCGCGGGGTCACCCCCCCGCCCGATAGGGCCCGCGGCGGCTGGGGAAAACCCTAGCCGCCGCCCCCCACCGGTGCAGCGCCGGTGGGGCGCGGCCCTGCGCCGACGGCGCCGGCGGCGCGGAGGCCCGGCCCTCCGCCCCTAAGCACCCAGAAAACCCGGAAAAGCCCTAAAATCTGCAAAAATGCCCCATCTTGGACTGTCCAATCTGCACGACGGCGGCATCTTGCAGAGGGCCGTGTGGCCTCCACAGTGGGCCAAACGACGCCACAAAGGGTTCTCCGCGAAGCCCTTGGTACCAGGAACATCTTCCATGTGCCAAGCGGCAAGTGCACATCTCATGTGCGACCCACGAACACGTCAAACATGGCGACTCATGCACAACGCGAATCGACGAAAAACGCATAAAATATCATACACAGATGCCGATTCCGAACGTACCAGCAACCTGGCTCTGATACCACTGTAAGGTTTGATCGAGGGCGCAGCGGAAACGCGAATCCCAGGTAGATATCGTTGCCGGCGGTCGGATCGAACAAAAACGGAAAACCACGCACAGGCAGATCTCATCTTTACCTTTGCGGGGTTGCGAAACTCCCGAATCCGGGGAGGAGGTGGCGCAGGAGGCGCCGGTGCTTCAAGCCGTTCAAGTGTCCGGCCTCTAGACGTATCCACGCGAGCTCCGGACGCAGACGGGATCTCCTCGTTCTCCACGCGTCTCCCGGATCTCAGCTCCACCATGTGCCAGAGAGAGGAGAGAGAGGGGGGGGCGCCCTGGGAGAGAGAGAGGAGGGGGGCGGCCAGGGTTAAGCCTGGAGCTTGGCCCAGGGTTTAACTCTCAGCGTATATTTATAGACACCGCGGTTTTCACAAAAACCCAGTCATTGTCTATAAAGAACACCTTGCCCAGTCTGCTCGGAACTCTTATGCGTGTGACCCTCTAGGCCCAACTGCTAGTCCAGTTTTCAGCCCATTAAGCTCAATAACTCTTTATTGACTTATGGTAATTAATTAACATCTCATATTAATTAATTACACAATCAATTATCGTCTCACGATAATTGACCGGGCTTCCAATCAAGTTGGGTGCCAAGCAACACCACTTGATCCTGGAAAGCATTGGGGTTCAGCAACCCATTCAAGGAACCTTTTGTATCATCAGTTACCACGTGACTATAATCCTTCGCTCGTACAATGCTCCCGAGTGCACTTAGGGTATGGTCAACTGTCAAACCCTAATGTGTGTACTCACTTGGTTTAGATGCCGCATAACTATATCAGAAAACTCCTTTTCTGATAAGTAGTCTTGCCCTGGCCAGGGACTATCAGGCATCCTTCCGTAGAGCATTCACTCTCCTATTACCGAGAGCGAGCGATCCCATATTGACCACACAATCACCTTCGAAGGTATTCCGCTAGATCCGAACACTTAACTGATTAAGACCTCATGGCTAGAGATCTATAAGTCAAGGTCAAAACCCAGAAGTCCACCAACAAGGTGTCCTTGGTGTCTCAGGTCTAAGGACCAATCACGCCACTGTGACAATGAATCTAGCTGGTTGACAGTTAGGTAACATTACCATCCAGTGATTCATAACGGATCAGTTCAGTGAACTCATTCTCCAATGAGCACCTACAGATTCACCTTAGTGTCTCCACACAAGTGACTATGAGACCAGTCACCCTCATCATATGAGCAGGTGCAACCTGTACTAGTCTAACCGGATATTCAATGTCCTTCTTGAATATCCTCCGACTAAGAACAATTAAGAATATACGTTTAAAGGATATTAATCTCATTGTTATGATCTCATCATAATTAATATCCATTGCGTATATTCATGGACTTCATAATGAAACGATAAACGAATTACACATAATGAATATAAAAGCCTTATTATTATTATCAAAGAACAAGATTGTACAAGTTATGATTGGCTTGAGGACACCCATAACTAACAGTAAACACATAAAGAACCAGCTAACTGCGTACCCAGTACGCCAGTCTCAGAAATCACGTGCACTAGGTGCACTACAATACATTGCATCGCTCGATATCGTTAATATTCAATATAACAACATTTAAATAAATGCATGCTGGCGACAACATCAACTTCCGTCGATGAAATGTACACGGAAAGGTATCTGGCCGTCAATCTCCTAGCTGAAGAACCTGGCATCAATCGATATTGACGCCAAGATCTTCGGCTATCAACTCTCACAGAAACCCTAGGCCGATACCTCAGGTATTCTCGGCACTAAAATCAATAGAAAAACATGAGAAACCTTCCTCTAACATGCATGCATCTTAATCAAATTGAAACAACATGTTTCACTCGTTAAATTGCTCAAACCACCCCATTAACCCCACATGGAGTACCTTTACCAAAAACATAATTAACATGCAGATCTCATGCGTTCCAGATGCATTATCACAACCAGAAGGAACTAAAAGGGATCATTCCCTACCTCACGACGCACTTAACCTCCTAAATCCTCCCCGATTCGTGCCAAACCCTCCGCGAGCTCCTACGGAGATTACACCTCGCTCCGGCGTTTCCTTGCCCGATTCGCCACCACCTCACGTTCCACGATCCCCCAACTAGCCTTTTGCAACCATTGGAAGCAGTGGGAAAGCAAGGGTATGAAAATTGGGCGAGGGAGAGGGAGAACGGAGTGAGGGAACTGCCCTCGGGTAGACCTATATCCTGCAGGTCGCACAGGTTGGCGTCAACCCTATTGTCGTTTAGGGAACCGTCACAATAAACGTCCACAAAGCCCACCGTTAAGTTCATAAAGTTGACGTCACCTTCAATGGACGCCAACCAGTCAACGACCACACCTGGCCGTCAACCCCTAATCAACTACAGCAGGTCCTATCTTGTTTCAGGACCAAACTTGTGCGCACCACACATCCAAACCACACTGGCCTCACGATGGCCACCACAACCATTACACACATGATCCATAAGGATCCGAAAACACGCGACGTTACACTGTGTGTTGCCTATCTGTGGGGAGAGTTTGAGGGAGAGTGTGGGGGTGTGTGTTGGTGCTCCTTCTTCCTGGCTTGGTGTTCTTCTCCGGCATCACCTTCTCTCCATGGTGTGACTCTCCGTCGGCATGTAGGAAGGCGTTCGTGGCTCGTGGACGGTGTCTCCGTGGAGCTTGGAGCGAGGAAGAGGTGGCCATGCACACCCCAACGGGTTGGCTCTTCATTTTGAGGTAGGGACTCTTGTCTTCCTTCTAGTTCTACCATGCTAGGACCTCCAAACCTCTTCTCCAAGCCATTAGAACCATGCTAGGTTGTGCATGTGTGATTGATGCTCTCCTTGTGCTGAATGGGGGTTTGGGTGATGAGAGTTTCCATGCTTGCATGTGAGGTATTTGAGTGTAGATGCACATCCTTGGCATGCATGGGTGTTTATGAGGGTGGTTTGAGCTAATTTAACATGTTTACATCGTCCTACATGCTCCCCTCCCTTGGTGTTTTCCATATTTGTGGTGTATGGCTTGAGGAAGGTACTCTTGGGTGTGTATGTCAGTGGTTGCGACACGTTTGGTGTCGTGATCCAGATCGCGACAGCCCGACATGTTGCCTTCTGGTTGGGAAAGCGACGCCTACCCTGTCGCGTTATGGTCATGACAGGGTGGTCGTCACCTTCTTACCTGTTTTCCCGTGGGTTGTGGGAGGTCTCAGGTGGGGTCACCTGGACTTCTGTCTGTGGTCGCGACAATGCCCTTGTCGCGACCCAGTTCGCGATAGGTTCCCTGTCGCCTTCAGACCTAGGTCGCGATAGACACGGTGTCGCCTTCAGGTGGCGACAGGCCTTGCGTCGCCTTCTCAGATAGAAGAGTGGCTTGGCGACCTGTTCGGAGTTTTCCTTCCGCTGCGACTATGTTTCTTGGCACCTGTGCTGTTTTCTAGCACGGTCCTACTCTAGTCTTTCGCCCGGTGCTAAGCACTTATGGGCTTGTCTGTTGAGAGGTTGTTACCATTACCTGGACCCCCAGTCCCCGTGCGCCTGTTTGAGGAAGTTCTCCAGGTGCGGGCGAGCTTGAGTCTACGACTCTGGTAGCAGAGGGGAAAATGGTGGGGACAGCGGCGTAGAGTCGTTTGTAGAGCTCTCTTAGCTGAGTCTGGGATGCCGATGTGGTTTGGTGTTCTTCCGGCACAGATCAGCTAGTCCTTCTCACTACCTCACTCTACGTAGTTCCGGTACCATTTAGAGGGGTCAGGCATGGGATCGTAGTCCGACCAGACTACGACAGTTGTGGTTGCTTTAGTTCTGCATCTCACTCTTACAGGAGATGTTAGACATGGACTGGCGGTCGAGGGTAAGGCGCGTGGCACAACTGACCTGTTGACTAGTGTAGTTGTTCTGTGGCTAGTGTCTCTGTCCAGACAATTGTTTACTGTCTGTGTTTGCAGCCTTGGGTTCTTCCCAATGCCGCGGTTTACACGGGTTTCTGGTCCCAACGTTTAGCTAATTACACCGATGGCCGTGTAGTTACTTTACGCTTCCGCACTTACTCTATTAGTAGAATAGATTTACTCACTTTATTTAAATTATGCACATCTATATCTTTTCTGCTGTTAGAACCAATGGGAGAGTGGTAGTCCCTACTGGGCTTCTTCGTGAAGCTCATTCCCTCCTTTACAGGTGAGACTTCACAGCAGTACCCTCCGCAACGAGCTGAGGAGACAGGGCCCTAGTAGACGGCGTCTTCCATGAGCAGTGTTCCCTTGCACTTGTTACGTCACCCTCGGAGTATGTACCTAAGGGATCTGTTATCCCCTTTTTAATCTGCACTTGTACTTTGCTACTTTGGGACTGTACTAGATTTGTGCTTGTGTTGGATGCTTTTTCCTTCACTTGTTGGTACATCTTTAGTGTTTTTGTTGTTACTTACTCCCGTTCATATCTTGTTAGACTGGTCCGTAGCCCTTCCGGGTCTTCGGTCCCGTGGGTGGCGGTGGTGATGGTCGGATCCTTGGTGGGAGCCGGGGGTCCGGGCGTCGGGTTGTTACAAAAACACAGACCAACCCCCAACGAAGGGTAACAGGACTGACCACAAAGAATCAGTCCACCGCAACCCACGACAATAATACACCGGAGGACTACCCATTAAAGGGTAAAAACACCACAAGTGGAGGGTCACACAACACACCCTCCACGGAGCACAGCTCCACCACACAACCTGAAACACTGGCACACAATGTGCCACAACAACTAGCAACTCGCAAAGGATACAGGTACTTGAAACCACAAGATACCACAACAGTTGTAAAGCTCGAGTCAGAAGGAACGATGTCGCCACATGGGAACAGACTACTGGTTCATGATGCCAGTATCAAATCCCGACAACACAACATAAGAACTATCTCTCAGTCTCACAGTCAAGGACGAAAGGTCTAACTGCGGCTCCACAACCTCACTTCAAAGGTCAACAAACTGTGGAGACCAACCAACACCACACCTGCAGACCACACACAACTGCAGGCTCATGTCTGGCACCTTTAGAGACTCTGGCCGGAGCTCTCTAAAATGAGGCACTGGAAACACTGGACTAGTTGGGGACCAGTACGTCTACTAGTGTCTGTGGCCCCAACCACGAGCGGGCTACAAGCGACCGAGTACTCCCACAACACACAAGTCACTGCCCCTCTGCCGTCTTTCCCTCAGTCAGACGTACAACTCAAACACATGAGTGAGGGTGTCCAGGAAGACGACACAGACCTCTACGGTACACACAGTATCGGGACAAACCCCGAGCACAACAAACCACAACGTGTATGGCTCACACATACATTCTGGAATAGGCACTGGACCACCACACTCGGCTAACACACAAATCGTGTTGAACACTTAACGTACGCATAAAACCTTTACTCATAAACCACAATATCATATATTCTAAACTTGCTTATCATTGGTGATAATTGCATAATTGTTATAAATAATTGTGTAATTTTATTGACAAATAATTGATAATTTCATAAATTTCTATTATCATTCAATTACAAATGTGATAATTGATTAAATCTCTTTTGCGTTGTGTTTGCAGGATTAATGGGCCAAGAAATGAAGTTTTAAATGGGCCAATAGATTTAATTGGATCAAGAGAAAATAATGAGAGATTCTAGTTTTAAAATCTTCCCTCTCTCTCTTTCTTTTCAATTTTTAAAACTCCCTCTCATTTTTAAAATCACATCTCCTATTTTCCAAAAAAAACCCTCTCCTTTAATCTCTCCTCTTTCCTCTCTTATATCTATCTATTTTACAAATTTCTCTTCCTCTCTCTCATATCTTTTTACCTCCTCTCTCTCTCATTCCCTTTCCCCGGCAGCTCTCTCTCCTTCCTCTTCCTCTCTCTTTTCCCCTTCTCCTGCGAGCAGTCCTCCTCCTTCTCTTCTTCCTCTTCTTCTTCCTCTTTCTTCTTCCCTTCTTCCTCTCTCCCCATCTCTCTGGCCCAGTCTCTCTCTTCAGCAGAAGCAGCAGCAGCAGGCCACCGCGCCAGTCCGCGCGTCGCTTCCGCCTGCGCCCGCACCAGGCCACCCAGGCCCGCGCACGCCCCCGCCTGCCCGCGTAGGCAACCCGCCCACGCCCGCCAGGCCGCCTGCGCTGCCTGCCGCTCGTGCCCACGTCCCTACTGCCTGCCTCGGCCGCCCCGCGTGTGTCGCCCGCCTGCCCAGGTCGCCACCGCCACGCGCCCCCAGACCACGCGTGAGCCTCCCTGTCCGCCCGCGCCCTCCTGCCACGTGCTAGCCCCGCCTGCCCGCGTGCCTGCCGCGTGCCCCCTACGCTCCCTGCCTGCCGCGTGTCGCCTTCGCACACCCCCGCCTGCGCGAGCGCCGCCGCTGCCCCGCTCCTCGCGCGCCGCGTGCATGCCCCCCTTCTCCTCTCTACGTGCATGCATGTACGTAGAGAGGCGCGGTCCTCTCTCTCTCATCTCACGTCTCTGACCTCTCTCTCCTCTCTCTCCTCTCGCGTCTCTCCTCTCTTCTCTCCTCCTCTCTCTCTCTTTTCTCTCGCGTCTATCTCTCTTCTCTCTCTTGTTCTCTCTTCCTTCTTCTATTCTCTCTCTCTCTCTCGATTTTCTATTCTCCTAAATTGTGTTGTTGATTTAATTTTAATGTTTGAGCACTCTTTTGTTAAACTCTTTTGTTTGTTAGTGGAATTTAAATTTAAGCTTGGTTAATTTAGTTTCTTTCTATCTCTATTTCTCTCTTTTAACTACTCTTCTTAGATTAGATTTATTTATCAAATTAATCTTAGGATTTAGTTCTAAAATTTTCAACACATTTTTCTAATCAAAGAAACTCAAGATTTTCAAAGTTAATAATCTTTTTCCCCGTGGATTCGACTCGGTCTCACCACTTAACTATTGTCAGAATGTTTAGTGTAGGCCGATTATTTTAAGATTGTTAGTCATGTGTTTAACGACGCATTTGTGAGCTATCAATTTTTGGCGCCGTTGCCGAGGAATTAGATTTTTAGTTTTTATAATCTTGGTGTCTTTTGTATATATTCATGCTAACATTTTCTTTCTTTTTGTAGGTGTCAAATAAAAATTGAAAAAGCCTAAAAATTACAAAAATGGAGAATCTATCATAAATCTGTCACTGAAAGTAAGATCTGTAAGCAAAAGGGGCTGCTTTGAAAAAATCTAAAATTGCAGGGGAAAAAAAAAGGTAAGTTGAGGTGAGTTTCCTTCTCTATCTCATTCTTTCTATTTGTTTTAATTTCCAAAAGAACGAGAGATTGCGTTGGAGGTAAGTACCTTTAAAACCCTCTTGATTGAGTTTCCTTTTCCTAGTTGCCATGTTTAGATAATTAAAAAAAAAATCAATCACTTGAATCCAATCAAAAGATGTCATGTCAAGATTAGAAACTTTCCATCTTTAGGACATGCATCATTTAGACTTTCATCTTTAGGTATTTTTCTTTTTGAAAAGTTTCCTTTCTTGTCGAAGATTGCGGGAGGCAAGGTGAGAATTTTAAAACTTTCTTTAAAAAGCATGATCATGCATTGCCATGTTTGCATAGAACCCCTTGCTTGATTTTGTGGTGTGCACATCATTTCTAAAATATTTTAAGGGCAATTTCCTTAACAAGATAAGGTGGGGATTTGATCACCCTTCCTTAGCCCACAAACCACAATTTCCTGCATCTTTTGCATTCCCAAGCCTTAATAAAAATCAGTAAACATTGGCCTTAGGGTTCACACTGGGGTTTAGGTCCACTTGGGCCCACTACTTGGTTTTGGAAACTGGTGTCTAAGGTTAGAGGTTAAAAGGCAAACGCCTAAGTGGGAAAGTGGTTCTCTAATTAGGTCCCTACGAAAGTAGGGGGAGCCTCCCACTACCCCACCTCTTACCTGGTCAGTGGATATACCTAATAGTGGACTTAAGTTGGTCTAGGTCACTTTGTGAGAAATCTCACTTTCAAGTCTAAGATCTCTAAGTCAAATAGGGTAATTGTTTGAAACTTGTTTGTCTTTGTTAAAATTAAAAAAAAATCTAAAAAAAACATTTTAAAAAAAAATCTCTCTCTTTTCTCATTTGGTCCTAGTGCATGCATGGTAGGAGATCACAAAAACCTAATTTGCTAGGACCAATCCCAGAAATTGAGAGATTCTTTCATTTAAAGCTCAATCTTTTTCAAAATCAAATGGCTGAAAATCAAAATGGATTGTCAAATCATAATGGGGATAATCATGATCATCAAGAGCCTCCCAAACAAATGAAGGATTACTTCATCCCAAATCAATATCAACCTTCATCTTGTATTCATCTCCCACAAAATCAAGCCATCTAATATGAGATTAAATCCAGCACCATCCAAATGCTCCCATCCTTTTATGGAAATACCAATGAGGACCCTTACAAACACATAGATGAATTCCTGGAAATTTGTTCCACTGTCAAGATCCAGAACTTCACTGATGATGCCCTCAAACTGACTCTTTTCCCATTTTCTCTAAAAGAAAAGGCAAATATTGGTTGGGCACTGTGGGGAAAACTATTCGAACTTGGGCAGAAATGCAACAAGAATTCCTGAAGAAATTCTACCCTATAGGCCGAACCAATACCATGCAAAGGGCTATTACTGGATTTTCGCAATCACCGGGAGAACTAATTCATGAGTCATGGAAAAGGTTGAAAGAGATTTTAAGAAAATGCCCCCACCATGGTCTCTCAAAATGGCAAATTGTCCAAGCATTTTATGAGGGGTTGACTGAACAATATAGACAAATGGTGGATGCTTCATGTGGAGGGACATTCATGAGTAGAAGTGAGGATGAGGCTTATGATCTCTTTGAAATGTTGAGTGAAAACTCTATCAATCATGCCTCTTTATCCTCTTATGAGAGATTTGTTGGGCCATCCAAGCGGGCTGGGTTGTATGAAGTAAGAAATCGAGCTGAATTGGAACCCAAATTTGAGAATAATCTCATGTCCCAAAAGTGGAGAAAGTGGATACTATGGCCCAAACTGTTGCCTTTCTGGCTCAAAAGATGGACCAAATCTTGTCTAGGACCCATCAGGATCCTTTTGGCCCATCCCCCTCAAGCCCATATGTTGGCCTAGACTCCTATCATCAGGAAGTCTATAGTTTGTGTGCTAGTCCGGCCCACCACATTAATGAATGTCCAACTGCAGCTCAACTCCCTCCTTTCATCCAAGAACAAGTCCAAGAATAGGTCCAAGCAGCCCAAGGATTCTCCAAGCCCAATTTAGACCCATTTTCCAATTCTTACAATCCGGGCTGGAGAAATCACCCTAATTTCTCTTGGAAAAATCAACAAGCTCCACTTCAAAGACCTAACCCCTCCATGCCTCAAGTCTTGAAACAACCATTCTAGAACCATTTCAGGCCCAATCTAATCCTTAAAATGGCACTTATGCTAGAGGACCTCAGGTCCAATTCTCTCAGGCAACCCAATATCCTCCTCCCCAACCCAAGCAAGTCCAGCCCACCTTTCAACAACCCCCTCAACAGAATTTTGAAGAACAATTTAATCAACTCCAACAAATCATCTTGGCCCAACAACAACAATTGCACCAACAACAACAACTCTCGGCTACAAATCAACAGACCATGGCTAGGCTAGAAGCCCAAGTGGGCCAGATGGCTGAGACCACCATGAGAAGGGAAGTGGGCCAATTGCCTAGCCAACTTGTGGCCAACCCAAGGAACCAACCACCAGGCTTTGCTTCACAATCAGGCCTCCTACCTCAACTTGCCCAACAAGTCCAACCAAGAGGCCCACAGTTGGAGAATATAAAAGCCATTTCAAGCTTGAGAAGTGGTAAGGTGCTAAGTGACCCACATAAGGGTAAAGAGGTTGTGAATAATCCTACACAAGAAATCCAAGATGATACTAGTGATAGTGAAGAGGAGCCCATTCAAATTAAGTTGGGGGGAGAGAACAATGGGAAAGAGAAAGCTCATGAAGATCCAAATTCTTACCAACTAAAAGTACCATTTCCAAGTGCTCTAGTGTAGTACCCCGGAAAATCTATTAATTAAAAATTATGGATAAATTGAAATTTTATCTATTAATAAATTCAGGTAGATAAAAAGGTACGCATCATTATTGCATGCGTATAAACCCCTACAAAAATTTCGTAAAAATAATAGTTATACTTTAAATAATGTTCTCTAATGACCCATCATGAAATTTGGGCATGGAAAAATCATTTGGACTAAGTTTAAGAATTACGCGACTTATTATCATAATTAAGGAATAAGTCGGAGAACCCATTATTTTATGAGCTAAAGTAGATTATAAATTAAAATAAATGAATGAGTAGACTTTAAATAATTTATGATGATAGCCCATTATGATATTTGGACCAATGGACAAATCTTGGCCCATGAAAAATTCTCTAATAAAAGGATAATTAAAAATCTAATAAGTAAAGTAAGAATGTGGGATGTACAATTAGACTCATATGAGATATTGGGCCAAGAGTAAGAGACTAAATGATGAATATTAGAAATATTGGAATGAATAATATTTAATCAATTTAAAAATATAAAATTACTTGAATAAGTGTGATAAATAGATTTACATAAGGATAAATGGTGAATAATTGGAATTAAATCTATACCCATTAAGTCAAATTAGTAATGGGTTTTATTAATGGACCTAACATGGATTGTTGGGACAAAATAAGAAGAGCCCATCATGGGAAGGGAGTTAATTAAGTGAAATTCTGATTAAATATAGTAATAATTAGAAAAAAGGGATTAGATAAATACTAAATGACATATATAAATCCCTAAAAAGAGTCCTAGACTTATCCTAACTTATTACCCACGAAATTAGATCTCTCCCCAAGCCAATTAGTGGATAAATGCTAGAATAGGGAGAGATAAATGTGGAAATTCGGAGTTAATTAATAAATAAATTAAATAAGAGTGAGATAATGCCTAAAATGATGGTAATTATCCAAAATAAGACTTCTTACCTCATCCTAACCCCATGGCCACGAATTTAGCTCTCTCCCTTACCCAATTAGATAGATAATAGCAAGAAAAATAGGTGATAATTATGGAAATTCGAAATTTAATAGGAAATGAAGAGTTTTAAGGTGAAATGACTCTTGTAGCAAGTCATAGACACCCCAATCCAACCCTATCAACCTCAATTTCGTACTAAGACCTTTGGAGATGAAGAGGAGAAGTTCTGGAGGAAGAGCAAGGAGAGGAGGAGGCTTGGAGCTTGGTTTTCTGATTTTCGCCACCAAACTAGGGCATCTTCTTTACTGCAACAAAAGGTAGGCAATCTCTCAAGATAAAATCGTGAAATAATTACCCTAGGTAGAATTCATGTACCTCTTCAAAAGCCCTATGGCTTCGTTGTATTCCGCTCATCCATTTGGGCGAATTTAATTCGTGAAGTCCTGCTGTTACCATGAACTGAAATCTCATATTTTCTCTAATTCCCAACATGTACTTGCTCTCATGTCATGATAAATTCTCGTGTATACTGCATCTTATTATCTTTCAAACGCCCCTGGTCTTGCTCAATTTCAATCTCCCATGAGAGAGAATTAAATCTTTGAATCTCTGTCTGTTGCTTGTACCCAACTCTTCAAGTTTACCTTAAAACTCTGTGCATACTTGATCCCATATCATGATAAAATCTCAAAAATACTACTTCGTGTTAGCTTTCGAACGCCCCTAGCTTCATAATTTTTCATCATGTATACATCTCTAATTAATTTGTTGAACCCTAACTGCGCCTGTTTAGGTTACTGAAAAGTAACCCGATCAATACATATCTAAACCTTGTCTATTTTCAATAATCATTATGTTGATAGATAGATATATATGTCTACTTTAGTTTAAAACTGGTTTTGTTCTTTTTGGATTACCGTGCTATTTTATATGTAATTTAGAACGTCCATGTATCACAGAGGACTTGCTCTGGGAAAAAGGGAAAAAAGGGCAACCCACCTGGTATCGCGACGGCGCGATCCGCCGCGATATCAGTGGGGTCACGCCGGCTGAAGGCGTCACATCAAGAACGCGGCAGCATAAGCCGCCGCAATTCACTCCGGACCGGGCCAGACCGGCCAGGCCCCGTGTCGCGCCCGACCGCCCCGTCGCGACTTGAATCGCGACGGGTATGTGTGCCGCGTTTTCATGAATCCGACCAGAATTGAAAAATTATGCATATGCCCTGCTGTTTAAGCTTTATATCCCTTAATTATCCATGATTAACCCATGTTATAATAAATCGACTTGGTACGTTAATAAATGGCATTAACGACATAAATTTAATTATTTAAAATGACATTTGCACGACTTGTCACATCCTCAAGATTTCTTTGTACTTACACACACACAACATTATTAAATGTCATTTGACCTTGAAAAATTATGCAATAATGTATTCGGTTAATTAGCAAAATAAATGACTAAATTACCCTATTTTATTAAATATAATTGTTTCTGTTTTTACTCGCGCATTTTAAATACCGTTATCGTTTTCCCTTGGCTTCGAGCACTCGAGGCACGACGGACCCGTTTTCTATACACTTTTCTCTTGACTTGGACCACCTCTCCACCGGGAATACTCTCGACTGGACTAGAGAATCCTTGTCAAGACCTCCGTAAGATTTCTTGGCTTTGGCGCACGTCCTTAGTCAACGAGCTGGTTGTACCCCAAATCTCGATGCACCTTAGGGATCAGTACGATTGATGCCTTAGTGTATTCCTTCTTATCTTGGGTTCACACCGGACTACCTGACCCGTGTACCCGCACGGTTAAGGGGGCGGTTGTGACTTCTACCAGACTGCCGATACCCGACCTGGTGCCGTGCAACCGTTACTATCGTGTGTTTCTCGTCATTTTACGGAATTGTCCCTATCTCATCTACTATCCGATACTTTCATCTGTTCACGTTCTCTCTACACTCTTGTCTAGTTCATCTACTACTCTCATCTATTCTTGGTACTCTACTTGGCCATCAATTGATTGTCTAAGATAACAAACATGACTATGCTAGGCAACATTATAAGGGCCCGATCTGGTCCTTGGGAGGAGCACCTGAAGGGCTATAACTCGCGGGGATCTAATGATCAGGTGATGGCATACACCAAACGCATGACTATCAAGATTTAATCTAAGACAATCAATCAATCAATCACAATACTAGACTTTCTCGGTTGATAAAATGATCAACCAAACACACGTTACTTGCTATTGTGACTAGTGCACTGTTGTGCAACCATACCGCTATCTCGTTACATGGTCAGTTCTTTATCATCCTAGTTTTGCAATAATCTTTTGAAATGTATTACCGTTCACTTGTTATCTTGTACTATTACTCTCTTGACTATACTTGATCGTTCTCTCTAGTTGACCTACTTTACAAGACATTAATCACTTAAAGCATGCTTGTTTACATGAGATATTAAGTCCTACTGAGCGTTATCACTCACCCTTCGTTATTTGTCATTGTGTTTTCAAGTAAGTCAGATGATGACCTTACACACATCAACGGGAATGGACTGGAGTGATGAGCGACCTGGAGTCATAGCGATGGAATGCTTTAGTATCATAGAGTCTAGATAATTAGTTGCTTAGTTATCATTTCCAATGTAATGATATTATTGAGCCCTATGTTTTAGCTCTGAATTAGTGATTGTAATAATTTAGATGAATTATCAATAAAATGAGGTTTTTATTGTAATTATTGTTCATTAGATGCTCTGATATTTGCGAATGTATGCGCAATTTACGTTACCATACACGTTGTTCATGCCACCCCAATTTATTCCGCTGCTAAATTGGCGGGGCATAACATCTAGAATCAAAGCCCATTAAGAAGAAGAAGAAGTCGGTCCAAGATGAGGAGTTGTTAGAATTGTTCCAACAAGTCCACATCAACATTCCATTCCTTGATGCTATCAAACATGTTCCGGCTTATGCTAAATTTTTGAAAGATTTGTGCACTCCACGAAGGGAATCTAAGACTGCAATTCAGAAAATCTGGCTCTCTGAAGATGTTAGTGCAGTCTTGACAAACCACCTCCCTAGGAAGCTGAAGGACCCTGGTGCCCCCCTCATTTCATGTGATATAGGTGTATAACTTTCGATCGTGCCCTTCTTGATTTAGGGGCGAGTGAAATCTTCTCCCCACCTCATTTATGAACAATTCAACATAGGGGAACTCAAGCCTGCTTCCATCATTCTGTAGCTGGCTGATCGTTCAGTCAAGACTCTACGAGGATTGATAGAGGATGTGATTTTTAAAGTGAATTATTGTTATTTCCCCGTGGACTTTCTCATCCTTGATATGTCTACCAACCAGGAGTTGAACATACTCCTATCATTCTGGGTCGTCCCTTCCTCGCCACTGCCAAAGCCAACATCAACTGTGATATGGGGATGATGGACATTTCGTTTGGGGGATAAAGGTCTCTCTTAATGTGTTCAAAGCCTCTAAATATCCAGATCAAGAAGAAGGTTGTCATTCTATTGACATTTTGACTGAGTCTATTGATAATGATCTGGATGTTGACCAACTTGAGGAGACCAATGCTTTATATGATTCACCACTCCACCCTACTCTTTAGCCAAAGTTGAGCCTTTGCCAGCCTTGCAATCTGAACATGCTCTTCCATCACTTCAAAGCCCTCCAAATCTTGAGCTTAAACCTCTTCCAGACTCTCTTAAGTATGTATTCCTAGGCCCAAACCAAACTTTGCCTGTTATCATTGCCTCCAACCTAAGCCCTACCCAAGAAGCCCAATTGATAGAAGTCTTAGGGGAACATAGAGGTGCCATAGGTTGGACAGTGGTCGACCTTAAAGGGATCAGTCCATCTATTTGTATGCACCATATCTACTTAGAGGACAATGTGAAACCAAGCCGGGAAACACAAAGGAGGTTAAATCCCAACATGAAGGAAGCGGTGAAGAAGGAAGTAGTGAAGTGGCTAGATGCTGGAATTGCTTATCCAATATCAGATAGCTAGTGGGTCAGCCCAACCCAAGTGGTTCCCAAGAAGTCTGGGCTGACAGTTGTGAAAAATGAATAAGGGGAGGAAATACCCACTAGATTGACCACGGGATGGAGAGTGTGCATAGACTATAGAAAGCTCAATGCCATGACCAAGAAAGATCACTTTCCACTCCCATTCATGGATCAAATTCTTGAGAAACTAGCGGGCCAGCAATTCTTCTACTTTTTGGATGGTTATTCTGGGTACAATCAAGTGGCAATTTACCTAGAAGATCAAGAAAATACTACTTTCACTTATCCTTATGGCACATTTGCTTTTAGGAGAATGCCATTCGGACTTTGCAATGCACTAGCCACTTTTCAAAGGTGCATGATGGCAATCTTCTCTGATATGGTAAGAGAATTCCTTGAGGTATTTATGGATGATTTTTCTATATATGGGGATTCATTTGAAAAATGTCTGAAAAATCTAGAGAAAGTATTGGCTAGATGTGTGGAAACGAACTTGGTACTCAGTTGAGAGAAGAGCCACTTCATGGTTCGAGAGGGCATAGTCTTGGGCCACATTGTGTCTGAGCGGGGTATTGAGGTAGATAGGGCCAAAGTTGGCCTCATTGCTGATCTTCCTCCTCCAACCTCTGTGAGACAGATTCGTTCATTTCTTGGCCATGCCGACTTCTATCGCCGATTCATTCAAAACTTTTCCAAAATTGCCCGCCCCTTAACTCTTCTCCTAGCAAAGGATGTCCCATTTCACTTTGATGATGCTTGTTTAGAAACATTCACTACTTTGAAAGAGGCTTTGACCAAAGCTCCCATTCTTCAAACTCTTGATTGGTCATTGTCCTTTGAGATCATGTGTGATGCCTCTGACTATGCCATAGGTGCTGTTTTGGGACAAAGAGTTGATAAACGTCCTGTGGTGATCTATTATGCGAGTCGCACCCTCGCCGATGCTCAATTGCATTACACCACCACGGAAAAAGAACTTCTTGCTATAGTCTTTGCCCTTGAAAAATTTCGATCTTATATTTTAGGGGCGAAGGTTATCATCTACTCAGATCACTCTACTTTTAAATATCTCTTAGCTAAGAAGGACTCCAAACCAAGACTCATCAGATGGATCCTTCTTCTTCAAGAGTTTGATTTGGAGATTCGGGACAAGAAAGGAACTGAAAATGTTGTTGCTGATCACCTATCCCGAATTCTCATCCCTGAAAGTGCTCCAATGCATGATTCTTTCCCTGATGAACACCTCCTTGCAATTTCTCATAGGACAGCCCCTTGGTATGTTCACATTGTCAACTATCTTGATGTGGATCAAATTCCTGAAGGATGGTCAAAGAATGAAAGGGATCATTTCTTCTCTAATGTCAAACACTATTTTTGGATGACCCGAATTATTTTTCATGGGTCCTGATCAAGTCATTAGGAGGTGTGTCCCCGAGGAAGAACAACAAAGCATCTTAAATTTTTGTCACACTCTAGCTTGTGGGGGACACTTTTTGGGGAAGAAAACTGCTGCTAAGGTCTTGCAAAGTGGGTTTTACTGGCCCACATTGTTCAAAGATGCTTATGAATTTAGCAAGACATGTCTTAGATGCCAAGCTGTAGGCAACAATTCTAGGAGAGACATGATGCCACTCAACCCCATTTTGGTGGTAGAAATTTTCGATGTCTGGGGAATAGATTTCATGGGCCCATTCCCTTCATCCTTTGGCAATGAGTACATCCTTGTGGCTGTTGATTATGTGTCTAAATGGATTGAGGCCATTGCCACCCGCACCAATGATCATAAGGTTGTCATGAAATTCGTGCGTAGGAATATCTTCTCCAGATTTGGGTGTCCTCGGGCCATCATAAGTGATGGGGGATCTCACTTCACTCATTCCCAATTTCGAGCTTTGCTTAAAAGATATGGGATAACTCACAAGATTGCTACCCCCTACCATCCCCAGACCAGTGGCCAAGTGGAAGTGTCCAATAGGGAGATCAAGAACATTCTCCAAAAGACCGTTAGGCTCGATAGGAAAGATTGGTCAGAAAGATTGGATGATGCTTTGTGGGCCTATCGGACTGCATATAAGACTCCCATTGGCATGTCTCCCTACAAGTTGATTTTTGGTAAAGCCTATCACCTCCCTGTTGAGTTAGAGCATAGGGCTTATTGGGCCATTAAACAATTCAATCTTGACTTAGCCCAAGCTGGATCACATAGAGCCCTCCAACTGCATGAGCTTGAGGAATTGCGCAATGAAGCCTATAAGAATTCCAAGATATATAAAGCCAAGACCAAAATCTTTCATGACAAACACATTTTGAGTAAATCCTTCCATCCTAATCAAAAGGTCTGGCTCTTTAACTCTAGGCTGCGCTTATTTCCAGGTAAATTAAAATCTCAATGGGACGGACCATTCATTGTTGTCAAAGCCTTTGACTATGGTGCTGTTTAAATTCTTGATCCTAAAAATGGCCAAACTTCCACTGTTAATGGTCAACGTCTCAAACCTTACTTGGAAAACATGCACCTCACACCCAAAGAATCCATTCCTCTGAATGACCCTGAGTAGATGCATAAGGACTGCATGTTGTCTGGCTGAAGACATTAAACTTAGCGCTTGTTGGGAGGCAACCCAATATGTTTAGGAGATTTAACTTATTTATTTCTTCTTTTCTATTGTGTTCTAGGTTTTGGGAGGCCCATTATCCTTGATGAATGAATTGAGCAAACCGCCTTCATTAAAGATATTAGGTTGTATCTCTCCTTTCCTAACTTCTGATGACTTTATTATCTGTTTCCATTGAGGACAATGTCATTCAAGTTGGGGGGGAGGGAAAATTATGAAAATCTTTCGAATTTTAAAATCTTGCTAAACATCTCAAACTTCATGTATCATTTTTCATGCAAGAAAAGAATACCTCATTTTAGAATGATTTTACTCTGAGTATATACTTGTGCTAGTGGTAAGTTAAAGGATGAATTTTGTGGTTATGTTCTTAGCATTTTCCTCAAAATACATTTGAAATTTTATTGAACCTACACATATGGATTAATTGATGAATAAGTGTCATTCATGAGGGTGATGAGAGTTTTACCTAATACTCAGGTTGATGATTGATATTCTACACTCTTATTGAAGACTAATCGTGGGGAAAAAGCTACCTGCCTGCAAGTCATAAAAAAAATGAAAATGAAGAAGGAAATCCTTAGCTTAGTAACCGGGCTTCAGCACCTCAAGAAGTGTAGAAGTTCGCATCAAACAGTGAAAGAATATCCAAGTTTACAAAATATAAAAAAAAAAAGACAGAGTGAAAGCTACCTGTAATTCGAGGATTGGATTTAAGGAGTGTAGAGTTGATATCATCTCTAAGTAATAGGTAAAAAGCCCATACACCATCTTAGTAATGTCTATTAATCACAAGCACATTCACAAAGGAAATGATAATTTTAAGTGTATCTTGAGGAACTGTCTAATAACATGAACTGACATATTTATCTTTGACACTTGCCACTAGAACTGGAAATACTTATGGTGGATCAGTCTCATCTCTACTTTCTTATCATGAAATATGATGTTTTGAGTTCTTGATTAGTCCCAATTATTTACTTGTGTGCATTGCTAAGGGACTAGCAATGAGTAAGTTGGGGGATGTGATAATTGCATAATTATTATAAATAATTGTGTAATTTCATTGACAAATAATTGATAATTTCATAAATTTCTATTATCATTCGATTACAAATGCGATAATTGATTAAATCTCTTTTGTGTTGTGTTTGCAGGATTAATGGGCCAAGAAATGAAGTTTCAAATGGGCCAATGGATTTAATTGGATCAAGAGAAAATAATGAGAGATTCTCGTTTTAAAATCTTCCCCCTCTCTCTTTCTTTTCAATTTTTAAAACTCCCTCTCATTTTTAAAATCCCCTCTCCTATTTTCCAAAAATCCCTCTCTTTTAATCTCTCCTCTTTCCTCTCTTCTATCTATCTATTTTACAAATATTCTCTTCCTCTCTCTCATATCTTTTTACCTCCTCTCTCTCTCATTCCATTTCCCCAGCAGCTCTCACTCCTTCCTCTTCCTCTATATTTTCCCCTTCTCCTGCGAGCAGTCCTCCTCCCTCCTCCTTCTCTTCTTCCTCTTCTTCTTCCTCTTTCTTCTTCCCTTCTTCCTCTCTCCCATCGCTCTGGCCCGGTCTCTCTCTTCAGTAGAAGCAGCAGCAGCAGGACACCGCGCCGATCCGCACGTCGCTTCCGCCTGCGCTCGCACCAGGCCACCCAGGCCCGCGCACACCCCCGCCCACGCCGCCAGGCCGCCTGCGCCGCCTGCCGCTCGCGCCCACGTCCCTGCTGCCTGCCTCGGCCACCCCGCGCACGTCGCCTGCCTGCCTAGGTCGCCACCGCCACGCACCCCCAGACCCCGTGAGAGCCTCCCTATCCGCCCGCGCCCGCCTGCCCGCGCGCCTGCCGCGTGCCCCCTGCGCGCCCTGCCTGCCGCGCGTCGCCTTCGCACACCCCCCACCCACACGAGCGCCGCCGCTGCCCCGCTCCTCGCGCGCCGCACGCACGCCCCCCTTCTCCTCTCTACGTGCATGCATGCACGTAGAGAGGCGCGGCCCTCTCTCTCTCTCCTCTCACGTCTCTCATATCTCTCTCCTCTCGCGTCTCTCCTCTCTCTCTCCTCTCTCTCTCTTTCTCTCACGTCAATCTCTCTTCTCTCTCTTGTTCTCTCTCCTTCTATTCTCTCTCATCTCTCTCGATTTTCTATTCTCCTAAATTGTGTTGTTGACTTAATTTTAATGTTTGAGCACTCTTTTGTTAAACTCTTTGTTTATCAGTGGAATTTAAATTTAAGCTTGGTTAATTTAGTTTCTTTCTATCTCTATTTCTCTCTTTTAACTACTCTTCTTAGATTAGATTTATTTATCAAATTAATCTTAGGATTTAGTTCTAAAATTCTCAACACATTTTTCTAATCAAGAAACTCAAGATTTTCAAAGTTAATAATCTTTTTCCCCGTGGATTCGACTCGGTCTCACCACTTAACTATTGTCAGAATGTTTAGTGTAGGTCGATTGTTTTAAGATTGTTAACCACGTGCTTAACGACACATTTGTGGGCTATCAGTCTTGACATGACCTCCATAGCAACCACACACCACTATACACACAAACCACATTACCCTAACTGCCATGATAACATAATTAACATGATTAACATGGATAACATAAACAACATAACTCACTAATTAACCATAAACCAAACCATTATCGCTATAACATACTTTTACTAACATTAACCAACTTAAAACATCACCAACATGACCATAAAACAAAAGCTAGGCCCAAACCAGACCATCATAGCTCAACCTACACAAAACACACCTCAGAAGCTGAATCGCGACTAATACAGACGTCGCCTTCAAAATGCGACGACCCTAACGGTCGTGATTCCAAACTAAATGTGACAGGGCACAGTGGCGTGATAAGGACGTGACGGATCGACATGTCACGACTGCGCCCACCAACTCAGTCAAATGCAATTCGCGACAGAGCCACCCGTCGCCTTCAAGGCAATCGATACAACCTTGACAGTCGGACTGTAAATTGTGACAGACGACATCGACACATTTACACCAGTTGGTTGAAACACCAGAAACATGACCATCCAAAGCGACGCGTTCACCCTAAGAATGCAGGCGGTCAAACAGGCGCGTTAAGAATGTGATGGAACCAGTCGTCGCGTTCACAACAAAATGCGACGGACAAGACGGTCCCCTTTTCAGGCAGACCGCCGAACCCCTTCTACCTCGGGAAATTCATTCCAAATATCAACTATACTACAATTTAAATCTTTAAACAATAAATAAATAGTAGCCCACCAACATAGCATGATCTACTAAACTTCAAGCCATTCTAATTAAACAAAAACACAAGGGAAATCTCCCTACCAGCTCGAAGACACGTAGAACGTGAAGAACGCCACACCACCGACAAGTCCACGCTCCAGACGTCCTCCTCGCGTGGAACCCAAGCCGAACCAACTACCAGCCAGCTGAAAACGCTAAAAGAGCCACCAAAACTCCCCTCTACAGCCAGACAGAGCCACCCCTGCTCTGTCTGGCCTGAAACAAAGCAATAAATGCATAGTCAAAATCGCGACAGAGGTAGACGTCGCTGTAGACACCGTCGCGTGGTCCATCGGGGACCCCATGCGTTTAAATCCACAAAGAGGGTGGTGATAAAATAAAGGAAAATGAACGTGATCGCCAAGTGCACGTGGGCACCGAATGGAGACGCACGGCGAGGGGTACGGGATGGAAGCAGTGATCGCGATGTGTACCTTTTTGGCGGGGAGATTGCGCGGGGGATGATGTGGGTTCTATCTTCCTCTACGAACACGGCCGACCGCGGTAGATGGCGTTTTCCATTTCGATTACCCTGACAAAAGACAAAGAAAACAAAAAGGGATTAGTCAATACGACGTGTAGTATCGAATCCCAAACGAATAAATAAAATGAATAAAATGGGGAGGACTCACCGGATGGTGGTTTTAAACCCCTAAAATGTAGGTGTGTGTGTATGCATGCATGTGTGTGTAAAAGAAGTAAAATGGGCCATGTGGGGCCCAGAGGAGATAAATGCAAAGACAGGAAAAGGGAAGGGGGTGCTTCCCCAAACGTTGTTGCGGCGTGACGGGCCGTTGCCGGTTGGACGGAGAGGAGGAAGAGGAGGAAGACGTCATTCGCCTCGCTCGTGGAATGGAAGGAGACGACGGCGCTGGACTCCGAGGAAGAAGAATGGATCAGCGAGGAATAGCTCGGAGTCGAGGCGAGGATCCGACAGAGCTTCGCCACTTCGTGGAACCCCCCCCCCCCCTCTACAAATGACCCTCGGGGGTCAATTTATAGGGGTGAAAACTTGAATCGCGTCCAATCATGAAGCCGCGATTATGAATTAAATTGCATCCGGGCGGCAGGCCGCAACTTGAATCGCATCGGGCAAGCGCACCGCGACTTGATTTAAATCGCGTCTGGGCGGCGAGCCGCGATTCAGAAAGTCAACTTGATGAGACAGAAGTCTAACTGCTGTCAATGTCTCTGAATCGCGTCCTGTCAGGACGCCGCGATAAGGAATGGAATCGCATCCGCTATGGCTGCCGCGACTTGAAACACGGCGGCCATGGCCGATGCGATTACCTTAGAGGCAATTTCTGAGGCAATCAGTTCATCTGCTGATATGAAAATTGATTTGACCTTTCTGAATCGCGTCTGGGTGGCAGGACACGATTACAAGATTTTCTGATGATTTTGCAGCGTAGGCTCTCGGAGACCGCCGCCAGGGGCGCTGCCCCCCGGAGACCCCCGCCAGGGGCACTACCCCCGGACCCCCGCGACCTGACCACGCAGGTCGATCCGCGACCGAACCACCTTGAAGCGATGGAGAAGCACCCGGGAAGAAGAATGGGTGAGATCCAGAAATATTGTAAAAACACTATTGCGAGGCAAAAAAGAGGGCCATTGTGGCATTATGGTGCAATATGAAATTTGCCCGTGGTGGAGCCAAAGTTGTGTGTCTACAGTCGCATTTACAACACTTTAAACGTGACAGACCTGCCGTCGCCAATCGCGCTGCGCCACAAAAGGTAGTTCGGTAAATCGCGACGGGTGTAGCCATCGCGTTTAAAACGCGACAACATACTTTGTCCCCTTCTTCACCAGAAAACTGCAAGCCTTATGGGCCAAAACCTAAGGCTACAATACCCACATAATAACCAGAAGCCACAACCAAGGCCCAATGACCCCACATTGGCCAAGGGCACCACACCGTGTAACATCCTCCTTTCCGTGGTCAGCCACCTTCTGATGAAGATCGCGACGTATCGGGCTGTCGCCTTCTAAAGGCGACAAGGTGGTTGTCGCGTTCTTGTTAGGAACGCGACAGGCATGTGGTCGCAATCAGCCTCTGACCACAGCATGCATTTTTGTCGTCTTGCTGTCGGGACAGATGGGCCAAATGTCAACCACTGACAACATGAAGGCGACATGTCAACTGTCGCGTGTAGACACGCAAATTTGGCTCCACCGCGGGCAAATTTCATATTGCGCCATAATGCCACAAATGGCCATCTTTTGCCTAACAAGAGTGTTTTTCTAATATTTTGGATCTCACCCTTTCTTTCTCGGTGCTTCCCCATGTGGTTCGGTCGCGGGGGTCTCCGGGGGCAGCGCCCCCGGAAGCTAAATTTGATTAAGGCACAACTTCATTAATTCGCGTCCACTACAGTGGACGCCTTTTAAATGCGGCGGTCATGGTGGACGCGGTTTAGGTCCTTAATGCGACGGTCAAAGCCAACGCATTTAAGAGCCTTTTCTATCACATGTTCTAATTGGAAACGCGTCTGCCTAACACGACGCGATTAAAAGTCAAAAGGCTATGGCCCCAGAAGTCGCCGCACTTGAGGGCCTACATCGTGCAATCATGAGATAATCCTGAAAACATGTCTGGGTGGCACGACGCGATTTAGAAAGTCAAATCAGCGCATTTATGAGCCAATTGCCTCGGAACCATGCATACTTTAATCGCGTCTGGGCGGCCCACCGCGATTCAAATCGCGGCGGCCTGTACGGACGCGATTCTAAACATAGCCGCAGGCTACGGCCATTATGCGCCTGTCACATCGGTTTGACTTTCTTAATCGTGGCCATCCGCTCGGACGCGATTCAATTCATAATCGTGGCTTCCTTTTTGGACGCGATTCAAGAATCGGTTGCCTATAAATAGACCCCCGAGGATATTGTTTCAAGGGGGATTCCAGAAGCGGCGAAGCTCTACCGGATCGGTGCCTCGACTCCGAGCCCTCCACGTCAATCCGCCCTTCTTCCTCAGAGCCCGGCGCCGCCATCTCCTTCCATTCCACGCACGAGGCGGGGAGCGTCTTCCTCCACGTCCTCCCTTCAACCGGCAACGGCGCCGACACGCCATTCGTTTTGGGGAAGCACCACCCCCCCTCCTTTTCTATTTGCATTTCCACTTCCTCCGAGCCCCACGTGGCTCTTTATGTTTTCTTCTCCTCCGGGCCCCACGCGCCCCTTTTACTTCTTTCATACACACACATGCATGCATACACACACACACATACCTAATTTAGGGGTTTAAAAGCCACCACCCGGTAAGTACGCCTCCATGTTCTTCTATTTTTTTATTTTATTTATTTTGGATTGATACTACACACATGTGGCTAATCCCCTTGCCTTTTCTTTGTCTTTTTCCTTTTCAGGGTAATCAAACGAGGAAATGCCCTCTACCATGGCCGGCCGTGCTCGTGGAGGAAGAGAGGACCCACATCATTCCCGCGCAATCTCCCCACGCTCTAAAAGGTACGCTCGCGATCACTCTTCCATCTCGCACCCCTCGCCATGCATCTCCATTCGGCACCCTCGCGTGCCTAGCGATCACGATCTTTTTCTTTTTATTTTTATCGTCTTTTCCACTCCATATCACACACACACACACATAAACACTATTCACCCCCCCCCCCCCCCCTCTTTCTTTGTGGACCGGAAACGGTATCCACAAATTGGCGATCACGGTGAGACCTCTTTTGCGCTTTCCCTTTTGATTAGCCCCTCCCTTCGTGCCCCACGTGGCACTCTCTTTTTACATTTATTGTATACTATGCTGCATGTGTGTATGTCTTAGTTTTTATTTTTATTCCCTATACATGTCTCTCCCTTTACTGCTTTGTTTTTGATCCTCGGGTTGCCACTGTAATCGCGTCCACTACAGAGGATGCGATTCAATTTGATAACACGGCCGGTTAGTCGGACGCATTTCTATTTTCTATCACAGCGGCAGAGGCCGATGCGTTTCTGCCAGTAGTCCACAGGGACCAAGCCCTGACAGCCTTCTAGGGCTCTCAGTTCCGCATCCGTGTGACTGGACGCGATTTGTGATTTGCGTCTGCTATGCCGGACGCGATTCACAGTGCTGACAGAAACGCACCCCTTCTGTCATTTTTGTTATAAACTGTGCATGCAGGGCATTATTGCATTGGTCGGGGACCTCCTTCCCTCATATCCTAGGCTCCACACACCTCTCTTGGTAAGGGCAACCTCTCCTTTGGGCATTCCGTCTCATTGGACTAGGGAACATTTGCTAAGAGCCCCGTAAGACTCTGTACCCCGTGGATTCCCTCACGACGGACCGAGCTGGCGGTACCACTCCGTTTACCCGGGTTAGCTATCCTATTGCGTGGTGAGAGGTGATTTTAGTTGTGCCCCGAAGTATTCATTTTCTACCCAACTAGAATATCACCTGGAGTGATACATCATTTTTCAATCCATTAATTAATTTTGAAACTCCTAAAAAACAAGTGTTAAGCATCATAACTTGTTTGAACCATCTTTTATTGATTTACATTATTGTTCAACCTGTTTGATTGCTTGCTTGATTAAAATGGGCTCATATTATCATGCCGATTTTTGTTATGAGGACTATGAGGATAATGTCAGATCCCCATCTTTCCAGTCCCATGTCAGTCCATTTCACCACCGTGAGGGACAGTCTTCCACTTTCTACGGTCATGTGTGCATGCTTCGCACTGATCAATTTGATATTCCCTCACATTTGCCCCCAATCAGAACCCGGCAAGAACCTTCCCCCCACCATGATTCCATTGTACAAACTGTCTTGAATGCACTTGATCAGCTCACCCTTCAACAACTCAATCTGATACAATCTTTGGTTGAGGGTGTGACTCCTTCCACGACTCCTTCCCCTTCCCTAGGCACCCACCTTTGTACATTCCGGCGACTTCACCACATCCCTTTGTACATTCTTCATCACCTCGGCCCCTTGGCCATTTGCACTCTCGTGCCCCGGTCCGTACAGACCGTCCTTTGGGAAGGCCCATTATTTCACGACCACCCCCATGTACTCCCTCACAGGCCCAGCAGCCACCCACTTCTCTCGAAAATGCTCTTCTCTAGAAATTGAACCATCTGGAGAGTCAAATCAATAAGCTGTCCAATCCTATGGGTGACCCCGTTGCCGCCATGCCGGCTCTCCCAAAATTTATATTCATCCTTCGGAGATGCCGTCGTACCAATTGTACAATGGCACGGGGAACCCCTACCTTCATGTCAAGGAATTCGTCTATGAGACTTCCCGTTGGCAACGTGATCCTGTCACGTTAGCATATTTATTTAGAAAGTCTCTTGACGGCCCTGCGCTCGAATGCTTCTACTCTCTAGAACCAAGTGAGGTAGGAGACTTCTGCTCCCTTCATAAAAATTCCTTCAGAGATACAAAGACCGCGTCAGCCCCTATCTCTCTATCACGGATCTAGTATCCGATGAGGGCCAACGAGGCCTTTGTACAATTTGCTGACCGTTGGAGGTCAATGGCTGCTCAATTGCAGCGTGAGCTCTCAGAGTCAGAGTAAATCAAAATAATAATTTCAAACTCTACTCCGAGGTTCAGGCACATTCTGGCCATGAACCAGATCACTACAATGGAAGAGCTCTACGAGCGGGGATGTTACATTCAGTCCCATCTGATAGACTCTCCGATCGTAGACCTTTTTGATCAAATTAAACTGGGAATGAACGGATCAGTGGACGCCTTCCACCATCCACCTCGCCACCATAGAACATCCATCTCATATACACCTCCTCAAACTCCCATTTACCACGACATGCCGCCACCCAGGCGTCCATTAATTCGTCCTCCCCAGACCCAGCAACCTCCAACAGGGCCCTACGATGCCCCTATAAATGAAGAAGCTCCTGCACCTTATGTTGCACCTGCTCCGGAACCCGTGCCAGTTCCCGTACCTCCACCACAACAACCACTACCTCCTCCTCAATAGCCTCCACCTCCACCACGGCCTGTCGCTCGGGCCGAGGTTGCCTACATCCAACCCCTCCAGGAAACCACTTGGTGTTACGACGATGAACCTTCCCAGGTCATGTTCGTATGCCACTTACCTACACCTCCTACAATACCATCCACTATCATCAAACCCTCCATCATTAAACCAACCATTACACCCATTATTACACCAATCATCACACCTCCCATTACGCCAACACCCCTGGAAACCCAAACCGAGCAAATTTTCCCCTCCATACCTACTACGCCTCCACAGGCCATACAACCCTCCACTACACCCACCATATCCACCCCCATCCAACGGAGCGGGTGCACCCCTTTGAGGAGCGACAATCGCCGTCAGCAAAAGAAGGAAGCCCCGGGACCGGGCATGTTATTCAAATTCCGAGAATACATCCCTCGCATGCCGATCATTGTTTCTATACTGGGCATTTTCATTGCGCGGGAGTCCTCCCTCCAATCATGGCCATCAAGAGGCCTTCTCATCATATGCCAATCATTCTGGTTGCCAACGCCAAGTGCCATTTCAAATATTCATAGGGAATCAAACCCTCCAGGCTCTCATGACCCCTCACACCATTGTTGTGAACATTCCCACTCCAGTAAAGGGGTCAACCATTTAGATTGTGCTTACACATTCCAAAGCCAAATCTTTGGCACAATCCATTACCCAAGGGGTCGTGCCCCTTTCCATATCACATACTTTACAAGCTTTGGGCACGGTCCCCCCTTTGTTGCTTCCAACTCCACCAGTGGCACTCCCCACCTTTCATTAAACTACATTCCAAGGGAGTTTCCACTGTCATTTGACACTCCGACGGAAGTCAACAATTCTCCAATCATTGAGAGCCATTCAAATCAAAGGAGAAGAGCAAGACCTTCCTCCCGTTGGGCCTATTATGTGAGGAAATACCTGAGGGTCAGAACGTCGATCCCCAAGCGGAAGCCCAAACGCCCAAGGCAAAAGGCCAAGGGATCTTCTCCATCTTTTTCATTTCCTTTTGAATCCTCTTTTGTGCTTCTCAGCACCTTCCTATGGGTTCTCCACGTTCCCTTCCCACGGGAGGCCTTTTATTTTCATCTTTATACAATCTATTTTCTTGCACTGGGCATCGCGCCCCCTTTTGTACTCCTTACTCTCCATTTCGTGCCTCTCGTGGCACAACTCCTCTCCGTGCCCCTCGTGGCACATCTCCTCCCCGTGTCCCACGTGGCACATCTCCATCCTGCGCCCTATGCTGCGCACCTCCATCTTTGGCCCCTCGCGGCCCGCTTTTTCTTTCCTCCCCTTCGGGCCATCCGGATTCTTCTTTTTCAGGGCATCGCGCCCTCCTTCTTCTCCAATCCGCTCTGGCCCCACCGAAGTCTTCAAGGTCTTTCCTCCGCTTCCTCCTCTCCGTTTTCAAGCGGGTCCTTCGACCCTTCTCGCATTGCTTTCGGGGCTTTAGCCCCCATGTGTCCTTTTAATTTCGAATAAAAAAATGTAAATTCTTGTAGACCCCGAGTCTCGCCCAGTGCAGGGCATTCATCCTCCCTTTACCCTTCGAATTCTTACTATGTTTTATCATTGCCAAAAAATCCATAAAAAGTTGAATATTCAACATTACCGTGCCGTCGCAACACCCCCGTTATGAGAATTCCGCACCCGGAATCCGAAATTCCCTCGCGGGTCATTAAAGTTTGCCCTTAGCATGGGCACTGCACACACTTCACGGCGCCCTAGGCCGATTGCTCCCGGTAGACGCCGTCACCGTCATAGCCACGCCTGAATGGCACAAATGTCTGCTTCTCCCCTCTCTCTGCCAAAGTATGGGTAGTAGAGGTAGTTTGGGCAAGGCAACCAACCCAAAGCACATCCGTCATAAGAGGACGTCCCTAAATGGGCAAAAATCAAATGACCAATCAAAATAAAGTCCAATGAATGTCAAGAGCGGCAAAGTCCCCATGGAGATCCAAATGGACCCGGTCGTATGCATGCAAAAATCAAAATCAAATCAAGATAACAGGGCATGGCAAAGAGTGGCAAAGTCCCCGCGGAGATCTAAATGGACCGGTCGTACGCATGTCCCTACAATCAAATGGTCATCACTCAAGATTCCAAAATAATTAAAAGCCCCGATAATCAAGTGAGACAGAACCTTCTGATGGTTGTGCCAAGGAAGGGAGCCAACACCCAACTCTTCAAATACCCATATCAAGCTTGTCTCCAAGTTTTCTCTCTTCTCCCTGCCAGACTTAGTCGCCTATTCAGGCATGGCTTTGATAGTGGCACTGTTAACCAAGTGCAGTCAGCGGTGGGCACCACCTTAAACTACACGCCCTACTCTGGGAATTCTTTAATGACACGGGAGGTAACAAGGACCCCTCGCGGATCAATTTTCATAACCTTAATGCCGCCATGGCATGACAATGTTTCAAAACCACAAAAAAATCCAGATATTTTTTAAAACCACAAAAAATTTAAATATTTTCAAAACCACAAAAATCCAAATATTTCCAAAACCAACAAAAAATCCAAAATATTTCTAAACCAACAAAAATCCAAATATTTCCAAAACCACAAAAAAATCCAAATATTTTCAAAACACCATAAAAATTCAAATACTTTCAAACTCCATAAAATTTAAATACTTTCAAAATTCCAAAAATCTTTTACCGATGGTATTGCACATGGTAAGCAGATCCTGGCTGTGCCACGCATGAATCCTTTCGATCATGGCTCCTTATCTCTTGCACTATAATCTCCTTGACCAGATCACCTATCCTCATGGTCTAACAAACAAAATTATTTGAGTTGCGTCTATCGTTGACTACTTTATATATGTGCTCACTGCTATGAATGAATTATGTTTTTCCATGATGTTTGTTATCTTGGCTAACGAGTTTTTTAGCGCAGGATTCGAGTTACCTCATTTGGCGCTACACTAGGCTGCTGCTGCCTTCACCATCCCTATCTGCATCTACTATATGTTATACCATTAGAGTACACCAAGGACCTTGTGACTTTGAGGAATCTGGGATTTGAGTTTTCCTTCATCAAAAACAATGATTATCCCAGAGGATCCTTAGTCGCACGGATAGGTTGTTATGCTTGGCATGTGAGGACGACGGACCCATGCATAAAACCCTGGTCCTGACTCAACGGCGTAACAATATTATCCTTGGTTATTTTCTACTCTTCTTTTAAACTTGTTTTCCTTTTAGCCCAGCATACATGCATATTGAATTCCCAGTGAAAAACCAATTTCCAAGCCAATTTAAGGGCCATTCGTGCCTCAAACTCAAAAGCAACCTTGAAATATTCCATTCCGGGTCGAATACCCAACTCCCTTTGTTGTTGCCTCCGAGTAGATTTCCTCAAGATTCCTTTGTTTGGACTTATCCTTTTTTTCCTTTACTCCTAGAGATCCATCTGAGGCAGTGGCAGACGCCCCCGATGGTGCAACCTAACGGATTGTGTCCTTAGGTACTTCCCCCTTTGCTGGAAGTTGATCTCTCCTTCTCTCCCAAGACCCACCTGAGGCAGTGGCAGATGCCTCCAATGGTGCAACCTAACAGATTGTGTCCTTAGGCACTTCCCCTTCGCTGGAAGTTGGTCTTTTCCTTCCTTTTCCCTTTTTTCCTTTCCTCTGTCCAAGTATTTGTTTCTTTAAGTCTTCTTTCCGGTGGTGATTTCCTCGGGTGTTGGCAAAAGACTCTTATCAGGTGGCAGTCACCAATGATTATGCGTATCTATTTTTCACCTTGGCGTCTACTTTTCAGTCCGCTCCTGCTGCACTCCACTTCGCTACACTTCACTTCTTTTCATTCCATTTCACTCCACTTCGTGTCCTTCCACTTCGCTTCCCTGCAAAGCAGACGCCAAAGAGTGGCAGCTGTAGACACGCAAATTTGGCTCCACTGTGGGCAAATTTTATATTGCGTCATAATGCCACAAATGGCCCTCTTTTGCCTTGCAAGAGTGTTTTTCTAATATTTCTGAATCTCACCTTTCTTTCTCGGTGCTTCCCCATGTGGTTCGGTCGCGGGGGGTCTCCGGGGGCAGCGCCCCCGAAAGCTAAATTTGATTAAGGCACAGCTTCATTGATTCGCATCCACTACAGTGGAAGCCTTTTAAATGCGGCGGTCATGGTGGATGCGGTTTAGGTCCTTAATGCGGCAGTCAAAGCCAACGCGTTTAAGAGCCTTTTCTGTCACATGTTCTAATTGGAAACGCGTCCGCCTGACACGACGTGATTAAAAGTCAAAAGGCTATGGCCCCAGAAGTTGCCACACTTGAGGGCCTACGTCGTGCAATCATGAGAAAATCCTGAAAACGCGTCTGGGTGGCACGACGTGATTTAGAAAGTCAAATCAGCGCATTTATGAGCCAATTGCCTCGGAACCACGCATACTTTAATCGCGTCCGGGCGGCCCGCCGCGATTCAAATCGCGGCGGCCTGTACGGACGCGATTCTAAACATAGCCGTAGGCTACGGCCATTATGCGCCTGTCACATCGGTTTGACTTTCTTAATCGCGGCCTGCCGCCCGGACGCGATTCAATTCATAATCGCGGCTTCCTGTTTGGACGCGATTCAAGAATCTGTTGCCTATAAATAGACCCCGAGGGTATTGTTTCAAGGGGGATTCCAGAAGCGGCGAAGCTCTGCCGGATCGGTGCCTCGACTCCGAGCCCTCCACGTCAATCCGCCCTTCTTCCTCGGAGCCCGGCACCGCCGTCTCCTTCCATTCCACACGCGAGGCGGGGAGCATCTTCCTCCACGACCTCCATTCAATCGGCAACGGCGCCGACAAGCCATTCGTTTTGGGGAAGCACACCCCCTCCTTTTCTATTGCATTTCCACTTCCTCCGGGCCCCACGTGGCTCTTTATGTTTTCTTCTCCTCTGGGCCCCACGCGCCCCTTTTACTTCTTTCATACACACACATGCATGCATACACACACACGCGCCTAATTTAGGGGTTTAAAAGCCACCACCCGATAAGTACGCCTCCATGTTCTTCTATTTTTTTTATTTTATTTATTTGGATTGATACTACACACACGTGGCTAATCCCCTTGCCTTTTCTTTGTCTTTTTCCTTTTTAGGGTAATCAAACGAGGAAACGCCCTCTACCACGGCCGGCTGTGCTCGTGGAGGAAGAGAGGACCCACATCATCCCCGCGCAATCTCCCCACGCTCCAAAAGGTACGCTCGCGATCACTCTTCCATCTCGTACCCCTCACCATGCATCTCCATTTGGCACCCTCGCGTGCCTGGCGATCACGATCTTTTTGTTTTATTTTTATCGTCTTTTCCACTCCATATCACACACACACACATAAACACTATTCATCCCCCCCTTTCTTTGTGGACCGGAAACGGTATCCACACCTCTCATCACTTGGAACGTCCAGGAGGCTTCACCATGAGCTGGAGGAGCCCTCTAAGTAGCCACAAGCATCTACAAACGAGGATCATCTCCCTCTTCTCCTTCTCTTTCCCTTCTTCTTCCTTTAGTTTTGCATGCTAGTCACTCTTTACACACAACACACACCAAGCACATAGTTCACACTCCTACACATCCAAAAGAGATTTTCCAAACCAAAAACGGAGGGAAGAAGGGTGGTCATAGCACTTGGCCACCCCTCTTCTCAAGCTCACAACTGGTACGGGGCTCACCTTTTGGGGTCACTTCTCTTTATTCCAGAACGTTTACTGCACTTCATTAGAGTCTTATAGAGTCTTCTTTATCGCAGGAACACCTTTAGCAACACCGCGGAGCTTCTCATTTGGCCGGCCGAAGGGGAGAAAGTCGGCATCCCGCCATCAACTACTTGCGAGGCTACGTCACCGGCGTGATCTACACACTTCTTTGGGCACAGGTTAGGCCTTGGCGATCACATCCTGCTTATTTGCTTGTGGTTTCCTTGTCTTTCTTCCCCTTTCTCCCTCTGTCAACTCGGTCAAATGGGAGTTAACACGAAAGGAGAACGGGATCAACTGGCCAGCGTCACACACGCCATCCGCACGAGGGAGCAACGTTCGGGAGATCCGGAGTTTCAGAGAAAAAAGAACGTTCACAATCATCTTATAAAATGCAAGACTTTGGGAAGGTCCAAGACTAAAAATGTAGCAGTCCTGGTCGTTCAAACCGTTAACCTAATAATGGGCCTGACCCGACTCTGCCTCCCGCGATCGGGTCGTAGCCTCGCAAGGGATAACATTCACAAGTCCGTAGAAATATAAAGGAAATAGCTCATATATAAATAAGATTGTCATCTCACAAATATTTACATGAAATATACATAGTCATTTCTCAACAGTAACCAGACACTAGTATAAGAAAACCTAGGGCATACCTCGAGGTGTACAAAGAAAGGAAATTACACTGCTGGTGGTGCAGACCCAACTCCGCTACTACGCGACTCTGAACTAGACGAAGGCCGAGAAGCCTCCTGCTCTCCCTCACCTGAAAGGAGTAGGGGTGAGCCTCGCAAGTCACTAGCTCAGTAGGAAACTCCCCCAGAAACCGAGCAAAACCAAACTCACAAGTAGCAAAGCAGGAAGCTACGCTAGCAATTATATAACTAACTAAGCAGGATATTAAGCTGTAAATGCCACTTACCACATACTATTAACTGAATCAACTTTAATAAATAAACGGCAAACCACAACCAGGTGTACGTGCTAAAGTAGGAAAATGCCACACTCGGGCCATGAAGACTGGTTCGCGACACCAGCTACCGACCTAGACAAACCACACAGAACTACCTCTCAGTCTCGCAGCCACAGACTAAAGGTCCAGCTGCCGCTCCACTAGAACAAACCAAGAAACTATGGAGACCAACTAACACCACTCCTGCGGACCACACTACCGCAGGCCCATGCCTGGCACCTTTAGGGACTCTGGCCCGAGCTCCCTAAAGTGAGGCACTGGAAAACAGGACTAGTTGGGACCCAGTATGTCTACTGATGTCCGTAACCCCCAACCACGAGGGCGCTACAAGCGACAAACACAAACTCTCACAAGTCACTGTCCCACTGCCGTCTTTCCCTTAGCCGGAGGCACAACTCTACACAAGTGAGGGTGTCCAGGAAGACGACACAGACCTCGACGGTACACAAGTACCGGGACAAGCCCCGAGCACTCACGTGCCTGGCTCACACAAAACCTGGGGCTCCCAACTGAATAGGTAACCACGATAGGTGTCGTACTACTCGCCACGCACACACAAACCACGTGAACACTACGTCAACCGCGTGAACAACACGCACCCCGAGCTCTACAGGTGCCAATGCACCGCTTACCCTTGCCATACAGAACACATATCGATAAACGATAACAACATAACCATGCACAAGCATACAGCCCTCGGCCCTCGGGGCCCTTAATGTGACTGGGTCCTCTATCGCGCTTCTGATCGTGACACCTCGATATGTCGCGTTCAAAAGCAGAACGCGACGTGTAGCACCCTTGATTTTTAAAATCAAGAAAAAATAAAATTTTATTATTTAATAAATGAGATAAATTAATTTAATTAGAATAAAAGGGAATTAAAACAATATCCATTAAGCTAAATTATTAATGGGTTACTCTAATAACCAAAACCTAATAGATTGGGCCCAAATATGGATAGCCCATCATGGGATGAGATTTAAATTAGTGAAATTCGTATCTAATTAATTACATAAATGGAAAGGGGTTAAGATAAATGCTAAATAACTCATATATATCTTAAATAAGAGTCCTTACCTTACCCTAACCCCCTACCTACGAAATTAGCTCTCTCCCTAGCCATATTAGGTGGATAAATAAGAGAAAGTGGGAGAGAAATATGGAAATTTCGAAATTTTGAATAGGAGGAAGGAGTTTAAGATGGAAAGGACTCTAATAAGCAAATAAAACACCCAAATCTCTTCCCTACCACCCATAGAACGTGGCTGGAGTCTTGGGAGATGAAGGAGAGGTGTTCTGGACGAAGGATCTTGGAGGAGAAGGCTGGAGCAAGGAGCTTTCTTCTTCCCATTTTCGTCATCAAACCCTAGCCTTTCTTGTCAACACCAAAAGGTAGGCAATCACTCAAGCAAAAATCGTGAAATAATTACCCTAGGTATCCTTCATGTACCTCTTCAAAAGTCCTATAGTTTCATTGTATTCCGCTCATCCATTTGGGCGAATTTAATTCATGAAATCATGCTGTTACCATGAACCCGAATCTCATGTTTTCTCTAATCCCCTGCACATACTTGTTCCATGCTATGAGAAAATTCTTATTGATACTACATTACAATATCTTTCAAACACCCTTGGTTTCGTTCTATTTCGATCTCCCATGAGGGAGAATTAATTCTTTGAATCTCTGTCAGATACATGCACCCGACCCTTCATGATTGCTTGTGAACCTCGTTTATACTTGATTTCAGATCATGATAAAATTATCATAAAATACTACATCAGCTTTTAAACGCCCCTGGTTTCATAATTTTTCATCATGTATACATCTCTAATTAATTCGTTGAACCCTGACTACGCCTGTTTAGGTCACCGAAAAGTAACCTGATCAATGCATGTCTAAACCTTGTCTATTTTCAAATTAATCGTGCATGTTGATAGATATACATGTCTACTTTTGTTTAAAACTGGTTTCGTACTTTTTGGATCACCGTACTATTTTATATGTAATTTAGAACGTCCATGTATCACAGAGGGCTCGCCCTGGGAAAAAAGGGAAAAAGAGCAACCCACATGTTATCGCGACGGCGCGATCCGCCGCGATAACAGTGGGGTCGCGCCGGCCATTGACGTCGCGTCAAGAACGCGGCGGCACGAGCCGCCGCGATTCACTCGGGACCGGGCCAGACCGGCCAGGCCCCATGTCGCGCCCGACCGCCCCGTCGCGACTTGAATCGCGACGGGTAAGGCTGCCGCGTTTTCAAGATTTCGGCCAGAATTGGTAAATTGTGCATATGCCCTGTTGTTTAAGCTATATACCTTTAATTAGCCATGATTAACCCATGTTATATTTAATTCGACTTGGTAAATTAATAAATGACATTAATGATATAAATTTAATTATTTAAATGACATTTGCACGACTGTCATATCCTCAAGATTTCTTTACACTTACACACACACAACATTATTAAATGCCATTTGACCTTGATAAATTATGTAATAATGTATTCGGTTAATTAGCGAAATAAATGACTAAATTACCCTATTTTATTAAATACAATTACTTCATTTTTACTCGTGCATTTTAAATACTGTTATCATTTTCCCTCGGCTTCGAGCACTCGAGGCATGACGGACCCGTTTTCTACACACTTTTCTCTTGACTTAGACCACCTCTCCACCGGGAATACTCTCGGCTAGACCAGGGACTCCTTGTCAAGACCTCCGTAAGTCTTCTTGGCTTTGGCGTACGTCCTTAGTCAACGAGCTGGTTGTACCCCAAAAACCCGTTACACTCTTAGGGATCAGTACGATCCAAACCTTAGTGTATTCCTTATTATCTTGGGTTCACGCCGGACCACCTGACCCATGTACACAGCACGGTTAAGGGGCGGTTGTGACTTCTACCAGACTGTCGGTACCGACCTGGTGCTGTGCAACCGTTACTATCGGAATTTCACATTGTTTTACGAAATTGTCCCTATCTCATCTACTATCTATATCCTCTTATCTATTCACGTTCTCTCTACTCTCTCATCTATCTCGTCTAGTACTCTCTTATCTCTTCTTGGTACTCTATTGGCCATTCGTGTGATTGTCTAAGATAAAAGAAATGACTATGACTAATGCCAGCGCAATAGGGCCCGATCAGGTCCTGAGAGGAGCGCCCCGAAAAGTGTCAGTGCCCATGGGAGTTAAAATGATCAAGGATGTGTTACGGCATGCATCCAGCGCCAGTTACTATCTAGATTAATTTATGACAATCAAAGTGCTATCTCTACAAGTGCAAGCGTGATCGTTACTAGTGCACCGTTGTGCAATTTACATGTTATATCATTACATGACCATTCTATTATCGTTCTCGTTGTACTATTTTCCCTGTGCCAGTTGCAATTGTTCTCTCGTTATCGTGACATGCTCTACATGACTTTACTCTCTAGTTAACCTACCATTAAGACATTAACTATTTAAAGCATGCTTGTGTTCATGAGATATTAAGTCCTACTGGGCATTATTCGCTCATCCTGCGTATTTATTAATGTGTTTCAGGTGAGTCGGATCATGACCACACACACGAGGATGGGACCGATGAGGAGACTCAAGAGTGACCATTCAGCAACCAGTACTATCTAGTAGTAGTCAGTTAGCATAGTTAGTGAGTCAGTTAGTCATTTGTAATAGTTTGATTTCAATAAAGTACTCTGGGCCCTAGTTTTGGCTCTGATACGTTAATGTATTAGTTAGTTGTGAAGATGATGAGTTACTAGTAAATGTAATGGAGATTGTTGAATTATTAATGAAATTGGAGTTTATTTGGTATTATTAATTGTGCAATGGTTTGCATTATTTTCTCGCTCTGTACTATTTAATAAACTGTAATCCCGCTCCGATATTCCGCGTCGGGGCGTTACAGTTTTGTGGTATCAGAGCCTAGGTTATTCTTAAGTATAGGATGATCTAGGTTTGACCTGCCTTGACTTAGAGTCTAATTCCATACCTATGTGAGATGGGTAGAACCCTGGGTAAAAAGATAAAATAAACTCACACACGCACAACTTAGTGCAAACTCAAATAACTTACATTAAATATTTTTCTTGTGAAGGAACTTAGACATCAACTATGGCAGCGGAGCGTGCTCAACTCCGTGACATGCAGCAGACTATCCAGTAGCTTACTCAAGCTTTACTTCAGGCTGCTGGGGCAAACAATAACAACAACAACAACCGAGGAGCTGGTGAATTGCACTGGAACTTCCGCAACCTGAACCCACCTCGATTCAGCGGTACCACAGACCCTGATGAGGCCGAGAACTGGCTCAAGGAGACTGAGTGTATTTTCTGCGTTATGCAATGCGCAGATGGAGATAAGCTTTTACTTGCCACATTCCAGCTTGAAAGGGACGCCCGTGCGTGGTGGGAGTCCATTGAGGCCACACGGGCAGATGCTCAGTTTACATGGAATGAGTTTAAGGAGCAATTCAACTCCAAATATTTTTCAGAAAGAATTCAAGAAAGGAAAGCCGCCGAGTTCGCCGCTCTGAAATAGAGAAACCTGACGGTTGCAGAATATGAAGCACAGTTCTCCAGATTGGCTCGATATGCCAATCATCTGGTCAGTACAGAACGAATGAAGGCAAAGAGATTCCTTAATGGGCTCAGGCCCGCATACATCACACAGTTGGCACCCATGGACATTCAAACTTATCCGGAAATGGTCAGAAGAGCACAGTTACTGGAGGATGCGACCGAGTTCACTGATCGCATCAAGGGTAGAATGGTAAAGAAGGAGCAGACATCAGGAACCATCAGCAAGCCTGCCTACGGCATGAAAAGGCCGTTAAGTATCACTGATGGGCCAAGCCAAGAGCGAAAGCCAAAGTCCCTACTCCTACTACTGCCCCAAACAACAAGCCCAGATGCAAGCACTGTGACAAGCTTGGTCACACAACAGAAGAATGCTGGAGGAAGGCAGGTGCATGCCTTCGTTGTGGGAGCCGAGAGCATCGGATTCCTGAATGCCCATTACTGAGGGAGAATGAGAAGCGTCCTGCGGGACCAAAAAGCCAGGCAGACTTCAAGCCCTGCAAGACGTAGAGACCACCGAGGAAGGTGGAGTTGTGAAAGGTACACTACCGGTCTTTTCTCATTCAGCATTTGTTTTGTTCGATACTGGCGCTACGCATTCGTTCATATCACAGGCATTTGCTGATACCTTAAATGAGAAACCTGCATCTATGACATTTGAATTATCTGTCACAACACCACTAGGAGAAAAGGCTCAATTGAATAAATATTTTCCATTAGCTGATGTTAAGGTTGGTGAACTCAATCTAAGAGCTGACTTGATTTGTATGCCCATAGAGGGTTACGATGTCATTCTGGGAGCCGATTGGCTATCCACGTATGGGGCTATCGTGGATTGTAGAAGAGGGAAAATTTCTTTTAGTGAATTCCCTAAGCTGATCTTCACAGGACATAGACACAAGAGGCACTTGTCTCTCGTCTCTGCCATAAAGGCACAAAACATGATAAGAAAGGGCTGTGTGGCATTTCTCGCCGCAATTGTAGTTGAGAAGAAAGCAACCAAGATATCAGACATTCATATAGTGCAAGAATATCCAGACGTGTTTCCCGATGAGCTGCCAGGCATTCCACCTGGGAGAGATGTAAATTTCTCAATTGATCTCGTACCTGGAGCTGCACCGGTTTCACGCCAACCCTACAGGATGTCCCCTGCCGAATTGAAAGAGTTGAAAGAGCAATTGATGGAACTTCTAGAAAAGGGTTTTATTAGACCAAGTACTTCTCCTTGGGGAGCACCTGTGCTGTTCGTCAAGAAGAAGGACGGATCCATGAGGTTATGCATCGATTACAGGCAGTTGAACAATCTCACTATCAAGAACAAGTACCCTCTGTCGCGTGTCGATGAACTATTTGGTCAGATATAGGAGCAAGGTACTTTTCTAAGATTGACCTTAGATCGGGATATCATCAAATGAGGATTAAAGATGCAGATATCTACAAGACAGCTTTCAGGAGCAGGTACGGTCATTACGAATTTGTAGTCATGCCTTTGGACTAACCAATGCTCCTGCAGCTTTTATGCAATTAATGAACAGCATCTACCGGCCCTACCTCGACAAGTTCAGCGTGGTATTCATGAGATATTCTCATATACTCCAAGACCAAAGAAGAGCACGAGGAGCATCTGAGGATCGCTCTGCAAATCTTGCGAGACAATCAACTCTACGCCAAATTGAGCAAGTGTGAATTCTGGCTCGAGGAGGTGTCGTTCCTAGGCCATGTCATTTCCAAGGACAGTATCGCGGTCGACCCTTCCAAGGTAGAAGTCGTGCTCAACTGGGAAAGGCCGACCAATGTCACAGAAATCAGGAGCTTTCTTGGACTAGCTGGATATTACAGACGGTTCATAAAAGATTTCTCCAAGATAGTTGTACCTCTTACGCGTCTTACGTGGAAAGAGAATCCCTATGTCTGGAGCAAGGAGTGCGAGAAGAGCTTCCAGACACTGAAGCAGTTGTTGACGTCTGCACCTATCCTTGCGTTACCAGTCGAGGGCGCAGGATTCTCAGTCTACACTGATGCATCTGGAATCGGTCTAGGCTGTGTACTAATGCAGAATGAGAAAGTGATAGCTTATTCTTCAAGGCAGTTGAAGCCACATGAAGTCAATTATCCTGTCCATGACTTAGATCTAGCTGCTGTGGTATTTGCACTCAAGATCTGGAGGCATTACCTATATGGGGAACAATTCATTGTTTACTCTGACCACAAGAGTTTGAAGTACTTATTTTCTCAGAAGGAGCTCAACATGCGACAATGGAGATGGCTGGAGTACTTGAAGGATTTGATTTCAACATTCAATATCACCCAGGCAAAGGTAATGCAGTAGCTGATGCACTCAGTAGAAATCCAGTAGCTTCGTTATCCTGTCTAGTCATGGGCGAGATGCAATTGTTAGAGCAATTCTCCAGTCTAGATCTGAATATTGAAAAGAGAAGTGATAAGATGTTAGTGGCTAACCTTAAAGCTCAACCCGACATCTTTGTCGAAATCAGAGAGCAACAGGCTAATGATCCGTTTCTAATCAGAGTAAGGGAGACCATAGCTGACAAGCCAGACTTCTCCATCACTGAAGATGGAAGAATATGATTCCAAGCCAGGACATGTGTCCTGACAATGAAGAGCTGAAAAGGAAACTGATGGATGAAGCCCACAAGACCAAGTACACAATTCACCCAGGTGCAACCAAGATGTACCAAGACATGAAAAGGTCATTTTGGTGGCCAAACATGAAGCGTGAGGTGGCTGAGCATGCCGCGCACTGCCTCACTTGTCAACAGGTAAAAGCAGAACATCATCGTGCGGGTGTACTCAGGCCCCTGGACATACCTGAATGGAAGTGGGAAAGCATCGGCATGGATTTCATCATGGGTTTACCTTGAACTTGTGGTGGACTTGATGCTATTTGGGTCATTGTGGATAGATTGACAAAGTCTGCACACTTTCTAGCAATTCGAAGTACCTGGAGTGTGGATGTGCTTGCAGCCTTGTATGTAAAAGAGATAGTCAGACTACATGGAGTACCAGTATCCATTGTCTCAGATCGTGACCCCAGGTTCACTTCTAGATTCTGGAAGGGACTCCAGACTGTCCTAGGCACAAAACTCAACTTTAGCACAGCTTTCCACCCACAGACGGATGGACAGACTGAAAGGACGAATCAGATAGTGGAAGACATGCTGCGAGCCTGTGCTATAGACTTTGAGGGATATTGGAATGAACAGCTGTCACTAATTGAATTCGCCTACAACAATAGTTATCAGGCCAGCATCAAGATGGCACCATTTGAAGCACTGTATGGCAGAAGTTGCAGATCGCCAATATGCTGGAATGAAGTAGGTGGACAGCAATGGCTGGGACCAGACATGGTGCAGAGCACTAGCAGAGACATACAAATTATCAGAGACAGAATTAAGATAGCTCAGTCCAGGCAGAAGAGCTATGTTGATAAAAGAAGAAGGGTCTTAGAGTTTCAAACTGGAAATCATGTGATGCTCAAAGTATCCCGACCGAGGATTTCAAAGGTTTGGGATGAAAGGCAAGTTGAGACCAAGATTCATAGGTCCATTCGAGGTATTGGACAGAGTTGGTGAGGTAGCATACCGTCTAGCACTACCTCCCAGTTCCGACAGTACACAATGTTTTCCATGTATCCATGCTGAGGAAATACGTATATGATCAGTCACACGTAATCAGCTATAATGACATTATTCTGAATAAGGATATGACCTATGAAGAAAGGCCAGTGAAAATTTTGGACAAGAAGATGCAACAGCTTCAGAATCGGTCTATACCCGTGGTGAAGGTATTAGGAGAAACCATGAAGTCGAAGAGGCCACGTGGGAGCCCGAAGCGTTATTGCGACGGAATTATCCGGAATTATTCAGTAAGTCATTCTTCCTCTTACGATTCTATGAATTTGGGGACCAAATTCTTTTTAAGAGGGGGAGGATGTAGCACCCTTGATTTTAAAATCAAGAAAAAAAAATTTTATTATTTAATAAATGAGATAAATTAATTTAATTAGAATAAAAGGGAATTAAAACAATATCCATTAAGCTAAATTTATGGGTACTCTAATAACCCAAACCTAATAGATGGGCCCAAATATGGATAGCCCATCATGGGATGAGATTTAATTAGTGAAATTCGTATCTAATTAATTACATAAATGGAAAGGGGTTAAGATAAATGCTAAATAACTCATATATTTCTTAAATAAGAGTCCTTACCTTACCCTAACCCCCTACCCACGAAATTAGCTCTCTCCCTAGCCATATTAGGTGGATAAATAAGAGAAAGTGGGAGAGAAATATGGAAATTTCGAAATTTTGAATAGGAGGAAGGAGTTTAAGATGGAAAGGACTCTAATAAGCAAATAAAACACCCAAATCTCTTCCCTACCACCCATAGAACGTGGCTGGAGTCTTGGGAGACGAAGAAGAGGTGTTCTGGACGAAGGATCTTGGAGGAGAAGGCTGGAGCAAGGAGCTTTCTTCTTCCCATTTTCGTCATCAAACCCTAGCCTTTCTTGTCAACACCAAAAGGTAGGCAATCTCTCAAGCAAAAATCATGAAATAATTACCCTAGGTAGCCTTCATGTACCTCTTCAAAAGCCCTATAGTTTTATTGTATTCTGCTCATCCATTTGGGCGAATTTAATTCATGAAGTCCTGCTGTTACCATGAACCTGAATCTCATGTTTTCTCTAATCCCCTGCACGTACTTGTTCCCATGCTATGAGAAAATTCTCATTGATACTACATTACAATATCTTTCAAACGCCCTTGGTTTTGTTCTATTTTGATCTCTCATGAGGGAGAATTAATTCTTTGAATCTCTGTCAGATACATGCACCCGACCCTTCATGATTGCTTGTGAATCCGTTTATACTTGATTTCAGATCATGATAAAATTATCATAAATACTACATCTTGTTAGCTTTTAAACGCCCCTGGTTTCATAATTTTTCATCATGTATACATCTCTAATTAATTCGTTGAACCCTGACTGCGCCTGTTTAGGTCACTGAAAAGTAACATGATCAATGCATGTCTAAACCTTGTCTATTTTCAAATAATCGTACATGTTGATAGATATACATGTCCTATTGTTTAAGCTATATACCCTTTAATTAGCCATGATTAACCCATGTTATAGTTAATTCGACTTGGTAAATTAATAAATGATATTATGATATAAATTTAATTATTTAAAATGACATTTGCACGACTTGTCATATCCTCAAGGTTTCTTTACACTTACACACACGCAACATTATTAAATGCCATTTGACATTGATAAATTATGCAATAATGTATTCGGTTAATTAGAGAAATAAATGACTAAATTACCCTATTTATTAAATACAATTATCTTCATTTTTACTCGCGCATTTTAAATACCGTTATCGTTTTCCCTCGGCTTCGAGCACTCGAGGCACAACGGACCGTTTTCTACACACTTTTCTCTTGACTTGGACCACCTCTCCACGGGAATACTCTCGGCTGGACCAGGGACTCCTTGTCAAGACCTCCGTAAGTCTTCTTGACTTTGGCACACGTCCTTAGTCAACGAGCTGGTTGTACCCCAAAAATCCGTTACACTCTTAGGGATCAGTACGATCCAAACCTTAGTGTATTCCTTCTTATCTTGGGTTCACGCCGGACCACCTGACCCGTGTACACAGCACGGTTAAGGGGCGGTTGTGACTTCTACCAGACTGCGGTACCCGACCTGGTGCTGTGCAACCGTTACTATCGGAATTTCACGTTGTTTTACGAAATTATCCCTATCTCATCTACTATCTATATCCTCTTATCTATATATTCACGTTCTCTCTACTCTCTCATCTATCTCGTCTAGTACTCTCTTATCTCTTCTTGGTACTCTATTGGCCATTCGTGTGATTGTCTAAGATAAAAGAAATGACTAATGCCAGCGCAATAGGGCCCGATCAGGTCCTGAGATGAGCGCCCGAAAAGTGCCAGTGCCCATGGGAGTTAAAATGATCAAGGATGTGTTACGGCATGCATCCAGCGCCAGTTACTATCTAGATTAATCTATGACAATCAAAGTGCTATCTCTACAAGTGCAAGCGTGATCGTTACTAGTGCACCGTTGTGCAATTACATGTTATATCGTTACATGGCCATTCTATTATCGTTCTCGTTGTACTATTTTCCCTGTGCCAGTTGCAATTGTTCTCTCGTTATCGTGACATGCTCTACATGACTTTACTCTCTAGTTAACCTGCCATTAAGACATTAACTATTTAAAGCATGCTTGTGTTCATGAGACATTAAGTCCTACTGGGCGTTATTCGCTCATCCTGCGTATTTATTTAATGTGTTTCAGGTGAGTCAGATCATGACCACACACACGAGGATGGGACCGATGAGGAGACTCAAGAGTGACCATTCAGCAACCAGTACTATCTAGTAGTAGTCAGTTAGCATAGTTAGTGAGTCAGTTAGTCATTTTGTAATAGTTTGATTTCAATAAAGTACTCTGGCCCTAGTTTTGGCTCTGATACGTTGATGTATTAGTTAGTTTGTGAAGATGATGAGTTACTAGTAAATGTAATGGAGATTGTTGAATTATTAATGAAATTGGAGTTTATTTGGTACTATCCAATTGTGCAATGGTTTGCATTATTTTCTCGCTCTGTACTATTTAATAACTGTAATCCCGCTCCGATATTCCGCGTCGGGGCGTTACACGACGGGTCGGGCTGTCGCGTTCAAAACGCAACACCTTAGTCCGTCGCCTTCTCAGGCAAAACCCTAATCCAGGAACCCATCTCCGGATTTCCCATGTAAACCATATTAAATGATGTAAAAACCCATTATTCATGCTCTACTCGTTGTCCTATCATGGTATCTATCGTTTATAAAGTGATTAACAATCTAAACATGCATCACATGCAATCCACAGCGTAAAACAGGGCAGAATCTCCCTACCTTCGTGAAGAACGTGAAGAACGACCACGACCCAGCGATTCCCCCGCTTCGTGCCACATCCTCGCGGCGAGACCACGCCGAAAATGACCCCAAATCGTCAAATCGCCTAGAAAACCCGCAAAATCTCCTTCTCCTGGCTGAGCAGAGCTTTCTGAGCTCTGTTCGGTTGACCTTAGTTAAAAACATCTCACGGATGAGAATGCGACGCTATCTGCGTCGCGATCTGAACGCGACGGGGAAGGTCGTCACCTTCTCATGGCTGATGTCAGCAGGCCGCCCAGCGCGCGACACGCGGCGGACATGCAGACAAAGACCGCTCCACGGCGGTGACCAAAAAGCGACACCCAGGGCCGTCGCGTTCAGAACATGACGCCCAACCTTGTCGTGTTCACAGATAGTGAACCAGCAGGTGCTTTGGACCTGAACTGTCGGTCCACAAAGCCCCGAAAACCTGCGTAAACACCTATACACACACTAATGGGCCACACACTGGCCTCCACAACCACTAAGCCACGATCCGAACGGTCAATATGCTACAAAAATACTTGTCTGATCGGTCTGTTGATTGTTCCAACACAACTTGGGGGGGTTTCTAACTGTAGAAGCTGATGGAGTCCAAATTAGACTCCAGATTTGAGCTCAATGCTCAAATTTATATTTCTTTTAGAAGAACTTAATTTAAAGTCAATAAACACGGGCTTGAGAGGGTCAAAATTGAAAATAGAGTTAGGATTAATCTATTAATGATTCAATATGACTAGGAAGGTGAGAGTGACTTGTAGAAATTGACGGATTCCAATTTGGAATCCGATTTGAACTGGGCACTCAATTTCTCATTCTCTTTACTAGTTTGGTTCAAAATATGTGAACTTGGGTTTGTGGGTCCAAAATTTAAAATATAGGTCCAATCAGTCTATCGATTGTTCCAACACGACTTGGGTGGTTGAAGTAACACATAGAAACTGATGGAGTCCAAATTAGACTCCAAGTTGAGCTCGATATTCAAAATTATATATTTTTAGAAGACCTTAGTTTAAAGTCAATAAATACGGGCTTGAGAGAGTCAAAATTGAAAATATACGCCTGATTAATCTATTAATTTCCAACACGATTAGGAAAGCGAGAGTGACTTGTAGAAACTGACAAATTCTAAATTGGACTTCTGATTTGAACTAGGCACTCACTTTCTCATTCTCTTTACTAATTTGGTTCAAAATTTGTGAACTTGGGTTTGAGAGTCTAAAATTTAAAATATAAGTCCAATCAGCCTATCGATTGTTCCAACACGTCTTAGGTGGTGGAAATAACATGTAGAAATTGATGGAGTCCAAATTAGACTTCAGATTTGAGCTCGATGCTCAAATTTATATATTTTTTAGAATAACTTAGTTAAAGTCAATAAACACAGGTTTGAGAGACTCAAAATTGAAAATGCAGATCCAATTTATCTGTCAATGATTTTAACATGATCGGGAAGGTAAAAGTGACTTGTAGAAACTGACAGAGCTCAAATTAGACTTCAATTTGAGCAAAACGATCAAATTGTCGTTTGTCAAATTAAGTTAAGTGAAAAATATCTTACTTTCACTTTTAAAGAAAAAATAGTTTATTTATTTAATATTTGATTTTAATTTTTTATAAATGATTTTAATTTTAAAGTATCATTTAGCATAACATCGAGAATTCTCGCTATGGGAAATTATACAAGTTCTTGGTTTTTTTAAGATGATGCCTTGTTCTCCTATTATATATCGAAGAAATTAAAACATATATTTCTTATTTTCAAAAAATACAAATAAATGGTGCCCAACATTTGCAACTCTAAGAGAGAGAGAGAGAGAGAGAGAGAGAGAGAGAAGTACATGGACAATTTAGTCTTTTCCGTCTACTAAAGTGAAGTTTGATAACACTTGTTTAAAATGTCTAAATCTAATTTCTCATCTATTATCTAAATCTAGAATTTAAAAATAACTTAATATATAAGATATAAGTTAAGAGGTGTTTGATAACTAACTTAAACAATATTTGAAGTGTAACATAATTCGTTAAGATGCTACACTATTATGGGTAGGTCTTGAGTTCAAAACCCAAAACCGCCACCGGTTTGTCGTCAGTAATTGCCATTGGATTTCGGCGATGTTCGCCGCCAATTGCGATCTGAAAAAGAAAAAAGTGATTCATTTTAGTTTAAAATTAAGTAATTTTTTAAACTTAAGTAATTAATTAAGATATAATTTCAGATATTTATCAAACAACTTAAAATCTAAAAAATTAAGTATTTCAAGTTTTAGACTTTCATTAAGTACTATCAAATGAGGCCCTCAACCACACTTGTGCTGATTCAATAATGCCAAGAATAATATGGTAAATATGGACAAATAAAGGGTATATATGATTAGATCAAACTTTTATGATCAAAATAATATAAACATATATATATATATATTTCCCTTTAAAAAATAAGCGAAATTTTGGCGAACGCCAACCCCCATCCCCATCCGCCCTTTTCATGATGGTCCACGGTTTCTCGGGACGGCTCAACCTGGGCCGCGGCCTTCCGCCCGGTGGACCGGAGACGGGCCCTTCCAGATGTGGGTGAGCCGACTTATTTGCGCCAGTTTTGGCCTCGGCGAACGTGGACCACTCAATTATCCTATCCCCCCGCCACGTCACCTGAAAAATAAAGGCAACTTTAACACGCCAAAACGGAAACTCCCAAGTCCACACGGATCTCGACCGCCTTCCCCCATCCCCCCTCTGCGCCGGGTCCTTCCCGTCCCCAAGGAATCCCCTTCTCTCTGCGCCCCCGCCATCTCCCCACCCCCCCTTCCCCGGCGTCGGCGCCCTCGCTCCCGCCGGCGCGGCGTTCCGGTGAGATACCAGCCCTGTGACGGTGACCCCTCCCTACCTGCTCCGCGGTCAGCCTCCTCCCGCCGGGGCTGAGCCTCCGATCCCGCCTGTCCGAGGTGACATCTGAGCTCTCTAGGGCGTCCGCCATTCCCTTCGCTGGTTCGGCTCGTGTATCGTCTTTTTTTTTTTTCCCTGTTGGTCTGCGCTTGAGTTCGTTTCATTGCTCGATCGGGGGAGGAGATGCTGATTTGTGTGCTGGATTTGGCTTTCTAGGGTTTGTCTTGGGCGGGCTGGTGCCGGCGAGAGTGTGACGAGGTTGAAGCGGTCAGCGTTTCTCTTGTTTACGGGGGCTTCTCGCCGAGTGAGTAGCGTATGCTTGTTTTAACCCGTTGTGGATATACTATGGACCAGTTGTACTGCAAATTTCTATTGTATTCACTTCTGTTTCGAGAAGTTATTTCGTGAATTTTGCTATCTGGGTCGTGTTTGTAGGTGGTCATGAGTGTTAAAGCATTCAATGTTGTTTGCAGGGTGTATGTATGGACTTGGTTTTTATGGTGTGCTGGGTTCTAAGATTTCACATGGGCGTATTATTGAAGTTTTCATTTGTGGTTTGATAACATTTGCCTTGGTCCTATCCTATGCTATGTGTTAATCTCTGATCCTGATTCTGCGCTGTGCTACTCCTCAAGTTTGCCCACTTCTGAAACCAAATGCTGTTTGTCACAAAATTAGTGATCTAGCACTTCATTATTTGGATGCCTTCCACATGCACCTAGTGCCGTAAATATGCTTATCAAACTTAGGAATATACTGACTGATTCATCTCCTGCCAAAGATCCTTGACATGCATGTTATGTCCAATCCATATGTTGTTTCCTATCAATTTCTTTTATCATAATTTTGCATAATATGTTTGGCTTTGCTAATATCTGAATCTCACATGTTTGAAGGACGATGGATAATGTAGATAATGGAGGAACTGATGCTGAAGACAATATTGCAACCAAAGATGATGCAGATACCCATATACATCCAAGCGATGTCCCTATTGTAACAATCCCTCAACTTTCTGTGGAATTTGAATCAGGCAATCATGGATCAGATTGGTCTATCGACCCACCACGTCGGGAGGGGAAAAAAAGGAAATTAGAGAAAGGAAAAACAGAAACTCCAAAGTCCAAACAGATCTCAATTGCTCCCAATACTCCTCTGTGCCGGGTCCTTTCTCCTTTCCCGCAAACCCTTGTTCCTGTCACCATCAGCCAATCAGCGGCATCGGCCCCCATCGACGCTGCGATACAGTGCGGCACGAAGCCTGCACAAGTGGTTGCTATTCTCACCTCTCCGCTCCCAGGTCCCATGGGCACCAAGCCATCAATATCGCCTGTCCCAGGTGACCACTGAGCACTCAAGGGTTTTCACCCTTTTTTCTTGATTTGCCTCATCCTTTCTTTGTTATTATAACTTTGAGTTCCAATATTTTCTGAGTTGTGGGAGGAGATAGTGATTGTGTGCATTGAATTCCCTTCTAGGGTTAGTATTGGGCGGGCTGGTGCGGCCGAGTGTCACAAGATCACAGCACTCAACTTTTCTTAGTTTTCCCGGGCTTCCGGTCCAGTGAGTACAATATATGCTCATTTTTTATTTTGCAAATAAAAATGTGGACAAGTCCTACTGTACTTTCTATTCTATCCAATTCAATGTGAACAAATTGATTTGTTGATTCCAGGTTATGTTTGAAGTTGGGTTGTTCTCATTTAAGCATTCATTCTTGTTAATTCTGCAAAACTGCATAATCAAACTGGTCTATTAGTTAGATGGTGAGGGTTAAGATTCCATGGATGTATACCACTGAAAATATTGTTTTCTAATTTAAATTTTATTTCTTGTGTTCTTATCTGCTGATGTTTACCTATGATGCTGGTTGTGCATTCTGTTGTTGCACAAGATTACCTCACACCAGAAAACCAAATTTGGTTGGCAAGTCGGAATTAGTCATTTGGCACTTCACCATTTTGGATGATCCTGCATCCCGAGTCTGTGAATCAACTTATAGTCACCTCTTCTAGCATCCTCTTTGTCATGTAACATGTCTAATTAAGCTGTTGCTTCCAATCAATTTCTTCAGTTTAATTTTGTGCAGTATCTTTGCCGTTACTAATATCCAAATTTTCATATGCTTGAAGGACAATGGATAATGTAGATACTGGAGGAAAAGATTCTGAAGCCAATAGTGCAAACAAAGATGACACAGAGAAGCCCATACGTCCAAGTGATGTTCCATTGGAAATGGTCCCTCAACTTTACATGGAATTTGAGTCAGAGAGACATGCATATGATTTTATAATCACTATGCGATCAAGGCTGGTTTCAGTGTACGGAGAGGTAGAGACCATAGAAACAAGTCAGGTGAGTTGCAGGATAAGTCTTTTTTTTGTTCTTGTGAAGGGTACTCTGTGAAGGATAAAAGAGATGAGAATGCCAAAGGATCTCGTCTGCTGACAAGAAATGGTTGCAAGGCGCATATGAAGATCTCTAACAGGCCAACTGGCAGGTTTCGTGTTGTTAGATTTGTAGCAGAACATAACCACAAGTTGGCACCCCCTAACATGTGTCATCTGCTGAGATCTCAGAGGTTCTTACCCACTGTGGTTGAAAGGTCAAACAATGGAGGCACTACACCAAGGGCATCTACTACATCAGAGGATTCTCACGACGGGAATGATGGCTGCACTTTTGTTCATGTCGATTATAAAAATTCCTTATGCACAAAACGCACAAGACAAATGAAGGTTGGTGATGCAGGAGGGATTTTGGAATATCTGCAGCAGATGGGAGAAGATGATCCTAATTTCTTTTATGCAATCCAAGTGGATGCAGAAGATAAGATAACGAATATCTTTTGGGCAGATGGGAAAATGATAATTGATTATGGCTATTTTGGTGACGTTATCTGCTTTGATACAACTTACAAGAGACTTAATGAGAATTTTCCATTTTGTTCGTTCCTTGGAGTGAACAACCATAAGCAAACTATTGTTTTTGGTGCCGCTTTTCTATATGATCAGTCTGTCGATACATTTAAATGGTTGTTTGACACTTTCATCAAGGCAATGGGTGGGAAAAAGCCAAAAACAATTCTGACAGAGCAGGATGAAGCAATGGCTTGTGCTTTAGCATCTCATTGGCCTGAAACACACCATCGGTTGTGCTTATGGCACATTTATCAAGATATTGTGAGGCAGCTTAGTAACTTGACTGGTATAAATTCAAAGTTTTCTAAGGATCTCCAGAGTTGCCTATATGATTTTGAAGAGGAAAATGAATTTGAAGATGCATGGTGTACATTGCTTAAAAATATGATCTTATGGATAATGCATGGTTGAATCAACTATTTGCAGATAAGGAGAAGTGGGCTTTGGCTTACGGAAGAGATAAGTTTTGTGCAGATATGACAGAAAGCCAACGAATGATTGTATGAATAACCAAATGAAGAGGTATATTAACTCTCAGCTTGATATCCGACAGTTTCTTCAGGTGTTCAACACTCTAGTTGAAGACGTCAGGGATGAAGAATTGAAAAAGGACTTCAAAGCAAGTCTTGGTACACCAACATTGGTATTTCAATCAGAGATTTTGAAGCAGGCAGCTGGTGTTTATACACCAACCTTATTTTTGTTGTTTCAGAGTGAGATGGAAAAGGTTTGGGATTCTGATATGCACATATCCAGTGATGATGGGACAATGTGTGAGTACAAAATTACCCCATTTGGGAAAACTCAATCACGTACTGTCAAGTTTAACTCAGAAAATTGTGCTGTTGCATGTAGTTGCCAAAAATTTGAGTTTATGGGTATTTTATGTTCACATGCTTTGAAGACTATGGCCTTCAAAAATATTAGAAGGATACCAGACCAGTACATAGTGAAAAGATGGACAAAGGAAGCAAAAGATAGGAGAGGGAGAATGAACCATGAATTTGCAGTCATTTTGGATCCTAAAAAAGAATTGGCTATTCGTCACAGAGATTTGCGCATTAATTTTAACAAATTGGCAGCTAAGGCAGCTGAAGCAGAAGAGACATATGTGTTTGCTTTGACTGAGGTTGATAGGTTACTGCTCCAAGTGGAGGATAAATTGAAATCATTTTCACTTTGTAATCATAATCTTCATGGTTGCAGTGAAATTGATGATATGGATGCTTCTAATGACAACAGAACAAGTATAGATTATGACAATGAGTCGCCTCTGACATCCAAAGGTATAAGAAGGAAGAAACTTGCTACCTGTGTCAGCTCAAAGAAGAAGAAAGGCGCATTTGTGAAGGCTGTGACTAAAGGAAAAGCTCAAAAGGAGATGACTAAACCAAGTGAAATCTCCCCATACTCTCAACCCATAATGGTGCAAACAAATAACATTATGTCAACACCTTTCAATCATCAGGTGATAAATCTGACTAATTAGTTTTTGTTGCATAAGCAATTCAATACCCTGTAGATATGTGCAAATTGATCAATGTACATTTGCCATGTGATATAGGAATCTCATGAAACAAGTGTTTTAGGTGCTCGTCCAATGGACAGATGCACAAATCAACCATTTACAATTATTCAGGTAGGCTTAAGCTGTGTGCTTGCTGAAATTTTCAGTTGTCATGTAAATGATGCGTTCTGCTATATTACGCTTTTGCAGCCCTCTCCGCATGAAATGTACCAGCCCATCACTAGTGCTGATGCATATGCTCATGCCATCAATTATCAGGTATTCCTTACAGAACCAGTAATCGTATCCAAAGCATTGTCTCATTGTGTATAATCTCTTATCCTTTCCAATGGTTTTGTAGAATACGAATGTGCCTAATGGTCAAGGTTGTGTGGGCATGGGTCAAGCACTAGGCCAAGGTATGAAACCTTTGAAGTTATTCACGTCATTAATGTCATCTTCGATTCAATGTCTTTACAAATGGCTAATTTCTAGGATCTTAAATTCTTTCTATTCTTTTTCTTTAAACTTAGTCTTCTCAGGTTTCTGATATATCTATCACGCAGGTCCAGTTACCTGCAACAAGTGGATATAGTAAATATGTTTGTAGCTCATCAACAGCAGACAAATGAAGGATCAGATCTGCATGGTCTTGAAATACGGGTGGTATATGATGTCTATATATTTGTTATTATATTTTAGTTATGAAATTTGATCAATCATATCTTGTCAGTTGGACATCAGCTATGTTCCTATAACCCGTATGTAACTGACTTGAGTTACACCGCAGTCACTAGAGAAGTGGAAACTAAAGTTCTTGTCATCACCCCTCCAGGTATTCCACAAAATGTTGATAAATCCTGAACGGTTACATGGATATTAATTTATTTGGCAAAGAAGGAGACTATGCATGTGGCCTCTGAAATAGAGTACTCATAACAGCGACTTATTCGGAACAGAGCATTAATTTTTTAGCTCAGGCTTCTGATCTTCATACTAATCTTCTCATCATAGCAGTGTCCACTTTGAGGCTGCTGTTCCATAGGTATCTCAAGTTGTAGTCTTGTTCTGCAGCTCCGCACATTAGTCAAGTGGTAGACTGTCTTTTTTAACGCATTCCCGTAGACGGAGACTGGAATGTACATAACAAAGTTGGGTTGAAAGTGCAATTCATATGTTCATGTGCGGAGATATGCTATATTGTTTTTAACCTTCCCGCAGGTTTGGGGAATGTATGTCATAGTCTTCTGTAACTTAACTTTTGCTTTAGCCTTCAGAGTTAACTTTGTGAATCTCACTAGAAGCCGTGCGAGACTGCTGGTGTGATTTTTATGGCTTAAATTACTGTATCTTCTGTTTTCTTTTTATTTTATTGTTTTGCTAACTTAGATAACAAAACACTTTCTTGTTGAAAAGCCTTACCATTTCTCAAGTTTCTTTTAACCAAGTGTTCCTATATGTTGTCAATTTGTCTTAGTTCAGCCGGAGATTGTATAGACTTCACAAACTGATCCATTGTTTGGTTGAATGCCTATTATGAAATCGAAGATTGAGACTTAACTGCATTTTGTCTCCCAAGTGCTTCTTGGAAAGCCCTGCCAATAATAATTTGCATTTAACAGATTATATTAGTTTGATATTTGTCTAAGAATGCCGTTCAGAAAGAGGGATAGTCATTGTGGGACTACAGACCACTTAAGGCAGCCTGGGGATGTCTCCTGATTGTCTCCAATTTTTGTTGCTTACAGCATCTGAAGCAGCATGTTAAATCTTGGAAGCAATGTGATCTCCCAACTTTTTCCTTTTTTGTTTGGAAAACTAATCTATTATAATGTCCTTAGAAATTTCTTATAAAAATGTACATAGAAGACCAACCATTAGGCCACTCACTTATATCGAGTATGTTCTTAGGTCAGTTGCATATTAAATTGCTACAAAAGGCTATTGAGGCAAGGACCAAAAACTCATTTGGGAATGCTCGAAATGAAATGACCATGTTGTGGCCTTCTTGCACACATTGAAGACAATAATTCTTTATCACAGTTCAACAACAATGATGATAAATCTGTTCGTTTCATTTATAATAGTTTGTATAAAATGAAATGATGTCAAAACGCGCGGAATTGTCCTGAAACTAGTTCATATCTCCGTTCAGCAGCTTTGTAGTCTAATCTTGTATGTTCCAAAATGTTTCCTATTGATCACTCCAATCTGCCTCTCAAGCGAAATATGACTAATATGAGTTACCATCTAAGTAGAGCTATCTTAATTTATTAATGTGAAAGTAACATTATTATGTTAGCATAAATACAAAGTTACTCTTCCGTTATTCTCCCATTATCTGGTTCTGAATAATGATGAACCGTTGACTGCACTTTAGCGAACCTTATCTTACTCAAGTTTAACAAACAATTGTTTTGTAAGTTTTTTGTTTTATTTTGCAATGAACGTTGCCGTTCTATAAACAATTAGATGCACTTGCGAGCAGCTTTGCAACGGTAATATGCGAATTTTCCCTTTTATGGGAGCTAAGTTTAGAATCATCCTTCTACCTAAAAATATGTGAACAAAACTTTGAGCAGTATCTTTCTACAAGTTTAGGCCTACGTGCTCTCGTGCTAGTGGTAGAACGTGAGGGAGACTACGGCTTGTTTGTCTTCTTGTAGTCGCAGCGAAGTGGAAACTTACATCGAGAGAAAAATTTTGTTGTACATTTACAAGTTTTGACATTTTTTTCTGAGAGCAATCAAAAGTTGGTATCTGCTCTCACAAGAGCGGGTGCGTAACTCTGTCTTTTTTGACCAAGAAGACAGGATTATATCATAAGATAAAAATGAGTGAGGATATCTCCATTTTATTCTCGATCTATCCAAATATCAAATATGCACTAAGAGATTAACAAACACAACGAAGGAGAATGAGATGACTGAAAATGAAAAAGATAGGCGAAAGAGAGGCGAAGATGGGAAACATGTGTTGAATAATCGGATTAGACGAAAAAGGGGAATGAACTTGATGGCAAACGAATTGCAGTAGAACTTAAATGTCTATTCACGCTGAGTCTTGGAATCATCTGAATTTAAACTATACAACAAGAAAAAGTGAACTTAAATAATATTTAGTGCTCTCAAGCTAAATAATATCGAACTCAAACTTCTCACTTCCACTGTATAATCTCATGATCAAATAGTTGAGATGATGGTTAAGGAATTTTGATACCATATCATTAGTAGTCATGGAACTAATATATACGGTCGAATGAGCTAAATCGATCACACTATAATAGTGTAGTTGGTGCTGGCTAAAATATGTTTTCTTTCGAATTTATTATCTCTGTGTCCCCAGAATTTTTATAAACATATATATATATATTTATTCCCTGTGATCTTCTATATATGTGTACTAACCTCTCTCAGTCCTCGTAATTAAACACTCATTCGATAAAGTCTCTTTCTAAGTTTTATTAACAATTGCGGCGTTTATTAGTAAAAACATCGGGCCTTCTGCTAAATGACTTCATATTTTGAGGATTATATATATATGTATGTATATATATGAGGATTAATTCGTAAAATGTTAAAGATTATAAGAGTTGAAAAAAAACTCCCTATATACTTCTACTCTTATCCACTCTGGCTCATACTCCCAAAGATATGTGCTGTGAAGTTTGAGAACTCGTAAAAGTCTAAAATTGTTTATTGTAACATGAATACTAAATAATGGCATAGAGAATAATTTCACTCTAAGATTTTTGGTTATATATCTATAAAGGAGGGCTATTATATAATTAACTTCTCTTAAAAAAGAAATATTTAATATTCGACCAACCAAATATTAATGTCGAGGTAGATTGTTTGGACACCCGCTTCATTAGTCGAGTGCCGAACTCTGCAAAGTATGAGACATGACACTTGTGGTGGCTGTTTTCTGCCACCTAAGCCCATCGCGATCTATCAGGGCCCATCAACGCCTTCCCTTTGGACGTGGCCTCCCCGTACGGCTCCACGCCTCCGCAAAGATCATTTAAAAGGGGCCCACGGAGCAATCACCCGAACGAAGCATCGTCAAGCTCCTTAGCAGCATGTTTCCGGATAGGGGCGTTGATTCTGCTGCGCTGGACAACTATGGATATTACCGAACAGCAAGTTCGACCCCTCTCATGGGACACCTGTTCGGTGACCTCCTCCAGAGACTTCCGGGCAGCCCTTCACATCCTCACAGCGGTTACAAACCGTCGCGGACCACACGCCCCACTATTAAGAGGCGCGTTAACTGCCTGGCAGCCCAACGGGCGTCTCAGCGCGTAACTCCTCCAGTTATGCATGCCTTTCAAGGCGCCCTTCCAGGCACGATCTAGTGACGTTACGCACGTCAGCTTACACCCTTGCCTATAAAATACAGGTATGGTGCCATGCAGAGGTACGTTCTCTCTTACGCGAACACACCCTTACACACGAAAATCCCCTGCCTTTCAAGCCTCTCACTGACTTAGGCATCGGAGGGTTTTCCCCGGTCTTCACCGGGTCCCCCTGATCTTCTCTGGTAATTGCAGGATCCTTCGTCCGCCTCCGGCGATCGTCATGTCCCTTATACAAGTGTTAGGCCTGATCCGCTCCGGCCCAGCAAGGAAAAGGTCTTCACACTTTTGGCGCCGTCTGTGGGAAAGACATAGCCATGGCTCGCGGACGAACCTCTTACCAGAACGTTGGGAGTAGGGCGACAAGATCCCGCCAGTCACGAGAGGAGTCTCGCCAACGATCCCCTCCCATCGACGTCAACATCGCCCCTGCTGGAGCCAACAACAACGTCCCTGCACCAGCGGTCGCCGCGCCGGCGACTGCCCTGGAGATGGCTGAACTCCGGGGACAGATGCAACAGTTAACGGGCGTCTGCCTAGCCCTGCAGGCTCAGCTGGTTTGACCACTAGCCCCGGCGGTTCCCCTTCCACGAGAGCGGCAGGCGGAGTCGTCGCATCGGCGATCTCGCATCCTCTCGGCGCCTCAGGATCAGCAGGTGGACTCACCGCGCCGATCACACCGAGCCCCGTCTGAGGAGCGGGCACCGGAGCGCCGCGGGCGCTCGCCCCGTCGCTCTGTCATCTCCCCCCATCCGCCATGATCGGTTGTGGGAGCCAACTCCCATGGGTCCGGTCGAGGAGGCTCCGCCAATTCCGAACAGGAGCTCGCCAGGCGCCTGCGACGCGTGGTCGACCTGGAGCGCCGCGTGGACGCGATGGTCCAACGCGCGGAAGGGAAAGCTCCGGCGGAGGATGACCTGGACTTCCGCTCCCCTTTTAGTAGGGAGATCTTGGAAGCTCGGGTCTCTCCCAAGCTCCCTCTGCCCACCATCGCGCCCTATGACGGCACCACTGACCCGGCCGACCACATCCACGGCTTTGAGTCGCACATGGTGTTCCACGGAGCATCAGATGCGGCCAAGTGCAGGGCTTTCCCTGCAACCCTCAAGGAGACTGCCAGAGCCTGGTTCGAGACCCTTCCGGCGGGCTCTATCTCCTCCTTCCGCCAATTGAAGAAGTCCTTTTGGGACAACTTCCTTGGCAGAAGGTCGCAGCCACGAACGGCGGCTTCCCTCCTGGCCGTACGCCAGAAGAAGGGCGAAGCGCTCTGGGACTTTGTCAAAAGGTTCCGAACAGAGGCGCTTCGCATCTCGCGCCTGGACGTCCCTCTGGCAACCAGTGCCCTCATTCAGGGCACTCGCGACGGCTTCTTGCAGAGGACCCTCGGCGTCCAGCAGCCCGCCACCCTCTCCGAACTACTTTCCATCGCGCAACGCCATGCGGCTTGCGAGGAGAGTCTAGCAGCGGGTAGGGTAGAGCAGTCGAACAAGAAGAGGCCTTCCGACAACGGCTCCGACCGTGATCGGAAGAAAGGACGGCGCAACGGCGACTCTCCGCGCCGTCCGCGCCCCTTCACCAACTACACACCTCTTACCGTGGCACCTGAACAGATCCTGGCGGAGATCAGGAACGAAGCATACGTTCGGTGGCCACAGAGGATGCGCTCCGACCCCCGGAGGTGCGACCAAAATAAGTACTGTCGCTTTCATCGCGACCACGGCCATGACACCTCCGAGTGCCGCCAGCTTAAGGACGAGATTGAAGACCTTATCAAGCGCGGCTACCTTGGACGGTTCATGCGCCGGAATGAAGACCGCTCCAGACGCCGAGAGCGGACTCCCGAGCAGCCAAACAACAACGAGCCCAACGGGCAGGAGATCAATTTGATCGCGGGAGGCTTCGGCGCAGGCAGAGAAAGCACTCGAAGCCGACGCGATTACGCAAGGCGAGTGCACGTCGTGGATAGGCCTTCGGCACCTCGATCGACTCCATATCCCACCAGTCCTGCACGTGCACCACCCGAGGAGGCCATAACCTTCTCGGACGAAGACCTTGTAGGGGTTACAACCCCACACGCTGATGCGTTGGTCATTTCGGCCACCATCAATCATTGTAATGTGCGCCGGATTTTGGTGGATAATGGAAGTGCCCCCGATGTCTTGGCTTATGATTGCTTTGTCCTCATGGGCCTAAAAACCGATCAACTCGCCCCCGTAAACTCGCCTTTGTTCGGATTTTCGGGAGTTTCGGTGCAGCCCATGGGAAGAGTTCGCCTCCCGATCACTTTAGGGACGGCTCCAAGGATTGTGACCAAGGTGGTCGACTTCTTGGTCATCAACAATATGCCTGGTTACAACGCCATCCTCAGCAGAGGCCTGATCGGGCGCATCAAAGTGGTACCTTCGTCACTCCATCAGAAGATGAAGTTTCCGACCCCGAGCTGAGTCGGCGAAGTGCTCGGGTGTCAGCGTGAGTCTCGCTGGTGCTATGTCCTTTCTTTAAGAGACAAGCAACCACTCGCAGATCCGGCCCCGCCAACGTCCGATCAGCCCTCCACCAGCCGAGGAACGCCTGCTGAAGACTTAATTCCCGTCCAGGTAGATGATGACCCCGAGCACGTCTTATACATTGGCGCCTTGCTGGAAGAGGTCGAGCAGCAACGCTACATAGCCTTTCTGCTGGCCAATTTGGACGTGTTCGCTTGGTCTGACGACGAACTTCCGGGTATTCCCCCGGAAGTAATGGTGCATCGCCTACGTCTGGACCCCCGGATCCCACCAGTTTAACAGAGGAGGCGACCTATGAACCGAGAACGGCAGACCGTGATTCAGGACCATGTTGTCAAAAGCCGAACTGTTGGGCTCCTCCGAGAAGCCCAATACCCGAGATGGATCTCCAATGTGGTCCTCGTACGCAAGGCCAATGGTAAATGGCATGTGTGCGTCGACTACAAGGATCTCAACAAAGCGACGCCCAAGGATAATTTCCCCCTGCCGCGCATCGATCAGCTGGTGGACGCTACTTCCGGGCACGAGCTTCTCAGCTTTCTGGACGCCTACTCTGGTTACCACCAGATCAGTATGCATCCTCCGGATCAAGACGCTACGACGTTCGTCACAGACCTGGGGTTATATTGTTTCACCAGGATGCCCTTCGGTCTGAAAAACGCTGACGCGACGTACCAACGGCTGGTCAACAAGATGTTCGAACAGCAGATTGGGCGTAATATGGAGGTCTACGTCGATGACATGCTGGTCAAGACTCTTCCGAGCGCTGACCACCTCTCTGACCTCCAAGAAACTTTCGCAACTCTGCGGAAGTACAACATGAAGCTCAATCCTTCCAAGTGCGCGTTTGGTGTGCGTTCAGGCAAGTTCCTCGGTTTCCTCGTTTCAAATAGAGGGATAGAGGCAAACCCGAAAATATCCAAGCTGTGCTGGAAATGAGCAGTCCTAAGACAGTGCGCGACGTCCAACGTTTGACGGGGCGTCTTGCGGCACTGAGCCGGTTCATGTCCCGAGCAGCAGAAAGAAGTTTTAACTTCTTCAAGTTGCTTCGAGGCCCTAAAAGCGCCTCGAAGCAAGGGGGGCAAGTACGGTGGACTGAGGAGTGCGAGGTCGCCTTCACTGAGCTGAAGGCGTATTTAGCACCCCCCCCCCCCCCCTATTCTCTCAAAGCCTGTGCTCGGGGAACCTTTGTTCGTATACCTTTCGGTTACCGAACACTCCATCAGCGCAGTTTTGATCAGAGAAGAAGGAGCGGCGCAGCATCCAGTGTATTACATCAGTAGGGTCCTCCAAGAAGCTGAAAGGAGGTACCCCCGAGCAGAAAAACTCACCCTCGCTCTTGTCACGGCTGCCCGGAAGCTTAGGCCCTATTTTCAGGCCCACTCCGTCACGGTTCTAATCGATCAACTGCTGAAGTCCATCCTCCAGCGGCCCGAGGCTTCTAGCAGACTCATCAAATGGGCAATAGAGCTTGGCGAGTTCGACATCAGCTTTCGCCCAAGGACAGCAGTCAAGGCACAGGCATTGGCAGACTTCGTTGCGGAATGTACTCTCCCTGCCGAGCAGGATCCACCGTTGGTGGATGAGCCCCCGTGGGAACTCTACGTCGACGGTCCTCTTGCGTCGCAGGGAGCGGAGCTGGCTTGGTCCTCACCTCCCCAGAGGGGTTAGAGTTCCAATACGCCCTCCGGTTCTGCTTTCTGGCCTCCAACAACGTGGCTGAGTACGAAGCCTTGATGTCCGATATCCGCATGGCTAGGCACCTTGGAGCCCTTCGGCTTAGGGTCTTCAGTGACTCCCAATTGGTCGCCAGCCAAGTGAACGGACAGTTCGGAGCAAGGGAGCCCCGCATGGCTCAATACCTTCAGCAGGTCAACAGCCAAGCAGAGGGCCTCCTATACTTCGAGGTCATACACGTCCCACGGGAGCAGAACGCGCGAGCAGATGCACTTGCCAAGTTGGCATCTTCAGGTGACATCGCCCCTTCCCGCTCCATATTTATTGAAGAGCTCGCCTCGCCGAGCACCGAAGTAGACGTCGCAGCCGTAGAGACGGATCCACCAGCTCCGAGCTGGATGGACCCTCTCTTAACGTACTTACTCCGGGGTGAGCTTCCGCCCGAACAGAGCGAAGCTCGGAAAATCAGGATGCGTTCTTAGCGTTTCACCCTCGTAGAAGGTAAGCTATACAGACGGTCCCTTTCAAGACCTCTTTTACGGTGCCTCAGCCCCGAGGAGGCCTTGGGAGCCACCGAAGAAGTCCACGAGGGGCTGTGCGGAAGCCACCTGGGGGGTAGAACGCTAGCACGCAGTATCATCTGAGCAGGGTTCTGGTGGCCTTCTCTTCAGAAGGATTGCATGTCCTTTGTCAGGAAATGCCCGGAATGCCAAAAGTTCGGGCAGCTCATCAAGCAACCCTCCGAACAGCTTCACAACCTGTTCGAACCTCGCCCTTTTGCCAGATGGGGCATCGACATTTTGGGCCCTTTCCCAGAGGCCCAAGGTAGGAAGAAGTTCCTGTTTGTGGCTATTGACTACTTTACTAAGTGGATTGAAGCCGAACCTGTTGCCACGATCACCGAACAAGCCGCGTGGAAGTTCATCTGGAAGAACCTCCTCTGTCGGTTTGGCGTCCCAAGAGTGATCACCTCTGACAACGGGAAGCAGTTCGACAGCACCTTCTTCAAACAGAAATGTGCCGAGCTCAGAATCTATAACCACTTCACCTCCGTGGCGCATCCCCAGGCAAACGGCTTGGTAGAAAATGCCAACCGAACGCTGCTGCACGGGATCCGCACAAGAGTAGAGGCTGCAGGAGGACCATGGATTGACGAGCTCCCTAACATTCTTTGGTGCCACCGAACAACGGCTCGAGTAGCGACGGGAGAAACACCCTTCCATTTGGCTTACGGCTCAGAGGCCGTCATGCCACTAGAAGTAGCTCTTCCCACCATTCGAACAACCCACTTCGATGAAGCCGCCAACAACTGCGCTCTTCGGGAAAACCTTGACATGCTCGGTGAACGACAGAACGATGCCAGCATTCATCTTGTTTCCTACCAGCAGCGACTCGCGCAATATTATAACGCACGAGTTCGTGAAAGGCGCTTCAATGTGGGAGATCTAGTCTTACACCGCTGCTCGGCTTCGGATCCCCGAAGAGCGGTCGGCAAGCTCGCCCCTAAATTGGAAGGACCTTATCAGGTCACCCAGGTCCTTGGGAAAGGCTCATATAAGCTAACTACCCCTAGTGGTGAAGCCATACCCAAGACTTGGCATGTATCTAACCTCAAGGCTTGTCATTTATAAAAGCCTTTGTTCAGCATCCTACTTCTCTTCTCCCTGTTCCTATGGTTAGACAAGCGCTTAGTATACACCCCTGATCGGAACCTTTTTTGCGGTTCCCAATGATCTGCGCTGTACACGCAACGCTTATAAAACTAGCGGATTCCGATCCGAGCAGGAACAATGACAAAAGGGAGAAGATGGAAAAAGTGAAGCTATAGACAAACCCATGAAGCAGAAATATTCATTTATAGAATCTTTGCTTACATGTAGGCCCCTTGGGCCAGGTTACAAAAGCTGACAAAAAAAAGCGGAAGGTGCCAGAGTACATTCAAGGGGCTTGTTCGGAGGGACCGGCGCCATCGTCGGCAGGAGGCATCCGTCCAGACTGAAACTGGGCGAATCGCACTCCGTCTAAACGCGCGTCGTTCGTACGGCGCCGGCACTCCCTCACCGCTGCTTCGAAGGCTTCCTGAGCCCACTCGGTTGTTGCTAGTTTCTGACCGAGCTCTTCTCCGGCTTTGAGGCCCACCTTATAGCAACGAGCCCCGAACTGCTCCAAGTCTTCCTGGAAGCTCGAACTAGCTTTGTACTTGGCTACCGCCTGCTCCTCGGCTTGGGCAAGGACACGAACTAGCGCTTCCTTCTCAGCATGAACCACCACAACATTGAGTTCGGAGATGAGAAGAGCTTCTCGGAGCTCTTCTATCTCCTTCTTCAGCTCGGCCTCCTTCGCCGCGCGATCCGCCTCCAGCCCCTTACAATAAGTGAGCTCCGCCTCCCACATGTGCCTGTGGTGCTGAGCCCGCTCGGCTAACTTACTTAGCACGCCCAGGGAGCTTGTAATTTCTCCTATCAGTACTCCCACATCGACGTTGTCGTCAGATGGGAGTTGTGGCTGATAGGTGGCACTGGGGTGCTCGGGAGTCCCCCCTGGACTTAACTCCTGGCACCGTGCCATTCGGTCCAAGTAAGAGGCGGATGGACACGGGGGCAAGGGCCTTGCTGCAGCGCCTTCCATCCGCTTGAGGGCAGCCTCCAGCACCTCCTTCGAAGGAGGCTTGGGGAGGCTTTTCCCTAGCACCTCGGACAAGGGCCTCTGGTCGTCACCCGAGCCCTGCTCCTCAACTGCCCGCCTCGGAGAAGGCCCTGCTTCCTCTGCCGTTTGGATAACGTTGACGACGACGGCCCCGATGGCTGCCTCCTGGCCCTCCTCGGCACCAGCCAAGCCCTGAAGCCCCACCCCTTTAGGATGGGCTGCACTCTCGTCGACTAAATTTACCTCAGAAATTGCCTTGGCTGCACTCTCGCCGACTAAACAGCCGTCAGCAATTACTTCGGTAGGGGGCATGGGGGGCAGGATTTCGCCATCTCCTTGCAGAGCACCCTTCAGTGGAGGAGCTGATACCTCACCGGCACCAGGCGCCGCAGTCGTTTTAGGAGTGCCATCCTCAGATATGGCGGCATCATGAGGAACAAAGGCTCCTTCGCTTCCTCCGCGCAGGTCTCCAAGGGTCCTCTCGTTCCCAGTATCATGCTCGCCACCCTCGGTGGTTGAGACCCCGGTTGGAGCCATTCCTTCGGAGTGGCCTTCGGACCTGGGCGTCCTTGCCCGCTCCCCCGAATGCTCTGACCCGTCGCTCACCTCAACGAGGCCGAGATCGGCTGCCATCTTGGCAATCGCCTCCGAGCGATCTGCAGTCAAAGCTCGTGGCGCCGCTTGCTCCGTTGCCCTCGTGACCTGGCGCTTTTTCTGAACTACCAAGGGCTCCAGGTCCTCTCCTTCCTCTTCGGCGTTCCCAACTTGCGACGTCACTTTGGCCGCTCCACGTTTCCTGCGCGTAGCCTGCGGCTCGTCATCATCATTCTCCCCCTCTTCGTTCAAGGAGGAGCGTCGTGCGTCTTGCACCACCTTGACCAGTTTCCTCTTCTTCTTCACCTGAAGCCGAAGAGTTGATTCAGGTGCAGCCTCGGTGACTTCCTGTTCGCCCCCTTCCTCTATGGCTCCCTCGGCCGCCTTGGTTTTGGCCCTTCTTATGGGGCCTATCTGCAGAGGCCCCCGCTTGGTCGCTTGGGGGGCATCCTCGTCTAGCCTTATCAAGTAAAGGCTAACAGGGATCGTTTCGGCGTAGTTCGCCATCTCCTTTTGGCCCCGACCAGCAGCCACCTCTTCGGCATCTGGAAGAAACAAAAGAAGAGTCAGAACCCATGTAGGTGGGAAAATGAGACAAGCAGCAGAAGGCTTACCCCAGGCGCGGCTAAGCTTATACTTCACAAGCTTGTATTCGGTCAGGTACCCTTCAGCGTGGTTGACCCCGACCATGTTCAACGACTGGGAGGCAGCAGCCGCCCCTTGGATCAAGAAGGGGGCCATGTCTGTCCTCTTCGGTGGCTCCACCACTCTAACGGGGAAGTCCCACTCTGGGACGTTCGCCCCCTTGCTCCGCCCCACGAAAAAAAGGCGTCCAGTCCACCCTTTGTTGTTGGACAGGCGGGGTGAAAAATTGATTTGCATCCGGTTTGTACGGTGTTTCACGTACACGATGCCCATCCCAGATTGCGGAGAACAGGCCAAGCTGAAATGGCTCTTGAAGATCTCCGCAGTCGCTTCAATGCCCCTCTTCTTGCATATAATGCAGAAGACGAAGATGGACCTCCAGGAGTTCGGCGTCAGTTGAATAGGCGCCACCTTCCAGGTCCGGAGAAGCTCTCTCGCGATCTCCGGCATCGGCAGCCGGAGACCAGCTTCCAGCAGGTCCATCGAAAGAACGAAGCACCCAGGCCTCGTGGTCAAATACGACTCATCTTCACGCATCAAGACGATATCGTACTCCTCGCCAATCCGGAATCGTTCTCGAAGACCCTCGAAACTCCGGAACTTCGCCGCTTTCGACTTCACCGGCGGCATCCCGCTAGCTTCGACGATCGCCTTCCCCTTCTGAGCCATCACTGGAAGGCGGGGTACACGCCGGACGGTGAGGAGGAAGCAAAGGAGCAGAGGAAAGCGCGAGGAAGAAGATGGCTAGTGGCTCCAGGGGCAGCAAACTCTAGAGATTTTTGAAGGCGAGGGTCCCGCTTTCACCTCCTCCCCTTCCCTATAAGGAAGGTGAGGCGCGAAATTCGAAGCGGGACCTGAAACAGCGTTTCCCTCCGCTCCAAGTCTCTTCTCGAATGATCCGTGGGTGACCGTTCAGGGCTGGCATATGATGTTCCGGGTTCGACATGACCCACACTGTTATCATGAAGGCTTCATGTTCGAGGAGAACCCCCCTGTAACGGCGTCGCCGCAAGTCTGTTCGGATCTCCGAGGACGATACCGCATTTATGGCGGAGATGACGTCCGAGCAGGTCTCCGCCCCCAAGCGCTCCGGTTTCTAAGCCACTTGAGGGCGTGGGGGGCAAGTGTGGTGGCTGTTTTCTGCCACCTAAGCCCATCGCGATCCATCAGGGCCCATCAACGCCTTCTGTAACGTCGCTTATTTTCGGATCCTTTTTGGATCGTGTGTGTTGTGGTTGTGATGGCTGTTGTAAAGCCAGTGTGGTGTAGACGCGTGGTGTGTGTAGGTGTGGCGCAGGTTAGGTCCCGAAATGAAATAGGACCTACTGCAGTTGAGTAGGAGTTGGCGGCCAGGGGTGGTCGTTGACTTGTTGGCGTCCAGATAGGTTGCCGTTGACTGCATGATCTTGGCGGCATTAGATGTGGACGTTTAGGGTGGCGGTTGTCCTTGGCGGCAAAGGGGTTGACGCCAACCTGAGAATTCTGCAGGTTATAGGGTCACCCGAGAGCAGGTTTCTCACCTGCCTCTCTCTTCCCCTTGCCCTAGCTTTGCATCCCAGTGTTTCTAGAGCTTCCAACAGGTACTGAAGGATGCTTGGAGGACCGTGGAACGTGTGGCGGTGACGAATCGCACAAGGAAACGCCGTGGCGTGGTGCAATTCCCGTGGGAGCTCGCGGAGGGTTCGGTGTAAACCAGGAGATTGCGGGAGGTTTGAGCGTGTTCTGAGGTAGGAGTCGAGCCCTGTTAGCTTGTTAGAAACATTAAAACACGACTTAACTACTTGAATCAGCATGATAATGCATTTTCAGATTAAGTTGCACCATGAAGGGATAATGGGTGGTTTGAGTAATTTAATGTACGTAGCATGTTGTGTTGGGTTGTTTTGGGTTCATGCATGTTTAAAGAATCGTTTCAGTACATTTTCTTGTAGTTTTAACGGTTGGAAAACCTGTAGAGCTGGATTAGGGTTTCTGCAGGGTTTAAGGCCAGAGAACTTGGCGTCAAGATCGCTTGTCGCCAAGCTCATCAGCCGGGATATAAACGGCTAGATCTCTTGCCGTTTACTTCTTATAAGCGGCAGTCGATGTTGCCGCCAACTTGTGTATGTATTCATGCAGTGTGGTTTACGTAGCTTTTCTGATTATGAATATTACGTGTTTGTGTGTGCATGGCGATGACCGGTGTGAGCCAGTACACTTAATATGCTCTTGGAGCATACTGCTCATGTAATGGGCATGTTTTACGTGTATGATGTGTGATGTACGTAATTGCTTTACGGGGTATGTGTGGTGCGTTGGCACCCGTGGCACTCTTGGAGTGCGTTGTCCATGTGTTGGACATCTGGTTTATGTGGTAGACGTGTGGTACACCAATCAGGGTGTAATATACACGTGTTGTTTACGTGGTTTGAGTGTGTGTAGACTACACACTTTGTTGTAATGTAATTCTTATGATTTGTCGTAGTAACTGGGCAGTGAGGTTCCTGTGTGAGCCTAGCCATGACTTTGTGGTGTTTGGGTAGTGAAGGTCCATACCGACCTAGCCCTGGTTCGTTGTTGTCTTTCGAATAATATTACATTGATTTATGTAGTAAGTGGTGTGTGTTGCCACGGTGGTCATATGATGACCAATGATAGGCAAGTTTGTGGTTCAGTTATGTGTTGGTGTGGGATAGCTTTGGGGTCACACGGTGACCGATGTTAAGCTAATCCTAACACTTGTATATCGTAAATTATAAGTAAAGGCTATATGTGTAAGTATCGTGGTTTGTGCTAGCCGAGTGTGGTGGTCCGGCGCCTATTCCGAAATGCCTCTCTAGTCGGGTACCCCAGGTTCTTTGTGAGCCAGGCACGTGTGTTTGTTGTGCTCGGGGTTTTGTCCCGGTACAGTGTGGTACCGTTGAGGTCTGTGTCGTCTTCCTGGACACCCTCACTCCTGAGTTTGAGTTGTACGTCCGGCTGAGGGAAAGACGGCAGTGGGACAGCGACTTCCCAGAGTTTGTTCTTGTGTCGCTTGTAGCACGCTCGTAGTTGGGGGTACGGACACCAGTAGACGTCACTGGTCCCCAGCTAGTCCTGTTTTCCAGTGCCTCACTTTAGAGTGCTCCGGCCAGAGACTCTAGAGGTGCCAGGCATGGGCCTGTAGCTGTGTGTCTGCAGGTGTGGTGTTGGTTGGTCTCCACAGTTGTTTGACTTCTTTCTTGTGGAGCGGCAGTTGGACCTTTCGTCCGTGACTGCGAGGCTGAGAGGTTGTTCTTGTGTTGTGTTGTCCGGGTTGGATACTGGCCTAATCAGCCAGTAGTCCGTTCCCGTGTGGTGGCGTCGTTCCCTTCCGACTCGTGCTTTGCTACTTGTCGTGGTTCGTGAGTTTGTGACTCGTGGTCGAGGTTTGACCAGTTCGAGGTTTGCCCTGGTGTTGGCACAGTTGTGACTGAGTTGTGGTTTGTGTAACTTGCCGATTGAGGTTATACCTGTAATGTTGTGCCTAAATGATAGTATAATATAATTGTGGTTCAGTGTGGTGTTTACCACCTTCCTGTACCCTTTGTTCGGGTGTTTGTGTTGTGGTACCTCAGAGTAGCAGGTACCTATACCCTTCGTGGGTTACTTTGTAGTTTTGTGATGGTACATTGTGTACCAACCTTTCCGGGTACTCGTGTGTTGTGCAGGTCTTGTGGTTTGACTTGCCACTTGTTATATCTTATCCATTTTAAGTAGATCTTTGTTTATAATTTATTGTGGATTAGTTTGTGATTATTAATTATGTTATCTTTGTGGGTAATTTGCCGATGAGGCTTGTGGCCTAGGCATATTGTGGTTTAGTAGAGCTGTGCTCCGTGGAGGCCGTATGTGACGGACCGGGGTATTTATGCCCATTAAGGCTCCATATCCAGATCCGCCTCCCGCGAACGGACCGAAGTCTCGCAAGGGATATCTCACACACGAGTCCAGTAAGAGTACAAAAAGACAAACCACAAGAATATAAGACACAAGAAAGTACATGTGCTTATATCTATTCACAAATTTGTACAACTACCTGGGGCATACCCCGAGGGAGCACAAGCTCACACAACACAAACTACCAAATTACTGCTGGTGGTACAAGTCTGACGCAACGCCACTGCAAGCCAAACACACGGCAAGCCCTGAAAAGAACTGTAGGGGAGTGAGCCTCAATAAGTCACTGGCTCAGTAGGGGCTACCCAAAACAACACTGTAACCACAGACACCTCGACCCCAATAGGTCTCACTGGCAACAACAATAGCCAAACCATTTCATGCTCACATCATTACAATAAATAACAATTAAACATGCTCATGATAATAAACATAAAGTCCTCAGAAGAAAAGTAGGACTACAGGACTAACATAATATCATTAATCAGCCCAACTATTAAAGTGCCTAAACCACAGTCTCACTGGCACACTGCTACAACAACGGGTTGCCTAAACTATAAGCCACACAGGCAAGTCACTGCCCAGGCTACAAGCTTCACAGGCGAACCTCAAACACTTGAGTAATAGGACTGCTAAGAAAGAGCTGGTCCTTTATACTCCAAACCACACTACATCGGAAACTACACACAAGGTAACAGAACTGGCTACCACGAAGCCAATCCATAACTCACTAAAATTATAATTGGAATCATATCCAAGAAGAGTAAAACTCAACAAGTGGAAGGTCTCACACGGCCTCCACGGAGCACAGCTCAACTAAACCACATTATGCCTAGGCTATAAGCCTCATCGGCAAAATACCCATAAAGGTAACATAATTAATAATCACAAACTAATCCACAATAATCTTATAAACAAAGATTTATTTAAAACAGTTAGGATACAGCAAGTGGCAGGTCAAACCACAAGACCTCCACAACACACAAGTACCTGGAAAGGTTGGTACACAATGTACCACCACAAAACTACAAAATAACCCACAAAGGGAACAAGTACCTGCTACTCTGAGGTACCACAACACAAATACTCGAACAAGGGTACAAGTAGGTGATAAACACCACACTGAACCATAATTATATTGTGCCTTCACTTAGACACAACATTACAAGTGAAACCTTAATCGACGAGTCACACAAACCACAACTGAGTCACAACTGTGCCAACACCAGGGCACATCTCGAACTGGTCAAACCTCGACCACGAGTCACAAACTCACAAACCACAATCACTGGCAAAGCACGAGTCAGAAAGAACGACGCCACCACACGGGAACGGACTACTAGCTGATCAGGCCAATATCCAACCCGGACAACACAACACAAGAACAACCTCTCAGTCTCGCAGTCACGGACGAAAGGTCCAACTGCCGCTCCACAAGAAAGAAGTCAAACAACTGTGGAGACTAACCAACACCACACCTGCAGACACACAACTGCAGGCCCATGCCTGGCACCTCTAGAGTCTCTGGCCGGAGCACTCTAAAGTGAGGCACTGGAAAACAGGACTAGCTGGGGACCAGTGTCGACTACTGGTGTCCGTACCCCCAACTACGAGCGCGCTACAAGCGACTACACACCCACAACACAAGCCGCTGCCCTACTGCCGTCTTTCCCTCAGCCGGACGTACAACTCAAGCACAGGAGTGAGGGTGTCCAGGAAGACGACACAGACCTCAACAGTACAACACAAGTACCGGGACAAAACCCCGAGCACAACAAACACACGTGCCTGGCTCACAAAGAACCTGGGGTACCTGACTAGAGAGGCATTCCGGAATAGGCGCCGGACCACCACACTCGGCTAGCACAAACCACGATATTTACACATATAGCCTTTACTTATAATTCACAATATACAAGTGTTAGGATTAGCTTAACATCGGTCACCGTGTGACCCCAAAGCTATCCCACACCAACACATAACTAAACCACAAACTTGCCTATCATTGGTCATCTTGTAACCTCCAAGCTAGCTCACACTAATACATATATAAATCACGATAGCCAATCATATTTGACCTATCTTTAATCATCTTGTGACAATGACGGTCACATTAAACACAATCACGATAATCACATTTATATTCTACTAATTATCCCTCTAGGATAATCTATAAAGGATTCTAACGAATCAGAGCTAGGTTCATATCTGAACCTCATCGCCACAACACCACAATAATTATCATATAATAAACATGATAACATACGATGTGCCATGAATACACAAACCATATACATGGCATCCAAAACTCGTAGACAACACGTGTATAATACACTCTGGTTAGTGTACCACACGTCAGCCACGCAAACCACATGTCCAACACATGGATGACATGCACATACTGAAACATCTACGTGCAACACACATTAATCACGTAAAACATGCCCATTATATAAGCAATATGCTCCAAGAGCATAACAAGTGCACAGGCTCACACCGGTCATCGCCATGTACACACAAACGAAGAGTTACGTAAACCACACTGCATGGATACATGCACAAGTTGGCGGCAACATCGACTGCCGCTTATAAGAAGTAAACGGTAATCGATCTAGCCGTTGATATCCCGACTGGTGATCTTGGCGGCAAGCGATCTTGACGCCAAGTTCTCCGGCCTAAAACCCTGCAGAAACCCTAATCCAGCTCTACAGGTTTTCCAACCATTTAAACTACAGAAAAACATATAAAAGCAGTTCCTTTAACATACTAGAACCCGGAACAACCCATTACAACATGCTTTACACATTAAATTCATCAAACCACCCTTTAACCCCGCATGGTACAACTTGATCCGAAAATACAATAAAAATGCTGGTTCAAGTGATTAAGTCGTGTTTTAATGTTTCTAACAAGCTAACAGGGCTCGACCCCTACCTCAGAAACGCAATTAAACTCCCGAAGAACCTCGAATCACGCCGAAACCCGAGAAACGTCCCACGAACACCGCGCTCCAATCCGCCATTCCCCGCCCAATCTGCCGCTACCACGCGCACCACGGCCTTCCCACGAGCTCCCGCCGACCGTCAGAACTCGCGAAGAAGCTCAAGGGTGAAGGTGGGGGAAGAGGAAGGGAGAAGGAGGAGAAAGAACAGAGCTCGGGTCTGCCATAAAAACACAGGCATGTCAGGTTAACGTCAACCCTTTGGCCGTTTAACCAGACCGCCACAACTAGACGTCCACAAAGCTTGACGCCAAGTTCAACAGTCAACGTCCTCATCAATGGACGTTAACACCATGTTAACGGCACACCACTGCCGTCAACACACAATCGACGTCACCACCTGGACGCCAACACACTGTGTCCAGCAAGCTGAACACCAACACGGACCCAAACCAAACCCGGTAAGGATCTAGTAAGAAACACACCACACTAATGGGCCTCACATGGGCCACTAAACCCACTAAACCTGGATCCACGGGGATCCGGAAAACGCGCAACGTTACATTATTATCACCTAAAAACAAATGTCGTCCTCGACATATAAAACAAATCACAATAAACCAAATTATCACCTAAAAACAATTAAAGTCAAACACAGAACAAGTAGGATACTCTTTCTCTGCTTCAGCCTTTCAATTCATCTCATAATTACTTTGTTCTGTCAATTCCATTACCTTTCTTTAGCTTTCAACCGTAGGCGATCCTTCTTTGCCAATGACGCTTTATCTCTTTGGACTGAACCAACTTCCACAATTTCTGGGCTGTGTTTGCAACATTTCTTTCGAGACCGCTTTATCTTTCTCAAATTTCTTACACTGTAATATTCTATCATGCCACCAATTTCTTTTTCCATTTATCACTGCTTGCTGTTATCCTGCCTCATCTGCATTTATATTCACAACTGACACCTCTTCAAAGAAAACCAATCACCATCTTTGAATTTCCTGCTTTTTCATATTATTCTGCTCATACCGCTTAAAGCCAATTTCTGATTAAAAAATCATAATAAACTCTGTTCCTTTATTCCACTGTGCAAAACTTTACACTTTCTTCTTATCTCAGCAAAGCTTGAACAATTTATGAATATTAAATCTTTCTTACTTCTGCTTCCGCTGCGCTACTCTGATCACACTAAACACTTGTACAAAATATTTCACAATTTCTGCTCACATTATTACTTTCAATTGCTTTCTTTTGACTTCAACTGCTTCTCAAATCATCCTATTCAATTAATTCCTACTGAAGAAATTACTGCAATTTCTGATCTGCCAAATCACTATTGACATATTGCGCTTTTCATATATCTTTCCTGCTTTACTGACATTCTCTGGCTAATTCCCATAATTCTGGGGCATAAACTTTTCGAATAATCTTAATCAATCTGCTCCAGCATAATATTATGAAATATCTTAATAACAATTCCTTTCTGCTCAATTAAATCATTTCTTGTCATTTCTTTGCACCAATATGCAAACTTTAACTGACATTTCCTGACTCATCTGATCTTATTCACTCCATCATTTGCTAAATTCTTCCTTTCTCTAATCCATATTTTTTTTTATCTAAACTGTCAATCATCAACTAAATATTCCTCTTGTGCAAATTTCACAAATCTTTATTGCACATTAATCCTTATTTTCTCTCTTTCTTTATTCAACTGATCATTTCTATACATATTTATACAAATCTTCATATCACATTTTCTGTTACCATCATTATTCATAACAACACTTTTCTCAAATTTCTGATCTCAGGCATATTAAATTTATCTGCCATAAATCACTGCTCTTTTATGTACTGATACCTCTTTTAAAACTGATCTGCCTTTCTTGATCATATCAAACTCTTCATAACTCTAATCACATTTTCATCCACACTGTTTCTTAATATTATCTGACTCAAATCTCTAATGCCACAACACATTTACTGAGGTTCTCAACTGCAACTTATCACACACACACTGACCTGATCCTTATCACCTTGTTACCATACACCTGTCTCTGCCAACTTTCTATCTCATTATAACTTACTTACTGAATTCCATATCCAAACTTGCTAATCTCTTCAATTCCTTTAACCGCAAATCTTTTACATCCAAATTGGTCTATCACAGAAATACTCTATACTTGTTTCTGCTAACTCTGCACTTTATTAACATACAACAAGTATATCCCTCTCAAGGCACTACTTTACCTTTCTCTTCTAATCTCTGCAACTGAAAACTTTTAAGTACTATACTTTAACTGCTTTAACTGCACTAGTGCCAGGATGCTACCACACAACTTATGCCACTATTCACATTATGGCACAGCAACTGCTCTCAATTGCCAATCTAACAAACAGAAACACACGGTTTTCATGCCAAAAGCAAATGTAAAAACTACTTTATATCACACAAAACCACAGACTTACTACCAGCAGTGGACATTAACCCATGTATTGGGACATTGTACTTTCAATGTCTTTTCATATTCTAACTAGACATTGCTCTGATACCAACTGTGACGGACCGGGGTATTTATGCCCATTAAGGCTCCATATCCAGATCCGCCTCCCGCGAACGGACCGAAGTCTCGCAAGGGATATCTCACACACGAGTCCAGTAAGAGTACAAAAAGACAAACCACAAGAATATAAGACACAAGAAAGTACATGTGCTTATATCTATTCACAAATTTGTACAACTACCTGGGGCATACCCCGAGGGAGCACAAGCTCACACAACACAAACTACCAAATTACTGCTGGTGGTACAAGTCTGACGCAACGCCACTGCAAGCCAAACACACGGAAAGCCCTGAAAAGAACTGTAGGGGAGTGAGCCTCAACAAGTCACTGGCTCAGTAGGGGCTACCCAAAACAACACTGTAACCACAGACACCTCGACCCCAATAGGTCTCACTGGCAACAACAATAGCCAAACCATTTCATGCTCACATCATTACAATAAATAACAATTAAACATGCTCATGATAATAAACATAAAGTCCTCAGAAGAAAAGTAGGACTACAGGACTAACATAATATCATTAATCAGCCCAACTATTAAAGTGCCTAAACCACAGTCTCACTGGCACACTGCTACAACAACGGGTTGCCTAAACTATAAGCCACACAGGCAAGTCACTGCCCAGGCTACAAGCTTCACAGGCGAACCTCAAACACTTGAGTAATAGGACTGCTAAGAAAGAGCTGGTCCTTTATACTCCAAACCACACTACATCGGAAACTACACACAAGGTAACGGAACTGGCTACCACGAAGCCAATCCATAACTCACTAAAATTATAATTGGAATCATATCCAAGAAGAGTAAAACTCAACAAGTGGAAGGTCTCACACGGCCTCCACGGAGCACAGCTCAACTAAACCACATTATGCCTAGGCTATAAGCCTCATCGGCAAAATACCCATAAAGGTAACATAATTAATAATCACAAACTAATCCACAATAATCTTATAAATAAAGATTTATTTAAAACAGTTAGGATACAGCAAGTGGCAGGTCAAACCACAAGACCTCCACAACACACAAGTACTTGGAAAGGTTGGTACACAATGTACCACCACAAAACTACAAAATAACCCACGAAGGGAACAAGTACCTGCTACTCTGAGGTACCACAACACAAATACTCGAACAAGGGTACAAGTAGGTGATAAACACCACACTGAACCATAATTATATTGTGCCTTCACTTAGACACAACATTACAAGTGAAACCTTAATCGACGAGTCACACAAACCACAACTGAGTCACAACTGTGCCAACACCAGGGCACATCTCGAACTGGTCAAACCTCGACCACGAGTCACAAACTCACAAACCACAATCACTGGCAAAGCACGAGTCAGAAAGAACGACGCCACCACACGGGAACGGACTACTAGCTGATCAGGCCAATATCCAACCCGGACAACACAACACAAGAACAACCTCTCAGTCTCGCAGTCACGGACGAAAGGTCCAACTGCCGCTCCACAAGAAAGAAGTCAAACAACTGTGGAGACTAACCAACACCACACCTGCAGACACACAACTGCAGGCCCATGCCTGGCACCTCTAGAGTCTCTGGCCGGAGCACTCTAAAGTGAGGCACTGGAAAACAGGACTAGCTGGGGACCAGTGTCGACTACTGGTGTCCGTACCCCCAACTACGAGCGCGCTACAAGCGACTACACACCCACAACACAAGCCGCTGCCCTACTGCCGTCTTTCCCTCAGCCGGACGTACAACTCAAGCACAGGAGTGAGGGTGTCCAGGAAGACGACACAGACCTCAACAGTACAACACAAGTACCGGGACAAAACCCCGAGCACAACAAACACACGTGCCTGGCTCACAAAGAACCTGGGGTACCCGACTAGAGAGGCATTCCGGAATAGGCGCCGGACCACCACACTCGGCTAGCACAAACCACGATATTTACACATATAGCCTTTACTTATAATTCACAATATACAAGTGTTAGGATTAGCTTAAGATCGGTCACCGTGTGACCCCAAAGCTATCCCACACCAACACATAACTAAACCACAAACTTGCCTATCATTGGTCATCTTGTAACCTCCAAGCTAGCTCACACTAATACATATATAAATCACGATAGCCAATCATATTTGACCTATCTTTAATCATCTTGTGACAATGAAGGTCACATTAAACACAATCACGATAATCACATTTATATTCTACTAATTATCCCTCTAGGATAATCTATAAAGGATTCTAACGAATCAGAGCTAGGTTCATATCTGAACCTCATCGCCACAACACCACAATAATTATCATATAATAAACATGATAACATACGATGTGCCATGAATACACAAACCATATACATGGCATCCAAAACTCGTAGACAACACGTGTATAATACACTCTGGTTAGTGTACCACACGTCAGCCACGCAAACCACATGTCCAACACATGGACGACATGCACATACTGAAACATCTACGTGCAACACACATTAATCACGTAAAACATGCCCATTATATAAGCAATATGCTCCAAGAGCATAACAAGTGCACAGGCTCACACCGGTCATCGCCATGTACACACAAACGAAGAGTTACGTAAACCACACTGCATGGATACATGCACAAGTTGGCGGCAACATCGACTGCCGCTTATAAGAAGTAAACGGCAATCGATCTAGCCGTTGATATCCCGACTGGTGATCTTGGCGGCAAACGATCTTGACGCCAAGTTCTCCGGCCTAAAACCCTGCAGAAACCCTAATCCAGCTCTACAGGTTTTCCAACCATTTAAACTACAGAAAAACATATAAAAGCAGTTCCTTTAACATACTAGAACCCGGAACAACCCATTACAACATGCTTTACACATTAAATTCATCAAACCACCCTTTAACCCCGCATGGTACGACTTGATCCGAAAATACAATAAAAATGCTGGTTCAAGTGATTAAGTCGTGTTTTAATGTTTCTAACAAGCTAACAGGGTTCGACTCCTACCTCAGAAACGCAATTAAACTCCCGAAGAACCTCGAATCACGCCGAAACCCGAGAAACGTCCCACGAACACCGCGCTCCAATCCGCCATTCCCCGCCCGATCTGCCGCTACCACACGCACCACGGCCTTCCCACGAGCTCCCGCCGACCGTCAGAACTCGCGAAGAAGCTCAAGGGTGAAGGTGGGGGAAGAGGAAGGGAGAAGGAGGAGAAAGAATAGAGCTCGGGTCTGCCATAAAAACACAGGCATGTCAGGTTAACGTCAACCCTTTGGCCGTTTAACCAGACCGCCACAACTAGACGTCCACAAAGCTTGACGCCAAGTTCAACAGTCAACGTCCTCATCGATGGACGTTAACACCATGTTAACGGCACACCACTGCCGTCAACACACAATCGACGTCACCACCTGGACGCCAACACACTGTGTCCAGCAAGCTGAACACCAACACGGACCCAAACCAAACCCGGTAAGGATCTAGTAAGAAACACACCACACTAATGGGCCTCACATGGGCCACTAAACCTGGATCCACGGGGATCCGAAAAACGCGCAACGTTACACCGTATGAGACCTTCCACTTGTTGAGTTTTACTCTTCTTGGGTATGGTTCCGATTATAATTTTAGTGTGTGATGGACTAGCTAGTTGTAGCCAGTCCTACCACTTATGTGTAGCTTTCGACGTAGTGAGGTTTGGAGTATAAAGGACCAGCTCTTTGTTAGCAGTCCTGTTACTCAAGTGTTTGAGGTTCGCCTGTGAAGCTTGCAGCTTAGGCAGTGACTTGCCTATATGGCTTATAGCTTAGGCAACCAGTTGTTGTAATAGTGTGCCAGTGAGACTGTGGTTTAGGCACTTTAGTAGTTGGGCTGACTAATGATATTATATTAGTCCTGTAGTCCTATTTTTCTTCTGAGGACTTTATGTTTATTATCATGAGTATGTTCAATTGTTATTTATTGAAATGATGTGAGCATGAAATGGTTTGGCTATTGTTGTTGCCAGTGAGACCCATTGGGGTTGAGGTGTCTGTGGTTACAGTGTTGTTTTGGGTAACCCTACTGAGCCAGTGACTTGTTGAGGCTCACTCCCCTACAGTTCTTGCAGGGCTTGTCGAGCGTTTGACTTGCAGTGGTGTTGTGACAGACTTGTACCACCAGCAGTAGTGTAGTAGTAGTTAGTGTTGTGTGAGCTTGTGCTCCCTCGGGGTATGCCCCAGGTAGTTGTACTTTTAATTGGACATGTATTAATGTAATGGGACAGTTGTACGAATTTGTGAACAGATATGAGCACATGTACTTTCTTGTGTCTTATATTCTTGTGGTTTGTCTTTTATACTCTTACTGGACAGTTATGTGAGCTATCCCTTGCGAGACTTCGGTCCGTTCGCGGGAGGCGGATCTGGATATGGAGCCTTAATGGGCATAAATACCCCAGTCCATCACACCTTCCCTTTGGACGTGGCCTCCCCGTACGGCTCCACGCCTCCGCAAAGATCATTTAAAAGGGGCCCACGGAGCAATCACCCCGAACGAAGCATCGCCAAGCTCCTTAGCAGCATGTTTCCGGACAGAGGCGCTGATTCTGCTGCGCTGGACAACTATGGATATTACCGAACAGCAAGTTCGACCCCTCTCATGGGACACCTGCCCGGTGACCTCCTCCAGAGACTTCCGGGCAGCCCTTCACATCCTCACAGCGGTTACAAACCGTCGCGGACCACACGCCCCACTATTAAGAGGCGCGTTAACTGCCTGACAGCCCAACGGGCGTCTCAGCGCGTAACTCCTCCAGTTATGCACGCCTTTCAAGGCGCCCTTCCAGGCACGATCTAGTGACGTTACGCACGTCAACGTACACCATTGCTTATAAAATATACAGGTATGGTGCCATGCAGAGGTACGTTCTCTCTTACGCGAACACACTCTTATACACGAAAATCCCCTACCTTTCAAGCCTCTCACTGACTTAGACATCAGAGGGTTTTTCCCGGTCTTCACCGGGTCCCCCTGATCTTCTCTGGTAATTACAGGTAGGGGTGCAAACGATCCGAGCCGAGCCGAGTAGGGCTCTGCTCGAACTCGACTCGTTCATTTAAAACTATGCTCGAACTCGGCTCGTTACTCGACGAGTATTAAAATTGGTGTTCGAACTCGGCTCGATTAAAATTTACAGTGTTCAAACTCGACTCGGCGAGCCACTCGTTTACACAAACGAGCTTGAAATCGGGCGAGCTACTCGTTTACACAAACGAATTCAAAACCGAATACTTAACGAGTTTGTACTCGATTTAGATTACAATTGTTTATATTTAAAAAACATTTTTTTCCCTCCCAACACAGTTGCTATAACCTCAAAAGTTTATAAACCCCGTACGAGTGCCAGATGGCTCAAGCGCTTTTGGTTGCTGGGTGGGGAGGTCTTTTTATAGAATATAACCTCAACAACTTTTTCTACTATCCGATATGGGATTAAGAGTAGTGAAAACGCTACGGGCAGTCGATGGAGTGGGAGCAGGGGGTGGGGTGGGGAGGGTATTTGCACTGGGAATTTGCATTGCCAGAGCCATCTGCATTGCCGGAACCGCGCGTGGGGTGGGGAGGCCGGTTGCACTGTCGAAATGGTCGTTCGAGGCTGGGGGTCGTCGAGCCGATGCAGTGCAGGGGGCCATCAGTGGCCCACCGTCAGGGAAAGAAGAGCCAGCAGAAGTGGACCTAGATGTGGAGCTGGTTCTCGTGGGAGTCAGCGGGGGTGTCGGAGTAGGGCGGGCAGCACTCCAACTCCTTGGCGTCAGAGGCGGCCGAGGTGGTGGCGAGGTGACACTTGGAGAGATCCGGCGGGGCGATGGGGTTCGCCAGGGCAGATGATCTCCTCCGCTCCCTGCCCCGCCTGGAGCGGCGCGACGTTGTGCTAGGCGGCCTCGCTGGGTTGGGCCTCAACGGGGCCATCAGTGGCCCACCGTGCGCCTCTCACTCCCTCAGCCCCGTCGGGGGGCACACCTGTAGCACGGCTGCGCAGGGGCATGAGGACTCGGGAGGAAGAAGATGGTGGATATACGGAGGTACCTTGAAACACTAACTTTTGTGTTTATGCCCTTGTCTAGTATTCATTTACATAATTACATATAAGTTCTCATAGTATTTTATAATTCAACAATAAATATATTTGTATCTTTATACTTAACAAGTAATTTATCTAATATTATATGAAGTGACAGAATGAGTAATTTAACAAACATATTAACGAGTATTAATTGAATATATTAACGAGTATTTTATCGAGTATCTTAACGAGCTACTCGCGAACATAATCGAGTCGAGCATACCTTTGTTCAAGCTCGGCTCGTTTATGAACCGAGCTTATTTTTTTGTTCAAACTCTGCTCGTTAGTTTAATAAACGAGTCGAGTCGAGTTTTTATCGAGCCGAATATCGAACTGCTCGTCGAGTGTATTGGTTCGTTTGCAACCCTAATTACAGGATCCTTCGTCCGCCTCCGGCGATCGTCATCTCCCTTACACAAGTGTTAGGCCTGATCCGCTCCGGCCCAACAAGGAAAATGTCTTCACAACACTAAATCAATAAGATCACATCTCGGATAATTCACATATATATTTTTAATCGGACCGTCTAGATAAAAAAAATTTCTCCTCCCAAAAACACCTAATCGGTTTATTGGCGACTTGGCGTGGTAGGATGGGTGAGTTGCGAATTAACTATTATGTTGGGGGCATTTTAGTGAGTTCGTTCTTACGTTCGTGCCCCCACTCCCCACCCCCCATCTCTGCGACTTTTCTTCTTCTTTCCACTTCAAACTTATCCCGAGTGCTGTGCCTGCGCACAGCGTGGTGTGTGCTGGGGGGAGAGAGAGAGAATGGCGGCAGCAAATGCGTGGGGTGTGCGCACGCCGCCGGCGCCGTTCCTGGCGCGGCCCTGCTTCGATTCCCAGCCGAGGAGGGAGAACAACCTGAGCGTCGGAGGAACGACGCCACGCCCACATGCGGCAGTGCGCGGGGGTCGGGGACCCGCGACCTGGTCTTGCTGCTGCAGTGGTGGTGGCGGCGCAGCGGCCAGCGTGGGAAGCAGCTGTAGGGATTGGGATTGGAGCCGGTGGAGCCGCCATTTCTCGGATGTGGACGAGGCTGAGAGCTTCTTATCGGTTCTCAAGGTGTGTAGCTTGTCTCCCCCCAGTCATGGGACGTCTTTGTATGGGGTTCTTGATTGGGTGGTTCGGAACAAGGAGATTTCTGTTGTTGTTGTTTGTTATTGTCTTTCTATCATGGGATGAGTTCTTGACTGTAGAAAATTCTATAGAACTTAACCGCTGCCGGCTTAATTGAAGCGAAATCGTAAATTCCGAGGGATATTAAGTGGAAACAAGCAATTGATGCCTTTATAGTGAAGAAAGAAGTTTCCAATTTCTATTTACTTATTAATTTCCTAAAGTTTTGCACCAGTAGACAACAAAAGGGAGTTTTATATCCAATCAGATGGAGATGGTGAATCCCAGCGCCAACCTCCCACCACCCAAGCTGTTAGGGAAAGGACAGTTCTGCAAGAGAGAAATCATCGGACTGAGTCTTTCTTATTTCATGTATCTTGTTACGTCAGTTTCATGTAGGAGGTCATGGTAGTTCGGTTATGTTGGGTGTTTCAAACTTATGTTACGGTGCTCAGAACATGCCTGGTTGTTCATTTGTATTCGTATTATCTAAGAGTGGAGCCATGGATAAGGGGTGGTAGATATATAAGGATGGCTGTTTTCCAAAGTGCAGAAAATCTTCCCTCTAGCGTGAAACCGTTTTTGTCTCTCTATATTCCTCGATTTGTTCTCTGATGTCTCATCCATCTTCTGCCTACAGCTCCTGTCATTGCTTGTGGAAATGACAGTCTAAGGGCAAAAAAATCGTAGGACATGCTGTGGGCATTGAATAGCCGGGCACGGGATTAACTGCTGTGGAGCCGGGTCAACACGGCTGTGAGTCTCCCACCATGAACGATAGCGACTAGAGAGGGGGAGAGGTAAGCGGGGTGGTTAGACGGTTGAGAATAAGATAAAAAGAAAATTTGTTATCTGGATAAAGTGCACAACACTGTCTGAAAGATGCATGCTTTCTTTCTTCTATAGCCATTGGATCAATGGATTATATGTTAATGGGTGCTGTCTACCTTTGGCTTGATGTGCCCTTCACATTTCTGTGAAAGGATTTAATTCTTAAATCTATGAAAACTTACTTTTGAATACTGTTCATGGGATCTGTGTGGAATTTAGTTCCTATAGCTTTGGACACAGAATAATTGCCTGGATAGTTTTTTTTTTTTTGAAAAGTGATAGAATCGCCTGGAAAATTTAAAGTTTAGTAAACACTGTTACAATATTTTGTAGGATTCATAAGGGAAAATGTTCAAGAGATTACTCAGAATTTATGAACATCCTGACCAAAAAAAGGCTCACAAATGAGGTGACAACATAATATGAATCAGGGGCTATCAAGGTTTGCCATATCGGATCTCGGCTTCGTCTCGGAGGGTTTGGAGAGAAGAGATCTCGGAGAGATCTCGGTAAAATCTCAGGAGATCAAATCTCATGATATTGAGATACAAAAATGATATATACACATATATGTATCCCATGTGAGAACAAAAAGATTATTTTTAAGCAAAACAAATAATTGGATACATTGATAGCCATCATTAGTACATCTGTACATGTTACAATTAGATGTCACAAGAATTAAGAACAACAATCTAGTAAGAATCTTGAGTTTTAATAAGTTCATATCATAATTTTAAACAATAAGTAACAACAAATAAGCAAGAATTAACAGGCATGAGAAATATTCAAAAAAGAAAGCAAGAATTAAGTAGATTATGTAAAAAAACCTAAAATATTAAAAAGAATTAAAAATTCAGAAATGAAAGATGTCATTCGGATCTTGATTTTATCTCGAGAGGATTGTAGAGAAGAGACATTGGGGAAATCTCATATAAATCTCAAGAGACCAGAAGCACTAACAAAAACTATATTAAGTATATATTTCCGAGGGACCATTTGTAATCTCATCCAGTTAACCACTCAACATGAGAAAGAAGACTCAAGAAAAAAGTTACGTATAAGACTTGCAGTGGACAAATTAGTCATGGCTAGGAGCCTTCCTCTATTAGGAAGGCATTTAAATAGCAACCACATGGTGTGATGGTTGGGGAAAGAAGTGATGGATTTCAACATGCTTGAATGAGACAAAGGATCTCAAGAGATCTTAGCATCAGGTGTCTCGTACATCTCGGATATCGGCAAGCTGGAGAGACAGAGAATCTCGAGAGATCTCGAGAGATTCTCGGGAGATTGCAAACCATGGGGGCTATAGCGAGTTATAATTTTCTAGATGGAAATCTACATGAAATTTCTTCCTTAAAATATGCTTTATGTTCAAAAATGTTAGATCATCTAATTTAAACTTACCTTTTGTTTGATATAATACAATAAATATATACTTGCAGGTACATAATTCTATATTATTTGTGCGTCTTTATGCCCTATTTTTACACAATGACATATCTGACATGTGTGTCCTAGCCAACTCTTAACACTCATATCCACTTGTTACAGAACATAGGCTGGGATGCTCAAAGACCTAGATGGGCTTGAGCTCCTGCACAGATACTGTTGAATATAATATTTAATTATCCTTTCCAACTGCTTATTAATTGCAACTTTATAATATATTTAACTGAGAATTGCCCTTAACATCCTATCTTTATCATCTATACACTATTATATGATGGTACAGAAATTTGTGTGTCTGCCTAAATAATCAATAAAATGTCTGGGTAAATGTAATGATAATTTATATAAAAAATGTTGTACCTGGATGCACACAATATTTGACTGCATTCATTGATCTGACTATCACATTCTGTTGATTATTTTTCGAAAATGGATGTACTTTGTAGACATTACTCATTTTTTGAGATTGTTGGTTTTGGCAGTTCCAACTTGAAGATGCTATTGAGAAGGAGGACTTTACAGAAGCTGTCAAATTGAAAAAGGCTATTGCTGAGGCAACATCAACAGATATCGTATCTGAAGTCATGTCTGAACTTAAGGTGAGGTTTGAATATATGGATACTCTTCAACAAGTATATATTCATCCATAAATTCTGGTTATAGCTTGTGGTTATCTCATTTTCTATGCAGAATGCCATAGATGAAGAACGCTACCAGGATGCATCTAAACTTTGTCGACTTGCTGGAAGTGGTCTGGTATTGTCCAACAACTAGAATTATTTTTCTTGAAGGTTATAATATTTTCCGATGCTTATCTTCTTATTCCTCAGTGTATAAAACTTTCCTACAAGGGATTGAACTTTGCCAAAATCCTTTAACTTGTTTCTACAATTACCTTTGCTTGGTCTGTGTCTGATCATGTAGTCTCCAAGTCCAGGTAGGAGTTGACAACTCATCAGTTGTGAGGCACCATGAAAAAAAAGGGATGAAAATTTTGTAGAACTTCAGATGAGACAGTTGCAAAAGTTGGTTGTGGATAGTCTATCCAATATTGGGTGCCCGTCATCAAGTCATATGCTTCAGTATTTATACGTCACTGCGTCATCCCGGTTATTTACTAACACTAGAATACAAGGTAATGCAAAGGACATTTGATGCTAAAAGGTACCTTCTGTTGGATGCCATGACATCCATTTCCTGATCCCTCAGGTACTCCTTAGAGTATGCAGCTACCTAGTATGCAACAAGTTCATAATTCTCGCTATCATGCTGCAAATGAAAATTGTTGGTGCTAGCTAGAGCAGAAAACTTTCAGGATAGTAGACCATTTGGAGTTTTATGATTTCTATCAGGAAATCTACTGATTAAGGCCCTTTTATGTCAGGATGTGAAGGCTTTGGATGAGGAACTAGTATTATGTTTGGATGTTGATTTGGAAACCAGGTAGTAAAAACCAAGTTGATAATTTGTGAAATAATTGATGGAAAGGCTTGAAGAATATGGAAAAAGAACCTAGTGAATTTGATCTCAGTGATGAGCATCTAGAGGGCGAGACCATGATTTGAGTCAATGCATATCAAGTTTTTATGATTTCTTGGGCATAATGTGTAAAAGGATGGAGAGATTGGTAGAGATGTTCAAAAATATATGGACAAAGTGGCAGGCTGCCTAAGCATACCTTCTGATTGATGTATTGTTAGTGTCATTCAGTTTTATATTTTGACAGAAAAACTATGCATTTATGGGATGGTGTGCTGTGCTACAAGGAAGACTGACTGAGATGAGGAAAGATCTGGTTACTTGTATGCTGTGAGTGAATCGAGTGGCACGATGAGAAAGGAGACTGCTGTTAACGGTGACTTTGACATGCCAAATGATGGCCAAGTGTGACATATTGGAAGACAAATACCATATAGAATAACCCAAGAAGATGAGAGGAAGTGATTATGGGCAGACGTGAAAATTATTTTATGCCTGAAAAGTCTAGTTTACAAGGACAATTAGAGGAGAAATAGACAGGGATGACCTCACATTTTGAGTACCCAAAGGATATTAGGATTTAGGAATAACCCCCCTGAAAAGAGTCTTTATCAAATAAATGTATACTTGTACAGTGGAAAACTTAAAACCCATTTTTATAGCATATTTTGCCATACTATGTATGGTAAATGACAGGTTGGAAATCACTTTTGTCAGGTTTTAGAAGCTATCTCTCAGTAGGTCCCTGCTGTTTGCTAGTAGTGGTTCAATAATCAATTAGTGGGAGAAGTTGTCACAGTTTATAAGTGACATCAGATCGACAGCCACAGTTGCTAATTTTCTATTTAATGCTCTTTTGGTTTCTGTCAAATCCTAGCAAAGTCTAGATTTTCAGGTAAGGCTTATGATTTTTTGGACAGTGTTTTATGATTGAACCTACATGAAAACCTGAACAGCTAATTTGTATTTTGTATCCTAGACATTACATTCATGAACATCTTTGTTTTTGTGGAATATTAATTATCCTGTTAGCGTTTTGACCATAAGGTTATGATCTGTTAACCTAGACAATGTTTGTTCTAATTTTCTTTTACCAAAAGAATGTCTGTATCATCCTGTGCTACAAGATTTTTACTCTTCTCTTAATCCTAATGCAGGTAGGTTGGTGGGTGGGTTGTTCTCAGGACTCTGATGATCCTTTTGGCAGAATTGTAAGAATAAACCCTTCTGTAGGCAGATTTGTGGGCAGGAGCTACAGCCCCAGGTAAATGTCAACAGAGTTAAATCCATTATTTAGACCAACCCTAAGATAATTGATCAATGTGCAGACAATTGCTTAGTGGAGCTTCAGGCACCCCATTGTTTGAAATTTTTCTTGTCAAAGATGACGATGGGACATATGTAATGCAGGTATTGTGCCATGTTTTGAACAGAGACTATCAAATTTTGTCTTAATTCTTGAAGTTGTCATCATTATTCATTCTTCCAATCAGTTCTGACCTCTTATCTCTAGACAGGTAGTATTTTTGCAGCCTGTTAAAGGAAATACAAAGGTTTCTCCTTCATCATTCTCAAAATCTGATGCACTGCCAACACCTGACTTTGAGAGCTCATCTACTGAAGGCAGCCCAGCAAATGAAACTCGAGTGGAGGAGATTGAAAGTGATGATAACATGAAGACCAAGGAGATGAGTGAGGAAGGATTGAAAACTGTCATAAATTTCCTTAAAGATAGAATCCCTGGATTCAAAGTGAAAGTGTTAAACATCACTGGATCAGAGGAATTAAATATGAATGAAGACTCTTTAGAGCAGTTAGTGCAGGAAGATGATGATAAGACAACTGCTGTTGAAAATACTAAGGATGAGACAAATGATCCTGACAATGTTCAGCATGATGAAGACCCAGGTGGTGAAGATGCTGATGTTAGTGATGAAAATAGGAACAGTAAAACATCTGTGAAGCTTTTTATTGGTGGAGTCCTTCATAACAGGGAAGATGTCTCACCAACCTCTTATATGCGATTGCCAGCAGAAATTGAAGACATAGGAAGGGATTCCTTTGTACTGAACATTCTTGGCAAGAACAATGAATCTGATATTAGAGAACATAAACCATCCAAACTTAAAGTTGCAACTCTTGCTGCTCAGATGGCTCCGGATCTTATGCCACCAGAAGTTGCTAAGGCATTCTGGAGTGTGGACAAGGCTACCTCAAAGGTGAGATATGTGTATTGCAGAAAATTCTATGGAAGGTTGTAGTGTAAATTTATACTTAACTTTTGTTCAACTTTAGATACGCTCTATGATTTTGTTCCATGAAGTGATATCCTGGTTTATTTTTTGATGATATATTGAGTATTTGAGTTCAGTTCTTGAAATGGCTTCAACAAAAGTATGTTCGTATTCCCTTACCTGATGGGATCCTATGAATGCAGTCACTTTCTCAAGTGATAAATGTTTCTTGCAGTTTTTTCATTGAATAATCATTTTTTCATGTCCATTTGAGCACCCTTATTTTTGAGAATAAACGTTTTTGTTTCATCTTGAAATAGCATGTTAATTGGTTGCAGAATTCTCAAGTTGATATCCCAGTTTGTTACTCAATGTAAAGTGATTTGGATAACATATGATGCCTGAGTGGTCTTCTGGTGCTTGTAAGTGGCTGGGTCTACTAAGATAAAGAGGAATTTAATGTGCTAGTCTCAAGTCTACTTGGTAAAGAGGAAAAGAAATCTGCGATAAAGAAGAAAGTAAAATGATCAAAAAGTTTATTAATAGAAATAAGCCAGAAAAACCGCTTTCCTTTTCTGCAGGAAAAATTTATGTTAAACATTGAATTCTAAGCGAAATTTCCATATGCTTCACTACTTTTGTTGAACTCAAATATCTAGAAGCCATTGATTTGAGTTCCCATCTAAAAATATCATGAAATCATTACAATGTATTCGGCAACAACCTTAAAGAAAGAGAAGCATTTCTATTCAAAAGTGGAAAACTAGTAGCATTTTAAATCCCTTTAAAATTTTCCCCTTATCAGTTCACTCACAGGTTCCAGGCATTTTTTCCTGATGTTTTCTACTAGTTGAGACTTGATTCCTTCTGTCAAATATTTCACATTCATCGTCATGAATCTCATGATTAATTGTAATGTGTTCAACATCCTTAAGAATCTAAAAAAATGTCCTGGTAAACCTTTGCAGTAAGAATCCATGCTATGAAAGGAATCACATGCCAATAAGGATAAGTAATCACCTTCATGACTACACCAACACCCCCCCACCCCCCCCCCCACCCCCCCAAAAAAAGAAAAAAAGAAAAAAAGGAAAACAGAAGGAAGGGGATAAGTTTGAAATATTGTGGATTAATGTCCTTAACAATCTTATAGTCTTGGTTCCCCTCATGTGATTGTTTATATACCTTTGAGTGTCTAATTTTTAAAATCATACTCAAACTGCTGAACTAGTCCAGTATGTGCTATGCGATGATCATCTTGTAGAGATTCCATATATATATTTTTTCATATAGGGATTCTCATTTTCCCTCACGATTCAATATGTTACAAATTTTCCGGTGCAGAAATTGTTTAGCACATAACTTGGCGCTTTAGATGATTGACTACCATTAATGTACTTGCATTGCTTTACATATGTGAAAAAATTCCTGTTCCAGGTATCTAGAGATGTAAGAGATATTATTAAGTTTGCAGTTAGCCAGGCTCAAAGAAGAAACAGGCTTTCAAAGACTACAGCTTTCAGTAGGATTGTTGACAATGATACTCTGGATCCTTTTAGTGGTACGTTTAACCAGTGAAGTTATCATATTTTAGTTGCTAAGTGGATCTAAGGTACTCAGCATTGAAAGTGATGCAGGTTTGTTTGTTGGAGCATTTGGTCCTTATGGTACAGAGGTTGTACAGCTTCGGCGTAAGTTTGGGCGTTGGAATGATACAAATGAGAACATAACAGGATCAGACATTGAATTTTTTGAATATGTTGAAGCAGTGAAGTTGAGTGGAGATTTAAATGTTCCTGCTGGGCAGGTTTGTGTCTGCAATCACCCTTATTCCCATTATCACATGTTGCACTTTCTTTGGTCATAGGATCTCCCTTTTTCTTTTGCCAGGTCACATTCCGTGCTAAAATTGGCAAAGGAAATCGCCTTGTTAATAGTGGGATCTACCCAGAAGAACTTGGTGTGGTAATCCTCTTCTTATGAAAAAGAACTATTTCTCTTCTTTCTTTGTCTAATGTAAGCCAGAAGTACTTTTGTTTTAATTGTTGGGACCTTTCCCATGCAGTAGATTGTCATTACTACCTGGGTCTATTAATCTCTATCTATTACATTGTTCAATTTCAGATCAGTTTTTTTCTTACATGACTCTTAAACTTCCCAAGTTTTGCCTTCTCATTCTTTATTCCACCAGTATGTGCAATCAGGGTATCGAAAATTGGCTGGATCGGGATCGGATCGGCCAGGGTAACCTTGCCAACGGGTTTTGATCCGGCCGATTCCAGGCCGAGTCTAGGTCGAATCCAGGCCGAATCTGCCTCACAAATATATATATATTAATATATGTATTAAATGTACTTTAATTTACATATTTATGTATATATACATGCATTACATTAACTATATGCACATATATATGCATTAACTATATACATGTGCTTGTTATTATACTTACATTAATATATGATTGATATACGTATTAATTATGTTTATACTTTATACATTAATATGATTTGTATATATATGTGCATATTGTTATTATATTTACATTAATATATGATTCTATATACATTAATAGACACAAGCACATTAATATATGATTGATATACATATTAATTATGTTTATACAATTAATATGATATGTATATAGTGTATGATTTATACATTAAAAATAATGTATCATGTATTTTTTATGTATTTAGTTAATAAATGCATTTTTTTATTTCTATTTTTTATTTTATTTTTTTTATTTTTTAAAACATTTTTTGAGGGGCTGAATGGCCTGAACCAGCCACCTTTGGCTCGTTTGGGACCGGCCAAGATCGGGATCGGCTGATCCAATCGGCTTTGATTCGGCCGATCTAGAATCGATCCCCTAGTTCTTGAACCTTGTGTGCAATTATATCTAAGAATAGATACCCAGTATGTATGAAATTCACTTTCGCTCTAGACTTTTCTAAAGAGAGAAGCTCTGTGAATCTGGGTGTGTGCAAAGTGGTGTTGTCGGGAGCCCTTTGTTGCTAGAAGGCGGCGGGGCCTAGCTCTCCCCCGCCAAAGAGGACTCCATCCTCCGGCGTCCACCTTCTGAGAGTGAAGAGAATTTCCCCTCCGGGATGGCTTGGCCCTTCGGAGCTAGTAGGACTCCTCTAAGGGTTGGTGGACCTTGCCTGTCTCCACTGTCGACCTCTAGACTCCCTCTCACCTATTTTAGGTGTGGAAAGAGGGGCCACCTTTGACGCGATTGCCAAGTTCGTGGCCAGCAGACAAGGGTTAAGGGGACATGGAGTAGGAGCTTTGTTGATGCAGTGAGAGGTCAGGGGCAAGGTTCAAAATCTCGGGGATCGGGATCGGATCGGTCGGCCCAAAACCGATCCGACCCGGTGATCCTGAGCCCGGCTCGGCCGAGCCGGGCCGAGCCCGACCGGGTCTGGCCAAGCTAAAGGGGGTGGATCGCCCCCCTTAAAAAAATTGAAAAAAATTAGGAAAAATATGAAAAAATAGGAAATATATGAACATTGTATTTATGAACTGAAATACATGAAAAAATTGTATTTATTGGAATCGTACATTATATTGTGTGGACATAAGGTTTACATAATCTGTCCAAGACATATAATGTTGGTAATATGCCTCATATTGAGTCAAATATTGACTATAGGCATCCGTGTTCGCATATATGATAGTGATTGGTGTGTAGCCCGGTATTTCAGGCACTTGATATGAGCCATATGACTCATATGAGTCATGTGAATGTGAATCGGACTCAGTGGATTGTGCATATGCTCCACCTCCGGTGTAATATGACGCATCCGGGTATTGAGGATATCCCAAGTAGCCTCCCTGCCCTTGGTAATATCCTTCAGTGGAAGCATAAGATGATGTATCTGACGCTTGCTCCATGGTCTCAAACTCCATCCGTAGCATGGTGCCACCTCACCTTTAATTCCCGCTAGATGTTGTTTCAAACGAAATACGCCGCCCGATAAGACCCGGTTACAATATTTGCATTGGACCTTCCTTCGAGCCATGTCCACAACGATACCATGAGCCCAAGCGGGATCGGCGCTAGGAGGGTTGCTTGAAGAATGGGGAGCCGGAGCAGCACCACCTTCGGCGGCCATCACTTAGATTCTTAGAACACAAAAAAATAAGTTAAATAATAAAAAAACAGAAAATAAATAAATTTTTTTGCGGATGAGAGAGAGGGAGATGAATCGCAGCCAAGAGTTTGGGCCAAGAGTGTGTGTGAGAGAGCCCGAAGAGTCGAAGACGAAGCGCAAGAGCGTGAAAGATGAGTTCGCCTTCCAAATAGTGCAAAATAGCGCCCGAGAGAGAGAGAGAATGCCCAAAATATTGAGAGGAGGGGAGGAGAACTCAAAACTTGAGTTTAGAACATATTGGGGGCCTTTGGGGGGTTTATATAGACCCCCAAGGCCTCCAAAGGCTCCAAAGAGCCGTTTCTGGCCGTTGGGGAACAGTCCCCAACGGCTAGAAAACGGCTAGTTTTGAACTAGCCGTTGGGGGCTCGGATCGCCCCGGTCCGGCCCGGTCCGCGGCGGACCGGCCCGGGCTCGGCGAGCCCGCCGAGCCCAGCCGAGCCCGGACGATCCGAGCGTAGGGGACCGGACAGGTTACCCCGGCTCGGATCGGAGGGGCCAAAACCGAGCCAACTCGGGCGATCCGATCCCGAGTTGGCCGAGTTTTGATTCCCTGGTCAGGGGAAGGAGAAGAGGCCATTCGCTGGAAGCAAAATATGGGTCCACGCGGGGGCCCTCCTGATGGAGTCTGTGGCTAGGAAGGAAGAGCGTCGCCGGCGAAGCCTGTATGTTACCATGGTTCAAGGTGTAGTGGAGGCGGAGAGTTTGAAGAATAGAGTAAGTATGCTTCTTGGTGGCAGTTGGGAGGCCTTCCATGTCACCTAGTCTAGCTTCTTATCGATAGGACAGAAGGAGCGCAAAGTTGAAGAGCTGGTGACGACGAGAGTCATTATAGTGGGTGAAGCACTGCTTAGAGTTAGCAAGTGGCTAAGAGGAACCGGTGCTTTCCCGAGCCCATCGCTACAGAAGATTAGGGTGATCTTGGAGGGAGTGCCCATCATCCTCTGCGATGAGGAGGGGCTTCACTTCCTTCTGAACTCATTGGGAGGAAATTTGGCCGTGAAGTTGGCCTTCTTCTAGATAAGATTGAGGACGTCGATCGCGGTTGAAGTGGAAACTCCATTGACGACGCTCCCGACTGTAGTTTTAACCGTCATAGGAGGGGAGATCTTTGTCATCCGGCTCTGGGTATAGGATGTGATGCACGGGAGGCGGCTAGGGCAACCGACGCAAGAGATGGAGGTGGAAGATGAACAGTATAGAATCCTTGCCCTAGGATCTTGCCCGGGCCACTTTGTGCATTACAGACTATGGGTCGCCTGGATCCGATATTTGTTTCAAGTGGGCGGACCGGTATGATGGAATTGGATCACTTGAAGACCGGTTCGCAAGCCATCATCAGTCCGGGAGTTAAGTGACCAGAATCCAATACGACGCATCGTATTGGGTTCGAGGGGCCTAGTTGCAGTCGTCTTCCTCGTCCGACTCATACGGTAGGCGATTCAGCTCTTGTGCCGGTTTCGAAAGCCCATCCGAACCTCTCTAGTGAGGTTCTCACCGTCGGTCACCCTCCTAGCGGAGGCGACAAGGGGAAGGAACCTCTCAACCAAGTCCCCGCTCTCCGTGAGGGGCCTTCTAGCCTTATAGGGAGAGGGGACTCCAGCAGATCTGATGATAGCGTACCAGAGGAGTAGGGCGGTGGTGACACTAGAACTCTATGCTTGTAGGAGTCTCCTCAGAAGTGGTCGTCTATAGTGAAGGAAGGGGAAGACTCCTGTGCAGAGAAGCTGGACCTTCCCTCCAAAGATTTGTGGGCCATGGTTCTATGGAGGCAGTAGACAGGGTCGATGGAAGGCTTAGGAGATAGGGACAAGTCTCTACGATTGGTAGATTCTTCCAATATTGTAGAACTACAAGCTGTAGCCCACACAACTTTATCAGGAGATGAGCTTATAGATAATGAAGGTGACAATGGGGGAGTTCCAGGAAAGGAGAGTGGAAGGGAGCTAATGGGGTTAATGGAGAAGATCACATAAGAACACTTTAGGATTTTGGTGGGTAAGCTGGGTGTTTTGTATAGGGTGGAAAAGGGTTTTAAGGGTTCGTTGATTTTGATACAAAAAAGGTGGCTTATGGCGTTGGCAAGGGAAGCAAAGAAGGTGAAGTCCAGTAGAAAGGGAGGGCCTGTGAGTAGGTGTTAAGTAGGGGTGTCAGGGAAGGGAGAGATTTAGGTGGGGGTGATGGAGGAAGGACCGTCCACTTCTTAATAAGGGTAATCTCTTAGAATGTTAGGGGCATAGGGGGGAGTGAGAAGAGGAGAATGGTGACGGACTTGGTTAGAAGGGGTAAGGTGGACATTCTTTGTCTCTAAGCCTCAGTTTGGTAACGAGTTAACTTAAAGTTAACTCAGAGTTAACTCAAAATGTGGTTTGGTAACAAAAAAAAGTTAACTCAAGTGGGTTAAATTTAAAGTGGGTCAAATATGAGTTAACTCACAATTTTTCAACCCACCTCTAGAGGTGGATTGGGTTTAACTCAAGTGGGTTAACTACCTTTTTGTCTTGGCGGTACACAACATTAATTGCTACTCTCTCTTTTCTCAACACAACATTAATTGCTATTTTTTTTTCAAGTCACTTTTTGATATGAAAGTGGGTTAACTCACTTTATCTTGCCAAAGCAATCCTTAGAGAAAGTGGGTTAACTCATTGTAGTTAAAGTGAGTTAACATACAAGAAAACAAACTAAAAAATGAGTTAACCCTGTATAACTTTAGTCATGGGTTGGAGTTAACTCTAACTCCAACTATTGCCAAACTGAGGCTAAGAGACTAAAAGTGAGTAGGGGGTGGATGAGTTGATAAGGGAGCTTTGGGGTTGGCAGAATGGACAAGGGGGGTGCTTCCTTGGCAACAGGTAGGGCGGGAGGTATTGTTATCCTGTGGAATAGTTTTGAAGTAGAGGAGGCTGAGGATGACAGAAGTGTGGATAGATGGAGCATTACTATACATTTTAGATCTGTCAGAGACAATTTCTCCTTGGATCTCACTGGCGTGTATGGTCCGCAATCCAGAGAAGGCAAGTAAGAACTTTGGCAGAAGCTATTGTACAATCATAATTTGGCAAGTAGAGCTTGGTGTGTTATAGGAAATTTCAATGCAGTAACTAGTTTTGCAGAAAGTAATGGAAATGTCTACCATCATGCTGAAACTGAGGACTTCCGTGACTTCATTGAGGAGGCTGCTCTTATAGACTTGGGCATGGTGAATGCCCAATTCACTTGGTCTAACCTGAGAGCTGATCCTGCTTTCTCTAGACTCGACAGGTTTCTGGTTTCAATAGATTGGGAGGGACATTTCCCTTATGCTGCTGTGTCATGTTTGCCGAGGTCAGCGTCGGGGCTGAAGACTAGCAAGAGATGGATGAGCCAATCTATCTTCAGGTTTGAGAAGCATTGGATTAGAGAGAATGATTTTTCTGACATGGTTAAAAGTGCTTGGTGTAGTGTTAATTCCTCGGGGACTTCTGGCTAAGCTGAATCAACTTACCAGGGTGCTGAAGATTTAGGGGACCACAAGGAAGATCCTCCATAGTGAGGAAAAGGAATCTATTATGCTGCAAATTCAGGCTATTGATCAGCTTGAGGAGGCTCATTTGCTGGATGAGCATGATAGAATGAAGAGAGAGGCACTTAGAGTTCAATATGATGAATGTCTACTCAAAGAAGAGATATATTGGAAACAAAGGTCGAGGGAGAGATGGGTCAAAGAAGGGGATAGTAATACTAAATTTTTCCACACTATTGCTTCTGGAAGGAAAAGGAAAAACCTGATTGCTAGCCTTTCTGATGGAGTTAGATTTTTTGACGGGGAGGAAGATATTAGATGGTATGCAAGGGAGTTTTATGCTTCTTTATATATTGAAGAGAAACTTTGCAGGCCAAGGGTGATGGATGGGTTGTTGCCACACCTTTCCCATACCCAGAGTGTGAGTCTCATTGCCCCTTTCCAAAAGGAAGAGATAAGACAAGCAGTTTTCTCTTTGGCTAGTGATAAGGCTTCAGGTCCAGATGGGTACCCTATGATTTTCTTCCAGCACTGTTGGGATATTGTCAAGGATGATTTGTGTGCAGCCATCAAGGATTTTAAGGGAGGTAAAGCTCATTTGAAAAGAATCAACAAGACTTTCCTGGCCCTTATTCCCAAGAAGGTTGGGGCTTCTCAATTGGTGGATTTCAGACGTATTAGTTTGTTAAATGATACTTATAAAATCATTTCCGAGGTCTTGTCTGTGAGGTTGAAGGGTCTTTACATGACTTGATCAGCCCATATCAAGGGGCATTTATCAGAGGGGGCATATCCAAAAGAACTTTTTGGTAGCACATGAATGTTTGTTCCACTGGAAGCGAAAGGAAAAAGGCCATTGTTCTCAAGTTGGAATTCGAGAAAGCCTATGACAGGGTGAATTGGTGTGGTCTTTGGCAGGTTCCCAGAAAGATGGGATTCCATCCTACCTGGATTGCTTGGGTGTCACAATGCATTTCCTCTGTCTCTTTGGCAGTCTTTATGAATGGCCAACCAACATCCTTCTTCCCAATTGGCAAAGGTATTAGGCAAGGGGACCCTTTATCCCCTCTCCTATTTGTGTTGGTTGCTCAGATTATGAGCAACATGTGGAGTAGAGCGCAAGAGGAGGGAATTTTGTCAGGTTTTCAGTTCTCTCCTTCAGGAATCCCTATTACCCATCTCCAGTACGCAGACGATACTATTCTTTTCTTGTCTAATAAGGTTCAACAGATTATTGACACTAAATTGATGCTAGAGGTACTACAGGATGTTACAGGGCTAAAGATTAACTATAACAAAAGTCTTCTAGCAGGTATTAATATGGAGGATGAAGAAATCAAGACAGCTACTATCCTTTTTGGCTGTCAAGTTGGGAGCTTCTCTTTCTCTTATCTAGGTCTTCCCTTATCCTCTGGGACATTGAGGTCCACAGATTGGCAAGGGGTGGTCAATAGATTTGAGAATAAATTGGCGGGATGGAAAGCAAGGCTCCGAGAAAGATTGGTGCTTTGCAAATTAGTCCTCGATAGCCTACCCATTTACTTCATGTCTATTTTCAGATTACCTAAAGTGGTGGCAAATAAATTAGAGTCCATTCAAGCTAGATTCTTTTGGCATGGCAGCGGAGAGACTTCTAGAGGTTGGCACGATGTTGCATGGGGCAGAATTTGTCAATCTAAGGAGGTAGGGGTTTTGGGTATCAAAGATCTTAGAAGCTTTAATCTTGTCTTCTTATGCAAGTGGCTATGGAGATGGGAGTGGAGGATGGTGGTTTGTGGTGGACAATTATAACCCAAGACTATTATCATGCAGTCAGAGTTTGGGATATCACTCCTCACAGGTGGTTTATTGTCTCACCCTTATGAAAGGGAATCTTAAAGGCGGCTTATTTCATCTATATCATTGTGAGAGTAGTGTTGGGAAATGGACAGTCCACTTTGTTCTGGCAGGATAAGTGGTGTGGGGACTTTTCGCTAGAGGAGTATTTTCCATCTTTGGTGGCATTGTCTGCTGCCCCACATCCCACGGTGGAGCAAATTTTTGAGTCACAGCCTTCTGGTGGGACTTGGGCCCCAACATTCATAAGAAACTTATCCAGTGATGAGATGGATCAGTTAGAGCAACTTCTTTCCATTATTCATAATCTCAGACTACTTCATGATCGGAAGGACTCTTAGTGTTGGAGATGGGACAGGAATGGTTGCTTCTCAGTCAAGTCTGCCTATGAGATTATTTCTGATGGGGAGACCTGGTTTTCTGATGTTAAAGCTGTTTGGTTTCCTAGAAGCCCACTCAAAATCAAAATTCTTATGTGGAAGATTGCTCATGGTAGGTTGCCCACTTGCGATAAGTTGCAAAGGTTTCTAAAAAACATTTCTACAACTTGTTTGCTATGTGGGGTTGATCAGGAAGACATGGACCACCTGTTTCTCGGATGCCCCTTCACTAGGGGGATTTGGGAGAGAGTTGGACAGCACTTGCATATGAACTTGCCCCTCAGTATGAATGTGCAACAACTCTTCACTGTCTGGAAGAGGCCATGGACTACCAAGGAAGATAGAACATTTTGATGGCTGATTTTGCATGGTACACTTTGGGCCATATGGACTGAAAGAAACAAGAGATTGTTCAGAAAAGAAGCAGGATAGTCTGTTTTCCTTTTTGAATGATAAAATCCTCTTCTGGGCTGAGCATCTTTGTAATGGTACTAACTCCTCCCTTTTTGTTCTTTTGAGGAGTTAGGGGGTTTACATAGGCTCCATGTGGGTTATCTTTTGTAAAGGGCTTTTTGGGCTTCATATACTTGTACATTCTTTCCTTCTTAATATATTTAGTGGTACCATCCACTTTTCAGAAAAAAAAAAAGGAATAGGTACCCAGTAGGCGGCCTTCCAAGTTAATATATCCCATTGATTTCCTAGGTTTGTTACGAAATTGGAAGAAAAGATTTCAAAAAGTACAGATCATTTTATTGCAACGTGGATTGTTATGATAGGTGTATTATATCAAACTTTTGCCTGTTGCCTTCTTCATCTAGTCCACAAGGTTATGGCTATTTCTCTTCTTGTTTCTTGCTGGCATTAACTTTAACCTGGGAAACGAAGAGGTATGTGATGTAGCAATTGGTTTCTTGAGATTTGTGTTAGACACCATCTGAAGAGTTCTTTACCATGTACCTAAGTACCTTGGGGATGACAATTGACGGTAGATAGACTGCCAGTCTTAGCAACTTTGTGTGATCCTTGGACTCCTTACTGGATATTGCTGATCTCCATTGACGGACTAGTAACTAAAATGATGGTGATGCTTCGTTATTTCTCATAGCTTCAAGGCATATTGTTATTCTTCCTAACAATGAACTGTTTGTTCTCCATTGTACCCATGCAGATTGCACGTTACAAAGGGCAGGGAAGAATAGCGGAAGCAGGATTTCAGAATCCTCAATGGGTTGATGGAGAACTACTACAGCTTACTGGGAGGGTAAGTCATGTCTGCTTCGGTGGTTTTGCAAGCATGTCAAGTGCTTGTTTCAGATAAGTCCACATTTTAAGACTGCAGATTGATTGCACTTACCAGAGATAAAACAAACTGGTCTCTGTGACCAATTCTTGGCTAATAGAGAACAGGTGGCTGATTAATCTAGTATTTCCATATTCTGAGTTTTATTTTGATATTTACAGTGGTGCTGTATATCGTGAGTCTTCTGTTAGTTTATAGTTAATGCCACAGGTGGATTTGACTTAGAAGGTACGGAGTAGAAGATAGGTCCTCAAAAGGAGGGATCGGTATTGGAGTTCATGGTGGATTCGGCAATAGGGTGTTACATCTGATCAAGTCCTTTTGCCTTATGAGTACTAAAACATGACAATTTGTAATGAATGAAACTTATGCTCTCATCGGAATATGGCACTTGGGTGCAACATTTTGACATATCCTCAAACTTGCGACCTTCTCAGGGCATGGGACCACACGTCAGGGGTGCGGAGCTCGGATTCCTCTATGTCGTACCTGAACAAAGCTTCTTGGTATTATTTGATAGGTTGAAGCTTCCAGAGTGATGGTGTATTTCTTAACCTCCCAAAACAATCTCAAGATGTGCTTGTTGAGTAGACGAAGACTTGATGTTCACAACTCCGCCTTGTAAATTCTGCTCCTATATTGCTGTATTTTAGAATAGATGAAAATTTTGCATCTGTACACGTGGATTAGTAGCAAATTGGAGTCGTGACGGTGACACAGTTTTGGAGGAGGAATACCCATATATGTAGAGACAATAAATGCTCGAGTAAAATCACTTGCTCAGAATGCCCCTGATTATGGGGTCCACTGCTACGAGTACCTCATGGTGATGCTTTCTAATTTGATGATCTTCTGATACATGGAATCAAGCTACACAGTCCGTCCAAGTTTGGGTATTTCTTGGATACATTAGATGCAGTTTACCGTTGTTTGCGGGAACGATTCGGTGAGCGTCATTATGTAACAGTGGGTGCACAAGAACATGTTTGAATCTATTCGCAGCGGAGGTTGTAGCTATTTTGCTGATCTTTGGATGCTTGTACTTCCTATGTGTACCCGTTACCTGGATTTCATCGCCACTGGTGTTTGCCGTGATTTTCCTTACTATTTTTATGTTCATTTTCCACTTGACAGTAGCTACGTTGTATGTGTAACTGGAGGATGTTCCAGTTTATTCTATTCTAGAAATGACAGTTCAACCGAGCAGCCTTTTCTCTTAGTGGTGTTCCTTGTACACTCGGAGGGATTTCATGTATTGTCTAGAAGCTATCCATTTTTCACAAACTCTTCTTGGTCCGTTGTGTTCTTTTCTTTCTCCACCCAGTTTCAGGTGTCCCCCCCCTCGAGAGGAAACCCGCCATTGGCTTCCTAACGTTCCCCGGTGTTCATCCAGATAGCCGTATTGCCAGAAGCGAATAAGCGCGAAGAAGCTTCACATGATAGGGACCTATTTCAAGTATCGGTATAGTAGTGATTTAATTAACGGTCCCAGCCAACATGGTCTTTACAAGGAGCTTCACTTTTCACATCTTTGAATCTTCAAAACCATCAGCCTCAATGATGTTAGGTTGGGCGGTTGTTTGGGGGTTTTGAAGGGGAGAGAGGAGAGCGTTTGAAAAGGACATTTTACTCCACTTGGTCCCTCGCTCTCCTCCCCCCATCTTCGTGGAGTCAAATTGGAAGGTAGAAAAATTGATCAACCGTTCATGTCTTGTTCTTCTCTTCATTTGCCACTCCAAAAGGTTGTCTGGATCCAAAATCTTTTTCTTCTTCCCTTTTGTTTCTGTTGGAGTTGGGGGGGGGGGGTGGGGGGAGGGGGGGCGCTTTATGGGTGAGAAATCTCAGAAAAGATAGTGCGAGAAGTTGATGGTAATTCGGATCACAACATCTTGAAGTGCGGGAGAGTTACTTCTAAATGATCATTGATGTTCTAATGTACTCCTCAACGATTCATCTTTGGAAGGTAATTGTATGATATCAGGAAAGACGGGGGTTGCACATTTCAGGATTTGTAACCAGAACAAAATGGAAGGCTTTTCTTCCGATACTAGAATCCAACTAAAGAGTTGTAGATTAGTTTCAACTTCGAAGTAACAATCGTTAAGCTGCAAGGGGTCAAGAAAGGTTCACAGGGAGACAGGAGTATGTTAGCCAGAAAAAAAGGTTCATAGGGAAAGAAATACTTACGAAATCACATTGTTGTTAAAAAACGGAAAGCATCATTTGACACCTTTCAATCCCTTGTTTTACATCGGCAGCAACGTATACCATAAAAATTGTTCTTTGAAGTAAGCTACTGGGTACTCGTCAAGGCGAGACAGTCAGTTCAAGCAGTAGCAATTCTTAAATTCAGACCAGACTTGTTGCTATATGGCTACTAGATAGAAGATCTCATTTCTTTTCCTCAATGTGCCTAACTGCCTATAGCCTGCAGCTAATTCAAACCCGAATGTTAGTTCAATCGACTATGATTTCTCTGATACATGAAAACTCCTTTCATAATAACACCAGCTGAATTAACTGTTGCATTAACATGCCCCATGCTAATCCTGTTGTACCACATCTGTCCTCCCATGGCATCTCTCACGTCTACATCAGATAAGATAAACTATTATCCTAGCATGTCCTCTCTCTGTTTTCTCCACTGCAGACTTCCCTGCTTCAGTCAACTGTGCCTAGTGTTGCATAAACATCATCTCAAATGAACTAGTGAAAATTGAAAGTTAAGTTCTTCAATCTTTAAGTTGACAACATATCTGTTTGAGATCAGAATCCTTGGGAAATTTAAACTACAGATATGTAGAAGCGATACTTTTAAGGACAAATACAGTGTATTATGCCTTGGAACATCAGTTTTTTCCTTTATCTTTCAAGGTTATCGAGTCCACAACTTATTGGAACTTAAATACAACTTAAACATAAGATTTAACTATTAAAAAACTTAAACATAAGATTAGCAATCATTTGAAAAGAAGGTTACTTAAGCTAAAGGTAAGGTCCATCATGCTCTTTGTGCAACTACGTCCATGACAATTTTCATTTTCATCTTCTGCGTCCAGAGAAATGAGGGATTTTCATTGCAAAAGACGGAAGCACAACATTTTAGTGGGGGGGGGGGGGGGGGGAAACTAAAGTACCAAGTCCACAACAAATTGGACCTTAAACACAACTTAAACATAAGATTTAGCAATCTTTTTGAAAAGAAGGTTAGCTAAAGGTCCATCATGCTCTTTGTGCAACTGTGTCCATGACCCTTTTCATTTTCATCTTCTTGATCCTGAGAAATGAAGGATTTTCATTGCAAAAGACGAGAGCAGAACATTGTACGGGAAAAAAACCTAAATTATTAAGGCCACAACTTGTTGGAACTTAAACACAACTTAAAGATAAAATTTAGCAATCTTTTTGAAAAGGAGGTTACTTAAGCTAAAGGTCCATCATGCTCTTTGTGCAACTGTGTCCATGACCCTTTTCATTTCATCTTCTTGTTTCTGAGAAATGAAGGATTTTCATAGCAAAAAACTGGAGCACAACATTTTTAGAAAAAAATAAAAAACTAAAGTATTAAGGCCACAACTTATTGGAACTTAAGCACATCATAAGATTTAGCAATCTTTTTGAAAAGAAGGTTACTTAAGCTAAAGGTCCATCATGCTCTTTGTGCAACTGCGTCCATGACCCTTTCCATTATCTTATGGTTCATGCAAAATGAAGGATTTCCATTGCAAAAGACTGGAGCACAATATTTTAGAAGAAAAAAAAACCTAAAGTAAGTCCACAATTTATTGGACCTTAAACACAAGTTAAACATAAGATTTAGCAATCTTTTCCAAAAGAAGATTACTTAAGCTAAAGATCCATCATGCTCTTTGTGCGACTGTGTCCATGAGCCTTTTCATTTTCATCTTCTGGTTCCTGAGAAATGAAGGATCTTCATTGCAAAAGACTGGAGCACAACATTTAAAAAAACAAAAAAAAACTAAAGAGCCTCCACTCTAGAGTCTTTCCCAATCCCTTTGGGAACTGTAGAAGGTTGCACACACTGTGATAGCTTGAAGCCTAAACTACATTGGCGCTGATGAAGTTTTCTCAAGCTGCCAACAGATCTCATGCTCAGGTTCTTTGGTCCAGCCACTAGAGAATTGTCAGACAGATTGAGTATACTTGGGTAGTTAATGGATTTTCCCTTCTTCATACTGAATAAGACTTATATTGATAATCAAATTATGACATAATTGTAATCCGTACCAATTTATTGAGGGAGATAGGTAGCCATTGATTAGCATTGCAATTGTATAACCAAACTGTGGTTGCCGGTTCAAGGTCTTAATAGTTTCACGTCAAATATAGAGTATGTGTTCCAAGTCTTCAAGGAGGCAAGATATACAAATTCAATAGCTTCCTTCTAGGCAACACTGCAATGAACAACTTGACAAGAGGGGTTTCGAAAACTGGACCGCAAGATGACTCCTGACTCTATGTATAGAAATTAGAGATGCCTAGATGCGCACATGGACTACGAGGGGCTCGGACAGGGCGGCCACCTTGAACGTTACATCCTCAGCCTTTATCCATAGTTATATCTGATTTTTTTTTTGTACAAATCTATTTGTTCCATTTAAATGTAAATGTCCTTAAAAATAAAATGCTATTTCTAGATGTCATGTACTACTTCTAAACATGATATGAACATCAAGATCTTTTTGGTATACATCTTGATTTGTTGATTATTAGTTTGAAAAGAAGCACAATAATTCAGGACGGAGATGCCATAATCTGTCATATGACAGTCCAGAAAGTGATCACAGTACTCTTTTTTCATTAACTAGGAAGAGTACTTAGTAGACAGACCATGACGATCAAACAAGAATAGCCACTTTCAGAAAAGATTCAAAAGAGTGGGCAGCAAAATGCTAAAATCGTGTTAAAATAAAATAATAGGAAGAAGCATTTACATTTGTAGAAGAACCTAATATCCATTAATTACTTCATTTGTCTCCTCAATAGCTTGCAGCCAAATAGCCACGGTGGAAAAAACCATAGAATAGATAAAATAAATTGACAGGAAATGTATGATTGAAGAATGTTTCAAGATATAGGAAGTGAAAACACAGTTACCATCATCAGAGCCTTATCCCATTATTTGGGGTTGGCTACATGAATCTTTTTCCGACAATGATTTCTATCAAGCGCTATATTCATGTCTAAACCCAGGAAGTCCAAGGAAACCACAGTTACCATCCTAATGCTTATTGACCTGACATAATATTATCCTAATGTCATTACCACGACGTATAATCTTATTGCTAGCATCGCATGGTTGAAACAAACAGGAAGATAAGGTCAAAGGTGCTGACCCATAGAGGAGACCATTTTTAATCTTTTGAAACAAACAGGACGAAAAGGTCAAAGGTGCTCACCCATAGAGGAGACCTTTTTTAATCTTTGCTTTCACCTGGTTTCCTACGCCAATGGGGCCGAGAGGTGTGTGCCCTCAGTATCCAGAAACTGTAACAACAAGACAAGAGAGAAATGATCCTTATCTGGGATGGGGACCAATCCGGATTGCTTCTGAACCAGACAAATCCCATTCGAGACGATTAGAAGGTTGCTGTCAAGAAGGAGGGGATTCCACGGGCCGGGAAGGAAACTGCGCCAGTAATCCATGAAAACAAGTCCACACGGGTAAAACAATGACAGGCCAAGCAATAAATAGAGCGTCTACATCAAGCTCTATAAGAACCATAATCCAAATGGTAGAAATGCTTGAAGAACATGAATCGGCAAAAGAAACAAGGGAGCAATCCACGTTAACACCGCTATCAGTTCTAATTAATACTTGATTAAATCAATTAAGCAATCTAAACCAAAGCATGATGCTTTAAGAAAGCGTACACATAAATAGAAAGACAACAGATTTATAGCGCGGAATTCCCCCACGTCTTAAAAGAAGACCCAAATATGTGAATCCTTGGTGGTGGAGGAAGAAGAAACTGGAAGAGCAATCCAACACCAGAATCCAGCAAAGTAAAAGAAAATTTCATATCAACATTTATGAACATCATTATTTCCCTAATCGGCAATCTCTTCTCCCAGTTTGCCGTCTTCCTCTGATTAATCGAGGAACCCCGTTTTCTGGAACACAGCGTTCCTCACCTGCCTCAAATCCCGTCCTTTGAGAGTCCGACCGACGCCCTCGAACACCGAGAACGACATCCCGTGCGACCTCGCCACGATCAGATGAGGGGGAACCATCTCCCCGTCGTCGTCTTCCTCGTCCCACTCCCTCTCCTCCATCCAATCATCGACCACGCTCAACGTGCTGTCCGCCCTCCGCCCCAACTTCCTGGGCCAGACTGGCACGTTCACCGGAGCCGATTGCCCGAACACCTTCGCCGTCGAGTAGCCATCGGCCCCCAGCCCCGCCCTCGGCACCGCCACTGGCGGCACCGTCCGGGCGGCCGCCGACGGGTCCAGCGAAGTCTTCCGCTGCTGCACCAGGGGCCCCGGCTCCTCCGCGAGAGCAGCAGAGAGCCCGAACCTCTCCGGCGTAAAAGGGCGCCCAGCACGGCGCCCGCGGCCGTCGCGCTGGGGGCGCGGATTAGGGTAATTGCCCGAGGGGGAAAGGGACGAAGCCGAGCGGCCGGTGGAGGCGTTGGAAAGCGGGGAGTTTGGGCCGGCGGAGCCGACGGGGGAGTGCGAATCGGAGATTTCCTCGTAGGAGGCGGCCGACCAGAGGACGTCGCCCTCGTCTAGCTCGAGGGTGTCGTCGTCGTTGCCGTCCTCGGACCTGCGGTCGCCGGAGTTAGAGGTAGGGTTCCGGCCTAACGGCGAGTCCGGCTGCTTCAGGACGCCGAGGAAGCGGACGGAGGACAAGCCGTTCTTGCCCCGGAAGGAGGAGGGCAACGACGCCATGAGAGGAGGCCGGAAGAGAGAGAGAGAGCTCCGGTTAAAAGGGAAGAGGCCGGGGAACTGAGAGCACGATAAAAATATAAGAGCAGAAGACGAGATGGAGGAGGAATGGTGGGCACGCGGGAATGGATCCGTTACGGTTTGTACAGAAGATGAGCGCACTCCAGGTGGAGAGCAACTATTGGACATTAACGGAGACACTGGCACGACGTGGCACTTCTGGAGTGGTTCCGTTTGCTGCGCTTGAAGCAGAAGAGGGCATCCAGAGATGTGAACGGTCGGAGGGCGGTTGCGTGGCGCGCGGACGCCTCGCAGGTGGGGCCCACGAGGGCGGAGTGGATATTCCCCACGTCGGCCGCCTAAGGCGGGATGAGTGGTTCGGCGAGCGGGGCGACGGCGGGTGGGTCCCGCGTCGGAGATTCCGCAGCTCCGCCGTGGCGTGGGGTGGGTGGTTGCTTGGGGTTTGTTTTCTGTGTGGGACGGTGTGCGGTTCTGTGCGGGGAACTGAGGGGGGATGGTTAGTTAGTTAAATGTTGTGGTTATCAGATTTATTAGAAACTTAAAGAGAATTGGATTAACGTTAATCCTTGTCTGGCTTCCTTTATCCTTGGCAAGATAACATAAGAAAGGTAGCTAATCTGTTGGGGGGGGGGGGTGTGGTAACACCGTAATCATCTTTTATTTGGTTAATTAAATAAAAGATAGAAATCGACCTCCGCCTTTGTTTGGTGTTTTTTTTTTTTTGCTTTGCACTAGTAAGATTTTAGAGTAATTAAAGAAGAAAATGTGACGGACCATGAATGTTATTTTAGAGAAATATTTGTGGCCCGATAAATAAGGTGAATTATGTAATTATTAATATAATACGAAACCCACTTCTTTATATCTATAGAAAGGTAAGAGGCTCTCATTTTTTTGAGTGAAGAGGTGAGGCCTAAGAAAGGGGGGGGGGTGTTATTGAGAGGCTATAATTATAAGAGACAATGTCACAGGAGAGGGAGATGGCCTTTAAACTTTTTAGGGTTGGAGGAGACAAAAAAGATGAAGAACCACCCACGCTAATCCCCTCTAGCACCAATAATGTACCCATTATTGTCTCCTAATCAGGTGGTTCTTTAGTACCTACTTAAAATTGTGTTGGACATAAATGGTGGTGATAATTCCAGTTGTACTTGATATCTTAAAGGAAAAGAAAATTTCAAGAATTGAGGTACTATATGTAATTATAAGTGATAAGATGACAGAGCAAATTAATGTGATTGGTGCACTTAATTAGAGGTGAAAAATCTATGACGGTAAGTTTCACTTATTTTTCGCAATTGGACTATTGAAGTATGAGAAATGTTTATTGCACTTTTTTGCTGCACTTTTAGTGCACTTGTGTACTTCTCATTGGATGGACCTAATGTGCTAATAGTACATTGGCCAACCAGGGAAGTGTAAAATGCACTAAAAGTGCGGTAAAAAAGTGCAACAAGCCTTTCTCATTGAAGTATATATATGTCTTGTAATTAAGTTCCATGTGAGTCAGTGACATAAGAACGTATACCCACCATCTTATTATTTGAGACAATTATCACTCACTTTATTTCAGAAAAAAAGGAATTAAGAACCGTCCAAAAGGGGAGATCCATGTTAGGATGACACCTTGCTCTCAATCATGGTGCCACGATGATAATCCTATCGTGATTTGGGACGACTCCACCATGAATATCTAGGACTGTTAATGGGCTGGATTCAGGTTGCGTTTATATGAACCCGACTTAGGTCCGACTTATTAATATATAAGTCCAAGTTTGACCCAAGTCCGAGCAATATCGAGCCGGGTTGAGTCGGGTTCAATATTTTTACAAAATTGTAAAATCCGATTAAGGTCTAGCCCGACTCGAATACTTAAATAAAAAATAAATTAATAATAAAAATAAATGTTTAATAATATAAAATTTATAATCTCACTCAATCTATACTATAATACTAAAATAAAAGTTCCTGTTTCCCGCCTAAACTAGATACAAGACACGTGACAGCACCGTATTACTTTTCTTGCCTTTCTCTTCAACCGGGATGCCAAAAGCTCTAGATTTGAATTTGACTCCCAGTAACCTTTACTACTTTGTAACGTATTATCTTCTCCCGGCACCCCATAAGCGGCCAACCGTCGCCCGCCGCACGCGCCGCCGCTCTATTTTCTGTGCCTCTTTCTTCTCTTCTCTTCTCTTCTTCTTCTTCTTCTTCTTCTTTGCCTTCTCTCTGATCTCCGGCAAATCCATCGCCAGCGCCTCTGCACAGCCCGCCTGCGATGCTTTCTGCCTCTATTTCTCTTTCTCCCTCCCTGCGATGCTTTCTACCTGGCACGCCGATTCCCGGTGAAAAACTCCTACCGTTTCGGTTTCCCATATCCGCCCGCCAGTTCCCGGTGAAGATGGCGTTTCCCCTTCCCTCGCAGCCCTTCCCTGCACTACGCCATCAAGGCCTCCCAGTCGCAGAATCCTCCCAGTCGCATCCCTTCCCTCGCAGCCTCTCCCTCATAGTCTCTCCATCGATCGCATACTCCCCATCCAGGCAGCCTCGCCCTTTCGCTCGCCCTCGCAGCCTCGCCCTGATCCTCGCCCCGACCCTCTGCATCGTAGCCTCACAGCTTCGCCATCGCGCCTTCGACCTCGCGCCGTAGCCCTAGCCACGTCGCCCTCGCGCCGTCGTCGACGCAAACTCCGTGCATCGCCGTTGCACAAGCGCCATCGCCCGCGCGACGTCGCACACGTCCCGTCGCCTGCTCGCCGTCGCCCTCGCACCGTCGCCAGCACGCCATTGCCGACGCAAACTCCGTGCATCGCCGTCGCAGACTGCCCTTCAGCTCTCGGTGACCAAGGTAATGGGAAGGTTTCCCCCCTCATTCAACGGATTTTCACCCTCATTCCAGCTTTCCAGCCTGCGATGTCAAATACCCTGTTTACCAGCCCTTTTTTTTTTTAATTTCGAGCCTGGGATTGTTGGATAACTGTGCATGTGCACTGAATAGTATCTAAACATCTTAACTAGAAGATAAAAAATCAAAAGACATGTAACACTCTGAAAATTTTATTTGTTGAAAAATATGAATAATAAAGTTATTAGACTTAAGTATTAATCTTAAATTAAAATAATTAATATTGGGAATGATTAACATTAATTAACGTTATTCCAGTGTCGTACTCGGACGTGCACGCTCCCACAGGACGACACTAAAAATTATAACGAAAATGAAATCTGAGAACACCATAATTTTCAGAAAAATGTGGAGATATCAGAAATGTAAATATCTGAATTTTTCGACGTACGGATTTTGAGATTAAGTCGACGCGACTATTTTTCGGGTGATTTTTCACCTACTGTAAAATAAATTCTAAAAATTAAACTAAAATCACCATAATTTGTAAAACCATCACATTAGTCTATGGTTGAAATTTTAATACAAACGGACTTTGTTTGGTCATGTTTACATCAAAACTAAGGGGCCAACTGATTTATTGGGTCATTTACGGTGGGGATTTTTGGGTGATTTATGGGGGCTTACGTGTTAAGCTCTTGGGAGGCCACCATACCAGGGGAATAAGCCAACACCTAAGTTACCTGTGTGTAACCAAGATGAAAGTTGCATGAGCTACGTGTTGAGGTAAAAATCAAAGGATTTTTACCATGACACATGGGCAACCAACGTGCCATTGTGCATGGAGAAGCTTTGGGTTATAAATACCTTCCCCCAAGCTTCGAAACCATCTTTCCACACCCCTGTACTTGCTCCTGTTCTTGTTTCCCTACTCCTTGCTGCTGGAACTACTGTTAGAGGTGTTGCTGGAGGAGCTGCTGGAGTTCTTAGCTTCATAGCTACTGCAACTACTTTCACTTCTGCTTCTTCGGCCACTGTATCTGCTTCTCTTGGTGTGGACATTGCAAGCATGCCATCAACCTTAAGGGGGAAACACTTCTCTTGCTGGGTGTGGGATTTTTCATCAAGGATACTTGCAAGTTCATTATTTAAGCAATGTAGGATTCATCTCCCTCTGATTCAAGTCTGTCCTCCATACCTGACAAGAAGTTCTTGATGAGAGGACAAAAGGCTATATGTGACAGAACGCCTCGGCCAAGCCCGTTAAACCGATAACGTACTTGATCCGAGTCCGCCTCCCGCGAACGGGCCGAAGCCTCGCAAGGGATACCAAACCACAGTCCGTGTAAACACAAAGGAACACACCACATTTTATAAATATTTCACAATTTATATAGCCAAATTTCCACAAAACTAAAAAGAAGTACAAGAGCCTGGGGCATACCCCGAGGTACAACTGAAGCAAGTAAACAACTAACTACAGTACACTGCTGGAACTGCCACTACACAGCTGGAGGTACCGACCCTGTACCGCTACGGCACGGCTCTGAACCGGACGACGGTCGTGAAACGTCCTCCTCGCTCTCACCTGTGGGGGTAGGGGTGAGCCTCGCTAGTCACTGGCTCAGTAGGGAACTCCCCCAACATCGAGCAAACCAAAACCATAGGTACGAAAGCAGTAAACAATACCAACAATTTATATAACAACTAAGCAGAATATAAAAGCTGTAAAAGTACTCACCGTCTGCCGACTACGAGAAACAACTTTAATAATTAAACGGAAAACCAGTACAGGTGTACAAGCTAAAGTAGAGACAGCCAAACGCGAGCCACGTGAACTGGTTCGCGACACCAGAAACTGACTCGGACAAGCTAACACAGGTCTACCTCTCAGTCTCGCAGCCACGGACGAAAGGTCCAGCTGCCGCTCCACGTGAAAAGGTCAAGCAACTGTGGAGACCAACCAAACACCACCACCTGCGAACCACACGGTCACAGGCCCATGCCTGGCACCTCTGGAGATCCTGGCCCGGAACTCTCTAGAGTGAGGCACTGGAAAAGGACTAGCTGGGGTCCAGTACATCTACTGGTGTCCGTACCCCCAACTACGAGCGCGCTACAAGTGACCAAAGACAAACACAAGTGTCACTGTCCCACTATCGTCTTTCCCTCAGCCGGACGTACAACTCAAACACAGGAGTGAGGGTGTCCAGGTCAGACGACACAGACCTCGACGGTACAACACAAGTACCGGGACAAAGCCCCGAGCTAACAGCCTGGCTCACAAAGAACCTGGGGCACCCAACTGGAGAGGTAACCACGGTAGGCGTCGTACTACTCGCCCGTACACAAAACCACGTGCACGTCACACACAAACCACGTGAAACCTCACGTAAACCTCAAGTACAACGGTCCACTACACGTGAACCCAACTGGACTCGCGTGAACAACACGCAGTCACAAAAGTAGCAACTAACTGCATACTTTGTATGCTAAACACGGAAACTACGTGCACTCAGTGCATCACAGGTGCCAATGCACCATTCATTATCGATAAATACCGTAATTAGCTATTTCTGTTTCTACACATGCTGGCGGCAACATCGATTGCCGCTTACAGGAAGTCGACGGCAAAGGATCCGGCCGTCTATATCCCAGCTGATGAGCTTGGCGACAAACGATGTTGATGCCAAGTTCTTCAGCCTCTAACCCTGCAGAAACCCTAAATTGATTCTACAGGTTTTCCAACCGTTTAAACCACGGTAAAACATACTGAAACAGTTCTTTTACCATGCATGAATCCTAAACAACCCCATACAGCATGCTTCGTTCGCTAAATTACTCAAACCACCCATTAACCCCGCATGGTGCAACTTAATCCGAAAATGCATTAACATGCTGATTCAGGTGGTTACGTCATGTTTTAATGTTTCTACAGAGCTAACCGGGTTCGTCCCCTACCTCAGAATGCGCTAAAACCTCCCGAAATCTCCGGTTCACACCGAACCCTCCGCGAGCTCCCACGGGAATTGCACCACACCACGGCGTTTCCTCGCGCGATTCGGCAATGCCACACGTTCCACGTTCCACGATCCTCCAACCACTTTCCTGAACCTGTTGGAAGCTTCAGGGATACAGGGGCGTGAAGATGGGGCAAGGGAGAAAGAGAACCAGGTGCAGAACCTGCTCTCGGGTGACCCTATAACCTGCAGAATTCTCAGGTTGGCGTCAACCCCTCTGCCGCCAATAGCAACCGCCACCCTAAACGTCCACATCCTATGCCGCCAAGATCATGCAGTCAACGGCCACATATCTGGACGCCAACAAGTCAACGGCCACCCCTGGCCGCCAACTCCAACTGAACTGCAGCGGGTCCTATTTCATTTCAGAACCAAACCTGCACTTCACCTGCTCAAGCCACACATCCACACCATGCATTCCACACAACCAACTCACATTGGCCTCACAACGGCCGCCACAACCACAACACACATGATCCGCATGGATCCGAAAAGCACGCGACGTTACACTATACCTGTGGTTCTTCTATTTTTCTTCCAGTCATGGTAGAATTATTCTTGGTTGGAGTGAAACAACCTTATTCTATTTGAGAAATTGAGTCTTATCTTCTTCCACCCTTGATCCTTGTACATGCTATAGAGTTTTGTAGAAGTCTCAATCATCTTTAGAATAGTATGAAGACTTCGGTTTAGATGATTGATACTTCAAGTCTTGATTTAGATTCATGAAACACCTTGTGGTTTAGTGTCCATCATGTAGGAATTTTTCAATAATCCATTGCTATCAAACCATGCTTTCAGTACTACACTATGTTAGCTTCTAGCTAGACAAGTTTGAATTGTAGATCTCTTATTTCATCTCGTATGTTTAGGTTATAAAACACTGTGAGAACTACAATTACATTCTTCCATTTGATATAAATCATGCCTTGATTCATAGGTTCCATGGTTAGAGTGTTTAAGGTGAATTCAAAGTCTCTTTTGAGTGAGGAACAGGCGGCTGTCGACAGGCAGCTCATGGCTGTCGACAGGCCAGCCTTCCTGAACTCTGGAATAACTGGGACTATGTGCAGCTGTCGACAGCCATCTTGTTGCTGTCGACAGATGGACACAGACCAGCAAAAGCTGAGCTCTGTCTGCTGCAATCTGTCGACAACCACTTCCTGGCTGTCGACAGCTACGACCCTGATTCGAATTTTTGCACTTTTCCGTGTATGAATCCTTGCTAAAAGTTCATCCTAATAGCCTAGCAAGTTACCCCCTTAATTACTTGGGTATTTGCTGTCATTCTACTGTAAAGAATACCCATTTGAGATACCTTACTCGTCTTGAAATATTCTTGAAGCTGTCAACTACAAATGGTACTCCCTTGAGTCCATTCTCCTATGTTCGGTAACCGAGTTCATATAACTTGATGTCTTGAGAGTTCAAATGCTTGAACACCATGTGAGATGTGATTAATTGATGATGATGACATATTATTGGGTCCTTGGAACCCACCTGACTGAAATGCTTGTGCAAATATGGCTGGTCCAGTCCTGGGAGGAGCACCCGAATTCTTTTACTGGTCGTACGGATTGATAAAGGGCGACGAGATGTTTGGCATTACATCACTTACTGTTGATTATGGTCATCATAATTACTGTACTGTCTTACTGTTACATGAGCGAATTGTGAAGTTTATACACCTACACATGCCTGTGTTTTATTATCACTGTATCAAGTCTACTGTCCAGATATTTGATCATGTCTCCAATATCCGTTCTATTCTTGCCTTGACTACCATGTATTCATCCTTGGAATTATGGATTTGAATTCTACTGGGCTAGTTAGCTCATTATTTCCTACCATTCTCAGGTAATACAGATGGGGATGATGTTTAAGGGCATGAGTGCTGAGTGGACCGACCGTGACGAGTAAGCCAATCTGTTTCTATTTCTGTTTAGTAGTGTGAAATGAGATGTGTAAATTAAGTTGTTTTGATCTACTCCTCTCTTAGTTGTTATGAGGAGTATCTGTGTAATAAAACTTCCGCATATTACGTTATGAAGGGATAAATAATTATTACTTTTTTGTGCCTATTTTTCTGTCACTTCCGATAAATAGCCTTTTATTAGGACGTGACAGATAAATTTGGTATCAGAGCATTAGTTCGATAAACCTAGGGAAATCAGTGAGTTGGGGTAGAAATATGGGATCAGTTGGCATGATTTTTGTAGCAATGTAAATGCTTAACCGGTTAATTATTTCAGAATGGACATGAATGCCCAAGAAAGGTTGGTAGCTGCCATGGAAATGCTACGTCAGGATATAGAGTTGTATGCTCAAGCCCAACGAGAAGCCCATATACAAATTAAGGAAGAAGTGCTTAATTTGACTGCGGGTGCTTTCTTTGCCGACAATCCTAGTGCTTCCCTGGATGTCATGACTCAAGTTATGTGTAGGTTGGATAATCTAAAACTGGGGCATGATATGTTGCTTCATCAATTTGAAGGATATTGGGAGACATTGACGGATGTGGCAAGAGAATTGTACTACGGGACTGGAGAAGAACAGCAAGCACCGTCGATGGAAACCGTTATAGATCTGACCCAAAACTAGAAATAGACTTAGACCCCTCATCTTTTTGTAAACCTCTCCTTTTGTGTAAATGTTAGTTGTATATATGTAACTCCCATGGGTATGAGTAGTGAGAGGTTAGTGGAGGTTGGAGGTTCGTATATATGGCAAACTTGGAAAGAGAAGGCTGTGTTATTTTAGTTTGGGGATCCATGGAAATGTACTACCATGTAAATACTTGACTTGTTTATAGAGATGGTGTGTTCTGCGAATTTGAATTGTGTATGTGATGGATGTAAGCTTGGGATGATTGTGAAAATTAATGTGTGTATTATTGGATGTTTCAGCTACTTTCTCCATTTAGTAATGGACAGAGGTGACGCTAATTGGAGGAAGATGGAGAGTTCTATGCATGATCTAACTTGAGTAATGAAGGTGGTAGCCAAAAATAATAGTCACAATGGGACAAGTGTAGTACCCCAAAAAATCTATTAATTAAAAATTATGGATAAATTGAAATTTTATCAATTAATAAATTCAACCAGTTAAAAAGGTACGCATTATTATCGCATGCGTATAAACCCATATAAAAATTCAGTAAAAATAATAATTACACTTTAAATAATGTTATCTAATGACCCATCATGAAATTTGGGCATAGAAAAATCGTTTGGACTTAGTTTAAGAATTTATGCGACTTATTAGCATAATTAAGGAATAAGTCGAAGAACCCATTATTTTCTGACCCAAAGTGGATTATAAATAAAAATAAACATGTGTGTAGACTTTAAATAATATGGGATGATAGCCCATTATGATATTTGGACCAATGGACAATCTTGGCCCATAAATAAATTCTTTAATGAAAAGGATAAATAAAAATCCATTAAGTAAAGTAAGTACATGGGTTGTATAATTAAGCTCACATGAGTTATTGGGCTAAGAGTAATTTCCCAAATGATGAATATTAGAAATATTGGTATGAATAATATTTATTCAATTTAAAAATATGAAATTACTTGAATAAGTGTGATAAATAGATTTACATAAGGATAAAGGGTGAATAATTAGAATTAAATCAATACCCATTAAGTTAATTAGTAATGAGTTTTACTAATGGACCTAACATAGATTGTTGGGCCCAAATAAGAAGAGCCCATCATGAGATGGGAGATAATTAAGCTAAATTCGTACCTAAAATATTAATAAATAGAAAAGGGTTAAGATAATGAGTATTTTAACTCTTAATCATCTTAAAAAGAGTCCTAACCCTAGTCTAACCCAATAGGACTCTATCCTAATCTAAAATTGGGATTTAGATGTGAGACAATTGGGTTAAATATAAGAGACCCAAATTAAATAGGGAAATTCGTAACTATATTATCTCTTAATTAAAAAGGGGTCGTCATTAACGCACTAATATGACTCATATATATCTTAATAAGAGTCCTAATCATATCCTAAACAAATGGCCACGAAATTAGGCCTCTCCCTTACCCAATTAGATAGATATAGCAAGAAAAATATGTGATAATTATAGAAATTCGTAATTAAAGGAGGAGGAAAGAGTTTTAGGTGATTTAGAACTCTACAAGCCATAAAAACACCCCCCATTTGACCCTAGCACCCCACAATTTCATGCTAAGACTTTTGGAGATGAAGAGGAGAAGATCTGGACCAAGGAGCAAGGAAGGAGAAGGCTTGGAGCAAGAAGGGTTTTCATAATTTCGTCATCCAAACTAGGGTTTTTTTACTCCACGAAAAAGGTAAGCAATCTCTCAAGCTAAAATCATGAAATAATTACCCTAGGTAGAGTTCATGTACCTCTTCAAAAGCCCTATGGTTTCGTGGTATTCTATTCATCCATTTGGGTGAATTTAATTCGTAAAATCCTATTGTTACCATGAACCGAAATCTCATGTTTCCTCTAATTACCCACATGTACTTGTTCTCATATCATGATAAAATTCTCGTGTATACTGCATCTTATTATATTTCAAACATCCTTGGTCTTGCTCGATTTTGACCTCCCATGAGGGAGAATTAAATCCTTGATTCCCTATCTATTGCATGTACCTGACTCTTCACATTGACCTTTAACCTTTGTGCATATTTGATATCATGCCATGACAAAATTCTTTAAAATACTAAATCGTGTTAGCTTTCAAACGCCACTAGTTTCAGAATTTTTCATTATGTATTCATCTCTGATTAATTCATTGAACCCTAACTGTGCCTGTATAGGTCATCAGAAAGTAACGTGTTCAAAGCATGGCTAAATCTTGTCTAATTTCAAATTAATCGTGCATGCTGATAGATATATGTGTCTACTTTCATTTGAAGCTAGTTTTGTGATTTTTGGATGACCGTATGATTTTATATGGAATTTACAAGTATCCTATATCACACAGGAATCGCCCTAGGAAAAAAGGAAAAAGAGCAATCTCACCTGTTATCGCGATAGCGCGATCCGCCGCGATATCAGTGAGGTCGCACCGGCCAATGGTGTCGCGTCAAGAATGCGTCGGCATAAGCCGCCGCGATTCACTTCGGAACGGGCCAGACCGGCCAGGCCCCGTGTCGCGCCCGACCGCCCCGTCGCGACTTGAACTGCGACGGGTGAGTCTGCTGCGTTTTCATGAATCTGACCAGAATGGAAAATTGTGCATATGCCCTGTTGTTTAAGCTTTATACCCTTTAATTAGCCATGATTAAATCATGTTATAATTAATTCAACTTGGTGGATTAATAAATGACATTAATGATATAAATTTAATTATTTAAAATGACGTTTGCACGACTTGTCATATCTTCAAGATTTCTTTACACTTACACACACAACATTATTAAATATCATTTGACCTTGATAAGTTATGCAATAATGTATTCGGTAAAATAGTAAAATAAATGACTAAATTACCCTATTATATTAAATATAATTGTCTTCATTTTTACTCGTGCATTTTAAATACCGTTATCGTTTTCCCTCGGCCTTCGAGCACTCGAGGCACGACGGACCCGTTTTCTACACACTTTTCTCTTGACTTGGACCACCTCTCCACCGGAAATACTCTCGACTGGACTAGGGAATTCTTGTCAAGGCCTCCGTAAGTCTTCTTGGCTTTGGCGCACGTCCATTACCGACGAGCTGGTTGTACCTTTAAATCCCGTTACACTCTTAGGGATCAGTACGATCCAAACGGCCTTAGTGAGATCTCTCTTATCTTGTGATCATGCCGGACCACCTGGCCAGTGTTCTTAGCACGACTAGTGGGCGGTGGTGACTTCTTCTACCAGACTGCCGGTACCCGACCTGGTACTGTGCAACCGTTACTATCATGGTTTATCGTTGTTTTACGATTATACCCCTATCTCATCTACTATCCTTGTACTCTCATCTATTCACGTTCACTCTACTATCTCGTCTATTCATCTAGTGCTCTCTTGAGACTCTTGAGCTGTTGCGGCTCCCATTGCTTGTACTATACATGACTGTCTAGCGCCATAATATGGGTCCGGTGACCCTACTGACTTGAATGCATAGTGTGCAGGGCACAGAGAGTGTCCGAGGGGCTCCAATCTAGTCCTGGGGGCAGAGAGCCATCCGAAAATACCTGCAGGGGCTATTGACGGTGTTCTGCATTGCACCGGTTCTGACTATCTCGACATTGGATAGACATCTAATTGTTTTAATTGTTAGTCTGAGGAGTTCATACATATTGTACCAATTCTGTGCTATTAGTGTGCTAGCACTGACTGTTATAACATTAGTCTGAGGAGTTCAGACGTAATGTACTATCGTTAAACGGCTACTGTCCCAAAGTGACTATTGTCGTACTCGACTAGTGCACCGTGGTGCAACCATACATGCTATCTCTTTACATTCAATCTCGTTACACACTATCTTGATATACAAGCTATCTCGTTACACGCCACCTTGATACAAGCTATCCTATTACATGTCATTTTGATACACGCTATCTTGTTATACACTATCTTGTTATACGCTATCTCGTTATGTTGTCATCCTAATTTTGCAATACTCTTGTGAAGTGTATTATCGTTCACTTGTTATCTTGTACTATTTCTCTCTTGACTATACTTGATCGTTCTCTCTAGTTAACCTGCATTACAAGACATTAATCACTTAAAGCATGCTTGTTTACACGAGATATTAAGTCCTACTGAGCGTTATCGCTCACCTTTCGTTATTTGTTATTGTGTTTTCAGGTAAGTCAAGTGACAACTTTATATACAACAACAGGAATGGACTGGAGTGATGAGCGTCCTGAAGTCATAGCGATGGAATGTCCTTAGTACCTTTGAGTCTAGTTAGATATTTGCTTTAGATTTCTTATCCAATGTAATAATGTCATTGAGCCCTATGTTTTAGCTCTGAATTAGTGGTTGTAATAGATTAGATGAATTATCAATAAAATGATGAGTTTTATTGCAATTATTGTTCATTAGTTGCTCTGATATTTGCGAATGTATGCGCAATTTTTATTACCATACTCGTTGTTCATGCCTCCCTGATTTATTCCGCTGCTAAATTAGCGGGGCATGACAGTTGGTATCAGAGCCTAGGATGTCCTTAATTAGATATTTTAAGCCTAGGATGTCCTTAATTAGATATTTTAAGTCTAGGATGTTCTAGGTGAACTGCCCTAACACGTGTCTAAGTCAACCACCATACCTATGTGAGAATTGGGTAGAACCATGGTTAAGATCTGAATACATTTATCTATATATATATGTATCAACTTGGTAATACTTTAACACCCAAAGTCTAAAAAGAAATAAATAAAATGTTATTGCTCACAGGAGATTAGTGGAGATGGCTGGTGAGCATGCACAATTGCGGGACTTGCAAAGCACCGTACAAGGGTTAACTCAAGCCCTTAACAATGTGATTCAAGCAGGAGCAAGGAATGGGGCAGGAGATTTATACGGGAATTTCCAACGAATGAATCCTCCTAGGTTTAATGGAACTCCATATCCCAATGAAGCCAAAAATTGGGTGAAGACGATGGAACGGATCTTTAGAGTTATGCAATGTTCAGAACATGAGAAAGTCCTTCTGGCAACCTTCCAATTGGACCGCTATGCTAGAGCTTGGTGGGAAGCTGCGAGTCGACAACTACCCGACATCAACATAGAGTGGGATGAATTTTTAGAACTCTTCAACACCAAATATTTTTCTGAAAGGATTCTTGAGAGGAAGGGAAATGAATTCGCCAATTTAAAACAACGAATGATGTCTGTAGCAGAATATGAAGCACAATTTGAAAGACTAGCACAATATGCACCACATTTAGTGAGTACGGAAAAGATAAAGGCAAAGAGATTCTTAGAAGGATTGAGACCTGTGTTCTGGGAAAAGTTGGCTCCGCTAGACATTGCGGTATATTCAGACATAGTATCGAGAGCTCAAATAGTAGAGGACACCATGGGACTTCTTGAAAAGATCCATAAGAAAAAGGTGTTGAAAAGGGAACGTGCTACCCATTCCCATGATAATAAAGGAAGAAATACAGTAGATAGCAAGAGAATGAAAGGGGAAGCAAAGCAGAAAGAATTCTGTAAATTTTGTAAAAAGCCAGGGCATCAGATTGAAAACTGTTGGAAGAAACTGGGCAGATGTTTGCATTGTGGAAGTCAACAAAATCGAGTCATCGATTGCCAGACAAAGAAGAACCAAACTCCACACCAAAGACGGTTACAAGTTCTTTTGGATACAAATCATGCCAATAAAGGTAGACAAGGTATCAGTACTAAACCCTTAGTTCAGATTCATATTATTTTCTCGATAACAAAACCCTATAGTGGGGGAGATGATGGAATGAAATATTCAGAATAAATTGATAATCATATCATATCATATGAATTTGGGGACCAAATTCTATTTAAGTGGGGGAGGATGTAGTACCCCGGAAAATCTATTAATTAAAAATTATGGATAAATTAAAATTTTATCAATTAATAAATTCAACCAGTTAAAAAGGTACGCATTATTATCGCATGCGTATAAACCCATATAGAAATTCATTAAAAATAATAATTACACTTTAAATAATGTTATCTAATGACCCATCATGAAATTTGGGCATAGAAAAATCGTTTGGACTTAGTTTAAGAATTTATACGACTTATTAGCATAATTAAGGAATAAGTCGAAGAACCCATTATTTTCTGACCCAAAGTGGATTATAAATAAAAATAAACATGTGTGTAGACTTTAAATAATATGGGATGATAGCCCATTATGATATTTGGACCAATGGACAATCTTGGCCCATAAATAAATTCTTTAATGAAAAGGATAAATAAAAACCCATTAAGTAAAGTAAGTACATGGGTTGTACAATTAAGCTCACATGAGTTATTGGGCTAAGAGTAATTGCCCAAATGATGAATATTAGAAATATTGGTATGAATAATATTTATTCAATTTAAAAATATGAAATTACTTGAATAAGTGTGATAAATAGATTTACATAAGGATAAAGGGTGAATAATTGGAATTAAATCAATACCCATTAAGTTAAATTAGTAATGGGTTTTACTAATAGACCTAACATAGATTGTTGGGCCCAAATAAGAAGAGCCCATCATGAGATGAGAGATAATTAAGCTAAATTCGTACCTAAAATATTAATAAATAGAAAAAGGGTTAAGATAATGAGTATTTTAACTCTTAATCATCTTAAAAAGAGTCCTAACCCTAGTCTAACCCAATAGGACTCTATCCTAATCTAAAATTGAGATTTAGATGTGAGACAATTGGGTTAAATATAAGAGACCCAAATTAAATAGGGAAATTCGTAACTATATTATCTCTTAATTAAAAGGGGTCATTAAAGCACTAATATGACTCATATACATCTTAATAAGAGTCCTAATCATATACTAAATAATTGGCCACGAAATTAGGCCTCTCCCTTACCCAATTAGATAGATATAGTAAGAAAAATATGTGATAATTATAGAAATTCGTAATTAAAGGAGGAGGAAAGAGTTTTAGGTGATTTAGAACTCTACAAGCCATAAAAACACCCCCCATTTGACCCTAGCACCCCACAATTTCGTGCTAAGACTTTTGGAGATGAAGAGGAGAAGATCTGGACCAAGGAGCAAGGAAGGAGAAGGCTTGGAGCAAGAAGGGTTTTCATAATTTCGTCATATAAACTAGGGTTTTCTTACTCCACGAAAAAGGTAGGTAATCTCTCAAGCTAAAATCGTGAAATAATTACCCTAGGTAGAGTTCATGTACCTCTTCAAAAGCCCTATGGTTCGTGGTATTCTATTCATCCATTTGGGCGAATTTAATTCGTGAAATCCTGCTGTTACCATGAACTGAAATCTCATGTTTCCTCTAATTACCCACATGTACTTGTTCTCATGTCATGATAAAATTCTCGTGTATACTGAATCTTATTATCTTTCAAACGCCCTTGGTCTTGCTCGATTTTGACCTCCCATGAGGGAGAATTAAATCCTTGATTTCCTATCTGTTGCATGTACCTGACTCTTGTTGCATGTACCTGACTCTTCACATTGACCTTTAAACTTCGTGCATATTTGATATCATGCAATGACAAAATTCTTTAAAATACTAAATCGTGTTAGCTTTCAAACGCCACTAGTTACAGAATTTTTCATTATGTATTCATCTCTAATTAATTCATTGAACCCTGACTGTGCCTGTATAGGTTGTCAGAAAGTAACGTGTTCAAAGCATGGCTAAATCTTGTCTAATTTCAAATTAATCGTGCATGCTGATATATATTTGTGTCTAATTTCATTTGAAGCTGGTTTCGTGATTTTTGGATGACCATGTGATTTTATATGGAATTTACAAGTACCCTGTATCACACAGGAATCGCCCTGGGAGAAAGGGAAAAAGGGCAATCTCACCTGTTATCGCGACGGCGCGATCCGCCGCGATATCAGTGAGGTCGTGCCGGCCGATGGCGTCGCGTCAAGAATGCGTCGGCATAAGCCGCCGCGATTCACTTCAGACCGGGCCAGACCGGCCAGGCCCCGTGTCGCGCCCGACCGCCCCGTCACGACTTGAACTGCGACGGGTGAGTCTGCCGCGTTTTCATGAATCTGACCAGAATGGAAAATTGTGCATATGCCCTGTTGTTTAAGCTTTATACCCTTTAATTAGCCATGATTAAATCATGTTATAATTAATTCAACTTGGTGGATTAATAAATGACATTAATGATATAAATTTAATTATTTAAAATGACGTTTGCACGACTTGTCATATCTTCAAGATTTCTTTACACTTACACACACAACATTATTAAATATCATTTGACCTTGATAAGTTATGCAATAATGTATTCGGTAAAATAGTGAAATAAATGATTAAATTACCCTATTATATTAAATACAATTGTCTTCGTTTTTACTCGTGCATTTTAAATACCGTTATCATTTTCCCTCGGCCTTCGAGCACTCGAGGCACGACGGACCCGTTTTCTACACACTTTTTCTCTTGACTTGGACCACCTCTCCACCGGGAATACTCTCGACTGGACTAGGGAATTCTTGTCAAGGCCTCCGTAAGTCTTCTTGGCTTTGGCGCACGTCCATTGCCGACGAGCTGGTTGTACCTTTAAATCCCGTTACACTCTTAGGGATCAGTACGATCCAAACGGCCTTAGTGAGATCTCTCTTATCTTGTGATCAAGTCAGACCACCTGGCCAGTATTCTTAGCACGGCTAGTGGGCGGTGGTGACTTCTTCTACCAGACTGCCGATACCCGATCTGGTGCTGTGCAACCGTTACTATCATGGTTTATCGTTGTTTTACGATTATACCCCTATCTCATCTACTATCCTTGTACTCTCATCTATTCACGTTCACTCTACTATCTCGTCTATTCATCTAGTACTCTCTTGAGACTCTTGAGCTGTTGCGGCTCCCATTGCTTGTACTATACATGACTGTCTAGTGCCATAATATGGGTCCGGTGACCCTACTGACTTGAATGCAAAGTGTGCAGGGCACGGAGAGTGTCCGAGGGGCTCCAATCTAGTCCTGGGGGCAGAGAGCCACCCGAAAATACCTGCAGGGGCTATTGACGGTGTTCTGCATTGCACCGGTTCTGACTATCTCGACATTGGCTAGACATCTAATTGTTTTAATTGTTAGTCTGAGGAGTTCAGACATATTGTACCAGTTTTGTGCTATTAGTGTGCTAGCACTGACTGTTATAACATTAGTCTGAGGAGTTCAGACGTAATGTACTATCGTTAAACGGTTACTGTCCCAAAGTGACTATTGTCGTACTCGACTAGTGCACCGTGGTGCAACCATACATGCTATCTCTTTACATGCAATCTCGTTACACGCTATCTTGATATACAAGCTATCTCGTTACACGCCACCTTGATACAAGCTATCCTATTACATGTCATTTTGATACACGCTATCTTGTTATACACTATCTTGTTACACGCTATCTCGTTATGTTGTCATCCTAATTTTGCAATACTCTTGTGAAGTGTATTATCGTTCACTTGTTATCTTGTACTATTTCTCTCTTGACTATACTTGATCGTTCTCTCTAGTTAACCTGCGTTACAAGACATTAATCACTTAAAGCATGCTTGTTTACATGAGATATTAAGTCCTACTGAGCGTTATCGCTCACCTTTCGTTATTTGTTATTGTGTTTTCAGGTAAGTCAAGTGACAACCTTATATACAACAACGGGAATGGACTGGAGTGATGAGCGTCCTGAAGTCATAGCGATGGAATGTCCTTAGTACCTTTGAGTCTAGTTAGATATTTGCTTTAGATTTCTTATCCAATGTAATAATGTCATTGAGCTCTATGTTTTGGCTCTGAATTAGTGGTTGTAATAGATTAGATGAATTATCAATAAAATGATGAGTTTTATTGCAATTATTGTTCATTAGTTGCTCTGATATTTGCGAATGTATGCGCAATTTTCATTACCATACTCGTTGTTCATGCCTCCCTGATTTATTCCGCTGCTAAATTAGCGGGGCATGACAACAAGCTTGTACAAGGATTTTCGAAGTCTGGACCCTCTGAGATTCACAGGGAGTACAGATCCGGATGAAGCTGAGAATTGGCTAAAAGACATTGAAAGGATATTCAGAATGATTAAGTGTACGGAAGAGGAAAAGGTTCGTCTAACTACATTCCAGTTAGATCGGGATGCCCGTGCTTGGTGGGAAACTGTGGAAGCTACTCTGGAGGATTCAAATCAAGTTAGTTGGGAAGAGTTTGTGGAACTGTTCAATGAACAATATTTCTCTGAGGTGGTTCAGGAGAAGAAAGCAAATGAATTTACCAGTTTAAAGCAACTAAGAATGTCGGTATCCGAGTATGAGGCTCAATTTGCCCGGTTGTTAAAATATGCCCCACATCTTATATCCACAGAGAAATTGAAGGCTAAGAGGTTTATGAATGGACTACGTCCCCACTTTATTATGCAGCTAACTCCTCATTTGATTACTACCTATTCAGAAATGGTTAAGAGAGCTTTGGCACTGGAAGCTGCGAATGAGTTCGTGGACAAGATTAGAGGAAAGTCTAGAGAAGGATCTTCAGATAAAATGAGGAAGTATGAGTCGGGAAATGTCCCGAAGGTTCAACAGACTGCTAAGAAGGCAGGAAAAGATCTGGTTGGAGGAAAGGATGTTTGTAAACATTGTCATCTCTTCGGTCATAAGACTGAGAATTGTTGGCGTCGATTGGGAGCATGCCTTCATTGTGGAAGCACTCAACACCGAATTTCGGATTGCCCGATGGCCAAGACAGCATCAACAAATCAGAACCCCCGAGTGAAGCAAGGTAGGCTGCAAGCCATTCAGGATGTGGAACATGAATCCTCGCAGGAAGGCGGATTGATTGAAGGTACTTTATTAGTAAACTCAAAACCTGCATGTGTTGTTTGATTCCGGAGCTACGCATTCTTTTATTAGCTATGAGTTTGCTAAATTGTTGGATGTAAAGTCAGTCCCTTTACCCACACAACTTGAGGTTGCAACTCCTTTAAGTGAGGGTAAAAAGCTTAAAGAATATTACCCTGCTAGCCAGATTATTGTCAAAGGACATGATTTACCTGGTGATCTGATATGCCTAGAAATGTGGGATTATGATGTAATACTTGGAGTTGATTGGCTATCTAAATACCATGCGAACTTAGACTGCCAATTGAGACAAGTGACTTTCTTAGGAGAGGAAATTTATTCCATGACCTTTGATAAACCCCATGCCAGGAGAATACCGATAATTTCAGCAGTTAAGGCTTGTAAGTTAGTAAAGAAAGGTTGTCAAGGGTATTTGGCGTCTGTGACCCTATTAAATCAGAACATTACGGGATTGGATGATATTCCGATAGTAAGGGAATTTCTTGATGTTTTAACTGAAGAGCTACCTGGCGTACCACCTGATAGAGAGGTGAATTTTTCAATTGAATTGGTGCCAAGAGCTACGCCAATTTCTAGAACACCTTACAGAATGTCAATAGAAGAACTGAAAGAACTGAAAAGGCAATTGTTAGAATTGATAGAGAAGGGATTCATTAGACCCAGTACCTCACCTTGGGGTGCTCTGGTACTGTTTGTTAAAAAGAAAGATGGATATATGTGATTGTGTATAGATTATCGACAGTTAAATCAATTGACTATAAAGAATAAATACCCACTTCCGAGAATTGATGATCTATTTGATCAGTTGTCTGGAGCTCAATGTTTCTCCAAGATTGATTTAAGGTTCGGATATCATCAGCTTAGAATTCAAGAATCAGATATTTATAAAACGGCTTTTCGAACAAGATATGGACATTATGAATTTGTGGTAATGCCGTTTGGATTGACTAATGCACCAACTGTATTTATGCGTCTGATGAATGATGTGTTCAGATCTTATTTAGATCAGTTTGTGGTTGTATTCATTGATGATATACTAATCTATTCTAAAAGTATGGACGAGCATGAAGCCCATCTACGGATCACTTTGCAATTGTTACGAGACAACAAGTTATATGCAAAGTTTAGTAAATGTGAATTTTGGTTGAAGGAAGTGATGTTCTTAGGACACATTATTTCTAAAGAAGGTCTATCAGTAGACTCTTCAAAGATTGAAACCATACAGAAATGGAAGCAACCTAAGAATCTCACTGAAGTAAGAAGTTTTCTGGGCATAGCCAGTTACTACCGGTGATTTGTCAAGGATTTTTCTATAATTGCCTCACCTCTTACACAGTTGACTAGAAAAGGAACTGCTTTTATCTGGAATGAGAATTGTGAGGAAGCATTCCAATTGTTAAAAGAATGTCTGTCATCTGCACCAATTCTAGCCTTACCAGTAGAAGGAAAAATATTTGAGGTTTATACTGATGCTTCCAATATTGGACTGGGTTGTGTACTAATGCAAGATGGAAGAGTTATTGCCTATGCCTCAAGACAGTTGAAGACTCACGAGAAGAACTATCTAGTACATGATTTAGAATTGGCTGCTGTGGTCTTTGCTCTTAAGCTTTGGAGACACTACCTATATGATAACCAATTCATAGTGTACTCCGATCATAAGAGTCTCTAGTATTTGTTTTCACAAAAAGAACTGAACATGAGACAAAGAAGATGGATAGAATATATCAAAGACTATGATTTTAAGATTGAATACCATCCAGGAAAAGGAAATACTGTGGCTGACGCACTCAGCAGAAATCTTATAGCTAGGATATTCCAGTTGCAAGTAAGGGAATGGAAATTGTTAAAGGAATTTTCCACATTAAGCTTGAAAGTTGAAACACATAAAGAAAGAATTGTAATTAGCAACTTGGTAGTGCAGTCAGATTTGCTGAAACAAATTAAAGAGCAGCAGGGCAATGACCTTATATTGGCAGAAATCAAGGAAAAATTAGCTTCTAAACTCGATTTTAATGAAGATGTTCATGGGAATCTTCGATTCCGGGACAGATTGTGTGTACCGGATAATCCCGAAATCAAGAAGCAGATTTTGGAAGAAGCTCATCGATCACATTATACTATTCATCCGGGAGCTGTCAAGATGTGTCAGGACTTAAAGAAATATTTCTGGTGGTGCAATATGAAGAAAGATATCGTTGACTTCATAGCTAAATGTTTGATATGTCAGAAGGTTAAGGCAGAACACCAGAAACCTACAGGGAAATTGAAACCACTTGAGATACCAGAATGGAAATGGGACAGTATTGGTATGGATTTTATTATGGGATTGCCCAAAACACGAAGTGGATTTGATGCTATATGGGTAATCATTGATAGACTTACCAAATCAGCTCATTTCTTAGTAATAAAGACAAAATGGTCTATTAATATTTTGGCAGCACTATATATGAAAGAAATTGTGCGGTTGCATGGAATCCCAAAGAACATAATTTCTGATAGAGATACAAGATTTACTTCTCATTTTTGGAGAGAGTTGCAAGAGGTGTTGGGAACTAAGTTAAAATTTAGTACCGCATTTTACCCTCAAACAGATGGACAAACTGAACGGGTGAATCAGATTATTGAGGATATGTGTCGTGCTTGTGTATTAGAGTTCGGAAATGACTGGAATACTCATCTAGCTATTATGGAATTTGCATATAACAATAGCTACCAGTGTAGCAACCCTAAATTTTTGGAAAAATAAAAATTTAAATATCTATATTATTTAATTAGGAAATCAAATAAAAGGAAGATGTAGGAAATCAAATAAGAGGGAATTAAATAAAACCCATTAAAAGAAAAGGAGTAATGAGCTATACTATATTGACCCATTAGAAATTAGTGGGCTAAAATAGAGATTTTAAAAAGGGGAATAATAGAGAAATACTCAAAATTTGTAACTAAAATATTACTAAAATAGAAAAGAGATATTTAATGCATAAAAAATAGAAGTTTGAGTTGGATTAGGATTACTAAACCTACCCCTTCTGATTTAGCACGAATTTAGATTCCCTCCTAACCTAAATAGAGGTTGGAAAGCAAGGAAGGAAGGTTGGAGTTAGGAAATCTCGTAATTAAAGAGTAATTAGAATAGAAGAAGGAATAGGAACTTGTATTTATATAAATACACCTCTTAAAACCTCTTGGCCGACCCTAGCTCGTTGCCAAAGGTTGTTGGACGTGGAGAAGAGGCCAAGGAGGAGGAGAAATCGAGGAGAGGAAGATCCATCAAGCTTCTTCCTTCGTTCTTAGAGTTCTAAGCCCTAGAAGTTAAATCAAGTCAAAGGTAGGCAATCTCACGAGCAAAACTCAATTAAAAATATCTGTAGGTTGTTCCAATCACCAGGAACAAAAGCCCTCTTGTTTCATAATTTTTCATCGAGCCAATCTTTTGTTCTCGATTTTTGAAGTTCTGCATACATGATAACCTCGAGTCATCATGTTTAAATCAGATCTCCATGTACACTTGTTCCCATGCTACGAAATTTTTTACTGTAGATACTACTTGTTGTTAGAGATCTTTTGCCCCTAAAAGCCCTAATTTTTATCAAGCATGTTGCTCGAATTAAATCATTCATCTCTGCTGCACCTGGAATCAGGTTGCTTCTTGTTCAACTTAGTAGAACTATGTCGATACCATGATTATTTCCAAATTCCTAATTACTGGAAGTACCCTTGCTTGTCTAGATCAATTTAAAACTGGTTTCATGATTTTTCGTAGTGTATACAATTAGTTATGATTTTCTGAACTACCCTATGTCAAAAAGGCAAGTTTCTGGACCGCAATCCAAGACAGAGCAGAACTCTGTCAGACTCAGTCCACGGACCTGAGAACGCGACGGCCCGACATGTTGCGTTCTCAAGCCCGTTGCGACGCCTTTCTTGTCGCGTTCTGAACACGACAGGAGACCCCGTCGCGTTCTGACCGCCTAAGCAGACAGTCCTGTCGCCACCCTTTTCATGCCCTGTCGCTACCTGCCCTACCCCTGTCACAATCCTTACTGGCCTATGTCACCTTCACAGGATTTTTGACGAAAACTCATAAAAAGTGTTGCTGTCACTTTCTAAATAATTCTTACGCCTTTTTAACAGTTATACACGCAGTAAAAACCCTGCTTTAAAATGGAGCTATATTGAATGTTTTAAAATACATATTCACGACTTATTTCTATTTATGATTTCTCTTACACATGCACACACATGAACCATCCATATATGGCTGAAATTTTACAGAAAATATCTCATAATGTATCTGGTAATTTATTGAAATAAAGTACATTAATTGCCCTATTTTAAAGGACTTATATTCGTTTCTTGCGTTGTTTATATACCGATATTGACGCTCCACTGTTCTAGAATTCCTCTAGAACGTCGAGCACCTGTTTTTATAGACACACTCTACTTGGCTTGTGGTGAACTCTCCGTCGGATATTCCTTTCGTCGGACTAGTGAACCCTTGCACAAGGCCTCCGTAAGTCTCCTCTGATCATGGGTTCCCACATGGTCGATGAGCCGGTTGTACCCTAACACCCATTACACCTTTAGGGATCGATATGATCCAAACGGCTATTAGAAGTTCGCTCTTACCTTGAATCACGTCGGACCTCTGGACTTGTGCATAACATGGCCAGCGGGAAGATCATGAATTCCACCTGACTGCCAATACGACATGCGCATGTTGTGCAACTGTTAATATCGCCTGATTACTCGACATATTACGTGCAATGTCCACTAGCTCTCATCTGTACTCTACTCGCTCGTCTATTCACATTCACTCTACTATCTCGTCTATTCATCTAGTGCTCTCATCTACTTCTTGGTACTCTATATTGGCCATTGACTGATTGTCTAAAGATAAACAATATAACCAATGCCTGACAATATATAAAGGGCCCGATCTGGTCCTGGGATGTGCGCCCGAAAGTGCTAGTGCCCATGGGAGTTAAATGATCAGAGTGTTTGGCATTACACTCAAGTGCTATCTATCTCGACTATCTATATGACAATCAAAACACAAAACGTGCTATACTCTCTCGATGTCTAGAATGACAAACAAGTGCTATACTCGTCGTGCTATTATACTTGTGCTAGTTGTGCTATGGCCATCCTGCTATTCGTGCTATACTCGATACTTGTGCTATTTTTGGAAACTATACTCGATCTCGTGCTATTGTGCTATCCTGTTACCTGTTGTGCTATCTCTTGCTATATTTTGACTCTCTTGTACCTGCTATCTTTAGATACTCTGCCATTAAATGCGTTAATTATTTAAAGCCTGCTTGAGCCTGAGATTTAAGTCCTACTGGGCGTTATCGCTCACCCTACGTTATTTGATGTTGTGTTCTCAGGTGAGACTGAGGATGACACATACACTCACGAGGAAGGGAATGACCAAGAGTGAAGCCAGGAGTACCCTCGAGTCGTTATGTCATCTTAGAGTTGTAGTTAGTTATTTCCATTCATTGCAATGTAGTTGGGCCCTATAGAATGGCTCTGATATTAGTGGTTGTAACTAGACATTTGAAAAGTTATTAATGAGAAAGATTTGCTTTAGTATTATTCAATGTGCAATGGTTTGATGTCTAGTATACGCTCTATACCTTTTTCTTGCAACTGCCTTCGCGCTCCGATATTCCGCGTCGGGGCGTGACAACCAGTCTACTATTCAAATGGCACCTTTCGAAGCTTTATATAGTCGACAATGTAGATCACCATTATGTTGGGTCGAATTAAAAGAAACGCATATTCTTGGACCATAAATGATCTAAGAGACAACAGAAGTTATCAAGTTAGTACAAGATCGGATGAAAGCTGCTCAAGATCGACAGAAAAGTTATGCCGATCGACGTAGAAGAGAGTTAGAATTTCAGCAAGGGGAACATGTATTTCTTGAAGTGTCACCCCGGAGAGGAATCAAAGATTTGGTATCAAGGGAAAATTGAGTCCGAGATACATTGGACCTTTTGACATACTGAAGAGAGTCGATGAAATGACATACCAACTAGCACTTCCACCACAATTGTCCAATGTACATGATATCTTTCATGTGTCAATGTTAAGAAAATATGTACATGATCCGGAACACATTATTGGATACTAAGATCTAGATGTACAAGGAAATTTGGCATATGAAGAAAGACCAGTACAGATCCTCGATCGAAAAATCAAGCAACTTTGAAACAAGGAAGTTCCTTTACTAAAAATTCAGTGGAATAAGCGAGGACAGGAAGAAGCAACATGGGAATTGGAAGATGCCATTAAGAACAAGTATCCAGAGTTGTTTACAGGTCAGTAACTGCATACTTATGTACTTAAATTTGGAGGACCAAATTTCTTTTAGTGGGGGAGAATTGTAACACCCCGGAAATTTTATTTATTGAAAAACATGAATAATAAAGATATTAGACTTAAGTATTAATCTTAAATTGAAATAATTGATATTTAGGAATGATTAGCATTAATTAACGCTACCCCAGTGTCGTACTCGGACGTGCGCGCTCCCACAGGGCGACACTGAAAAACTATAACGAAAACGAAATCCGAGAACACCATAATTTCCAGAAAAATGTGGAGATATCAGAAATGTAAATATCTGAATTTTTCGACATACGGATTTTGAGATTAAGTTGACACGACCATTTTTCGGGTGATTTTTCACCTACTGTAAAATAAATTCTAAAAATTAAACTAAAATCACCATAATTTGTAAAACCATCACATTAGTCCATGGTTGAAATTTTAATACAAATGGACTTTGTTTGGTCATGTTTACATCAAAACTAAGGGGCCAGCTGATTTATTGGGTCATTTACGGTGGGGATTTTTGGGTGATTTATGGGGGCTTACGTGTTAAGCTCTTGGGAGGCCACCATACCAGAGGAATAAGCCAACACCTAAGTTACCTGCATATAACCAAGATGAAAGTTGCATGAGCTACGTGTTGAGGTAAAAATCAAAGGATTTTTACCATGACACATGGGCAACCAACATGCCATTGTGCATGGAGAAGCTTTGGGTTATAAATACCTTCCCCCAAGCTTCGAAACCATCTTTCCACACCCATGTACTTGCTCCTATTCTTGTTTCCCTACTCCTTGCTGCTGGAACTGCTGTTAGAGGTGTTGCTGGAGGAGTTGCTGGAGTTCTTGGCTTCATAGCTACTGCAACTACTTTCACTTCTGCTTCTTTGGCCACTGTATCTGCTTCTCTTGGTGTGGACATTGCAAGCACGCCATCAACCTTAAGGGGGAAACACTTCTCTTGCTGGGTGTGGGATTTTTCATCAAGGATACTTGCAAGTTCATCATTTAAGCAAGGTAGGATTCATCTCCCTCTGATTCAAATCTGTCCTCCATACCTGACAAGAAGTTCTTGATGAGAGGACAAAAGACTATACCTGTGGTTCTTCTATTTTTCTTCCAGTCATGGTAGAATTATTCTTGGTTGGAGTGAAACAACCTTGTTCTATTTGAGAAATTGAGTCTTATCTTCTTCCACCCTTGATCCTTGTACATGCTATAGAGTTTTGTAGAAGTCTCAATCATTTTTAGAATAGTATGAAGACTTCGGTTTAGATGATTGATACTTCAAGTCTTGATTTAGATTCATGAAACACCTTGTGGTTTAGTGTCCATCATGTAGGAATTTTCCAATAATCCATTGCTATCAAACCATACTTTCAGTACTACACTATGTTAGCTTCTAGCTAGACAAGTTTGAATTGTAGATCTCTTATTTCATCTCGTATGTTTAGCTTATAAATCACTATGAGAACTACAATTACATTCTTCCATTTGATATAAATCATGCCTTGATTCATAGGTTCCATGGTTAGAGTGTTTAAGGTGAATTCAAAGTCTCTTTTGAGTGAGGAACAAGTGGCTGTCGACAGGCAGCTCATGGCTGTCGACAGGCCAGCCTTCCTGAACTCTAGAATAACTGGGACTGTGTGCAGCTATCGACAGCCATATTGTTGCTGTCGACAGATGGACACAGACCAGCAAAAGCTGAGCTCTGTCTGCTGCAATCTGTCGACAACCCCTTCCTGGCTGTCGACAACTACGACCCTGATTCGAATTTATGCACTTTTCCGTGTATGAATCCTTGCTAAAAGTTCATCCTAATAGCCTAGCAAGTTACCCCCTTAATTACTTGGGTATTTGCTGTCATTCTACTGTAAAGAATACTCATTTGAGATACCTTACTCGCCTTGAAATATTCTTGAAGTTGTCAACTACGAATGGTACTCCCTTGAGTCCATTCTCCTATGTTCGGTAACCTAGTTCATATAACTTGATATCTTGAGAGTTCAAATGCTTGAACACCATGTGAGATGTGATTAATTGATGATGATGACATATTATTGGGTCCTTGGAACCCACCTGACTGAAATGCTTATGCAAATAGGGCTGGTCCAGTCCTGGGAGGAGCACCCGAATTCTTTTACTGGCCGTACGGATTGATAAAGGGCGACGGGATGTTTGGCATTACATCACTTACTGTTGATTATGGTCATCATAATTACTATACTATCTTACTGTTACATGAGTGAATTGTGAAGTTTATACACCTGCACATGCCTGTGTTTTATTATCACTGTATCAAGTCTACTGTCCTAATATTTGATCATGTCTTCAATATCCGTTCTATTCTTGCCTTGACTACCATGTATTCATTGGAATTATGGATTTGAATTCTACTGGGCTAGTTAGCTCATTATTTCCTACCATTCTTAGGTAATACATATGGGGATGACGTTTAAGGGCATGAGTGCTGAGTGGACCGACCGTGATGAGCAAGCCAATCCGTTTCTATTTCTGTTTAGTAGTGTGAAATGAGATGTGTAAATTAATTGTTTTGATCTACTCCTCTCTTAGTTGTTATGAGGAGTATCTGTGTAATAAAATTTCCGCATATTACGTTATGAAGGGATAAATAATTATTAATTTTTTATGCCTGTTTTTCTATCACTTTCGATAAATAGCCTTTATTAGGACGTGACAAGACATCTCCAATACAACTCATCTAGAAATAAGAGCAGAATTCACGCATTCAGAAAGCTCACCTGTTGATAAGCATGAAAACAGATGCCAGAGTAAGGGATCTCACATATATCTCTTTGAGGTTTAAACCCTATAATGCCAAAACGAGCATAAGTCAACATGAAAGCTATTCTTTTCCAATGTTTAAAAATGAAACAAAAAATTGCAAGTAGAGCTTCCTGTTCAAGAAATTGAGAAGTTACAAATTATATAAAAAACTTTGTGGCACAAGGCAAGGACAAGGATTGCATATAGTCAGTTTATCAATACACTTAAATGAATAATAAATAAAATTAGAAACATTGTGTCATCTGTCGGAAAACAAAAAGGTAAAAGCGACAATAGATCTTCTCCCATCAGTAAGTTGAAATCCATTGCTGACCTCTTTATTCACCATCATCTTCTTGCTCAAAAGTTGTTACCAGTTAAAAAAAGCTTCAGTTAACGAGGCCAATGCCACCCCACCAACAAGTGGCACCAGAGAGAGCAAAACCAATAAGGATGGCATCTGCACAAAATTTGGTTAAAATCAAGAAAATGTACCAAAGTTCAATACTATGCTGGTAAATTTCCGTGCTCGAACTAGCCATGTGATCATCCAACTAGCAATCATGTTAACTTTATTCATAAATGATATATCATTGATTGACCACAAAAGAAATAAGAAAATTTTAATTCTCACATTGATACGCCCCCTCCCCAGCATGTCACAGTTAAAAAGCTCAAATATGTCTTATTAACTTTCAGAGATGTCGTATGAAAAGGAACTATCTTATATTCGTTATAGCTAAAGCTTAAGCGTCTAAACCTATGTATATTCAGAAAGTTGCCTTGCTCTATGAAGCCGCCATGGCTTCAACGCCAAGCATCAATTAGCCATACACAACGTGGCCTGTGAAATGGTTGCCTTGCGTTGAATAACTTCGTCCTTGATCATTGGTTGATGCCCCTCAAGCTGTCCCATTGAAGTTTCTCAAGCCCCCTGAAATTTCTGTTAAGAGTTTATACAGTTTCTATATGCCTCTTTCAGTTAATATAAGTTTATATAGTTTATATAAGTTAATATAATTTAATTGTAAAGCATTCCTATTTCTCTTTGTACTTTCTGTTAAATAGAATGTGTTTCCCATTTATTGGGGGAATATTTCTGAATATTGTGTATTAACTACATTATCATGTGGACTTATATCATTTATTTCAATCTTACTGTCTTTCCATAGAATGTGTTTCCCATTTACTATTTTCCATCTTCATTGAGGCTTATATAAAATGCCTTTATACCTTTTTGATAAATTTAGACAATGACAATGGTTGGGATTTGAAACTGTATAGAGAGAGATGAAGGGTGTTGTTTCAGTAGTATAATATTTTATTATTCTTTTCCTTAGGAGGAGGGATAGTCTAAAAATTGATGTCATTTTGAATGTGAGCTGTCTAGAACAACGTTCTAATTTAGGGGTTATATTGAAAAAGTAAAGATACTTACATATCCAAGAAGGTTCAGAGAATTCTTATATGGATAGAAGCCTATGCTTTTCTTACCGGTGATGATCTCAGGTTCTATTCAATTTCTCACTGCCTCAGCAGATTTTTTTTTGTTCATACAAATTTTCGTGTAAGCAAATTGATTCAAATACATGCACATGATGAGACTGCATTCAAATTAAATAGAAGTTTTCATCCCATTTATGTGTATATGTTAGCATGCTGATGGCCATCTCTTTTTTTAACTGTTTACTGGGGGTCTTAAATTCCAGCATTGTACATTGCACGAAGAAATAAGGAGAGGTCTTGATCATAGCTACTCAAAGCAGAGTATAACATCTCTTTAAAGATCCCTTTCACAAGAGTAAAAAAATATCATTTTGAAAAAGTGTAGAATAATGCTACACTTATAATCAGATTAATGGGAAGGACACAACATTGGCAAGTTTGGAATTTTAGTATATATCAGGATTATGAGTTCTAATGTTTTTAGAACCATTCTCAGAAAAACATGTTATTTTCTAAATTTAGATTACAAATCCATGTAGTCAGAGGCTAAAGGTGGCCAAGGGCTCACTTGCGTGTGCCGCCCTGTCATCAATTGGTCGCGGCACCTGCACCACCCTTGCTTGCCCGCGAACCTCCGCTCCGCCCTTCCCATACCACTATTGCTTTTAGATGAAATCTACATTTGGGACTTCAAAAATAAAATTTCCAACACCTTTAGCCCCAAAATTTCTTGCTTTTGTCTATCTCTTTTGTCTATATTGGGAGAAATAGCATAACTTGGGAGAAAACTGAATATCTGAAGTAGGATCATCGTTACGTAGTTTTGGATTATTTTTCAGAATTGAAATCATTTTAGAATAGAGATTATTCCTGGGCATAATGACATAACATATTATCATTTTAGCTTTAAGTGAACATATATAAAATTAGTTTTGCTTTAGAAATTCAGTACCTTTAGGAGATAGACATTACAAATATTTAACAACACAATCTGCAAAAAAATTATTTCAGAGCTCCAATTTCAATGACATAATGCCACTTCACACACTGCCAAACTGTTGCTCCTATTTTGACACTTCACAGAAGATATGCAAATGGAGCCAAAAAGAAAATTTACGGTCCCTTTTTTTGTTATGGTTACTTGCTCATGAATGATTGGTTATAATATTATTACTAAGTAATTTTCAACATATTTAATCATGCTACGACATTTAGCTGATGATTTTTTTTATACAGTTTGGAAACCCAATTTTCTAGCTGCCAATAAGAAGACTATAGACATGTACTGTAGTCATCCATTATGTCTTTCCTTTCATATTGAGTATTTTAATGACATACCATCACCACAAGAATTTGCGGAATTACCGACGAATGTTTCCGACGGATTATTTTCCGTCGGTAATTTCGACGGATATTCCGACTAAAAATATTCGTCGGAACATCCGTCGGAAGTTCTATACCGACGGATATTCCGACGTATATTTGTAGTCGGAAATATCGTCGGTAAAACACCTTTACTTCCTCCCCCGAAACCCCCACCCCCTTTTCCTCTCCCTCCCTCTCTCTCCTCTCTCTCTCTCTCTCTCTCTCTCTCTCTCTCTCTCTCTCTCTCTCTCTCTCTCACCACCGGTCGCCGCTCGCCGCTGCGCCCTCGCCGCTGCCGGTCGCCGCCGCCGGTCGCCGCCGCCGCCGCTGCCCCGCTTGCCGCCGCTCGCCGCCGGCCGCCCCTCTCCCGGTGAGTTCCACCTCCCCCTCTCTCCCCACCCCGCCACCTTCCTCCGGCACCCCTCCCCTTCCCACCCCCCCACCCGGCCCCCCTCCCCCCCCCCCCCGGCCCCAGCACGCGGCCCCCCTCCCTTCCTACCCTTCCCACCTGACGATGACGAGGCAGGGACATCAGACGATCCAGCAGATCTGTCTTGATTTTTTGTATTTATTATTTTGTATGATTTTATATTTATTGTATTTTATGATATTATGTTGATCGTGAGTATTTGTGAAATTTATGAATATTGTAGCAAGTTTGAAAAATCTTTTTTATTTGTCAATTTTTAAAAAAAATATACTGCACATTCCGACGGATTTTCCGACGGATAAATGTCCATCGGAAATTTACATTACTGATGGAATAAATCGGTCGGTACTTCCGTCTATAGTTCTGACGGATTTTTCCGACGGGTTTCTGTCGGTAAATACTGACGGTGTGTGTCCGTCGGAAATTCTAAATTACCGACGGAAGGAATCGGTCGGTAAGTCCGTCTATAGTTCTGACGGATTTTTCCGACGGGTTTCTGTCGGTAAATGCTGACGGTATTTTCGACGGATTTGTCCGTCGGCGTTTTCCGACCTATTGCCGATGGAATTCTTGTCCGTCGGTAATTTCTGACCAACAATTTCCGACGGACTATTTCTGACGAGCTTCAGATGGAAATCTGTCGGAAGGATCATGTTCCGACGGATTACCGTCGGATTTCCGACGGATTCTTTCCATCGGAAACTCCGCATTTTCTTGTAGTGTATATAAGTGATCAATGTACTACCCTTGGCCTTGCCTTTCCAAATGAAAGAATGAATCTCTATGAAATAAACTAAAATCAAAGGCTTCAAGCAGAAAAAGTGTAAAGCAAACATGAAAGAATGTGCTCCCCAGAAACAAGGTTCTGTAAAGAAATCTTATTAATTTATTTTTTTAATGTCTAATAATTTTTTTGGGCTTAGAAATTACATTGTTACATATTAGAAAATTTCTCTGATCCAGTTCATGTAATCGATTTATTGTTTAAGAAAAACACTGCATGTAATAAGCTTACCTTATTTGCCCTTTACATCCAGTGCATGTAATAAGCTTATCTTATTTTGCCCTTTATATGTTCATTGATTGAAATGTCATTATCATCATATTAAAACATGGTAAGTAATTTATTTCAGGTTCTTGAAGTTGTGTGAGCATGTGTGTGAGCAAGTTTTATGTGTGCTTTCAGTTGCACTAAGAAGAACTCTTACTTGATTATATGTATCTCTCTTTCTCAATTAAACTTTTTTTTTTCTTTCAGCCAAGTGATTTTGAGATTAGTGAGTCCTTCTTACTTGAGTCTGTAAGCGAAATCCATCATTGTGAGTAGGATATAAATGGCATTATTATTAGGAAAACTCTTGGTGCAAACCGCGGTTTGCAAATGCCCTTTGTCAATTTGCAAACTCCCAATAACCTTCAGCCATTTGGCAGCTGAGCTGGCCCCCTCGGTCCCCGTCATCATCCCCGGTTTGCACCAAGAGAGAGAAGGTTTGATATGACATAAGGAGCCGTCGTTTTCCCCTCCTACCCCTGTGCAAGTCACAGTTCCCCGCGCGAACTCCATTCTTCCCCTGTGCCATTCGGCGTTGTTGCAGTTCCCCGTGCGAACTCCATTCTTCCCCTGTGCGATTCGGCGCTCTTGCGCTCTTCCCCTGTGCGATTCGGCGCTCTTCCCGTGTTCCCACTTCGCCGACCGTGTGCGTCGCTTCTTCGCCGTGCGACTGGCGTGGGCGTCGCTTCTTCCCCGTGCGACTGGAAGGCCGTGGGCGTCGCTTCTCCCCCGTGCGACTGGAAGGCCGTGCGAAACTGCACCGCCATTGCTGCTTCCCTGTGCGATTGGAAGACCTTCGACGTCGGGAAAATCTTCGCGGTCGGCACCAAACAGTAACCCGTGCAGTGTCGGTCCTCCAGCACTGACCTAGGTCGTGGACTTGTTCAACTGGTATTCCCCCCAACTTCCACCCCCGTCGTCGCTTTAGCGCCAACTGGAAGGCCACCTTCCCATTCATTATTCTCCACCCAAGTATACGACCACCATCGGAGGTGTTAACCGCTATTGCTGTTAGGGGCTAATGGAGTCTAAGGCTGTTAGTAGTATGTCCCCATCTTCCCCCCCCCCCCCCATGTGAGAACATTCCAATAGATTCTAAGGCTGATAGCATTGTGTCCCCATCTTCCCCTCCATGTGAGAACATTCTAAGCCCACCGGCATCGACCTTGCCACCTGCTTCAGTACCTCGACCAAAACGAAGGTCAAAACATTGTCGCAGAATTGAATTTAACCTGTTGGAAGCTGAGCAAGGATGCGAATTGGAAGCATCCAGAAAAAAGAGGGCTTGTGTGAGGTCAATCGAAAAATCAGGTAAGAATTCAGTGGATCTATTTATATACATATCTTTAGCACATATATTTGACATATATATATATATATATATATATATATATATATATATATATATATCTTCAGCACACACAATGTAGACCCTTAGCATACAATATTTTGTAGCTTAATTGAGTTATTTATCTTTTGCCAGGAAAGAAAAGAGCAAAGAAAAGGCCAGTGCACCCACTCATTAGCCGATGTTCAATGAATAGCTACTGCAGTGATAGAGACTCTTTGGAATTTCGGCCATGTCATATAGAATTAATGAGGAGAACCCCTTTTTTCCCGTATGTCAATAATGTTCCAAGACGGGCATTCAACATTAGTTTTGTAGAACAGATAATTCTTGGATGGGAAGGGGAAGATCTATTCAAGTTTGGGAGGACAATTATTCCTTTCACAGCCGATGATGTCGCATTGATACTTGGAGTTCCTTCTGTCGGGCTAGATGTGCCCATTAACGGTCCAGTGCAAAAATCTGTCCTACATAGTCATTTTTCAAATACTGAAAAGTTTGATAGAGAAGGTATCAAAAAATTGATTCGTGGAATAATAAAGTCCAATGAGACGGATGACGTGGCCAATACTGTGCGGCTTTGGATTCTTCTTCTTTTGAGCACCTTTCTTGCGCCAAGGACCAACTTTACATGTCCTCCCCAAATGCTTCATTGCTTAGATGATCTAAATAGAGTTAAGGACTTTGCATGGGCTGCTGGTTTTCAGAAACTGATTCTAAACAAGATGGGCGATGCCCATGAAGCAGCCATGAACAATATATGTGGTGTGAAGACGCTTGCCAAGCGAAATTATAAATCAGATTTGGAGGGCAAGCGCTTTATATATGGTTGTTCTGCAGCCTTGTGTGTAAGTTAAACTTTTTTTTTGTCAATGTATTTTAATATTATGTTGAGATGACTCCTAACAATTCTTGTGCACAGGTTTGGTTGTTGGAACACACAAGGCTGCAAACACCGATCAATAAAATAGTTTTCCCCCGCATCCTGCGGTGGGAAGGTCCAAAAAAGCGGAAAGTCCAACATATGGCCAAAAATCTTACAACTGACCAAGTATGATCCCCTTTCATTGTATTGCTTTTATAGTTTTATTTAATGCTCAATGTTTATGTAATGTGACTTTGGTTGATATTTTGTAGATTTTGTTAAGGTTGATTCCTCACTCTGAAGAGGAATGGTTGCTTAGTGGGCTGGAGAGCTCCACTAAGGTGGTTGAAGGGGGGGAGGAGGAGGAGGAGGAGGAGGAGGAGGAGGAGGAGGAGGAGAGGAGGAGGAGAGGCGGAGAAGAAGAAAGGAGGACAGGAAGGAGAGTGAGGAGACATGGGAGATGTCTCCATCTAAGTGGAGTACAGTCATGTCAGAAATGCGCAACGAGCTAAGAGGTGTAGTGTGTAGGATTGAGGAAAGAGATATGCAAACGAGGAGGGAGCTAGAAGAATTTGGAACAAAGCTTGACTCCCTTTTCAAGCAATTAAAGAGCTACATGGCTGAAAGGAAGTCCTCCACTACTGCACCTCAAAATGAAGGCAAAGGCATGACAAATATGGGCCAAACTGAAGAAGGAAGAGGCTCATCAACCTCCCCGGCCCCCATGGATGTTGATGAATTAGAGAAAGTGGTACAGATGGCTGTGAATGTGGGAACTCTCAATAGGGAGGAGGAGAAGGAAGAATATGAGGTTCTTGCTGTGGAGGAGGAGGAGAACCCTGAAGCTACCATTTCAATAAAACATGGCCAGGTAATTCACTATTTTTGTAATATACTTGTTTAGAAGCTACCATTCCAGTTAATATAATTCATAGAACCTAATACAATTTCTGGAACCAATTCTTGTTGTAGCAACTCCTTGAGTCCAGGAGAGATTTTTGTGGACATGATTTATTGCCTGAGGAGCAAAAACAAATTGTCCACTCGTTTCTTTCCCAAACTATTGATTGGTAAGCTTCACTAATTGTATATTATTGAAGTGTATGGTGAAAAATATTACTTAAACAACTTTTGTTTGTTGAATAGGTCAAAAGTCATGAACAACAGGTGGGATGGCTATGTGACTCGACAACATGTTCATGACATTCTTTTGGAAAAGTCATTGTTGATGATGTAAGTTCTTATATATTAATGTAATATCATGTATTCAATTTGAGGTATTTAGACTCACCATTACTTGCATTTGAATTTCAGGCAATTGATATTGGTTACCAATTCCTCATCGAGAAGATGGAGAATTCACCTAATCAGTATCATACATGCACGTACACGCCTGCCCTGTTAGTGCACAGCTTTCAAAGCAGGAAGGCTAAAATTATGGAGAGGGTAAAAATGATGGAAAGCTCCCTACCTAACATTGCAAGTAAAGCAATATTGACAAAGTGGATCTCTTATTCTTTGTGTTATATACAAGCAACCACTGGCACCTGTTAGTGATCGATGTGAAGAAGAAGAGAGCCACTTCATATAATTCAATCAAAGGGAGTTCAAAGTACATGGCTGCGGCAAGAAGATGGGTAAGTACCGAATACTTTGAACTACTCCATATTCAAATACTTTCAACTTCTCCATATGTTGGTCCATAGGAAAAATATGCTAACCTGTGTATGTGTTTGTAGGTTACTCTGCTGGATGCATTTTTTAAATTTTGTGGCATTATGGATGACCCACTAGAGCTCGTATATGATGATCAGTGCCCAGACCAGTCGTATGATAGTGCAGACTGTGCGCTATTTGTGATAAAGTTCATGGAAACCATCTCCAGAAAGGGTGAAATAGAGTGGACGTTCAGTCAGGCAGACATGAAATATATGAGGGCTCAATTTGCAATAGAAATATTGACACATCCAAGTGCTAAAAGCTTGACAATGTAAATCTTTTTTTTATTCGACAATGTAAATAATCTTGTGTATTTGACAATGTAAATCTTCTTGGTGTATATGACAGTTTGTATGTAAATCTTCTTCGTGTATATGATAGTGTTGGCTTACCACCCTAACGACCTAAGTGTGATTGAAATACAAAACGTACGTATTGTTGTAGAAGTCATTGGTGGACAAGTTGTAGTTGGGAATTTCAGCGACCCTTTTTTAAGTTGAAATGTCATAACTTTGTTAACAAAAATTGGAACACAAGTAGTTTTGTACACATAATGCCAAGGTATATGACTTACCACCCTAATGAGCTATGTGTCATCGATATACAAACGTACATCCTAATATGCAGCACCTGCTGCTCACGTTAATGAACTTAACTGGCGTGTGTCGACAGATGCCTAGCGGCTGTCGACAGCTACTGCAGCAATTCTCCCATCCAGAACTGAATTCCTGAACCATAGGCTGGGTTGTCGACAGGCTCATCCTGTCTGTCGACACCGTCTGAAGCACATCTACCTTCCAGAACTGAATTCCTGAAGCTTACGTTGTGCTGTCGACAGGCGCATCCTGGGTGTCGATAGCAGGTAGAAAGAAACATGAATTTAGATATACAAGAACATATGCTAGTCTTACACCCACATATGCCTGTCTAACACCAACCTTTGCAAATTTACACCAACATATGCCCATTTACACCAATATATCCATTTACATCAATATCATATGTTATTGTAAAACTGGTATATGTTGGTGTAAAGTGTATATGTTGGTGTAAATGGATATATGTTGGTCTAAATGGATATATGTTGGTGTAAAACTAGAAATAATTGGTGTTAGACAGGCATATGTGGGTGCAAGGCTAGCATATGTTCTTGTAAAACTGGTATATGTTGGTGTAAACGTCTATATGTTGGTCTAAATGGATATATATTGGTGTAAATGGGCATATGTTGGTGTAAAACTAGCAATAATTGGTGTTAGACAGGCATATGTGGGTGCAAGGCTAGCGTATGTTCTTGTAAAACTGGTATATGTTGGTGTAAACGTCTATATGTTGGTGTAAATTGATATATGTTGGTGTAAATGGGCATATGTTGGTGTAAAACTAGCAATAATTGGTGTTAGACAGGCATATGTGGGTGCAAGGCTAGCATATGTTCTTGTAAAACTGGTATATGTTGGTGTAAACGTCTATATGTTGGTGTAAATGGATATATGTTGGTGTAAATGGGCATATGTTGGTGTAAAACCTGGCACCATTTTCTTGTTGCAAATTAACCATTGGCTGTCGACAGATGTACATCGCCTGTCGACAGCATACTGTTGGTTGTCGACAGGCGCATGCTGGCTGTCGACAGCCAATGCTTTCTTTGGTTTTTTCAGAACTTTGTCCACCAAGGATTTGTACATCGATACGTACATTTGTATATCGATCACAGTTTACATCAGTTTGACACTAGCATATGCCAACAAATTCCTGCTTTACACCAACATATGATGTCCACTCCAAGAGATGCTACTGAAAGTCTAACATGCTGTTTACACCAACATATGCCAGTCTCCCCTTTTCGACATCATTCACAAAAAATAGAAAGTGCAAGATATCATAGTAGACAGTCTAGAGCATTGTAAAAGTTGTCAAGCACAGCCTAGAGCATTACATTGCAAAATATGAAACGTTTACATGTCAGTCCAACATTCCATTCCCATTTCCTTTTAAAAAAAGCATCCTATACATTTCTACGGATTGTCCTCCCCAGTTGTAGTGGGACGACATGCACCTTGAGCACCAAAAGACGAAATTGTGAAGTTTTGAGCTTGAGGATCTGGAGGATTGTAGAAATTCTTAATCTGTTGAAAATCATCATGAAGTCTCGTCATGCCAGTTTCTATGCTATCCAGATGCCTTTGTAACTGACCATGACTATCCTCAATGGCGTTCAGCCTTGTGTCCACATGCTGCTTGAACTGAAGCAGTTGATCAGCAAGGAATTGTTTCAAATCCTCAGCTACTGGAACTTGAGATGCATGCTGAAAGTCTGGATGAATGGGTAAATGTGGTACATCCTCATCACCACCAGACATGTCCATGTGTTCTTGGGGTTGCTCCTCTTCACTGTCCTCTTCTTCTCTTCCTCTCTCTCTTCAGCTTCTTGCTCTAGCTTCTTGCTCCTCTTCAGCTTCTTGCCCTTTCAGAGTCCGTGTGACTTTCCCGTCAATCAATTTGTATCCCATCCTTTGGGCTGCGGTTTCATCGTATGCACTTCTTGACTTGAGCTCTTCTTTCTCACCCGCAGTAAGTGGAATCCCAGCATAGGAGATGATAGAAGTGATTGGACAAGCGTAAGGCATTGATCTTTTGGGATTACTGTAGCATTTTTTGATGAGGTCAAACATAAGCATTGGCAAATTGATTTGTTCACCCAGAAGTAAGTAGTACAAAAGATTTTTTTGGAGTTCTGTTACAAGTTCTCTACTCCCATCCTTTGGAGCAATGACGGTAGTGATGATGTGATGAATCATCCGATGGAGGGGTGGAAATGTGTTTGCATTGAGCTTAGCAATTTTTTTGGTGGAGTCATAGGGCTGCTGAGTGATGACAGTGTGGTACTCAGAAGGATTTAGATGGGTGGCAAGAATATGAACCCCCCTGTTGGGTATTTGCAAGGCACGACTGAAAAGATTGGGGGTGAGTTGAAAGGTAATACCCTTGACTGTGGTGTAGTAAGCCTGCTGATCTGACATCCCCATGTTGTTGAAGAACTCAGTGACAGCCTTTGGGGAATATGTCTTCTGTTCCCTCAAAAAAGGAATCCAACCTTGTTTTTGGAAGAGGGGTTTCAAGCCATCAAACATGTCTTCAAGGGAGGGAAAATCAACGAATCTCGGCTGCATGATCTTCTTGAACACCCCACGAACCCTAAGTAGATTCAGGTCCGGTGGGACGTTGAGCTCTGGGTTGCGGTCTGCCCGATGCTTGCTTCGTTGCTCTGCCGGAGCCCTAGAACTGTCGCCGGCTATTGGTGTTGATCTTCGTTGACGTGTCCGAACCATCTTCTGGCGTGTAGACGTGAAGATTGAGCGGAAATCGCAGTGGAGCAGATGGATGAGAAGGGCGCAGAGACAAGAGAGATAGCAGCAAGGGGGAGGATGGAGATGATGCAGTTGTGGACAGACGAAGGTGGTTTAGGGTTAGAATAGAAATAGGCAATGTTTGGAGGAAGGTGATCGGGTGAAGGGTCGTGAGAGGTCTTTAGGGTTATTTAAAACCTTTATTAATTGGAAACGACAAAGCAAAACTGGCCAGAAACTAAACCGGTTCAAGTTCTGGAGACAACATGTTGGCTGTCGACAGGTGAAATACATCTGTCGACAGCCGTCCCATTTTGCCGTGCCATTGTTGCAAACTGTCATGTGTTGGTGCAAACTTGTATATATTATTGTAAACTGAAATATATTGGTGAAAACTGGCATATATTGGTGTAGACAGCATGTTCGTATAAAATTGGCTATGTGCTAAATAACAATAATTGGTGTTTAGACCAAAATATGTAGGTGTAAATTGTCATATATTGGTGTAAAGTGCCATATATTGGTGTGAACAACAAAACAATTACTTTATACCAACCCTAAGGACCTAAGTTTGATCGATATACAAACGAACGTATCGATGTACAAGTCCTTCGTAGACTTGTTGTAGTTGGTAACTTCACTTATATTTTTTGAAGTTCACATTTATAATTTGGTTTCAAAAAAAAAATTAAACAAAACAATTACTTTATACCAATAATGTGAAGGGCTGTGTTACCACCCTAAGGACCTAAGTGTGATCGATACACAAACGAACGTATCGATGTACAAGTCCTTCGTAGACTTGTTGTAGTTGGTAACTTCACTTATATTTTTTGAAGTTCACTTTTTATAATTTGGTTTCAAAAAAAAATTAAACAAAACAATTACTTTATACCAATAATGTGAAGGGCTGTGTGACGGTCCTCGCAGTTCAGACTCGTTAACCTAATAACAGGAATCAGTGTAAATAAATAAACAGCAAAACCAAACAGGTGTACGAGCTACTGTAGAAATCTACTCAAGTATTCATAAGATCCACCAATCTCACAAATATTTACAACAGAACCTGGGGCATACCCCGAGGTGAACAACACAAAAGTAATATTACACTGCTGGTGGTGCTGACCCTCCACTGGACGACGGGCGCGAAATCTCCGGATCTCCCTCACCTGGTAGGAGGTAGGGGTGAGCCTCTCGAGTCACTGGCTCAGTAGGGAAACTCCCTAGAAACCGAGCAAACATACACAAGTAGCAAAGCAGGAAATGCTACGCTAGCAATTTATAACATTATCTAGCAGGATATAAAACTGTAATTACCACTTATCCTTTGCTGCTCACACGTGCCTGGCTCACACAAAACTTGGGGCTCCCAACTGAAGGCATCAAACTACAAGCAACGCACACAAAAACCTTGTGTACAACGAACAAACCTAGGGTTTCAGTCCATTTTCATGCTTTAATGTGTTCCTACACATGCCATCTACTGTTTAGAAACTCGTCAAGCCGACCACTAACAAGCTGAATCGTCACTTATATTTTTTGAAGTTCACATTTTATAATTTGGTTTCAAAAAAAAATTAAACAAAACAATTACTTTATACCAATAATGTGAAGGGCTGTGTTACCACCCTAAGGACCTAAGTGTGATCGATATAGAACGAACGTATGCTACTCTTACACCCACATATAAGCCTGTCTAACACAAACTCGGGGTTTACACCAACATATGACTATTTACAACAATATATATCCATTTACACCAACATATACCCATTTACACCAACATATACCCATTTACAAGAACATATGCTACTCTTACACCCACATATAAGCCTGTCTAACACAAACTCCAAGGGGTTTACACCAACATATGACCATTTACAACAATATATATCCATTTACACCAACATATGCCCATTTACACCAACATATACCATTTACAAGAACATATGCTACTCTTACACCCACATATAAGCCTGTCTAACACAAACTCAAGGGGTTTACACCAACATATGACCATTTACAACAATATATATCCATTTACACCAACATATACCAATTTACACCAACATATACCAGTTTTACAAGAACATATGCTACTCTTACACCCACATATAAGCCTGTCTAACACAAACTCTAAGGGGTTTACACCAACATATGACCATTTACAACAATATATATCCATTTACACCAATATATACAAATTTACACCAACATATACCAGTTTTACAAGAACATATGCTACTCTTACACCCACATATAAGCCTGTCTAACACAAACTCTAAGGGGTTTACACCAACATATGACCATTTACAACAATATATCCATTTACACCAATATATACCAATTTACACCAACATATACCAGTTTTACAAGAACATATGCCAAGTCTTACACCCACATATGCCTGTGTTACACCAACCGTTGCTAGTTTTACACCAACATATGCCCATGTACACCAACATATATGCATTTACACCAACATATACTTGTTTACACGAAGATGAAACTTTCATTGGTTTTGCCAGATCTGGATGGCACAAAGAAAGCATCGGCTGTCGACAACCAGCATGTGCCTGTCGACAACCAACACTATGCTTAAGAATTTCAGTTCTGGATGGCAGTTCTGCTGCAGTGGCTGTCGACAGCCAATGGTCATCTTTCGACAGCCGATGGTCAATGTTCAGAATAATTTCAACTTCTCCATTCTATAATTCATTTACATGAAAATGGTATATGTTGGGTTCAACCATACCATATGTACTTTTCACTAACATATGTTTGTACAAATGTCACCTCCCCATTTACATCAAAATGGTATATGTTGGGTTCAACCATACCATATGTACTTTTCATTAACATATGTTTGTACAAATGTCACCTCCCCATTTACATCAAATGGTATATGTTGGGTTCAACCATACCATATGTACTTTTCACTAACATATGTTTGTACAAATGTCACCTCCCCATTTACATCAAAATGGTATATGTTGGGTTCAACCATACCACATGCCAGTTTTATACTAACATATGTTTGTACAAATTTCACCTTCCTCCTATCATTCATTTACATCAAAATAGTTGTAGTTGGTGCAACCATGCATATCCTCATTTGCAAGCTATCAAAAAAGGAACCACATTGGCTGCATTGGTGCTTGCATTGGTGCCTGCATTGGTGCCTGTTGTGGTGCCTGTATTGGTGCCTGCATTGGTGCCTGCATTGGTGTCTGCATTGGTATCTACATTGCGGTCTGCATTGCTCCTGCCTGCATTGTTGTTGGTTGAAACATTAGGTGCAATTGTTGATGCAAGGGTGGCTGCAAGGGTGTATGCATGAGTGGCTGCATTGCTGGCTCCAAGGGTGGCTGCATACTTTCTTTTTCATTTATGTTCTTCTTTCTCCTCTTCTCAACAGAACTTTGAATTCTCTTCTCCTTTGGTCGTCCTTTCCTCGATGCTCGAGGAGGATCACAAACTCGAATCTCCTCCCTAGGTTGCTCAGCTATATTTGCATCAACAACTCCTAACATTCTTTTAATTAGCATAGGTATTACCTCCCTTGCCACATCAAATGCAGCATTTGAAGATGCGCCAATCTCAGCAATTTTCACTGTTTGATGAAGTAGGTAGCTGTAACGAGAACTTTCATCAAGACAATTGTTGCCATCCATGTTGTATTCACCAAAACTATGTCTGTACCGCATCTCTTTTGTCCATCGCTTTAAAATATATCTCTGTGGAATGCTACTTATACCAACAAGCTGAAAAGCAATTAATGCATGTCTACATAAATATCCTCTAAATTCAAAACACCGGCAACCACATATAACCACCCCAGTTTTATCACATGTCACTGTAAATTCTTTCTCAAACATCCTTTCGACTCCTTTAACTTTAATCTTATCAATAGATTTCACTCTTAGGCTCAGGCCATTTTCGTTAGCATCTAATATTGTAGGTTGACATGAAGTCATCTCAAGAACCTCTTTCTGAAATTTTTGAAAGATGCCCCTTGTGTAAATTTCAGCAGCTTGCCTCTCAAATGTACTTGAAGTTTTCAAGAATGCTATAGTCTCTAATGTCTTAACATCAGCCTCTTCTTCCGCATTCCATCTTTTCTCAAGTGCGGTCCTATATTGAAGTATGAACTCTTCAAGTGTTGTCTTAGATTGAACAAATTCATCAAAGAAATGGTTAATGCTCTCACTTCTTTGTGACGATGACATACCTACACGTAAAACAATATATTGTGAGAACAACAATTGGTCCAAACTTATGTCTATCACATATGGTAAAAAGTATGCATAATTTTCAGATGGAACTTACCAGCAAAAAAGTGATCATTTACATACACAGGAACCCATTTTTGACGGCACTGGTATATATTCTGCAGCCACTCATTTTCTCTGCATTCCACATATTCATCCATCATCACATCCCACTTTTCTACAAATTCATGAGTTGTTACACAATCATAGATGCATTTATCAAATTCTCCCATAAATTCAGGATACTTTTTACAAATATGGCCTATCTTTTCAGGTATCTTCTTCAATATATGCCACAAGCAAAATCGATGCCTAGTATTGGGAAACACTTCAGCTATAGCCATTTCTATAGCCTTATCTTGATCCGTAATAATTCCTTTGGTGAAACTCCACCATTTGCTTCTAACCAACTCTGAAATACCCATGTAAATGTTTCAATCTTCTCATTACATAGCAGTGCACACCCAAGTAAGATAGACTGTCCATGGTGATTCACCCCAACAAAAGGAGCAAATGGCATTTCATATCTGTTCGTTAGATAAGTGGTATCAAATGTAACCACATCAGAGAAATAGCTACATGCTGTGCGTGATCTACCATCAATCCAAAAAATATTTGACAACTGGTCATGCTCATTCAAGTCAAATGAATAAAAGAATGTTGGATCCTTGCATTTCATTTCAGTAAAATGACGAAGCATTCTTTGTGCATCACCCTCTCTCAATTTAGATTGCCGTTCTCTATTCAAAAAATTTCGACAATCTTTCTCCGTAAATGATAAACTCCGTATACTACCCTTCCTTTTTGCCATGTAAGACATGACTTTTGTAGTGGATATGCCTACACTACGCATGTTCAAGATTTCAGCCTTCTCCGGGGTAGTTATCCGTCGATGCGATCTTAAATAAGCAGCTGCAACTGTGTTCAGCTCATGATTATGCTCAAGTAAAACATCAGAGAATACAAATTAGAGAATACAAATTCTCCACTATCTTTGTCTAATTTCACTTTTATTGATGCTGTGCAACCGATTTTTGCAGAGTCTTTATGATTTTGTGAATTGGCCTTCCTCCTTGCTTTTCCATTTCTCCAACAAAAAATTTTGAGCAAAAACACAAACTTTTCCACTAAATTTGCTGCTAAATGTACTAATGCCAAAACCCATGTGCCTTGCATATGTGTTGTAGTATTTTTTGGCATCGTTTATGGACTCAAATTTCATGCCATTGCATGGCGCTAAAGACCTCCCAATCACATTATTCTCTGTAGTCTTCGATGGAGTCTTCAATGCATCTATTCCACTTTTATCTTGTTCACCTGTAACATAAGACAATTGATGTCAGATGGACATATGTCTATTCATACAAACAAATATCTCTGAACAAACATATCTCAATTTACACCAAAAAATATCAGTTTGCACCAACAAATGTTATACTGGACCAACATATATACATTTACATTTACATATGCTTTGGGAAGCAGCATATGTCACTTTAAACCATCATTTATTATTTAACAATCATATATCAGTTTGGTCTAATATGTAACAGGAACCAACATATCTAAGTTAAAACCAACATATGTCTATGGGAACCAATATGTTCACTTTAAACTATCAAATATCACTGGACAAACATATTTCACTCTCCTCTAATTTATTTCAGTTTGCACTAACAAATGCTACAATAGACCAGCATATACGGTTACACCGACATATGGCTATATTAACCAACATATGTCAGTTCTATGTCAGTTCTATGACCAATATGTACTACTTTACATAGACATATGTCAGATGTTGGCGCATTAAATACATACCTTCTTCCAAAAACTTTGAAGAGGACACAAAATCCAATCCACTCATCACCGCTCCTACTTCCTCGCACGTTGAAAAGAAGAAGGTGAACAGAGTGAGAATGCCTTCTGATCGAAGAGCAAGGGACACTGCCGGAGGGAGCACGCGAAGGAGCCTTGGACACCGCCGGAGGTAGCGCGCGTTTGCACCAAGTCCTTCTCCAAAAGCAGGAAGAGGAGGAAGGGAAACTCTTGGTGCACACTGCCGGCGGGAGCGCGTTGCACACTGCCGCCCGTTGGAGCCTTGGACACTGTCGGTCTGAGGGAGGGCGTGTTGAAGCAGAGCCTTGGAGGGAAGTCTAAGTGCAGGTACACTGCAGGAGGGAGCGCACGATGGAGCCTTGGAAAACGCCGGTGGGAGCGCGCATTGCACTATGCCGGAGGGAACGCCCGTCCAAGTGCAGGGACACTGCCAGAGGAAGAAAACGTATCCCGCCAACTCCTTCTCGTGGGGAGAACGCCTTTCGATCGTGCAGGCCACTGTCCGATCGTGTAGGCCACTTCCGGAGGATGGGAGCAAGACAACGTAGAACGAAGTGGGAGATGGGAGCAAGACAACGGAGATGGCGCGCGCGGGAAAAAAGGGGCAAAGTTGTCATATCAATCACTGGAGAAGACTTGTTGGCGTAGTCGGGCCATTTGGCAGCTGACATGGAAGTGCTCCACGTGGGGCTATGTGAATGGGTTTGTATATTGACATGTCACTGGTTTGCAACGACTTGTTTTGCACCAAGTCGTTCTCTTATTATTATGACTTTTTCCTGGATGCAGATATAATCTATATGATTTGTACTTCACATTCTAGGGCCTCAAGTGAAAAATTTGCATAAACTGTGGAGCATCTCATAATTTGATGGGAATGTTGCTTAAATTAGGGAAGAGAAATAACCTCTGCATATTGCATAATGGCATCATAGTGAAATACTTTCTAACTTCTTGACTATAAGCAGACACCATCACTCTGCACTTTGAATCAAAGAGTTCATTTTCTTCATTAAATGACACACAATAGTAGAAAAGAAATATATATGTTACACTGGCACCCTGCCTAAAAGCTGCAAGTTCTAACTCTATGTGACACTTAATTATAGAAACACCTGTTAATACACTTAGCATGTGTATCTTTTGTCAAAAACCAGAAGTACTAAAGATAGGAGTCAAGAGAAGCACATCCCAAATTCTTGATAATGGTCGTATAAATATGAACATGCAAAAAATAGTCTGTTATATACACAACAGCTTATAATGTTCATAACTTGGCTCCTAACATATTGAGGAAGGAAAAAAACACTAAAACTATAGTTCTATCCATTTGATTGATTGTTAGTTTCCAGTTGACATCATAAATTTAAACAAATTTTTCTACCTCAAATACACAAACACACACAAAACAACCAAATATATTGTTCATACAATAGTCAGACATGTGGGGGGATGGGGTTCGTAGGGGGGGGGGTGGGGAGGGGATGGGGGGGAGGACGCTGGGTGGGGGGGGGGGTTCACAGGGGGTGGGGGTGGGGGTGGGCGCGGGGGTGGGGGGGAGGAAGGTGCTATATGTGGGGGGATGGGGTGGGGAGGGGATGGGGGGGAGGGCGCTGGGTGGGGGGGGGGGGGGTGGTTCACAGGGGGTGGGGGTGGGCGCAGGGGTGGTGGGGGGGGAGGAGGGTGCTATGTGGGGGGATGGGGGTGGGGAGGGGGGGTTTCACAGGGGATGGGGGTGGCCCGGTGGGGTTCACAGGGGGGAGAGGGGGCACAATTAGGAGAGATGAGAGCAGTGTTGTGTCTTAAAAAAAAACTAGTCCACACTTGTTTTTATTTTGGGAGAGATTTATATAGAATAAAAATTTCTTTTTAGAATAAAAAATTACTTACCAAACACCACTATTTGTCTTTCCTCTTTCTTTTTTAAATTTAAGAGAAAAAATTGATAAAAAATTACAACCAAACATCCTATTAAATTACCAAATTGTTTTCTAAACAGGTTGAACTGATGATTAGTTGGGTCTATGTAGATGGTCAAATAAAAATCTATAGGCAAATTTAGTGGTGATTTAGCCATCAATAGTAAATTTCCATATAAAAGCATCGTGTCTAAAGGGAAGTACTTGGGGAAGTCTGATCTGACATATAACATTTGCAGTGTGGTTATCAAACATTTTATAGATCAATTCAAAATTCCATTTACCCTCGTTGACGAGACCTGTAATTTTCCTTGGAAGAGGACCATTAAATAGCCTTTTAAAGCGCCAACGCTTAACCTGCAAACTTCTGTTTTTAAAAGTCACCTAAAACACCTCCATGCACCTTTCACGTAGGAATCGAAACTTGCACCTCCTGTTGGTGTGCATGGGAGGTCCTATCATTGGGCTATCTCTTGATGTTCGTTCGTATTAGTATTTCCATCCAAGAATACGTCAACGAGGAAGAATGTCTAAGTCATTATATTACCATGTCTCTTAATTAAGCCATGTTCTAGGGGAAAAAAAAATCAGATGTTGAACCTACGTGGGTTAAATATATTGTTGACCTATGAGAGTGATTCTTATATATAGTTGGAAAATTATGGAGAACCGAACCATGTAAAAAGTACTAAATTTGTTGAGAAAAAATGTGGGCAAGGTGAGTATTCCAACAAATGTTAATTACTTTAATTACATGTGGACATGAATAATTAGTAGGACTGCTAACAAATTAATCTCTATTTTTCATTTAGTTGATCTATTTTTGTATTTTTTATAGAATGTTGAACTCCAAAAATAATTTTTGGATAATTTAGTAGAAATAAAAATAGATATTCGAATTCTTATAGGAAGTGGAAATAGAAACACCTAATTCTATATCTATTTTTTATAGTTTTTAATATATATTATATAATATTTTTACAATAAAAGTTTCTCAACCTCAAAACTTTAACTTTTAAATTTTTAAATCAGTATCCTCCACATTAAATCTATATGCAAATATCGTCTAGCTATCCTTGACCCAATTAATAACTAGTTGCAATTTTCTCATATATGGTAGTTTTTCTCCTATAGTCTTCATACATATATGTCGACTATTTATTACTCAACTATTATATACAATTATATATTGATGTCACTATACTAATTTGATCTTGTCATACTTCATTTAGTAAGGGTCCTTATAATTCTGTATGTGAAGGAGACGGTATGGTAGAATGTATATTTTTATTTATTATTATTAGTTATTGGTACTAGTATATTATTAAATTTATATTTAAAATTATTCATAAATTTAAATGATCAATGTACTTATAAGTTTATAAAGTTATTCTCATTATAAAAATATTATTGCATTTTTAAATAAAAAATTGCTTCTTATTAATTGTATGAGAAATAGTTATTGCAAGATTGGTTTTGTAATAAAATTGATGTGGGTTATAAAAATAGGTAATTAATCATATTAGTTGAGAGAGAGAGAGAAAGATCTTATCAAGCATTTCCAACCAATAAAATTACTTTCTTCTAATTCACTGTAGATAAACATTTAAATTGTTGATGGATATTTGTCAAATACTGTGCCACGCAGCAGCTGGCAGTACACTTGCCACGTCGCAAGAATGTCCAAAAGCTCATTGCGTGACGTCACAAATATACATGTGAGGCAATAAATAAAAACTTTGTTAGTAGATCAGACATATATACCATGGACTGGACTAGTTTTAGATGATATTTCCATTAAAACAGCTACAGGCGCGTGTGTTGCTATATGTTGTAAAAGTATGAGATTTTTAAAGGTATAAATATAAATAAAAAAAGATAAAAGTTTTAAAAATAATATTTACCAATCTAATAACGTACGGAGCGCAAGAGGTCTCGTGCACATATCCGTACAATGCAATAACATAGGCCGCATTTTACAAGGTTGGTCGTGTCGCGCGATACAATCGCGCCATGAAACCCAACCATCTCAGGCTCTTATTGGCACAATTCGAATCAAAGCATATTACAACGGTATATTTCGATTTGGATAATACACTTTGAAAAAATAATGAAAAAATAAATGATGAATTGAGAACTGCAAAGGGATTGAACCGGTTATGCAAAGTTTTTTTTTTTAAAAAAAAAAATAGCACAGCTTTGAATTAATATCTAATGATTGATGGAGCTTACTACCATCAGACCAAACCATGATAGCGAACTCCATCATTCTCTGATATTTTTATGGCCAAAATCCGACTGAAAGTTTTTTAGTGATCAACCTCCCCAAAAGCAAAAGTCGCCTAGAATGACAAATTTTGAAAAGGGGATCCTTTTATGGAATTGTAAAAAGAAGCCTCTCTGACGAAGTCAGTTACCAAAAGAGTTTTGACTCCAAAATACCAATCCCTAAACGAAACTTGTCTTGTCCAATTTTAATGTTTTTTTTTCACTTCTACAAATGCATGAAAATGTTAGTTGAGATTTTCGTTTCAACAATATTGGAAATATTTGCTATTTCTTCTGAAACCATATTCTCACCCTCTCGTGAAAATTTCCCACCAACATATGGTCTTCACTCTTTCTATGCAAGTTCAAACAAGTGATTTTATTTTTGAAATAGTTTCATATAAAATTGCGAGATTTTTTTTTTGCTGGAAATTACTTTTCTTGATTTTAATTTTTTAGTTCTAAAGAAAATTCAGACCTTTTTTGTGGGTGGTTATCGGCTGCATGCGTCCAATATTGGGCCAGCTCAATGTCCACGATACAAGCATGGAAATGGCCCAATTTGGGGCCCAATTAATTAGAACCTAGATTTGTAGAGAGGGTCTCAAGTGAGCAGACAAGCCCATCCAAGCGAGTATTACTGTTGAATTGTGCATATGTCCCTAGTGGAATAATTTAATTAGAGATATCTTCTAAGCAGCGAACGTCTTAATTTGTCTGACCAAATAAGTTTTCTGTTCTTATCATGTTTGGACGAGTAGGTCATGATTACTTAGATGATTTCAATTATGTGAGATAATAATATTGTCCTGAAAATTTGGACCAAAGTGGATCCCCAATTTGCAGAAAAGATATATATATATATATATATATATATATATATATATATATATATATATAGTGTTTGGTCTAGATGTATCTAGATTGTTAATTAAGAGGTAGAAGTCACAATAGAACAGATATGTGGTGTTGTAGTCCAGATGTGTACATGGGGCACTTGTTATACACTCAATGCAGTTGGCCCATTTAATTAGGATGGTTGGACCATCCCATTTGGACCTAAGTGGGTCAACCCAATTTGAAGAAAAGCTCATTATTTCGGACTTTAGAATAAAGACAAGAGATGCCCAAATGAGCAGAGATCTAAGTTATTAGAAAGGTACTCAGGTAAGCTAATTTTTGTGTTTACCGCTCGTCTAAATTGGTCTTTAAGTAGATTGAAAATATGAAAGAAGTGGAGTTGTACCTTCAAATAGACATTTTGGTCAATTAAATATTAAACTGTCCGGCCGCAACTGATTGAAACTTGTTTCTGACATTTCGAGAAGATCATATTTCGTAATATATATATGAAAGGACAGTATCAGATCTTAAGGGGATTATTTAGAAGTTTTTTTTAAAGTTTAGAAGTTCTATTCAGTAATTAAGGTCTCATCCTTATGAATTAAATCACAGCGAGAGAAGTACCATATCTATCTCTGCGTATAGACGGACCCAGAAAAATTTTCAGTGGGATCACTTCTTTTAAAAAAAATTTCAATCAAATTAATTTAATGAAAATTTTTAAACTCATCTATAGAATTTTAAAATTCCAATGAAGTCACGTGATCCATTAGTTCTTCACTAGATCCGTCTATGGCTCTGCGGGCATAACTAGCAGACATTAGTCAATGGTTTCTTCTTATTGCATGGATAGCATAGTATTGATGGACAAGGGTTCGTACTTGTCCAAGTACTTTTCCGTGAGGCAAAAAGTCATTAATTACTTATCTATAATCACTGGCCAATTTATAAAGTGAAGCGCTATGGACTATCCTAGATGGTCTTCGAGTTAAAATACCTAGAGGGAGAGTTAGAGAGTTTAGCCAAGATATATAGATAGAGATTGGGATTAGTACCTGGTTGATCAGATGCACTACATACCGTCAACACAAAGGAACGGGATGTATAGGAAAGGGAGAGTCTTCTTTTAATGCAACCATGTTAGACATATATCTAAAGTGAAAGATCAATCATCTAAGTTTTTTTTAATTAGAAAATTAGATGGTGGAGATGAGAGTGACAAAAAAAAATTAAAAAAGAGATGAGAGTGACCAAACCTAATGGCAAAAGTGCGATGACGTAACAGTATTGTAGAATCTCATAATAGTATCATGTAAGTACGGGAAGCCATATATATACTAAGATGCCAAAAGAGTAATGGAATTCGTTGATGGAAACTTGAAAGACGTGTTTAATTGTGAGGGTAATCAATCCATAGTAGAGTACAGAAGCTTGCTAGTTAGCCCTTCGAATATTAATTAGCATACTACACTTGCAGGATTCTTCCACTTTAAAATGTCAAAAAACTGATTAAAACTTTAAAATTTAAATGACGACCACAGAAATGGGATCTCTAAAAGCTTACAAGTTCTTTAATCTTGAGCCTCCAAACTTGCCGGACATCTATGTGATTGGCTGTTTGGCATCCCCAAGAATGTCTCCCCACCAAGAAATGATTGATTCAACCAGCGACCATGCAAGGATTTGCTTTTAAAAAGCTTGAAATTGCATCCACATTTCAGTTTCACAACTTTAGTCAAATGGCACCAAAATGTTGGGAATATATACTTTTAGCTCCATTAATTATGTCTGAAACGAGACATATAGTCCCACAAGGCCATTCATTATGTCTCAAACAAACTTAATTACGTACCTGACAAAGGCTAATGCTCTTCCTACTCCTGGAGGAACAGGACAGTACTTCTTGTGTATGCTCCCCAGGGTGTTTCATTAATATATATACATATATAGAGTCATGCGATGGGAATCACTAAAATAAACACAACTGCTGGTTGGTACTCATTACAATAAATATATATAACTGGTCGGTGAAGATGTCTGTGCACTGTGTATTAAGGGAGCATCTCATGCAATACAAGTTCTCATGGTCAGTGAGGAGGCTGATGGAGTCTGAGAGATCCGTTGGTGATGCAATACCTGAGTAGATCAGAATGGAGATTCAAAAGGAGTATGCCCAGCAATCGGGCAATGGGAATGCTAGTAGTGTGTGTGTGGGGGAAAAGGTAGATATCTTGGAAATAATATATATAGGTTTCACCACTACAGGCAGTGCATATGATTGTGGAGGACAGAGAGTCTCATGAAGCTTGAGTGCTGACAGGGGTGTATAACAGCACGGATTGGAGATATAGAAGAGCCGTATGGGGAGAGAGCTTGGTGCTGCTTCTGATGCTTAATTATGCTACACAGGTGATTTCAACTGCGGGAAGACGAGAAATGGGAGGAAGAAAATTTGCATTCATACAAGGACTCGGGGACAATTCATATGCAATGGATAGATGATATAAATCTTTCAGATCTAGGCTATAGGGGGGACAAGTTTACGTGGTGTAATAACTGCAGATTGGCAAAGGTAAGATGTTGGAGAGATTGGACATGGAAGTGGCTACAGTGATGTGGAAAGAACTCTTCCCAAATGCAACAGTAACACATTTGTCGTGAATCGAGTCAGATCGTACGTACCCCAAAAATGGATAGATAGAAATTAAAAGGAACAAACAGGTTCGGAAGCACCAGACATCTTGGCAGCTGGTGAGGAGCTAGCAATAGGTTTTTTGATGGCTAGGTTATTTCTTTGTTTTATAGAAGGTGATTGGATGAATTAGTAAGTGGTTACTGGTGGGTGGAAGGGTGTAAATCTCTTAACAACAAAAAGGCTAATTTTTAGCTCTTTATAAAACATACACTTACGCGAGCTTAGACACCAAAACTAAGAATGACCCCGTAGTGAAGGTATCAACTGGCAAAAAAATATTATGTTTAAGTGATCACGGACTAGTGATTCAATTAACAATGACATCCCTCTATAGCAATTATGATTGTTAACCGATGGAGGTTGGTTGCCCACCCTGGGCACCAAAACAACCTTTGGGAAGGGGACAACCGCATGGGCGGTTGTCACCCATGAATCCCTTGGACTCTATCTTTTCTCCCATGCGCATGCACCAAATGAGGGCATCTTCTCTTGGAGAAAACCCTGTGGCATCTTCTCTTGGAGAAAACCCTGTGCAACTCTCTCTCTCTTTCTCTTGTGTTAGACTTCTCGCGAGATATCACCATCGGATCCCGAAGATATTTGGAGCGAGAAAACAACAAAGAAGACTCCTGTAACCTTCTTCTCGATCCTATGAGTTTCCGCAACGACAAAGTACACACCCCGATTAAGATCGAACATTGGTATCAGAGCCTCAACGTTCCTCTCTCCACGATGTCGTCGGATGATCTCCATGCGCAAGAACTTGCTGCAATGAACGAAGACGATTTTGAACTGATGGAGATCTCCACGGACGATGATGGAAATAGTGTGGTTGGTAGCGACCCGTCACCCACGTAAGAATCTGTGGTGCTAGTTGGATTTCAGCGACTGATGACTGCGAGGGACTACGTGATAGCACTGCACACCTCTCCTTCGCCACGTCCGGGCGATGTTTCTTTGCACTTTTCAGGAGGGCGATCCGGCGGAACACCTGGAACGCACTGCACTGGAGAACCGTCGCCACCACACCCACGCATGCAGGCGGATCGCGGCCATACAGGCGACGCAGTTCCCAGCAATGTAGGATGCGCTGCCATGCAGGCGGGCACAGGGGTGGACGTAGCGTGCAGGCGGGCGAGGGGTTAGTCCCGCCCATGCAGACCACGCAACCAGGCGCGCGGACCGCATCCACGCGAGTGGGAGCGCCATTCCCGGCCTCGGGGGAGACCGCGCGGACCGCGGCCGTGGCCATGCAGGTCGCGCAGCCCGCGTCCACGCGGGCGGGCGCGCCGTCTGCGGCCTCGCGGGAGGCCGCGTGGACCGCATCCGCGGCCATGCACACCGCGCACGCGGGCGTGATGGCGTCAGCGGCGCTGGCAGAGGCATCCGCGGCCGCGGCCATGCAGACTGCGAACGTGGGTGCGATGGGGTCAGCGGTGCACGCGGAGCTGTCCACAGCCATGCAGGCCATGTACGAGGGCGCGAGGGTTCTCGTGGCTCTACAGGCCGCATTGTTGGGCGCGGTGGTTCTCGCGGCCATGCAGGCCACGCAGATGTGTGCAGAGGTGATCCTACGCATGCAGGCGTGACGGTTCGCGAGGGTGAAGGTGTGGCGCTTCGCAGGCATACTGACTTGGTTGAACGTGGGGGTACTGGCAGACAAGGGTGCATGGATACTGGTCCACCCATGCACGTCCTTCTTGCAGGCCAACTTCGTGGTGTCCGACATAGTGTACCCAGACGCACCTTTCTAGTGGAACAGGCCCGCATGCGAGCGTCGACCCGTCGGCGTCATGATCTTGACCGCCTTGCAAGACATCGCACTAATGTGGTGTTGCCGAGTAGACCCCGTAGTCGAGACTGACTTAGCCGTATTATTGGACGTGGACCAGCAAGGAATGGTATCTCAGTCTCTTATCGCCACAATTATGGCTATATGGCGGTACGACGACTCCGACGTCACATGCGGTATGTTTCTCGGCGTCGTGCTATGACTCAGGCCCGCCTCCAGACGATAGCTTTAGCTATTATGATGTTATCGCCATTTTAAACATGATTTTATTATTCCTTCGGATCATTATGAGTTTCATAATTATAAGATTGTCTTATTTAAGTCCATGCAATAAATTGTATTAGTTAGTTTGATCTTATAAGTTTATTCATGCACTTTATATTCAAGCAATCTATGTATGATCCAATCGTTTAAAATCATGTGTTGAATCCTTTATTAAAAGAGAATTTTGAACATGCATGATTAGTTGTTGTTCTATATTATTAGAATATTTTTGAACATGATTAGTTGTTGTTAATTCTTTATTTGAATATTCATGTTTAGTATATACATGCTTATTAATCGAGAGATGTTAGTTCCTCTCCCTCTAAATTATTTGATCGAAATTACTCTAATAATATTGAATATTCTTATATAAATGGGAGATGACTGTAGGACTCTAAGTCTACTTTCGATCTTATTATATGGAGAATGTTTAATATTATAGTGTAGATTTCTGGATCAAATAGGCTATGTAGAATTGTCAACTTAGCCTTCTCATTATTATTTTAATGTAGTGATTCAACGATGGCCACCAAGAATGTTATTGCTGACTTAACGAAAGGGGATAAATTAGATGGCATTAACTATGACATTTGGCATCGAAAGATCCAATATCTCTTGAATGAGCAAGAGTTACTTGATCACATTACTACCTCCATGACCCCGCCCGAAGAAGGAAACACTACTCAACACCACAGAGATCAAGAGGCCTACAAGTCATGGTTCAACAAAGATCGCAGCACGCGCTTTACTATTAAGCAGCATGCAAGATGATATGATTGGGGAGTTTGATAAGTACTGTAAGACTGCCAAGGAAATGTGGGATCAGTTGAAGTTTACTTTTGGAGGAACCTCTACCACGATGTTAAGGGCTCTTGTTTTAAAATTTGAGATCCCTCGAAAGGATCCCCGTCAGAATATGACTGAGCATCTAAGGGTGATGTCGAGCATGATCCGCGACTTGAAGTCTGCAGGTCACGATCTCACCGATGAACAGAAGGTGCAGACAGTAATAAGATCTTTGCCAGACTCCTAGACTCACATGAAACAAATCCTCACTTACAATGAGAGCATTAAGAATTTTTCTGACATATCTCGCCATGTGGAGTTAGAGGCTGAGCGCGAGGAAGCTATGCGCGCCACTGCCCTTGTCGCCCAGGGAGGCAGACAACAGGGCAAGAAGGGTCCAAAGAAGAACTTAAAGAGGAAGAGGCAGAATGTTGCATCCACTTCAAAGGCGGGGCAAACACCGAAGCGCCAAAGAGGCAAGCACGGTGGAAAGAGAGATAAGACAAAGGCTAAATGCTATAATTGTGGACAACTAGAACATTTCGCTCATGAATGCACTGAGCCGAAAAAGGTATTCCAATTTCTTTGCTCTCCAACTGTGCATGTTTGTTCGCATATTCTAGTTGCTCGAACAAATCCTGAATGGATAGTGGATTTAGTGGCGACCAAGCACATAACAAGGGATTGAGCAGGGTTCGTGGATTATCGCCGAATCTCAGAGGGATCGTAAAGTGTATATATGGGAAATGGTTCCAGCGAGGAAGTCCTTGGAGTTGGTGTGTATCAACTCAAGTTAAAGACTGGACGAGTCTTAACTCTCCATGAAGTGCTCTATGCGCCTAGAGTTCAGTATAATCTACTATCGGTCTCGTCATTATTAGCATTAGGCTTCTCTTTTTCTTTTACTAGCAACCAAGTTGACATTTGTTTGAACAATGTTATACATGGTCATGCTTTATTCATGGATGGTTTGTTTAAATTAGATTTGAATAATCATGATTTTTTTGTGTCTTATATGGTAAATACTGATAATAACCTTGATTCGAAAATTTTGCATGCTCGGCTGGGACACATAGGACAAGATAGAATGACAAGGTTAGCTCGAGAAGGCTTACTAGGCTCACTCGCTAAAGTCAATCTTCCTGTGTGTGAATCATGCTTGGCCAATAAGGCATGTCGCAAGCCTTTCGAAAAGGCTAAAAGAGCCATTGAACTCTTACAATTGATCCACTATGACATTTGCGGACCCATGAGTGTGAAGATCCGTGAAGGGGCTTCCTATTTCCTCACATTTATAGATGATTATTCGCGATATGGATATGTCTATCTGATCGCTCACCGCTATGAAGCGTTAGATTGTTTCAAACACTTCTTGGCAGAGGTTGAGAATCAATTAGGCAAAACCATAAAAGTTCTTCGGACAGATCGATGACGTGAATATCTTTCAGATGAGTTTCGAACTTTATGTGAAGAAAAAAGAATACGTAGACAATTAACTATTCCGTATACACTGCAACAAAATGGTGTTGCTGAGAGATGGAATAGAACACTGTTAGATATGGTTAGGTCGATGATGGCACATGCCAACCTTCCAATATCTTTTTGGGGGGATGCTATAATGACTGCGACCTACATCTTTAACCGCGTACCTTCACAGTCAGTTCCTTCCACCCCTTATGAGTTATGGCGTGGTGAAAAGCCAAATTTAGATAATCTACGCCCATGGGGTTCAGCAGTATATGTCCATGACATTTTTCACAAGTTTGGAAAACTTGGCCCTAAAGCTAGAAAGTTTATCTTTATAAGATATCCTGAAGGCTCTAAGAGTTATGTCATGTACGAATAACATCTGAATGGAGGAATGATAGAAAAAGACGTCCGAGATGTTGTTTTCTTAGAATCAGAATTTCCTAGTATCAGCGACACTGGAAAGAGTCTTGATCTCCGTGAGTTGGATGACCCTAATGATGTTCTACCATCTTCCAGCGAAGGGAGGGAATCAGTTCCTAACCAGGAAGCCGCCAAAGATAGTAGAGATGATCATGATGATAGTGGGAGCTTTGTGCCTAGTGGGAGCACACTTATGGAAGAACAAGACGATCAGATACGCTGTAGTAAATGTGGGCACATGCCTCGACGTCGTCGATTTGAGATCGAAGAGGAAGCACTTGTGTGTTAGCTTGCTATGAAGATGAGCCTACTTATGTTTAACTTCATCTGCTAGTAAAGAGTGGCAGGAAGCAATGCAAGATGAGATAGACTCTATGAGTAAGAATCAGGTTTGGGAACTTGTCGACCTCCCTCTACGGCGTAAGGCTATTGGAAATAAATGGATTTTCAAAGTCAAATGCAAGGCGGATGGATCAATCGACAAATATAATTAAAACACGAGTTATGGCGAAGGAATATACTTAGAAGGAGGGAATAGATTTTGATGAGACATTCTCCCAGTGGTGAGATTCACATCGTTCACCTTATTCTAGCCATTGTTGCACATTTAGACTTAGAACTTTTCAGATGGATGTTAAAACAACATTTCTCAATGGGAACTAGATGAAGAAATTTATATGGTTCAACCAGAAGGTTTTGAGGCAAAGGGACAAGAGCGCAAAGTTTGCCATCTCAAACGTTCCATTTATGGCCTCAAACAATCATCTAGACAGTGGTATTTTAGATTTTATAAAACTATTATCTCATTTGGTTTTGAGATGATTGAAGAAGACCACTGTGTGTATGTTAAACGTACGATGGAAAAGATTTTTATTTTGTCATTATATGTTGATGACATTTTATTGGCTGGAAACATAGAATCTATTGAAGCCACTTGAGAATGGTTGTCTTCTATCTTTGAGATAAAAGACATGGGTGAAGCAAATTATGTGATAGGAATAAAAATCACGAGAGATCGCTCGAATAAACTTCTGTGTTTATCACAGGAGACTTATATAAATAAAATTCTTGAGCGATTCTGGATGTATTATTCCAAACCCATCGATACTCCAATTGATAAGAGTTGTGTTTTAAGTATCAGTCAATGTCTACAAACTTATAAGGAAAAGAATAAAATGTCTAAAGTGCCATATGCTGCTACAATAGGGAGCCTGATGTATGCCATGTTATGTACACGGCCAGACATTAGCTTTGCAGTGGGTCTTGTTAGTCGTTATCAAAGTAATCCCGGTCTCGTTCAGTGGAAAGTAGTCAAGAGAATTTTTCGATATCTCTGTGGTACTTCAGACCTTGTCTTATGTTACAAAGGAGGTGACTTAAGATTGAGAGGTTATAACGATGCTAATTGGGCCGGTGATAAAGATGAGCGCAAATCCACCTCATGCTATGTGTTTATGTTAGGTGGAGGGGCCATTTCTTGGTGTAGCAAGAAACAAACGTGCATCGCTTTATCCACCATAGAATCATAATATGTGGCTTGTTCTGCTGCATGTCAAGAGGCTGTTTGGTTGCAAAGTTTCCTACAGCGATCGGCCATGGCACATTTATCAAAGGAGGCGGTGGTGCTGTATGTTGATAGCACATCGGCCTTGGCCTATGCTAAGGACCCTAAATACCATGGACGAACCAACACATTGACATTCATTATCACTACATTCGGGATTTAGTTGCAAAGAAGTTGGTGTTTCTCCGGCACATTTCAATATGTCATATGTTGGCAGATTCACTAACTAAACAAATCCCGAGGGTGGCATTTGTAACACATATTAGAAATATGGGATTGTGTAAATTGTAATGTGCACAATTATTCATTGACAATTAATTAATTATTATGTTTCCTTCCTTATGTGTGTCTATGGTTGGAATACTTTACACATCAAGAAAAGTGTCACTAGGCTCTGAATGGACCCCCTCACAGGGTCATTTGCCTTGGCGCTAAGAAAGCGAGCAAGATGAGACAATTTATATCTATGGCGCTATGAGAGTGAGCAAGATAAATTTATATCTATGGTGCTATAAGAGCGAGCAAGATATTTTCCTTTTATTGTCGCCTTAAACTGAATTAAGAGGAGATCCCTCTGAATCGGTCACAAGATATGAGAATCAAATCCGTGAAGACTTTATAAAGTCGGCTATGAGTTTTATGATAAGACGTCGTGAGACTCGGGTTAGCCAAAGTGGGAGTGGCTAGACTAAGAACCGTACGGTGTTTTTTTTTATTTTTTATTCTATTATATGTGACATGCCCATAATGATGGAAGAACACCGTAGCATGTGTCCATACCACATGTGCGTAAAATGACTGTTGAAGAGAATGATGAATGAGATCTCTGTTAATCATTGTGTGAGCTCTTAGATCATAATTTGTTGATCCATCTGTTCCCTTAGGACTTAAGATCTATGTCATGAAAAGGAAGCTTGATGTCACTACTTTAGCATGCTTCTTAGGGCTATGGCTAATACAGTCCAACGGACATGACTAGGAAAGCGGTCAAGACTAATTGAATTAACATAAGAACTCAGGAAAGACATCTAAATATTGCACCATCTTTTGTGGCTCATACCTCGAGGGACTATGTCAACTTAGTGGCAATAAAGTCGTGAGTACAAAACATTCGAGTTTTGACATCGCTAGTTTTTAAGAGATCCAGGATGTCAAAGTTGGTGAATATTGAAGATATCTAAGGTACTACGGGATTTCTTTAGAGTATTGTGATCTGTTAGTTTTGGTGATAACTTAATAGGTCACTACTCATCTGTTGTTTTGACTCTCGTATGGTCGCTCACTCCATTCGCCGTATGTAAGATTGAGAAGCAAGTCTAGAGAGATGAATTGCTCTTAGTGAGTAACTGACATTTTATTTTTACCCTCTGTGGGCAAGTGAGAGATGTTAACCGATGGAGGTTGGTTGCCCACCGTGGGCACCAAAGGTTGCCAAAGGGGACAACCGCGCATGGGCTGTTGTCACCCATGAATCCTTTGGACTCTATATTTTTCTCCCATGCGCATGCACCAAATGTGGGCATCTTCTCTTAGAGAAAACCATGTGCACTCTCTCTCTCTCTCTCTCTTGTGTTAATTAGACTCCTCGCGGATATCACCATCGGATCTTGAGACATTTGGAGCAAGGAAACAACGAAGAAGATTCGTGTAGTCTTCTTCTCGATCCTACGAGTTTTCGCAACGATAAATACATACCCCGATCAAGATCAAACAATGATCAACCCCGTATATCTTCAAAACTTTGCTAATTAATTAAGAGATAAGTAATTTCTTGCCTTAGAGACTTCAATATCCCATCACCATTAGATGATGCTTGAGCACTAACAAACAAACCCAAATCAAGTTTGCATCTCTACATTTGACGTAGCTTGATTTGGCTGCCGGAGAAGGATATCATTTGTTCATGGATAGCATTTGCAAGTATCTGCATAGTTTTGAACGATGGCAGTAGTGAAACGCATGTGTAGCACTCTTGAACTAATTGATGACCATTGATGCTACCTTGATGGCCTCGTATCTAAATGACAGCTTTGGTATATAACACGCCTGATGGTACTTGATGGTCTTTTGAGTTATCTTTGATCTGATTGAAGCATTAATAATATCACCCATCGTCGACGAGGAAGATCCTATATATGTCTGAGAGTGCACCTACATTATCATGTGATCATTTCAGGTGGTCGTTGGAGGGATTTGATCTACATATCCTCATGTCTAGAAATGAGATATTTTATACATGCATCACTTTGGTTTGCTTGACAGAGGAACAAGCTGATTACCTGGAAATGTAATGTACTGGAACATCCTCTTCTTTTTCTTAAGATATTTATAGTTTTCCAGTAATTTCTTGAGTATTCGTCTAAAAGATTTTTTTCTTTTTTCACATGATCTTGTGACAATTGTTTCTAACTATATATTCCACTTATGCTGGCAATCAGTTAGGTTTTGGAGGTTCCACCATATGAATAAGTTCTCTAAGGACCATGCCACTTGCGAGGAGTTCTTAGGCATAAATGTTCACAAGATTGACTTCAAATCTCTCCTCTCACACAGTCATAGGAGATGAAGTTTAAATCCCATAACAACCCTTAAGAAAGGAAAGTGGCATTATACTACTTAATCATAGTGGCACGTTATACTACTTACCATGCATAGACCCTTTGGTGAGCCTCCTCTTTGTAACCCTCATGCATAATGTGCTCCCATTCATGAGAGATGAAAGACTAGTCTAAGAGACATCACTCCTTCACTAGCATCAATGAGAAGCTCAAGAAACAAGCACTGTTATAGTTTTCGGTCAAACTTCTTGTTCTAACGATCGAGTGGCCATGTGTGCAGCCCTTAAATCCTTGGTGCACACTAGAGTGTGGACCATCGGTGGAACAAAAGCTCATGATAGCTTTGTAGCTAGGTGGTCGTCCTCAAAAGGCCATGCATTGGAGCAAAAGGGAACCATCGACAAAAACTTTGAACAAAGGCTGATGGCGCCTGTGAACAGTAGCAGAGTTGGTGCAGTGTCAGAGGATTGGTTGGTCCCCTTTGCATTATTTACGTATACATCTATCATATTACATGCCCTATAAATTAAATTAATAAGCTAACAGCTTAATATTTGAAATTAAATCCCATCCACAAGAATGATCTTTAGGGACCCCCTGGAGTTGGAAATATCCAGACATCTAATTCGTGGCCAAGTTTTTGTCTGCCTGCTGCAAAATAATTTTTTGGCCCCCATCATCGTTTGAGAATAGACCATTAAGGAGCTTATTAACAAAATTGAGTCCCACGTTCTGGTTTCTGGCTGTAAGCGTGCCAGCCCTTATCCATTGTTGGAATATTACTGCATGCTGCTTCTCTAAGAAGACGACCCTCAGACAGCTAGCTGCCCATCGTATATTGTGATCAATAAAATCTTCTCATCGCCAAGGCCCCAACATATCTAATAGGTGTGCAATGAGATTGGCACATTCCTATATGATTAATTATACACACACAAAAATTACAAAATTTAAAATTAAGACATATAAATATTTTGACACTTACTTTCTCTCTTATTTCATATCTTATTATATATATTTACTAGATTTGATAACCGAGTAAACAATATCCGACTAAGTCAGTCAGCATCTATTTCTGGTTTGATAGATAGTAACAGGATAGATAGGCCACTCCACCCATATGCCGCAACTAGGATACCAGCCCTAACAGGCTATATTGTTAAATTTGTTTAACCAAATAGCTAAGACTGACAAACATTAAAAATACTACCAGAGCTGTTAAAAGGCCTTCTAACAAGATTTATCTAGTTATCAAACCAGCATTTAAGAGTGTGTTCACTACCTCTTGACACTTTATAATTGTTAACAGTACCATTTAGACAGCGGCCAAAATACATTTCATGATCATATATATTTTGGCCGCTGTCTAAATGGTACTGTTAACATTATAAAGTGTCAAGAGGTAGTGAACCACTCTTATACAGTAGATCAACTAATTTAATAATTAAAATAAATTGGAAAAATAGTACTGCGCTTACATGTTATATCATCTTTGACGTCCAAAATTCACAAAAGGGTGGTAATTATTTTTTAAAAAAGCAATGTGGGTCTCAACTTCTTTGGAAAAAAGGTGAAATGATGCCAACTCCAAAATGGACGGCATTGGGGTGGAATTCACACGCGGAATTCATGCCATGTAGTTAGAAGTGACTTGTCATTTAGTTGTAGTTTCCTTTTTCTGAGAGAACATGTCTACAAAATTAGATTAAAAGCTAATGGTCTAAGAAAGTTATTAACAGAGATCTTATCAGTTAGTCGAGCTCTTAACAGTACTCAATGAGTGATTTAGTGATAGTCTTTCATGCATGTACATCAGAAAAAGGTGAAGGGTTCAACTCCGTAGTAGATTTACGACAAATTTTTCAAGAAATTCTTTAAAGATGGTGTCAAGGGTTCAACTCTCATCACATGATATAATAAGTTAATATTCAAATAAAAAAAGTAGAGTTCTTAACTATCAATAGAAAAACTTTACTCATATACATATATAATTAAGTACCTGATATAATTGACCAAAATGTCTCTTGATCAGTATCTCACAGAGAGTAAAAGTATTAATGCTTATAATACAATTTTATCTCTTTAAGAAGGGAGAAAATATGGTCGAATGAACTAGTTAGTTTGAGATTAGTAGCTTTATAATTAGAGTAGGCCAATGTTGAAGGATTAGCCAATAATCAATACTCATCTCATGTTTAATCTATGTGGATTACACAGTAGCAGCATATGATTAACTAGTGGCAATCAACATCACTGATAAAGATGTGTGTAACCTTTCTATGTTACTTACCAAAAAATAAAAAAACCCTGCATATGTTGATTAGAAGGATAAAAACAAGTAAAGACATGCATATATTGGCAATGGCATCAGCAAAAGCATATGGGTCAAATTCGGTGAATAACAACATGGCCCTTTTAATTAGCTATCATCTCTGATCTAATTGGTGTTTTACCCCTCAACGCCGACCAGGATCACATCCACACATAAAAACCTAAATAATTGCTAGAAGCATTTAGGTCGTCACTGTGCAAGGAGTTCAATTAGTTGATTTCCGTATACATGCACCTAGAACGCGAGATCCATCACCTTGATTTGAAACTAGGGATGGAGACATGAAGTACGTATAGTCTATTGGGCACTCATCTTTCGGTTTGCTCTCCGTGACTAGCTTCTTAAATTGTGCACAATAATAATATATATACTCTTATAATTTAAGTACAGGAGGAGGTAGACAGACATGTTTATCCGACAAAATAAGAGTTAGCAATGCTGAACCTGATCATATATATATGATCCGAGTTGGACCTAAATTCAATGAGGTCACCAGCTAAGTGAAGAGATAAAGAGGCAAGTTTCAGGTCGGAGTACGTACGTATTTAGATTTGTCCCCAAAGAGGCCAAAATTCGATCGGCTATAATGTAATCTTATTTGTGAAGAAGTCCTCGTCTACAAAAGAGTTCGTCAATTGACTAATTAAGATTGAAGCAATTGGTCAATGACCATTTTTATCTTTGTTGGGTATATTTTCGGGTCCTCCTCCCCCTCTTAATCGGATCTGGTCTTATTTGTAGGTTTTTTGGGAGAGGCTAGTTTCTATATGATTTGATATAAATAAGGTACTAAGAGTGATCATGCTATGAGATTGGCCTAGGTGTGTGGTTCTTTATGTTTCTAAATGTTAGTCAAGTGGATGTTATTAGGTCGGATTTTAAGGTCAGCTCATGGTCATAGCATGCACGAGAGTATAACATAGCTTGTAGGATTTATATAGTAGATATTTTAGTGTTCTATTCCCAGGATCGGGCTACATGATCTTAACACCCCCCCCCCCCCCCCCCCCTTTTGTATGATCAATATACGACAATGAAAAAAATCAAGAATATATGGTTTGAGATTTTGCATGAGCTTGTAAACATTCATCTGAATGGTTAACAGATTTTTTAAAGAAATAATAATCTGTCCTTAAAGATTATATGTAGAAGTATTTATCTTTTCTTATATCATTCTTATAATACCTTAACCTTATTATATATATATATGTTGTAGTAGTCGCAAAACGATCTTGTCATTATCATCTGTTATGATATTGTAATATGTATATTAATTAGGCATCGAGAATCTTGAATTAAATTTGAGGAAGATCTAAAATACCCTTAATTTCTCGTGAATTTTTGTCTCGTCATCTTTTGCAAGTAGTTTTTAGTGACCATTCAACCCTAAAACAGTAGGCACTGATCCAGAGACTAAACGTTAGACACACAGTTACTAAAAGATCAACTTACTTGTATAACAAAAGGTTTTAAGATTTTTTTTGAGTACTTCAGAACTGAATGAAAACTTTTTCTAAAAAAAAATCTTCGTCTACATGCAATGCCTTGACAAGCATGAGAAAGCAAAGCCAGCTGCGCACAGGAGGCGGATCCCACCATGCTAGGACGCCGATAACCACACAGCTTCCCCCATGGATGGGAATAGACGACCCGCAAGCCGTCAAAACAGGGCCACTCCCGGGGGGCATCCGAGGCAGCCGGCCGCCCCACTGTGATCGGCCTCGCCCGGCCCTCCACCCTCGTGCTCTGCTTCTCACTGGAGGTGCAGCTATTCGTCGTCGACGACCCTTTAGTTTTTTCTACTTTCCCCCCCACTTGGGGAGAGAGACTTCGCTCGCTGGCCCTTGTCCTTGGCATACGTTGTCGCGGCTTGGGGCTCTTCTTTATCATGGACACGTACATATCACTGCTGCATGTTGTGGAAAAGATCAATCTCTTCGATATATATATGTATATATATATATATATATATATATATTATATACTTCTCTCTCTCTCTCTCTCTCCTCTATCGAGGGCTCGGGCTTATGATGAAGATGAAGGAGTCAGGTGACAAGATGGCGGCCTGGAGCTCCCGTCCAAGCACAGTAACAATTAATTAATAGAGACACATAGGACTGGTCACCAATGGCGTTAGTGGAAGAGTATGAAAGGAGGGGGAGGAGGGTGAACAGGCCACCTACTTCCTTGTGTGTCGCACCCGGATAGGGTCCTGACAATGGAGATAACTGTGTGTGTACATAGATTTGCTATCCGATTAGCAACGTGTATTAATGTGTGGTATAGAGAGGAGAGGCAACAGAACGCTGGCGGATTTACCAATCTTCCCATCATTCAGTGATCATCTGCATGGTGATGCTCTAGTGATCTGGTGATGATTATATATATATGATGGAGTACTTCGATTTGTTCTTTAATTGTGAGAGACTTTGCTTTTCTTCTCCTCACTTTTCAGTAGTGTCATAAAATTGTCTCCTCCCCACGTTTATGCGCTAGCTACTTATAATACTTTCGCTAAGATGCTCTCCATCTTTGGATATATATTCATCACATTGACCCATGTCCTCGAGCTGAACCTTCTTGCGGTGAAGTTAATCCACTGAAAATGCCCCGTAAAGTGGAAAGTGCTCAACAGAAGTTTTTTTGCATGCTAAAAGTTGTGTGTTGAATGCCCCATATCTGTGTGTTTTCTCTTGTCGTCTGATTTGGTGATCAGAGGGATATCAATCGTGTTATATAATTTACTTTATTTCTCGTAAATTAACAAATTGTGGTAACCACACAAGAGAACATTCAAGAGTCGACGTTGGTGACTGGAGAGTTATACCCCCCAAGATATATATTACGAGTGTGGTAAGAACATTCTCATGGTATACATTCTCGATCAGCTGATGTTCTAGCTAGTTCCTCAGTCAACCGTCGTACGTACCCTTCTGACGTGGTTCACATCCTCGGAAGGAGCTCTCAGTCTCTAGTCTGTGGACACTGTACAGCTTAGTGGTTCGTACCACTGTTGGGAACCTTCTCTCCTCCAGTCCATGCATGCCTCGGGGATCCTTTTCACCTTTGTGCTAATTACCTCGTCCCTGAGATGATCACGGTGTATATATATTATATATCAGTAAAATTGTCAGACGAATCAGGAAGGTAGTGCTTGGCCGGAGGAAGAGGACGAAAGCAACGAGTGCAAAGCAGTGAAGGGGAGAGGGAAGTGTTAACATCAGGTGATAAAACTGCTGTCATTGTGGAGGGGGGGGGGGGGGGTCACTGCTGCCGGCTCGGTGCCAGGCAAAGAGTGGAGGGGGGGTCCAGGGGGGCTTCCCCCATCCCCTCTGGATTCTGTAAACTGTGTCCTCTTGTTTCTTTATAAATCTTTCCTCTCACACAGCAACCTTGGCCCCCCGCGCGCCATCTTCCCTGCGTCGATCGCTACACTCCCTCCACCCCCCAACTCTTCCACAGCAGCATTTGCATCCCTTTCGGCCCCTTCCCCTGGGGTACTCCTCTGTTGCTCCATTACCTAGCTACTGATCTTTCGAACCCAGTTCTTGGCAGTCGCTTGGAACTGGAGTCAGAAGAACCATGAAGGTGAGGGGGGAAGCAGCCAGCGCCACTTCCCGGGTCTCTCCTTCTCTTGTGGATTATAATTATTCCTTAGATGATTCTTCACTACACCCACGGTTAATTAAATTGTCTGCAAATGACAGATCTTCGACTGGGTGCACCGGAAGATACACCCGAACATGGAGTACCGCAAGGTCCCTCGCCACAAGAAAGGTACGTAGCTAGGGGTCTCTTGTCTAGCTCTTCTTGTCGCTGTTAGCGGCGAGTGTATCCGGGAACAAACTTGGTCGTTTGCTTGTGCAGATCCTTATGTGGGCGACGGCCGCGGATCAGAGGACCGTGACGAGATCAAGAAGGGGGAGACGGAGAAGGCGGCACTGCTCATGGACCTCCACCATGTGGCGAGCATCCAGCAGGCACTGGACGAGATCCTCACCATCGGCACGCTGGGCCACATCGAGTACCAACACCAGGAAGCTTTCCTCGACGTCGGCCCACACGCCACCCAGCTGGAGTTCCTGTCCCTGCCGCTCGCCTCCAAAGAAGAACAACCTGCAGCAGCAGAGGCAAATCAAGAAGAAAAGGAAGAAGAACCAGCTGTAGAAGCAGCTGCTTCAGCAGCTCACTCTAATAACAACATGGTCGTCACCGAATCCTTCAAGAAGGAAATGTTGGAGATACTGGGCGCGAACAATATTACTGGCAGTTCTGACCAGAACGTTGCCGGGGAGGACGGGGACCTCCTCGAACCCCTGCTGCAGGAGACTAAGGCCAACAGGAAAGAGAGGATCACTCTGGCGGACCTCTTCATGGCATCAGAAGATGACCATGCCGACATGGTCGAGCCCACGGCTGCCAGCCTGAAGACTGCTGCACCGGCTTCTGCAAAGGTTGCACCGGAGAAGGAGGCAAAGATCGCCTTTGGAACGAAGGTGAAACCATCATCAGCACCCTCCCGTGCTAAGCGCGGGGGGTCAGCCCTCACCAAAAAGCTTACACCATGGAAGAAGGAAGGGGAGGATTCGTCCCCGCCCCCCAAGAAACTACAGCGAGTAAAGTGCTCTCACTCTCTCTCTATCTATCTATCTAACCTCTCTTTAATTAATGGGTGATTTGAACAAACCAAATTACTTTTAACTTTCTTTAATTCCGATCTTGCTTTAACGACCCAAATTGCAATGGGTATCACAGGTGATACGGAGGATGTTGAAGAAGAAGATCCACCCGGAGATGGCTCGCGAGGTGAATGCGTCTGTCCCAAGCATGCAGCCTGCAGGCTCTGTGAGCACCGGCGAGTCTGCCTCTCTTATCTGGTGCATCCCTCTGACTATTATTACTGTCTTCGCAAACTTACGGCCGCACACAAAGTACGTACAGTACTACAACACTTCTCAGATCATCATATATATGCTGCAGAAAAAAATACAAACTGCAGGATATATCGTCCTAGTTATTGTCACTATTATTCTGTCGCAACGCCATCCAAAATCCCATAGGGGGGCTGGTCACCTCGGTCCTGGGATCGATGAATAGACTCCAGTAGACGTAGTCACCAATGAAAGCTCTGAAAGTTGTGTGGCCCCGTTTTGGTTGGTGCACGCCCTGTTGTTTGTTGAAGTTACTTGCGACTGTCACACTCAAAATTTTAAGATAATAAGCACACAGAATTTTCTATGTATCGATGAATAAACAAGTTTTACTCCTCCCTTTGTAGTATAAAAAAATAGGACTATTCGAAGAACATATCATATCCACTCGTGCGGACCCATTTAGGTTCTATGTATCATGTGAGGGTGACATAAGTTCTAATGGACATCATATTGAAAATTATTAGATCGAGCACATTAATTATCATACTTAATCTTAAAATAATAACCGAAAAGAACTCTGCTATATATTTTAAACAGAATCTACTTAATTTATGCTCTTTTTCTCAATGTGATATATACTATTTTAGTACTGCTGAATATATACCAAGAGGAACCACAATCGAACAGTACTGTGGCAATCTTATATATGCCCTCCATACTAGGTCTAGTGGTCATTGTCACATGAGAGAAAGGATCTGGCCTGCCTCCATGTCTGCTCTTTTTAGCTTATTTTTTCTGTCAATTTGAAGCTTTGCCTGGTGGGGCTTGACGGTCGAGGGGGGAGAACATGCATGGTGGCGGCCGGCCTGTTGTGGGTGTCCCTCCTGATTGCCTGACCATGTGATTAAAGGCGAGAGAATGGTGGGCGTTCTCAGACCATCGTGGCAGTAGCAGGCAGGAGGTTCCCCTATGATTACATACCCCCTATTACAGATCTACAAACCTTTGCCACTATACCTTTCATCTTTTATCGCTTGCATGACACCGCAAAGACCAGGATACATGGAGCCCATCGTCTCTTTCTTTCCGTGCATGGAGGGGAGCTTTCCCGTGTAGACAGGATGCCCCCTTGCCGGATGACGACGATGGTACAGTGATCATGGAGGTGTCCATATGGAGCAGCTAGGCAAGGATCCAGCACTTTGTTCTCTTACCTGCAGTGACCACGTACGACCTCCTAGATCACCACACAGTGATCAGCACCACCGCCACCGCCACTGCTGAGAGAAGTGAGGCTTCCAGCTTTTTACTGCTGAAACCTTTCCCTTTACCTTTATGTGCAGATGCTGTTTTGCTGATTGGATCTACTGAGGTGATCACTGGTGAAGAAGATGCGCAACGATCTGGATCGCAGCAGCAGCAGCAGCCATAGAAAGGGAGGGCCATTCTGCCGTCATGATCACGGCTCTTCTTTGTCATCAGTTGCAGCAAGGAGGCGTCCGACAAGCTTTGATATGCATAAGATGTGTTGGTGTGTGGTGTGTCTTCTAGTGATGTCCGGTTCCATAATTATCTGCAGTACTGTGCAGAAACCTTCATGACTCCCGTCAGCTTTCATGCATGGTAGATTAATCAGTGTACTAAGTATAAATTTCGTGCTTCGTTGGTCGTGGTTGGTGCTTTGGACACCCGTATCATGTCTATTTGCTAGCAATCTTATGGTCCTGGCTAATGTTTTTGGTTAAATTAAGGGAGAACGTCAGTTGCACTTTGTTGTTTCTATCCTTAATTTGTCCGTGCTTCTATGTATTTTGTATTATATTTTCACATGTTTTAATAAATAACCGGAAAATAATCGCCAGCAGGTGCTCGAACTAATGTATTTTCTCTTTCTATCTCACATTCAACTTCTCAAGAAACTAGAACTCGAGGAATATTTTTCCACCCATTCCATGATTCCTCCTGCCCAACTCTGTCTCTTTATGCATTGTCCACCTCCCTCTCCATCCCCACGAACTATACTATTTCCCTCCCATTTTTTCACATATTCAATTATTCATAGGTGCATACCACTTTTCTTTTGTTGGTCAATTATTTTCTGAGAATTATTTTCAGATGATATTATCTTAGGTATGGACGCTATATCTTAATTCTCCAGATCAACATTAATTAATCAACATTCTTCCTCATAAAACAGCCTCTTATCTATTTACACAGAAGCTGCCAGAATTCATGGCACCTGATCAAAAGTTTGTCAGAGCACCAACCTTCTATTATCATACCTGCTTAAAAATCGGTATACAGTATCTTCACAAAATTTCTTCATAAATTCCATGCATGCTGCCGCTGTATCTGTATGTATTTAGGGTATTGTACATTTATTCCCCTCTTAAAATTAGAAATTGCGTAAAAGCCTATCTTACTTTTCCATTTAATATCACCTATTCTTTCATAAGCTTCTGCCAAAATATCCATGGAATGTTCCGTGTTCTTCTACATCAATTATCAAGAGATCCAGGCTTCTAGCAGTCTGTCAGTGCACAATGATATTGAGAACGGCGTGTACGACAATAAATTTACATATATATGAGGGGTCTATATTTAAATGTGATTTAAAACATATTGAAAATATTTTCATTTTAAAAGAAAAATTTATGAAAAAAGACCTCATATTATAAGGTTTGACCGAAATGGTTTTGAAAGAAGATAACAGACATATGAATATGTAGGCCCTGAAAAGAGGGGAAATCTCAAAGACTCGACGAACAAAGTTGATGAAATGTACAAATTTCTTGTGGATTACGTACGGCTACTCTGAAAGGAGTGAAAGCTTACTAATCTGCAATAAAAGTGGCGCAAAATGGTGCTCGGCTTGCAAAAAGCTCGTACAATTTTACAGGGTAAACCAGATTTTCACAAGATTTGAATGTTTCTCTGACATCAATTATGCACTTGTTAACATGAGGAAGTAACTTCTGATGCAGTAAGAATCTCCAAATAAAGTAGCTTTGACGAGATACAAGGGCAGACACGGACTAAATATATATAAGGGGGGCCGAATTAGATATATAAAATAAATAAAATATTTCAAAATAGAGAGAATTAAATATAAATTATTAAATTTATTAATAATTATAATATTAAAATATAAGAGAGAAAAATTATTTGGAGAGGCCATAACGCCCCCACCCCCCCAACGTGGGTCCACCCTTGACGAGTCAAGATATGTCTGAAGAACCCGAAAGATGAGTCTCCAATTCTCAAAAATACTCAAGAAAAAAATGTCTTCATATTAGATGAGCTACTAGAATAATTACTTGGCGACCAGCTGGTGGTACTACCCTTGACCAAATAATGTTAGAGCTAGAGCTGTCACTCGACTCTTGCAACTTCTCGGGTGTGGCAGTCACCAAGAGACAAAGTCATGATGTATGGGAAGCATGGTGCCATCTTGGATCAACCAAAGTGTAAGCTTCCTTATGCAATGCTCAATTATATGTTTCTCACTGACGGATTCAAGAATTGATTATGTTCACTTGTAGTATGGCAAGAAGGCTTGTTTTTTGATCCAACGTTATATATTAAAAATAATCGATTGTGTTTTCTCGAGGATCGATTTGTTTGAGAGAACTAGATGAAATTTCTAAGTACCAGATCAACTCTCTTGCACTGTAAAAGACTTCAAAATCTGTCTAAGCCCTCATCAGATAATCGATTATGTTTTGCCTATATACATCTGATAATCAATTAAGTATGATTATGGCTAGAGCACTAAATTCCTCTAAGTATATAGCACTACATATTTCAAGACAATCTATTATGCCTTTTTGAGAATTGATTGTGTTTCTGTGAAGGATTTGTCATATGAATTTGCTTGATAATTGATTATGTTTCTACTCGTATCTATTCATCAATCGATTATATTCTATGACTATATGAAAAGTTTCTAAGTGACTGATTTATCTGAGAAACAATTCAAGGCTTCACTTGGAAATAACGAATCATTCTTATGCTTAATCTTAAGTAGTAGCTAGATACCTTGTTAGATCGTATCTTAATCATATAGATAACTGAAGCAAAACATTTGCGTATTCTAAATCAGTTAGTCTTCGTGAGTTTAAGATACAATAAGTAGAATCTCTAGATTTTACTTGCATCCATTCCAGGTCCACATCAAATTTCATAATAGATCTAAAGTAAACAGATATCTTCTGTTGGGAACATGATTTATTGCAATTAGTATCTTTGGTTTTTACTTGCATCCATTCCTTGTCTGCTATTTCTTAAAACAAAAAGAGTTTTAAATCTTTCTAGGAACTTTCATGATGGTGATCCTTACTTAAAATATTATTTTATTGATCATCATATCAAAACTAACATATAGTCTCTAAAATATCTCTTGAACTAACCATCTGATATAAGTATACAGTCAACAATATTTTATATAAGCGACGACAAAAAGACGACTACCTCGGGCAATGTAAGGGAGAAGGTCCCATACACATCACCTAGCCATATGTGGTGGTGTGTTCCTGTTTGGGTCTGGACCAAACGGACCTCCACTGAGAAGAGGGAAGACAGTCACCGGTAGCGGACGAAAACCTACAAAACTAGAACTGGATCAGGGGGGTCCGGTTGAAGAACTGGGAAGAACCCTCCGATGCCTAAGTCAGTGAACTGTAGAGAGGCTTGAAGAAGGAAGATTTTAGTAATATGCTGTACTGTGCGCGAGGGTGCGTACGTACCTGTGTCCAGGAATCGCTGTGCCTCTTATAGGCGAAGGCCCTGAGGGAGGTGAATATGCCATCCCTTGATGGCACCGGAAAGGGCGCGCCGGTTGGTGCCCATAACGGGGGAGTTATGCGTTGAGGCGCCCGTTGGGGGCCCTTGCAGTTAAAGTCCCTCGAACGTGGGGAGCGTGCCATATCACGGTCGTAACCGTCGCTTAGAAGACGTGATGATCAGTCTGTCCCCATGCAATTTTAATTAATTGTATATATATATATATATATATATATATATATATATATACATATTTTGATGATTAACAAAACCAAATAAGAATTTATCAATTATATCTGCTGAATATTTCATAAGTCTTAAGTACAGGAAAAATACCGAAGTCAAACAAGCCAATAAAGGTATGCATTACTACTCTGAAGCTTTAATCTTTTCAACATGAGATTTCTCTAAGTCCATATCGATTTCTGTTGAAGTTCATAACGATTTTCTTATAAGACTGAAAAGTCATGTTGTTTCAAACAAGTCGATGTCATAACGACTTCATAAGTTATCATAACGATTTCTTTAGAACTCGCAACGACTTGCTTGTTGTAACGACTTCATAAGTTATCATAACGATTTCTTTAGAACTCGCAACGACTTGCTTGTTGTAACGACTTCATAAGTTATCATAACGATTTCTTTAGAACTCGCAACGACTTGCTTGTTGTAACGACTTCATAAGTTATCATAACGATTTCTTTGAAACTCGTAACGACTTGCTATCCATAACGATTTCTTTAGTTCTCGTAACGATTCCTTTGAAACTCGTAACGACTTGCTAGCCATAACGATTTCTTTAGTTCTTGTAACGATTCCTTTGAAACTCGTAACGACTTGCTAGCCATAACGATTTCTTTAGTTCTCGTAACGATTCCTTTGAAACTCGTAACGACTTGCTAGCCATAACGATTTCTTTAGTTCTCGTAACGATTCCTTTGAAACTCGTAACGACTTGCTAACCATAACGATTTCTTTAGTTCTCGTAACGATTCCTTTGAAACTTGTAACGACTTGCTAGCCATAACAATTTCTTTAGGATTCATAACGACTTGCTTTGCGCAACGATTTCTTCAGAGCTCATAACGACTCGATAAGTGTTCATAACGACTTGCTTTGCGCAACGATTTCTTAAGAGTTTCATAACGATTTCTGTATTGTCATAACGACTTGCATTTCATAACGATTTGTTAAGTGTTTCACATCGATTTCTTCAGAATCAAAATGACTTGCCATGATTCATAACGATTTCTTATATCCTCTGTTATAGAACGATTTGCTATGACTCATAACGATTTCATAAGTCATACAGTCATCAATTTCATATCTTGATATCTTATTCATCTTAAAGCATTGACCAGTCAAAAGCCACGTAGACATCTCTCTAACGCTTTTGCATTTATGAGATCTGAACGTATCTCTGCATGGATGCAGACTATATCATCCTTTATCGTGCTTACTCTGATAACGTCCTTTAGACTTAAGCCAGTTGGCATTACTATTTTCTTGACTATTGCTACTGACGTTGACTGATATCAGAGACAGCCTATCTGTCTGCTATTTGAGTTTGACATCTGTGCAGACCTTTGATGTAGCTTCATGGTACAACGTTAGACAAATAGAAGCCAACGGATATCTTTGAAGATCTCATCTCTTTGCGTGCTCAAGTGATCAAAAGACTGTGACAGGAAGCTTCCAAGACTCCAGATGTCATTCAGTCTAACGACTACTCAAAAGAGAGACAACGGTCTCTTCAACGACTAGATTTCAAATTGAAGATATATATACAAGACAGAAGAATAGAAGAATTATCGATCCAGAGACCATTTTTCAAATTCTTCTGAAGAAAATCGAGAGCCAAGATCCTTCACTCCGTTTTAGCTTTTTGCTCTCTTGCTCTCCACTAGTTTTGTGAAAATCTTGAGAGAGCCTGTACAGTTCTGAGAGTGTGAATTGTTCAAAATCTCTTCGCTCTCAGCTCTAGTTGCTTCAGATCCTCACTTATCAAAAGCTGGATCTAGGGGCGTGAAAGTCATTTATTCTTCTCTGTGCTGTTCCCTTCGGGTGTGAAGGAAGACCTGGTGGTATCCAGGGTGTTGCTCCCTTCGGTTGTGAAGGAAGACCTGGTGGCATCCAGGGTGTTGTTCCCTTCGAGTGTGAAGGAAGACCAGCTGAGCTGGGTGTTGTAGCGTCCTTAGGGAGACTGTTCCCTAGTTAGTGAAATCCTGAGTTGTTGCTCAGGGACTGGACGTAGGACTCCTAAGGAAAGGAAGTCCGAACCAGGATAATCCTTGTGTTGTGTGATTGTCTTCCTTGCGTGATTGTTATTTAAACTAACTGTAACTAAAGTAGTTCGAAGATCGTTTGTGTGATTGTTTTTGGTTACAGGTATCTCCTAGATTAAATTTAAAAAGACCCATTCACCCCCCCTCTGGGCTCGTCAACTGGGCAACAAGACGATGGTCTTCTTTTACCTCTTTTGATTGGAAGGCACCGAGCAGGGAACTGCTCGGGGGGTGCCGAACAGAGAAGCTGTTCGACAGCTGGATGCCCGGAGGCATTGCTTGTGCTGAGGGGACCACACCATGCCCTGAACAGCGTCTGTTCGGTAGGAGGCTCCTGGACCGGACAAGCTACAGGGTGCTCGGAAACGGCCCTTAAGGACGCGTGGCGGCTCGAAGGGCACGCCTGTCTGCCAAGCCATGATGGGCCATGCTGGGCCCCTATGGGCCTAGGTGGCTGGAAATAGCCACCACACCATACAAAACCATCCCTCTTAGGTTACAATACCCTCTTAGGTTACAATACTACGATAAAGTAAGATCTTTTCATATGAACCTAACAACTTATATTTTTATACATGCTAATAGTGTGACGGACCGGGGTATTTATGCCCAATAAGGCTCCATATCCAGATCCGCCTCCCGCGAACGGACCGAAGTCTCGCAAGGGATATCTCACACACGTGTCCAGTAAGAACATAAAAGACAAACCACAATAGTATAAGACACAAGAAAGTACATGTGCTCATACCTGCATATAACAATTTACAACTGTCTCATTACATAATTACATATCCAAATAAAAAGTACAACTACCTGGGGCATACCCCGAGGGAGCACAAGCTCACACCACACTAACTACTACACTACTGCTGGTGGTACAAGTCTGTCACAATGTCTCCACAAGCCGAACACTCGGCAAATCCTAAAAAGAACTGTAGGGGAGTGAGCCTCAACAAGTCACAGGCTCAGTAGGGAGGCCCCAAAACAACACTAGAAACTCAAGAGATCTCAACCCCAAAGGGTCTCACTGGCCACACATATAGCCAAACCATTTCATGCTCACAACAACTAAATTTAAACTGCAATTAAACATAAACACAATAACTATACACAGCCTCGGAAAGTAAGAGGAAACGACAGGACTAGCTCCACACCACTAGTCCGCTCAACAACAGTAAAGCCTAGGCCTCAAGCCTCACAGGCAAGTCTCAAGTACGTGGGTAATGGGACTGCTAACCAAAAGCTGGCCCTTTATACCCAAACCACAATATGTCGGAAGCCACACACAGAATGGCAGGGCTGGCTACGACGGCCAATCCTTTACACACGAAAACCATATACGGAAACTTACCCGAGTAAGGGTAGAACACAACAGGTGGAAGGTCTCACCACTCGAACTTCACGGAGCACAGCTCCATTTCAACACCTGAAAAGGCTGGTACACAACGTATCACAAGAAACCGGTACTCTTAAAGGGTACAGGTACCTACCACCATGAGGTACCACTACACAGCATAATCACACTAGTGCCATACAAGGCACTCCACACAAAGTAAACCACAACATGTGAGTCTCCGCTCACAAACCACAATTACAACTGTGCCAACACCAGGGCACACCTCATTGAGGAAAACCTCAACCAACAAGTAACAACAAAAAAGCCACATCCGATGGCAAAGCACGAGTCGGAAAGGAGCGACGCCACCACACGGGAATGGGCTACTGACTGATCAGGCCAGTATCCAACCCGGACAACACAACACAAGAACAACCTCTCAGTCTCACAGTCACGGACGAAAGGTCCAACTGCCGCTCCAAGGTAAAGACAAACAACTGTGGAGACCAACCAACACCACACCTGCAGACACACAGCTGCAGGTCCATGCCTGGCACCTCTAGGGTCTCTGGCCGGAGCACCCTAAAGTGAGGCACTGGAAAACAGGACTAGCTGGGAACCAGTGACATCTACTGGTGTCCGTACCCCCAACTACGAGCGCGCTACAAGCGACTGAAAACAAACTCTGGGAAGTCGCTCTCCCACTGCCATCTTTCCCTCAGCCGGACGTACAACTCAAACTCAGGAGTGAGGGTGTCTAGGAAGACGACACAGACCTCAACGGTACCACACTGTGCCGGGACAAACCCTGAGCACAACAAACACGTGCCTGGCTCACAGAGAACCTGGAGTACCCAACTAGAGAGGCATTCCGGAATAGGCGCCGGACCACCAAACTCGGAAAGCTCAAACCACGGTATATACACAAACACTTTTTGTTACCAATCACGCATATAAACCATATTAATGATAACACCATGGCCTGTCATCAGTCACAAATTGACCTACAAGCTAACTCACACAAATACACATCCAAACCACGATAGCCAATCATACTTGGCCTATCATCGATCATCTTGTGACAGTAGAAGTCACACTAAACACTGACCACAATATTTACATAATAATCATACTTACACTTTACTAATTATTCATCCAGAATAATCTATAAAAGATCCTAAAGGATCAAGGCTAGGTTCAGACGCGAACCTCATTGCCACAACACTACGAACTAATCATAATAATTAAGATACAATAAGCACAATAACATACAATATGCCATGCACACACAAACCACATGCACGGCATCTAAACCACGTAAACTCCACATGTATAATACACCATGACTGGTGTACTACACATCATCCATGAAAACTATATATCCAACTCATGGACAACATGCACACATATATATTACATATTAACCACAAAAAGCGTGCCCATTTCGTGAGCAACACGCTCTATGAGCGTAACAAGTGTACTGGATCTCATCTGTCATTGCCATGCACACACAACCACGTAACATGTACAACAAGAAAAACCTTATGAAACATACTGCGCTGAAACCAGCACAAATTAGCGGCAGTATCGATTGTCGTCCATTGATTATAAACGGCAGCATCCCCTGCCGTTAATGCCAAATAAACTCGATATTAACGGCTAGACATCTGGCCGTTAATCTCCAACTGAAGAACCCAACGTCAATCAATGTTGATGCTAAGATTTTCGGCTCCCAAGTATACAAACACACAGACCGGCCCAAGGCCAATCATACGGGCAACTTAGCCCTATAAACAATAAGAAAACAAGGAAAAACACTTCCCCTTACATCTGAATACTATAATTAAACTAAAGAAATAGAATCCAACACTTGGATCGATCAAACCACCCAATTTCCCCGGGCATGAAGAATCCTTTCCCATAAACTCAATTAACATGCGATCTATGCAACAAAGCATGGCAAATCAACCAGGAGAGATCAAAGGGTCCAGTTCCTACCTCTGAAACGCAATTAAACTCCTAAAGAACCTCAAATCGCGCCGAAACCCCAGGAGCTTCCCGCGAACACCGCCCTCCAATCCATCATTTCACGCCTGATCTGCCGCTGCTGCGCGCATCACGGCCTTCTCACGTGCTCCCGTCAACCACCGGAAGTAGTAAAGAGACACAAGAGTACAGGTGGGGGAAAGAGGAGAGGAGAAAGTGGGGAAAGAAGAAGGCTCGGGTTGCTCCTAAAAACACAGGCGCCTCAGGTTAACGTCAACCTCTGCGCCGGTAACCAAACCGCCGCAACTAGGCGTCCACATTGCTCGCCGCCAAGTTCATGCAATAGAATCCACTAAAACGAACGATAGACGTCCACATCGATGGACGCCAAGAACATGTTAACGGCAACACCATTGCTGCCAACACACAGCAGACGTCACACACCTGGACGCCAACCCACTGTTGATGTCCAACGCACCGAAGACCAACACAGATCCATAACCAACCTCGGTAAGGATCCAATAAGAAACACACAATTCAAGTCGCACTGGTCAAGGTGTGACCACCCCATACGCTAAACCGAGGATCCACAAAGATTCGAAAAACGCGCGACGTTACATTACTATCACCTAAAAAGAAATGTTGTCCTCGACATATAAAACAAATCACATAAACCGGATTATCACCTAAAAAGAAGTAAAACCATATATAGAGCAAGTAGGATACGCTTCCTCTGTATCTTTCTCTTCAATCATTTGTGGTGACTAATCCATCTGTTCATTCCCATATTTATTCTACATTTTCTTTCTTTTCAATTCATTCCACCACTGCCTTATCCTGTAATTTCAATCTGCTATTTCCTTACCTTTTTATCCGTAGGCAATTTTATCTTGCTGGTGGCGCTTTATCTCCTTGGACTGAACCTACTTTCACATTTTCTCAGCTGTGTTTACAATATTTCTTTCCGAGCCACTTTTCTTGCTCAAATCTTTTTACTTTGTTCTGCTGCTTTTGGGTACTCCGCTATATTGAACCTTGCTTAAATTTCCTGATTACTCGGTGCCATTTCACTATCTGCTTATCACTATTAACCATTACTCTGCTTTATTTATTCTCATATTCTCAACTGTCTGATCTGTGGGTTACGGCCCACCACGCTTCCGCTGCGTTACTCTAATCCTGCTGAATATCTGACAGAATATTTCATACATTCTGCTTCTACTATTTTTCACAATTGCTGCACACTTTCATAATTGCTTTAATTCCGGCTATATTCAATACTGACTATTTATGCTTCTCAAATCACCTTAATTAACTGATCAATATTGGCAGACAATATCGAAGCTTCTAAACTGTTTTCTTTAATACTTCAATTCTGATTGTGCCACACCTTTTAAAAATCCAAATTCTGCTATACCATTACATTACTAACATACTTTGCTTTTCATATTCCTTTCTGGCTTCAATTTACATTCTCTGGCTGACTAACCACAATATTTCTACCATTTCTCAAAACATTTGCTTTCATTACTGTATCATTTTCTTTTTAGGGAATAATTAAACTGCTCAGCTGACTTTACATGCATTAAACTTTATTTCAATCGGGTGCCATCTGACTTTAAGCCATTCACTGTTTAACTGATTACATTCTCTCCGTTTTGTATTTGTCACTTTCAATTTCCATTCAGCCATGTAAACTCTTATTGATCATTTTCTCGATCTTTCAGTTATATTTGTTTCACAATCTATCATACTCTTTCTTTTTCCAGATTAATAATCTGCCAATTGTATTACACATAATATCTTCTCTGTAAATATTCTTCTCAATTATTGTGCTGCCTAGCTGTTCATCCTGTACCACTCATACCGCTATTGTTGTTGTCACACAAGTATTCTTTATTCACAACTGCCAAGGCCATAGTCTGAAACCAATCTCGTTAAATACAATAATCTACTCCGCCTGATTCTCCATTTCACTTAACCGGGCACCACTTAACTGTTTCTTAATTAATCTGCTTCTTTCTATTCTGATTCACATAACTCTTATTTTATTCCGTACAGCCTCAATCTCTTTTAAACACAAACTTCACCTCTTCTCTTCTCGAATTATATTCAGTTATTAAACAACAGTAATCTTATCTGTAACGCTGCATCCCACTCTATATAATTCTCATAAACTGCCACTTGCTAGACCGGTATTTTTCTTGTGCTCAGAAAAGTCTAACTATACAGTAATATTTATTTACCCTTTCTTTACTTAACTAACCACCTCTGCTCAACTCTCTAATTGTCAAGACACCCTTATCCTTATCGGACTGTCACAATTCTTTATTCTTCTATATACTCGTACCTCATCTGAAACCAGTCTGCCTCATTTAATCATTCTCAAGTTGCCAAAGCTCTAATCACATTGTTACTTAAGTCGTTTCTCAATTCCTACTAATACAAATCTTAAACACAACAATACCTCCACCAAGGTCCTCTTCTGCAACTTATCACACACACATACACTATTCTTTGCTAGTAACATTCTGCTGATCTATCACAGTAACACCTTATACCTATCTCTGTTAACCCTTATTCTTTACTAAAGCACCATTTGCAAATATCTTTCTGAAATTGCCTTTTATTTTTGCTAACCAAAATAATTAACTCCACTAATTCCTTTATATCTGCCACTGAAAACTTTTAAACACAAAATTTCAACTGCATCCTGGCACACTGGTGCAACGACACAACTTACACCACTTAACCATTCTATGGCTCAACAACTACTCATAACTGCTAATTAAACAAACAGAAACTCACAGTTTACGTGCCAAAAGCTCACGAGAAAACTAGTTTATAACACACAAAATCGCAGACTTACTACCAGCAGTGGACATTAATGCATGTATTGGGACATTGTAACTTCAATGTCTTTTCATATTCTAACTGGACCATGCTCTGATACCAACTGTGATGGACCGGGGTATTTATGCCCAATAAGGCTCCATATCCAGATCCGCTCCCGCGAACGGACCGAAGTCTCGCAAGGGATATCTCACACACGTGTCCAATAAGAACATAAAAGACAAACCACAATAGTATAAGACACAAGAAAGTACATGTGCTCATACTTGCATATAATAATTTACAACTATTCCATTACATAATTACATATCCAAATAAAAAGTACAACTACCTGGGGCATACCCGAGGGAGCACAAGCTCACACCACACTAACTACTACACTACTGCTGGTGGTACAAGTCTGTCACAATGTCTCCACAAGCCGAACACTCGGCAAATCCTGAAAAACTGTAGGGGAGTGAGCCTCAACAAGTCACAGGCTCAGTAGGGAGGCCCCAAAACAACACTAGAAACTCAAGAGACCTCAACCCAAAAGGGTCTCACTGGCCACACATATAGCCAAACCATTTCATGCTCACAACAACTAAATTTAAACTGCAACATAAACACATAACTATACACAACCTTGGAAAGTAAGAGGAAACGACAGGACTACCTCTACACCACTAGTCCGCTCAACAACAGTAAAGCCTAGGCCTCAAGCCTCACAGGCATGTCTCAAGTACGTGGTAACGGGACTGCTAACCAAAAGCTGGCCCTTTATACCCAAACCACAATATGTCGGAAGCCACACACAGAATGGCAGGGCTGGCTACGACGGCCAATCCTTTACACACGAAAACCATATACGGAAACTTACCCGAGTAAGGGTAGAACACACAGGTGGAAGGTCTCACCACTCGACCTTCACGGAGCACAGCTCTACCTCAACACCTGGAAAGGCTGGTACACAATGTACCACGAGAAACCGGTACTCTTAAAGGGTACAGGTACCTACCACCATGAGGTACCACTACACAGTATAATCACACTAGTGCCACACAAGGCACTCCACACAAAGTAAACCACAACATGTGAGTCTCCGCTCACAAACCACAATTACAACTGTGCCAACACCAGGGCACACCTCATTGAGGAAAACCTCAACCAACAAGTAACAACACAAAAGCCACAACCGATGGCAAAGCACGAGTCGGAAAGGAGCGACGCCACCACATGGGAATGGGCTACTGACTGATTAGGCCAGTATCCAACCCGGACAACACAACACAAGAACAACCTCTCAGTCTCGCAGTCACGGACGAAAGGTCCAACTGCCGCTCCACAAGGTAAAGACAAACAACTGTGGAGACCAACCAACACCACACCTGCAGACACACAGCTGCAGGTCCATGCCTGGCACCTCTAGGGTCTCTGGCCGGAGCACCCTAAAGTGAGGCACTGGAAAACATGACTAGCTGGGGACCAGTGACGTCTACTGGTGTCCGTACCCCCAACTACGAGCGCGCTACAAGCGACTGAAAACAAACTCTGGGAAGTCATTGTCCCACTGCCGTCTTTCCCTCAGCCGGACGTACAACTCAAACTCAGGAGTGAGGGTGTCCAGGAAGATGACACAGACTTCAACGGTACCACATTGTACCGGGACAAACCCCGAGCACAACAAACACGTGCCTGGCTCATAGAGAACCTGGGGTACCCAACTAGAGAGGCATTCTGGAATAGGCGCCGGACCACCAAACTCGGCAAGCTCAAACCACGGTATATACACAAACACTTTTTGTTACCAATCACGCATACAAACCATATTAATGATAACACCATGGTCTGTCATTGGTCACAAAGTGACCTACAAGCTAACTCACACAAATACATATCCAAACCACGATAGCCAATCATACTTGGCCTATCATCGATCATCTTGTGACAGTAGAAGTCACACTAAACACTGACCACAATATTTACATAATAATCATACTTACACTTTACTAATTATTCATCCAGAATAATCTATAAAAGATCCTAAAGGATCAGGCTAGGTTTAAACGCGAACCTCATTGCCACAACACTGCGAACTAATCATAATAATTAAGATACAATAAGCACAATAACATACGATATGCCATGCACACACAAACCACATGCACGGCATCTAAACCACGTAAACTCCACACGTATAATACACCATGACTGGTGTACTACACATCATCCATGAAAACCATATATCCAACTCATGGACAACATGCACACATATATATTACATATTAACCACAAAAAGCATACCCATTTCGTGAGCAACACGCTCTATGAGCGTAACAAGTGTACTGGCTCTCATCTGTCATTACCATGCACACACAACCACGTAACATGTACAACAAGAAAAACCTTATGAAACATACTGCGCTAAAACCAGCACAGGTTAGCGGCAGTATCGATTGCCGTCCATTGATTATAAACGGCAGCATCCCCTGCCGTTAATGCCAAATAAACTCGATATTAACGGCTAGACATCTAGCCGTTAATCTCCAACTGAAGAACCCAACGTCAATCAATGTTGACGCTAAGATTTTCGGCTCCCAGGTATACAAACACACAGATGGCCCAAGGCCAATCATACGGGCAACTTAGCCCTATAAATAATAAGAAAACAAGGGAAAACACTTCCCCTTACATCTGAATACTATAATTAAACTAAAGAAACAGAATCCAACACTTGGATCGATCAAACCACCCAATTTCCCCGGGCATGAAGAATCCTTTCCCATAAACTCAATTAACATGCGATCTATGCAACAAAGCATGGCAAATCAACCAGGAGAGATCAAAGGGTCCATTCCTACCTCTGAAACGCAATTAAACTCCTAAAGAACCTCAAATCGCGCTGAAACCCCAGGAGCTTCCCGCGAACACCGCCCTCCAATCCATCATTTCCCGCCTGATCTGCTGCTGCTGCGCGCATCACGGCCTTCTCACGTGCTCCCGTCAACCACCGGAAGTAGTGAAGAGACACAATAGTACAGGTGGGGAAAGAGGAGAGGAGAAAGTGGGGAAAGAAGAAGGCTCGGGTTGCTCCTAAAAACACAGGCGCCTCAGGTTAACGTCAACCTCTGCACCGGTAACCAAACCGCCGCAACTAGGCGTCCACATTGCTCGCCGCCAAGTTCATGCATATAATCCACTAAAACGAACGATAGACGTCCACATCGATGGACGCCAAGAACATGTTAACGGCAACACCATTGCCGCCAACACACAGCAGATGTCACACACCTGGACGCCAACCCACTGTTGATGTCCAACGCACCGAAGACCAACACAGATCCATAACCAACCCCGGTAAGGATCCAATAAGAAACACACAACTCAAGTCGCACTGGTCAAGGTGTGACCACCCCATACGCTAAACCGAGGATCCACAAAGATCCGAAAAATGCGCGACGTTACAAATAGTTTGCAATGGGAATAGAACCCTATTGTCACAGAATCATGTTGTTTGCTTGATTGAATATTTCAGATAAAAGAATAAAAGACCATTCAAGCTATACTTAGGGGATCAAATCTCAAGGCTTAGCAAGATGACAAGATCTTCAAGGATCGACGCAATGCAAAGCGTTATCAAATCACAGACTGCCATTAAAAGTATTGGGGCAAGCCTGACAGACAAAAGAAAGATCAACTCCAAAAGTCCAACAGTCAAGTTTTTGCAAGCATCTATAAATATGACCGGAGATGAGAAGTCCGAGAGTAGATTGAACAAGAAGAGAAAAATGATCATCCTACTAAGTGTAATCCCTCAAAGAGGGGAGACTGAGCCAACACTCTTACAATCAAATACCCATACAAGCCTCTACTTTAACGCATTTTCATTAAGGAGAGTTCTGCTCGGGAAAGCTTCTGTGATCTTCCGTCACCAAGCCCTTTTAGCCATCAACAACATCATCTTCGATGATAATAAACACTACCTAGTCACCATCTGAGCAAAGTGGTGAGTCGGCCTAACAAGCTCCTCCTCGTCCTTACCACCCATGTCGATCTCGATGTTACACTCCTCATTCAGGTGGGCCTCGCTCACCACCTCCACATTGGAAGCCCCCCTCGATTTGGACAACCTTGACCACCCGAACAATAGATGAGCTAGTAGAATAACTACTTGGTGACCAACTAGTGGTACTACTCATAGCCCGTGACCAAATATTGTTAGAGCTAGAGCTGTCACTCGACTCTTGCACGGAACTGTAGTACCCCAGAAGATTCATTAATTAAAAATTGTAGATAAATTGAGAATTTATCTATTAATAATTTTAAACTAGTTAAAAAGGTACACATCATTATTGCATGTGTGTAAACCCATATACAAATTTCGTAAAAATAATAGTTATACCTTAAATAATATTCTCTAATGACCCATTAAGAAATTTGGGCATAGAAAAATCATTTGGATCAAGTTTAAGAATTTATGTGACTTATTATCGTAATTAAGGAATAAGTCGGAAAACCTATTATCATATGAGCCAAAGTGAATTATAAATTAAAATAAACATGTGGGTAGACTTTAAATAATGTGTGTTGATAGCCTATTATGAGAATTGGACCAATAGACAATTTTGGCCCATGAATAAATTCTCTAATATAAAAGGGGTAATTAAAACTCATTAAGTAAATTAAGTATATGGGTTGTACAATTGATCCATACATGGGTTATTGGGCCAAAAGTAAGAGTCTAAATGAGGGATGGGAGATAAATAGGATTAAATTCGTGGCTAAATTATTGGTAAATTAAAAAGAGTAAGAAAATCCATTTACAACTCATGTAATTATCCTAAAAAGAGTCCTAACCTTAGTCTAACTCAATAGCAATGAAATAGGGCTCTATCATAATCTAAAAAGGAGATTTAAATAAGAGACAATTGTGATAAATATAGGAGACTCCTATTTAAATGAGTTTAGAATGACATAATAAAAGAAAATACTATAAAATTCATAATTACATTAACTCCTAATTAAAAAGGGTCAATTAAATCACAAATATGACTCATATATATCTAGAAAAGAGTCCTAACTCTACCCTAACCTCTTGGCCATGAAATTGGAGTCCTATCTAACCCAAATAAGAGGATTTATACTAGGAAAAAGCTAGATAAATATGAAAAATTCAGAGTTGGAAGAGAGGTAGAGTTGTATTAGGAAATAATATTACATTACCCTTAAATAAACCCCTCAAACCCTCATGGCCGACCCTAATGATCATTTGGGATCTCTTGGACGTGGGAAGAAGGCCAAAGGAGGAGGAATTCGTGGAGGAGAAGGCTTGGAAGGAGAACTTCAAGCATTCTTTATGTTCTTGCCATAGGATCACAAAAGCGCTCAAAGGTAGGCAATCTCTCAAGCAAAAATAAATTAATTTAGACCATAGGTAGACCATGATCCCATTTTCAAAATCCCCATATTTTCCCTAATTTTTATCATATTCATGCCAATTAGGAGTATTTCATACTCCACTTCCTGTTGAGAACATGTACCCGACTTGACATGTTTACTTTAAATCCATGTCCATACTTGATATCGTGCCCTAAAACTTTTATCATACATGCTACATAATGTTAGGAATCTAATGACCATATTTTTCCCAATTTCTATCAAGTATCCTATTCGAATTAAATCATTTTTCATCACTATGTATGATTTTGGGTCATCATGAAGTAACCTAATCATAGCATGCCCATACCATGTCAAATCTCTAATTATTCGTTACGGTGGATACCTATGCGAGTCTAGTTTTGATTAAAAGTGGTTTCATAATTTTTCATCGAGTACATGATTTTATACGAATTTTAAAAGACCTCTATATCATCCCTTGACTGGACCGAATTCCAAAGTGAACTAGTTCACTTTTAGGGCTCAGCCTGACCCTTTGAGAATGCGACAGCCCGACCCATCGCGATTCTCAGAAGGTTGCGATAGAGGGGTACGTCGCGACATGAACACGACGGCCTGACACGTCACGTTCTTCATTCCCTGTACCGATTGGCCTTAACGCAACAGACCGATACGTCGAGTTCTGGACCGTTTGCTCAAATCGCAACCAGTCACCCTGTCGCGATTATAGCATCAATCGATTAGCCTGATCCAGTTCTTGTGAATGCGACCGACCTATCCGTCGCGATTTGAACGCGACAGGTACCCCTGTCGCATTTTCACTGTGTAAAACAGAAGCCCTAATTCCCATGTTAATTGAGTTAACCATGTACTATTACCATTGTTCAACCCTTGTAACACACTGTTATGAACAGTAACAATGTGTTAATAGATTTTTGGTAATAATCACATAATTTTATTAAATAAAATGTGTGCACAATCCTCTCATGATATCATTGATTCTCTTACACATGCACACACTAAATATGAATCTTTGCTATGAGACCTTGTTGAAGTTACTCAATAATATATCTGGTAATTAAGTGTAATTATTCATATAAATTTTTCCTATTTTTAAATGAACTTATCTTTGTTTTATTCGCTTGATTTGCACACCGTTATCGCGTCTCTCTACCTTCGAGCACTCAAGGTATGACGAACAACGTTTCTATACACACTTCTATCTTGGCTTGGACGACCTCTCTGTAGGGAATACTCCTGACTGGACCAGGAACTCCTTGTAGAGGCCTTCATAAGACTCCTTGGCTTTGGCAAACATCCACTGCCGACAAGCAGGTTGTACCATTAATACACTACAAGAAAAAGCGCTTATAGAGACCGAAACTTTCGGTCACTATTCGGTCACAAATAGACCGAAAATTTCGGTCACTATTCGGTCACTATTTAGTGACCGAATAGTGACCGAAATTTTCGGTCTCTATATTCTGGGACCGATTAGATTCGGTCACAATTCGGTCCAAAAATAGGGACCAAATAGTGATCGAAATTTTCGGTCTCTATATTTTGGGACCGATTAATTTGCGGTCACTACTCTGTCACAAAATAGTGACCGAATTGTGACCTCAATTTTCGGTCTCTATATTTTGGGACCGATTAGATTTGGTCACAATTCGGTCCCAAAAATAGGGACCGAATAGTGACCGAAATTAATCGGTCTCTATTTTTGGGACCGATATATTCGGTCACAATTCGGCCCCAAAATAGGGACCGAATTGTGACCGAAATTTTCGATCTCTATACTTTGTGACCGATTAAATTCGGTCACTATTTTGTGACCGAATAGTGACCGAAATTTTCGGTCTCTATAGTTTGGGACGATTAATTTCGGTCACTATTCGGTCACAAAATAATGACCGAATAGTGACTGAAATTTTTCGGTCTCTATATTTTGGGACCGATTAGATTCGGTCACAATTCGGTCACCATTTTGTGACTGAATAGTGACCGAAATTTTCGGTCTCTATATTTTAGGACCGATAAATTCGGTCACAATTGGTCCCTAAATAGTGACTGATTTATTTCAGTCACAAATTCTCAAAGATGGGAGAAAATTTTGTGACCAATTTTGTGACGCCTCAAATTAATACCAAGTATGAAGCTATCAGCCTAGCATACTTGCACCAAAAAATCACTTAAAGATTTACATTGTTTCACATAGAGCTTATACAATACAGAAGCCGTAGAAATGATAGAAGTTACAATAAACAAGTTAGTTTAGTTTAAAAATGAAATACTCATCCGATTGGCCTCCGGTTTGAGCTCGACGCTCAAAGTCACAATAAAATTGTTAGTTAGTTTAAAAATGAAAAACTTAGGTTTGTGAGTCCAAATTTAGAAATACTCATCTGATTGGCCTTCGATTTGTTCCAGCACAGTCGGGGAAATGAGTGTGACTTGGGAAATTGGATTGACGGAGTTCAATTCGGACTCCCGGTTTGAGCTCGACGCTCAAATTCACATTAAGCAAGTTAGTTAGTTTAGAAATAAATATCTTAGCTAGGTTTGGGGGTTCAAAACTAGAAATACTCATCCAATGGCCTCTGGTTTGTTCCAGCACGGTCAGGGCGATGAGTGTGACTTGTGGAAACTAACAGAGTTCAATTCGGACTCCCAGTTTGAGCTCGACGCTCAAAGTCACAATAAACAAGTTAGTTTAGTTTTAAATGAAAAACTTAAGTTTGTGGGTCTAAAATTAGAAATACTCATCCAATGGCCTCCGGTTTGTTCCAGCACCGTCGGGGCGATGAGTGTGACTTGTGGAAACTGACGGAGTTCAATTCGGACTCCCGGTTTGAGCTCGACGCTTAAAGTCACAATAAACAAGTTAGTTTAGTTTAAAAATGAAAAACTTAGGTTTGTGGGTCCAAAATTAGAAATATTCATCCGATTGGCCTCGGTTTGTTCCAGTACGGTCGGGGCGATGAGTGTGACTTGTGGAAACTGACAGAGTTCAATTCGGACTCCAGTTTGAGCTCGACGCTCAAAGTCACAATAAACAAGTTAGTTTAGTTTAAAAATAAAAATTAGGTTTGTGGGTCCAAAATTAGAAATACTAATCCGATTGGCCTCTGGTTTGTTCCAGCACGGTCGGGGCGATGAGTGTGACTTGTGGAAACTGACAGAGTTCAATTCGGACTCTCGGTTTGAGCTCTACGCTCAAATTCACATTAAGCAAGTTAGTTTAGTTTAGAAATGAATAACTTAGCTAGGTTTGGGGGTCTAAAACTAGAAATACTCATCTGATTGTGGCCGCTAGTTGTTCCAGCACGGTTGGGGCGATGAGTGTGACTTATGGAAACTGACGAAGTTCAATTCGGACTCCCGATTTGAGCTCGACGCTCAAAGTCACAATAAACAAGTTAGTTAGTTTAACAATGAATAACTTAGGTTTGTGGGTCCAAAATTAGAAATACTCATCTAATTGGCCTTCGGTTTGTTCCAGCACGGTCGGGGCGATGAGTGTTACTTGTGGAAACTGACGGAGTTCAATTCGGACGCCCCGTTTGAGCTCGACGCTCAAAGTCACAATAAACAGTTAGTTTAGTTTAAAAATGAAAAACTTAGGTTTGTGGGTCTAAAATTAGAAATACTCATCCGATTGGCCTTCGGTTTGTTCCAGCACGATCGGGGCGATGAGTATGACTTGTGGAAACTGACGGAGTTCAATTCGGACTCCCGGTTTGAGCTCGATGCTCAAAGTCACAATAACAAGTTAGTTTAGTTTAAAAATGAAAAACTTAGTTTGTGGGTCCAAAATTAGAAATATTCATCCGATTGGCCTCCGGTTTGTTCCAGCACGGTCGGGGCAATGAGTGTGACTTGTGGAAACTGACGGAGTTCAATCGGACTCCCGGTTGAGCTAGACGCTCAAAGTCACAATAAACAAGTTATTTTAGTTTAAAAATGAAAAACTTAGGTTGTTGGGTCCAAAATTAGAATACTCATCCGATTGGCCTCTGGTTTGTTCGAGAGCACGGGGGGCGATGAGTGACTTGTGAAAACTGACGGAGTTCAATTCGGACTCCCGGTTTGAGCTCGACGCTCAAAGTCACAATTAACAAGTTAGTTTAGTTTAAAAATGAAAAACTTAGGTTTGTATGTCCAAAATTAGAAATATTTATCCGATTGGCCTCTGGTTTGTTCTAACACGGTCAGGGCAATGAGTGTGACTTGTGGAAACTGACGGAGTTCAATTCGGACTCCCAGTTTGAGCTCGACGCTCAAATTCATCTTAAGTGTGACCAAAATATATAGTGGTGACCAAAATATTGACCAAAAGTGAGTGAATAAAAATCTATAAATTTAAATAATTTATTGCTTATAATAGTATTTAATTTATGCTCCAAAATAAGTTATTGCTTATAATAATATTTAATTTTACCTTATTATTATTATATATGTATTGTAGGTTCCTTCATCGGGTGGCGTGGGAGGAGACGAGCACGAGGATGAACACGAGGACGAGGATTCATGATTTTCATTTTATTATTATTATTGTTGTAGATATTTTTATTATTGTGTGGCATTTATTATTGTGATGTTGTGGAATTTTCCTTATTGTTGTGGATATTTTATTATTTTGATGTGTTGTGGACATTTTATTATTGTTGTCGATATTTATTATTATTGTGGACATTTTATTATTGTTGTGTTGTGGATATTTTATTATTGTTGTATTGTAGACATTTTGATTATTTTTATCTTGGGACATTTATTATTGTGTGGATAATTTTATTGTTGTGATGTGTGGACATTTTATTGTTGTGGATAATTTTATTATTGCGATGTTGTGGATATTTTGATTATTGTTGTGTTGTAGACATTTTTCTTGTGGACAATATTATTGTTGTGGACATTGTTATTTATTTTACACAGTTATTTCCTAAAAATATATAAATTAAAAAAAAAATTAAAAAAATAGAGACCGAATAGTGACCGAATGAAATCGGTCACTAATAGTGACCGAAATATTCGGTCACAGTTCGGTCCCTATTTAGTGACCGAATATTTCGGTCACTAATAGTGACCGATTTCATTCGGTCACAGTTCGGTCCCAAGTTTACTGTTCGTCACTATTCGGTCCCAGTGACCGATTTCATTCGGTCACTATTCGGTCCCTAAATAGTGACCGAATAGTGACCGAATATTTCAATCACTATTAGTGACCGATTTCATTCGGTCACTGTTCGTGATGACCGAACAGTGACCGAATATTTCGGTCAATAATAGTGACCGATTTCATTCGGTCACTATTCGGTGCCTACTTTAGGGACCGAATAGGGACCGAATTTTTCAGTCACTATATCAGTGACCGATTTCATTCGGTCACTATTCGGTCCCTAAATAGTGACCGATTAGTGACCGAACCCTTCAGTCACAGATTTGTGACAAGAAATTCTTTACCAACGAATTCGGTCACTATTCGGTCTCTGTGTCTTTTAGTGACCGAATAGAGACCGAAACTGTCGGTCTCTAAATGCGCATTTTCTTGTAGTGATACCCACTTTGCTGTGACGGACCGGGGTATTTATGCCCAATAAGGCTCCATATCCAGATCCGCCTCCGCGAACGGACCGAAGTCTCGTAAGGGATATCTCACACACGTGTCCAGTAAGAGTATAAAAGACAAACCACAAGAATATAAGACACAAGAAAGTACATGTGCTCATATCTGTTTACAAATTTGTACAACTGTCCCATTACATTAATACATGTCCAATTTAAAAAGTACAACTACCTAGGGCATACCCCGAGGGAGCACAAGCTCACACAACACTAACTACTAAACAACTGCTGGTGGTACAAGTCCGACACAACACCACTGCAAGCCAAACACACGGCAAGCCCTGAAAAGAACTGTAGGGGAGTGAGCCTCAACAAGTCACTGGCTCAATAGGGGCTACCCAAAACAACACCGTAACCACAGACACCTCAACCCCAATGGGTCTCACTGGCAACATCAATGGCCAAACCATTCATGCTCACATCATGACAATAAATAACAATTAAACCTACTCATGATAATAAACACAAAGTCCTCAGAAGGAAAGTAGGGCTACAGGACTAACATAAAATCATTAGTTAACCCAACTACTAAAATGCCTAAACCACAGTCTCACTGGTACACTGCTACAACAACTGTTGCCTAAACTATAAACCACACAGGCAGGTCACTGCCTAAGCTGCAAGCTCACAGGCAAACCTCAAACACTTGAATAACAGGACTGCTAACAAAGAGCTAGTCCTTTATACTCCAAACCACACTACATCGGATACTACATACAAGGTAACAGAACTGGCTACCACGAAGCCAATCCATAACACACTAAAACTATAATTAGAATCATACCTAAGAAGAGTAAAACTCAACAAGTGGAAGGTCTCACACGGCCTCCACGGAGCATAGCTCTATTAAACCACAATATGCCTAGGCCACAAGCCTCATCGGCAAAATACCCATAAAGGTAACGTATTTAATAATCACAAACTAATCCACAATAAAATATAAACAAAGATCTACTTAAAACAGTTAGGATACAACAAGTGGCAGGTCAAACCACAAGACCTCCACAACACACAAGTACCCGGAAAGGTTGGTACACAAATGACCACACCACAAAACTACAAAGTACCGAAGGAAATAGGTACCTGCTACTCTGAGGTACCACAACACAAACACACCGAACAAGGGTACAGGAAGGTGGTAAACACCATAGTGGACCACAATTATATTGTGCCTTCACTTAGACACAACATTACAAGTGAAACCTTAATCGACGAGTCACACAAACCACAACTCAGTCACAACTGTGCCAACACTAGGGCACACCTCGAACGGGTCAAGCCTCGACCACGAGTCACAAACCACAAACTCACGACAAGTAGCAAAGCACGAGTCGGAAGGGAACGACGCCACCACACGGGAACGGACTACTGGCTGATCAGACCAATATCCAACTCGGACAACACAACACAAGAACAACCTCTCAGCCTCGCAGTCACGGACGAAAGGTCCAACTGCCGCTCCACAAGGAAGAAGTCAAACAACTGTGGAGACCAACCAACACCACACCTGCAGACACACAGCTACAGGCCAATGCCTGGCACCTCTAGAGTCTCTGGCCGGAGCACTCTAAAGTGAGGCACTGGAAAACAGGAATAGCTGGGGACCAGTGATGTCTACTGGTGTCCGTACCCCCAACTACGAGCGCGCTACAAGCGACAAAAGAACAAACTCTGGGAAGTCGCTGCCCCACTGCCGTCTTTCCCTCAGCCGGACGTACAACTCAAACTCAGGAGTGAGGGTGTCCAGGAAGACGACACAGACCTCGACGGTACAACACCAGTACCGGGACAAAACCCCGAGCACAACAAACACATGTGCCTGGCTCACAAAGAATCTGGGGTACCCGACTAGAGAGGCATTCCAGAATAGGCACCGGACCACCACACTCGGCTAGCACAAAACACAATACTAACACATATAACCTTTACTTATAATTCACAATATACAAGTGTTAGGATTAGCTTAACATCGGTCACCGTGTGACCCCAAAGCTATCCCACACCAACACATAACTGACCACAAACTTGCCTATCATTGGTCATCTCATGACCTCCGTGGCAACACACACCACTTACTTCATAAATCAATATAATATTATTCGAAAGACAACAACGAACCGGGCTAGGTCGGTATGGACCTTCACTGCCCAAACCCACAAAGTCATGGCTAGGCGCACACAGGAACCTCACTGCCCAGTTACTACGACAAATCATAAGAATTACATTACAACAAAGTGTGTAGTACACACACACTCAAACATGTAAACAACACGTGTATATTACACCCTGATTGGTGTACCACACGTCTTCCCACGAAAACCACATGCCCAACACATGGACAACGCACTCCAAGAGTGCCACGGGTGCCAACGCACCACATACTGTGTAAAGCAATTACGCACATCACACATCATTCACGTAAAACATGCCCATTACATGAGCAGTATGCTCCAAGAGCATAACAAGTGTACTTGCTCACACCGGTCATCGCCATGGACACACAAACACACAATACTCATAACCAGAAAAGCTACGTAAACCACATGCATGGATACATGCACAAGTTGGCGGCAACATCGACTGCCGCTTATAGGAAGTAGACGGCAAGAGATCTAGCCGTCTATATCCCGACTGATGAGCTTGGCGACAAGCGATCTTGACGCCAAGTTCTCCAGCCTTAAACCCTGCAGAAACCCTAATCCAGCTCTACAGTTTTCCAACCGTTAAAACTACAAGAAAATGTACTGGGACGGTTCTTTAAACATGCATGAACCCAAAACAACCCAACACAGCATGCTTCATACATTAAATTACTCAAACCACCCATTATCCCTTCATGGTGCAACTTAATCCGAAAATGCATTATCATGCTGTTCAAGTAGTTAAGTCATGTTTAATGTTTCTAACAAGCTAACAGGGCTCGACCCCTACCTCAGAACACGCTCAAACCTCCCGCAATCTCCTGGTTCACACCGAACCCTCCGCGAGCTCCCACGGGAATTGCACCACGCCACGGCGTTTCCTCGCGCGATTCGTCACCGCCACACATTCCACGGTCCTCCAAGCATCCTTCAGTACCTATTGGAAGCTCTAGAAACACTGGGGACGTGAAGCTGGGGCAAGAGGGAGAGAGAACCAGGGGAAGAACCTGCTCTCGGGTGACCCTATAACCTGTAGAATTCTCAGGTTGGCATCAAGCCCTTTGCCGCCAAGGACAACCGCCACCCTAAACGTCCACATTTAATGCCGCCAAGATCATGCAGTCAACGACAACCTACCTGGATGCCAACAAGTCAACGACCACCCCTGGCCGCCAACTCCTACTCAACTGCAGCAGGTCCTATTTCATTTCGGGACCTAACCTGCACCACACCTACACACACCACGCGTTTACACCACACTGGCCTTACAACAGCCATCACAACCACAACACACACGATCCAAAAAGGATCTGAAAATAAGCGACGTTACATTTGCCCTTAGGAATCAGCATGTTCCAATGGCCTTAGATTGTTCTCTCTTACCTTGAGATCATGCCGGACCTCTGGCCTGTGTTCATAGCACGACTATTGGACGGTTGTGACTTCCACTAGACAGCCGGCACACGATCGTGTCTGTTGTGCAATTGTTACTATCGCCTGTTTAATGACAATTTACAGTTACGACTATAGCTCTCATCTACACTCTTTACACTCTCGTCTATTCACGTTCTCTCTACACTCTCATCTATTCTTCAGTTACTCTTATCTATTCATGGTACTCTATTTGGCCATGTATTGATTGTCTAAGATAACAAACATAATCATGCCAGACAACATTATAAAGGGCCCGATCTGGTCCTGGGAGGTGCGCCCGAAAGGCTATAATTCACGGGGGTTCAATGATCAAGGTGTACGACATAACATCCAAGTGCCATACTATCAAGATTTAATCTAAGACAATCAATCACTATACTACGTTCTCTCGGTTGACAAGAAGATCGACCAAACGTTACATGCTCTCTCGACTAGTGCACTTTTGTGCAAAGTTATATGCTATCTCGTTATATGGCCAATCCTTTATCATGTTAGTTTTACAATATTCTTTTAAAAGTATCATTGTTCTCTTGCTATCATGTGCAATTACTCTCTTGACTATACTTGATTGTTTTCTCTACTTATCCTGCTTTACAAGACATTAATCACTTAAAGCATGCCTATTTACATGAGATATTAAGTCCTACTGAGTGTTATCGCTCACCCTGCACTATTTGTTATATGTGTTTCAAGTTAGTCGGATGATGACATTACACACATCAACGGGAATGGACTGGAGTGATGAGCAACCTAGAGTCATAGCGATGGAATGATCTTAGTATCATAGAGTCTAGTTAGATATTTGCTTAAATATCCTTTTCAATGTAATGATGTCTCTGAGCCCTATGTGTTAGCTCAGAATTAGTGGTTGTAATAGTTTAGGTGATCTATCAATAAAATAAAGAGTTTATTATAATTATTGTTCATTAGTTGCTCTGATTTTTACGACTGTATGCGTAATTTATACTACCATATACTTTGCTCACGTCTCCCCGATTTATTCCACTGCTAAATTGGCGGGGCGTGACAGGAACTCTCTCTCGTCGACAACTTGTCGGGTGTGGCACTCACCAAGAGACAAAGTCATGATGTATGGGAAGCATTGTGCCATCTTGAATCAACCAAAGTGTAAGCTTCCCTATGCCAACCTCTCTCGAACCCTCTCGCACTGGCTCTTCCTAACCTCTCCTGACTTCAACACTCCAAAGCAAGAAAGAATGAGACCCACTCTTGCTACTAGCCCCCACTTTTATAGCCCCCATAAGAGAAGACCCCTTGAAAGTGTTGCACGCCAACTGTCGCCTATAGGAGAGGTGCAAATCTTGAGGTCATAGCCATCATGATGCATCGAGCAATGTGGTGCAACATTTGGTCCCGAGGGTGAAGCCATCATGGAGCACTCAAGCAGGGCGGCACAGCACGTAGTCCCGAGCCCGACACAGTAGGTTAATTGGCTCCGCTCAGCATGCAACCCCTACATCAACAACATCCTGACTCCTTCAAAAGCAACAATCTACAACCATTGACAAACAACACGAAGCAGACCAGGCCAAACTAAACGTGAGACACAAGACTTGTCACATCTTGATAGCAGCAGAAATATTGAGGGACAACAAATAAGAAGGTAAAGAGCAACTCACTTGTATCACATGGAATTCAGTCGCTCAACACACTTCCCATCCACATTACTTTATACTTGAAATTTTAAAAAAATATGTTAATAAAATATTATGAGGATAAAAAAGCCCAGTGGGTTACCCTAATCACTCAAAACCAAGAGCTAACTGTTAACAAGAATTAATTAATGATAAAAAAGATTATAATAATGTTAAGTCAGGAATAAGAGTTTAATATCAATGATGTACAATTTCACTGGAGTAGTGTGCATAGGAATTCACTTAATAAGTTTGCATAAGATGGTCATGAAATCACGAATAATCAGTGTGAAACTAAATAACTCAAGTGGTCATAAATTACTTTTCACGAATAGCACGTACTTTATAACACGAGAATAATTTATCATGAATAGCACGCACGTAATAACATGAAATGGAATTTGTCAAACGCAAGTATACACAAGATATGTAATTGTTAAGCAAGAAAATATAGCACGTACGTGGTATCACGTGAGGTGTATGTCACACACCAGACCATCACTTGCCAGCTAGTACCAATTGGAACACAAATCAAGTGTTCGAGATCTTCCCAGGACTAGACCAGAACCCTAGCTATAATTGGGATTGGTCAACGTAACACTTAAGCACGTAGTTGTTCAAGAGTTCCAAGATAGATGAGTTGAAATGATGAGATTTCAAACAGGTAAAGTTCCAAGTTAGAAGAGTTGCAATGATGAGGATTCAATCCGGTAGAATTCTGGGTTAGGAGTGGTGTGATAATGGGAATTCAATCTGGCAGAGTTCTACAATAAGAGAGATCACAAATATGAGAATTCAATTCGGTAGAGTCTCGGTATGATATAAGATTTGACTCAACAATCCGGCAGAGTCTTGACATGGAGAAGGATCTCAATTAAACAAGCTGGTAGTGTTTCATTATAGAAAAGAAACATAACTAAACAAACTGATAGAGTCTTAGTATAGAAAAGAGCTAAACAAGAAGAAAATATACTAACTAATGACTTAGAAAAGATCAGAGAAACATACCGAAAGATATGAAGGCTACAAAAGCTCTAAACATTGGAGCCTTCCTCTCCTTCTTCCCTCCTTTGTACCTTGGCCAAGCCTTGCCTTGAGGGGAAGGTGAAGAGCAACCAGGGGTTATTTATAGAGTAGGAGGAGGTCTAGCTTTCTTTCAATTTCCAATATGGGATAAATAGAGATGATAGTAATGCTAAATGGCTAACTTTGAGCGAGTATTTTAAATTATAGAAGCTAGTGTAGAGCGATCTTCGAGTTGACGCATAAAAATAGAATATCGGAGTTGGCATCGAGTTAGAGAGATAAGCAAATGGAGGAGAATTATGATTACGGAATAGCGATCAAATTCGTGGTTTGAACACAAATTTCCCACTTTCTAGGGCGGTTAGATCTTTCTAGAATCCCATTTTCATTTAACCCTTACATAATTTATTAATTATATTTTTACTCTCAAGTTCCAAAAATTGTACATATACTCATTCCATCCCTTGACTAACCTGTAAGTACACAAAATGACGTATTTCTAGAATTCTGATGACACTTTTGGAATACTCTACAAATTGCAGTTTAGATCTTGAAATTTCATGAATTATGTATATGCCATTTTTATATTTTAAATCCTAAACTTTTGATAATTGTAGATATACCTTACCTAAACTATTTTTATTTACATATATATATTTTATTCATTATCTAGGATATTACAGTACTCGAGTCTCAAATCCAGAGTGGGGACTCATAATAAGTCCCTCTAAGTTGGACCTAGTCAGCCTAACTTTGGCCAACAAAAGAGAAGGCAAAGGGGGAGAGAGAGGAAGACACCAAGTGTAGTACCCCGAAAAATTCTGTAATTTTAAATATAGGATAAATTAAAATTTTATCTATTAATATTCAACTAGTAAAAAGGGTATGCATCATTATCACATGCATATATACCCATATAAAAATGACGTAAAAATAATAGTCATGCTTTAAATAATATTCTCTAATGATCCGTCAAGAAGTTTAGACATAAAGAAGCCATTTGGACCTAGTTTGAGAATTTATGCGACTTATTATCGTAAATAATGAATAAAACAGAGAACCCATTATTATATGAGCCAAAGTGAATTAAAAATTAAAATAAACATATGGGTAGACTTTAAATAATATGGGTTGATAGCCCATTATGATAGTTGGACCAATGGACAATCTTGGCCTATGAATAAATTTACTAACGAAAGGATAATTAACCCATTAAGTAAATTAAGTATATTAGTTGTACAAATAAGTATACATAAGTTACTTGCCAAAAGCAAGATGCCAAAGGATAGATGAAGGTTATCAATATTGGGATAAGTAATATTAAATTGAATTAAAATAAGAAATCAATTGAATAAATATGATAAATGGATTTAAATTAGAATAAAGGGTGAATAATTCGAAGTAATTAAAAACTCATTAAGTCAAAATAAGTATGGGTTGTATAAGTGGTCCAAGCATGGATTGATGGGCCCAACACTACAAGAAAAAAGCGGGATTACCGACGGACTGAATCCGTCGGAAATCCGTCGGTATGCCGTCGGAAAAGGCGCCTTCCGACCGCTTTCCGTCCAACACTCGTCGGAAACTTTTCGTCGGAAATAATTGGTCAGAACTTTCCGACGGATGCAAAATCCGTCGGAATTCGGTCGAAACCTCCGACAGATTTAATCCGTCGGTAAAGGCGTCAGTATTTACTGACCGAATTACCGACGGTATTTAACCATCGGTAATGTATATTTTCCGACGAATACTTATCCGTCGGCCACTCCGTCAGTATTTCCCGACGGACTTGCGACGGTATTTTGCCGTCGGTAATTTATCAGTTCCCACGGATGCTTATCCGTCGGCCAATCGGTCAGTATTTTCCGACGGTATTGCCGACGGTCTTTTTCCGTCGGTACTTTATACTTTCGACGGAAACGTAGCCGTCGGAAATCCGTCGGAAAATACACATTTTTTTAAATAAACAAATAAAAATACATTGCTACAATGTCAAACCTGCTACAATATTCATAAATTAACAAATACTAACAATCAACATAAAATCATAAGATACAATAAATATAAATCATATAGCATAATGAATACAAAAATCAACATAGATCTACTGGATCGTTTGCTGTCCTTGCCTCGTCATCGTCTGGAGCTGGATCCTATATTAAAACAAATTAAAATGAGAAACATTAATAATAAATAAAAGAAATACAGTATTTTCAAAAATGAAATTTAAAACATGTGATTATTTCTCAAACTTAATACAATAATATTTTTAGATCCATCATTTTCTTGGGTGTTTTTAGATCCGTCTTTGAATGCCCGACCCAATCGGGGATCCAAATTGGATTCCGTCAGTTTCTACACGTCACTTTAACCCACCTGGTCGTGTCGGAGAAAACGGCACGTCGATCCGATCCCTATTTGGGATTTTGGACCCCCGGGTTGTGTGTTTTAACTTTTTTATATACTTAGGTGTTTTTAGATCCGTCCTTTGAATGTCCAACCCAATCCGGAGATCCAAATTAGATTCCGTCAGTTCCCACACGTCACTTTAACCCACCCAGTCGTGTCGGAGAAAACGACACGTCGATCCGATCCCTATTTGGGATTTTGGACCCCCGGGTTGTGTTTTGACGCTTTAAATATACTTGGGTGTTTTTAGATCCGTCAATTGAACGTCCGACCCAATCCGGGGATCCAAATTGGATTCCGTCAGTTCCCACACGTCACTTTAACCCACCCGGTCGTGTCGGAGAAAACGGCACGCCGATCCGATCCCTATTGGGATTTTGGACCCCCGGGTTGCGTGTTTTGACCATTATATATGCTTGGCCGTGTTTTTAGATCCGTCCTTTGAATGCCCAACCCAATCCGGGGATCCAAATTGGATTCTGTCAGTTCTACACGTCACTTTAACCCACCCGGTCGTGTCGAAGAAAACGGCACGTCGATCCGATCCCTATTTGGGATTTTGGACCCCCGGGTTGTATGTTTGACGCTTTATATATACTTGGGTGTTTTTAGATCCGTCCTTTGAATGCCCAACCAATCCGGGGATCCAAATTGGATTCCGTCAGTTCTCACACGTCACTTTAACCCACCGGTCGTGTCGGAGAAAACGGCACGCCGATCCGATCCCTATTTGGGATTTTGGACCCCCGGGTTGCATGTTTTGACATTTATATATGCTTGGCCGTGTTTTTAGATCCGTCCTTTGAATGCCCACCCAATCCGGGGATCCAAATGGATTCCGTCAGTTCCCACACGTCACTTTACCCACCCGGTCGTGTCGGAGAAAACGGCACGCCGATCGATTCCTATTTGGGATTTTGGACCCCCGGGTTGCGTGTTTTGACCATTTATATATGCTTGGCCGTGTTTTTAGATCCGTCCTTTGAATGCCCAATCCAATCCGGGGATCCAAATTGGATTCCATCAGTTTCTACACATCACTTTAACCCCCCGGTCGTGTCGGAGAAAACGGCACGTCGATCCGATCTGTATTTGGGATTTTGGACCCCCGGGTGTGTGTTTTAACCTTTTATATATACTGGGTGTTTTTAGATCCGTCCTTTGAATGCCCAACCCATCCGGGGATCCAAATTGGATTCCGTCAGTTTCTACACGTCACTTTAACCCACCTGGTCGTGTCGGAGAAAACGGCACGTCGATCCGATCCCTATTTGGGAATTTGGACCCCCGGGTTGTGTGTTTTAACCTTTATATATACTTGGGTGTTTTTAGATCCGTCATTTGAATGCCCAACCCAATCCGGAGATCCAAATTGGATTCCGTCAGTTCCCACACGTCACTTTAACCACCGGTCATGTCGGAGAAAACGGCACGCCGATCGATCCCTATTTGGATTTTGGACCCCCGGGTTGCGTGTTTTGACCATTTATATATGCTTGGCCGTTTTTTGAATCCGTCCTTTGAATGCCCAACCCAATCTGGGGATCCAAATTGGATTCCGTCAGTTTCTACACGTCACTTTAACCCACCGGTCGTGTCGGAGAAAACGGCACGTCGATCCGATCTGTATTTGGGATTTTGGACCCCGGGTTGTGTGTTTTAACCTTTATATATACTTGGGTGTTTTTAGATCCGTCCTTTGAATGCCCAACCCAATCCGGGGATCCAATTGGATTCCGTCAGTTTCTACACGTCACTTTACCCACCCGGTCGTGTCGGAGAAAACGGCACGTCGATCCGATCCCTATTTGGGATTTTGGACCCCGGGTTGTGTGTTTTAACCTTTATATATACTTGTGTGTTTTTAGATCCGTCTTTTGATTGCCCAACCCAATCCGGAGATCCAAATTGGATTCCGCAGTTCCCACACGCCACTTTAACCACCGGTCGTGTCGAAGAAAACGGCACGCCGATCCGATCCGATCCGATCCCTATTTGGGATTTTGGACCCTCGGGTTGCGTGTTTTGACCATTTATATATGCTTGGCCGTGTTTTTAGATCCGTCCTTTGAATGCCCAACCCAATCCGGAATCCAAATTGGATTCCGTCAGTTTCTACACGTCACTTTAACCCACCCGGTCGTGTCGGAGAAAACGGCACGTCGATCCGATCCGTATTTGGGATTTTGGACCCCGGGTTGCGTTGTTTTAACCATTTATATATGGTTGACCGTGTTTTTAGATCGGTCCTTTGAATTCCCAACCAATCCGGGGATCCAAATTGGATTCCGTCAGTTTCTACACGTTACTTTAACCCACCCGGTGTGTTTGACGCCCGGCCCAATCCTAAGTATATGAATTAATACTAATACTGACCTGAGCGGCTGCTGTGTGGGGCGTACTCCTGCATTATTGACATGAACTGCTGAACCATATCGCTGAACTGCGTCTGTAGCTGT